>CM054112.1:189197143-190397143 GCA_028673005.1 Tanypteryx hageni
CATCGTCATCATAAAGATAAGATTCATCTTTTCCAACCCAAGAGAAATGATATATGTCCAGTGCTCCCTGCGAAACAATGGAGGTCCGTCGACCCATCAAATACGGTTTTTATCCCAAGGAAATAAATTGAAGGTGGCTTCCATCGTTCGTAAAGAAAAAAAACACGGTGGGAGCAACTTGAAGACTCGAGAGCCCTTCTTCTACGTAACTTGGGTGGCATCGTTCAATTTCTCCCGGAGATGCGACGTGGCATTACGTCATCGGCGACACATTTGAATAAAGAGAGACTTAATACTTCATTCCGCTGATGTTTCGACGGCGTTTCGTCGACTGCCAAGTACTTCCATCTTTCACTCCCACCTCTCTCTCTCTCTTTCCTTCCATCCCCTCCTGCAATCCTTACGTCTCCTAGCAGATTTGATTACGGTGTCGAAACCGGGAGTTGGCATGGAAACACGTTCCTCGGCATCCGACCAGTGGACTTCGATTCGCCCAAATTGCAAATTGGCTTTCTTAGTGTACGGACTCCTGGAAGAATTGGAGAACAGTACGCGGAAAGGAGGAGTGGCGTTTAGTTTAGTGCCAGCTGTTTCGCCGAATGCATTAATTCTCTTCTCGTTTATGAGTCGATTCGCAGTCGATATACACATTACGTGTTAGGAATCACCTGTCATAATTCGTAATTCGTCGTTTGGCTTAATTTGCGCATGGGAATTTTCGCAAATTCTATTTTTCGTCTTGTTATATTTGAAAGGAAAGGAAAAGCGGAAACCAATTTACAGTACGGTTGTTGATCTTTTGTTAAGGTAATAACAATCTAAATGCTTTAAATGTTGATGTGGATTGATTACCGTTTTGCTAAAAGGATCACGGTTGTTGCATTAATCAACAAGATGTATTAATCTCTTAAAGGTGTATATTTGCATTGATGATTGCCGAACCGGCTCGTTCCATCATCGGAAATCAATATAATGGGTTATATATGAAAATCGATGTAAATTGGCGAAACTTTCACCGTCTCCGACCGGATTGGCATTTCATCAAAAAGGCTTCGCAACCGCCTTCCACACTCATCACTTCCCTCGTCATGGACATCTTGCCCGGCCGTTGTTATTAATGAGCGACCCATGTTTTCAATCAGCCATATTCTTAATTGTCGGGTATCCGAGTTCGGGTCGTCGTCTCATGAATGATTCAAGTCCCGTCGTCTACTTGGATGGATCGTGATTCACCGCTTTGGTCGGAGCGGAATCAAACAATGGCCCGTTTGGAGGGAAAAAAGAATTATTATTTATCTGAGACCCGATTCGATAAGGATGCCCTCCTATAACCCATAACATGGCGGGACCTGAGACGGCTCTCTTTTGCCTTTTCTTTTCTGTTGGTACTGTATGTAGAACTCCAGCCTTCTTCTACTTGTCAATGATCATTCATATGAGGTGCGTTCGGCCCGCCCTCTTTATTCATTTCGCCGAAACAAGGCATCCTCCCTTAAACGGCCTTTATCGTTATTCTGTGTATGAAAAGGGCAGTTATATTTTTCGGCCCACTGAATGCCTTATGCTCATGTAGATGGAAAATCGGAGTTTCATTTCGGAGCAAGGCCGTAGTCGAAATAAATTGCAATGTTTTAGGAAAGTTCTTTGAAAAAAAACGAAGTAGAATATAAATTTCTCTGCGTTGTAATGCAGAATAATTTCCTTCTAATTAAATTGAATTAAAAATATTTTAATCCCGAATAAATATTTATTCAAAGGAAAGCATATTTCAGCGCCATCTACGGGAGTCGTTTGTCGCTTGTTGCAAGCGACGCGTATGGCAAAGGCACCTTCGCCACACCCTCGTCACGACACTCGTTGGGAACACGGTTTCTGTACGTTCTTTTAAACTTGAACTAAGCATACACCTTAAGTGCTATCGTGTGGAATAAAAAGCCCAAAATCGGAAGATCCGGGTTCGAATTCTGACAAAAATTGATTTATTTTCTCTCCGTAATTTAAGATGTCAAGAATACATCCAAACCAGAGTTATGTAGTTGTAAACATTAGCCGCCCGTTAAGTTCATTTTCGCTCACGCTTAAGGCAAGGTCTTCGCCCCAAAGCTAGCGTTCCGGGTTGAACCCGGGTAAACTTCGCCGAAGGTCATCATCCTTGTATCAACCCACACACTCTCAGGATCTCTTAGTGGGAGTTTTCGCCCGGAGGTGAAGGGAATAAATTCTTGCGCCCTTCGGCATTATCGATCGATTTCTGTAAATCGTCAGTTACCCGTATTTTTTAAAATTTGATCTAAGTTTATCGGTATTCTTATCCTTCAAATTTCACCGAATGTGTAACATTAATCAACTGAATTTCTGAATGTTATCCCGAAAAAGACAACCGAATACCCGCTAATGTATGAGGCAGTATATATTGTGGTCTTCGATTCCTACTTGTTGTACAAGAAACGGCTATCAAAAGAGGGTTACTCCTTCAGCGTCGATTTGAAGACACGTTCGCCTTCGTATATTTGCGTGTTTTTAAATTACGCTCGTGGTTGATGTCGGGATTTAACCTTCCACCAACGCGCTTTATCGTGGCCCCTTCCCTCACCCGCTTCCTCCTCCTCTTAGTCGCCCTACCACCCACTACGCTCCCTACCTCCGCCCTCCCTTTTCCCTCCTCCATCCCTCCTCTCACCTTCACCGGCTGCCTTCCTCCCAACCAACCCTTCCAAAGAGCTCCTTTTCGGATGCTGTGGAGGAGGAGGAGGAGGATATGAGGGTGGCTGGTGATGGAAGCGGGTGGGTGGGAGAAAGAGAAGCGGAGGCCGAAAGAGAGGGGGAGTGCCCCGTGGCGAGGGCGGCGCTAAGCATTGCCAAGGCCTCCTCCTCCACCGATATGACTAACGACTGTCAAAAGAAGGGGGGAGGGAGAGAAGGGATTTGGGGTGGGGGGAGAAGGACGGCCAGATAGAGCAAAGGACCCCAAGGACGCCTCCGGATAATATCTGCAGGTTTAAGAGAAAGTAAAGCTTTTTACTCCTTTGGGATTATCGTTTAAAGCAGTGGTATTCAAACCTTTTTCAGTTGACGTGCCCCTTAGTACCTTTGTAAAGAAACTCACCCACTGATTTACGTTCAACTAAATCCTATATTCACTCAGTTTTTATTGCGGGGGGGAGGGGGGGGTTGCAGGTGCATAAAAGTTATATACAGTAATCTTCTATGTATCCTACTTTAGAGAAATATGGTACCAATTAAAAATTAACATCTGCTTTAATATTTTTTTTTGTACTCCCAGGAGTGCGCGTACCCCAGGTTGAATACCGCTGGTTTAAAGGAACGGAGTTGTTTTTGCCGGAGCGCAGAGCGTCTTCGGAGATTAGAGGTTGTGGTTGGCTTAAAGGTGCGGCATATCCCTTTTATGTTCGGCCCAATACCACTTTTTTAAAGGATGCAGAGAAAAGATAGCACGGCAACATGGGAGCTTTTCGTATAAGTGCACAATTGGGTCGTAAAACAATTCCGATGTTTTTTTCTTTCATAGTGCGGAGCGCGCGTCGAAATATTTCTGGCTTCCGGGTGTGGAGGATTTCTTCTAAACAAACCAAACTGGTTGGCGGAGTTAGTGGAGAAAAAAAGAGAAGGGGAGAAAAAAGTTAGTCCGCTTGGCTGTTGTTGCTTCCATTCGTTTTTGCCGCTTTTTTTGGTAATCTCGTTGAAGGTCGGTCTCTGGAGGATGTGAACACACCGCGATGGAGCTGTGCGTTAGAGTAGATAAAGATCAGAGGTCGAACCGTTGGGGGTTTTAAAAAACACTTGCAAGCAAAAGATCTCGCAGAAAATTTCGGTCGCTTTCCTTCATCTGGTGATTTTGACCCCTTTTTTCTGCTCCGAGAGGTTTCGGAGGTTTCTCAAGTTCCACGTAATCGGGATCTTCCGCTAACGTGACCTTTATATTAGGCACGCTTCAGAAGGGTCGTGGCCGTTGATTGTCGGATTAAAAGATTCCTCATTCATGATTCGAGATAGTAATTCTTAAGCTTTGTGTTAATACGTAATCGGCGTATATTTTGTCAGAGTTTCTGAGCCGAAGGCCCCGGAAGTGTTTCTATTTTAATTAGTGCACTAAGTTGGATTAGTATTCTCAGCTAATGGCTTGGAGTGTGTATATATGTCCTACTTTTGGCATTTATGTCTGTTTGTCACAGAAGAGCGATAAACAGTCGTTTATTTTATAATTCAGATCTAATGCAATAATAGACCCGGGATAAAATCATTCGGTGATCAAAAGCTATGAATTGCACGAACTTGTGCTAGGTCGATGTTTATTAAAATTCGTTTTGGAATGTGTTTTCCTTCTCACGAGTCTAGAGTAAGGGTTTTATTTGGCGTTGCGTTCTCAAACACGAGTTCCTTTCTTCTGACATAAGTCTGCTTGAAAGCACTCGTCTCCTTGAATTTATTTTTAAATCCTGACAAGCTTTAAATGTTTCACGGTTTCGCTTAACAAACTCATTGCAAGATATCCTTCGTAGGATACTTATAATTCCGACTCTGGGATAAATCCGGAACTAAATCTCGAGGCGGAATCTTTTCATGTCTTTCAATTTGACGAACCCTGTCATCGTTTTCGGAACAGTTCCTATAATACGTGGGGGAGTTGCGTGACGGGTTGAATTCATGCTGACTTAGCGGGCGCTAAAAGTATTTTTTAAAAACTTTCGACAAGGTCCTGATATATCCGGTCGGCCCTAATTCTTATCTCGCCCATCCGAAACGTCCGCACCCTTTCAGATTTTGGCCCACGGGGTCCCAAAAGAGGAGGCCTCTTTATCTCCCGTATCCCACTTCATCTCTCTCTTTCTCTCTCTCGCCTCTTTAATTTTCGCCCTCTTCTTTTTCTCCAATTCTCACCTCTCCGCGGCCATTGACGTTTCTCTTAGCGTTCCTTTTGGGAGTGCGCTCTCGTGGATTTTTCTTTTCGTCCTCGTCCGCTTCCTCAGACCTCAGCGCGTATTCTTTCCCATTTATCGCTTTCTCACTCTTTCGTCTTTTCTCTCTCTCCCTCCCTCTATCGTTTGCTCTACATGTCTCTTGCAAAACATCTCTTAACCCGTCCTTTCTCCTTCTTTATCTCTATAAAGTAATCTTTCATTTTTGCAACTCTGTTCCACTGTATCTATCTGTTAATCTCACCCTGATAAAGACTTTTATCCGTTTATCTTCCTACATCCCATTTCATCTTACGGTTTAATTTTCTGTTTTTATGTTCCTATTCTTCACATCTGTTGTTTTTCGTCTATTCCCCTTGTATCTATTGCTGATTTTTTCGTTTTGTACAGCCTCGGTTGAAGAATATCTTATACCCCTGGGAAGGTATATAGTTTTATGGCTTCCTAACAACTCAGAAGAAGAAAGTTCGTCGAATAAAACAATTTCTTCTTCCTCCAGGGTCCTGTCCCATTTGCGTGGGCCAAGGGTTTTTTTTAACTCTCTGAAGTCACGGAATCCTTACACTTAATGTTTTCCCGGAACCATGGACATGGATGCCGTGCTTCGAGGATGTAAGACAAACGGCAATCGATCTCAGTCTCTCACTGAACACTTCATGTTCTCCCGAAATTCTAGGAGAGCACCGTTTGAAAACCCCTGAGCAGCGCGAAAAAACGGCCCTGATCTTTTTTTTTATATTTCTTTCTCCCTCGCTTCTTCTATTGTTTCTCCTTTTCCGCTTCCGTTTCGCTGCTGCCTCCTTGGTCCATTGTTGCATCACGTCCGATGCCTTTTATCCTTTATCTACGTCCTCCTTAAGAGGGTCACAACGCGTTATTCTGTGGATCGTGAGGGCGTTGTCTCCCCGTCATCCTCTGCTGCGATTCGGTTCCGCCCGCGGGGAATTCTCTTTGTTTCCAGGGCAAAGGCAGAGGCTGACAAACCCTCCCTCCGTCCTCCCTCCAACAACCAGTTCGCCACCGCCGTCGCCACCGCACCCTGCAGAGCGTCTGCCACACATCCAACCCTTTAGTCTTTTCCCCTCACAGGCTTCTCCAAAATTCCTCCCCACCTCCTCGCCAGCTCATTACCCTCGCTGCTTGCGAAGAAGCCACCTGCCTTCCAGAGACCGTCTCCCGCAGTTTCCTCCACCCCCTTCCGTTCTTTTCCTCTTCCTCACTCCTAACTCTCCTCCACGCACCTTTAAAGCGTACACTCTTTCTCTCACCTTCCCCTCCCTTTCACGCTTCTCTCCATCCCAAGTTCGTAAACCTCGACACGCGATTAACTAAGGCCTCGGAGACAGGTGAAGCGTTTAGTGTTCTCGAGTTGCCCAAGATAGCTTGCTCATCCCGACGATCGTGTTAATCTATGTGAGTTGCAGAATGAACCAGAGGGGAAGTCTCTATGCTATGTGTTAATTGAGATCGACTCGGACGTCTCTATCGGAAGGTTGGGGGAATCAAAATGAAGCTGTTTTTATTGGTATGGAGAAGGACAAAAAAGCCAAAGAGTACGTGCACGCGAGGTTGAGAGCTCGGCTTCGTTATTATGTAATCCCGCAAATCGGACTGGGGTGCTGTAGTTCGGTGCGAGGCCGAAAATCTCTCCCGAAGCAGGCAATAGCAGATTGGGTGAAAGGTGTGCTTCCCAACATATCGATCCTTGTTTCGACTAGTATTGTAATGAAAGAATTAGCTGCTGAAATCGCGCTGTATTTGAAAATTATATTCGAGAAATCCATTAGAGAAGGAGTAGTTCCTAAAGATTGGAAGGTGGCACATGTTACGCCCATCCATAAGAGTGGCGACAGAGAGAACCCCGAAAATTATAGGCCGATATCCTTAACTTCATTATCGTGCAAGATACTTGAGCACATAGTCTTTAGCTCTGTAATGCGCTATTTAGATAGTCATTCATTGCTTAGCGGATGCCAACACGGATTCCGGAGAGGTAGATCATGCGAAACGCAGCTCGGCCTGTTCGTGGACGATTTGTTGCAATGCGGAGAGAAAAATACTCAGGTCAATGCCATATTCATTGATTTCAGGAAGGCGTTCGATAAAGTATCTCATAGGAAATTAATTGCGAAGTTAGGACAATGTGGTATCAATTCGAAAGTTGTCGGTTGGGTGAGAGACTTCCTCTCGAATAGGGAACAGATAGTTGTCATCGATGGAAAATACTCGTCCCCCGTTAAAGTTGCTTCGGGTGTTCCTCAGGGAAGTGTATTGGGCCCTCTGCTCTTCTTAATCTATGTAAATGATATGTGCTCGGTTGTTCGTAGTAAAATTAGGCTTTTCGCCGATGACACCGTTCGATATAAAGAAATAAAAAATCAGGAGGACCATCAGTCTCTGCGTGAAGACTTAAGAGCCATTTCAGCGTGGTGCAAAGAATGGCAAATCGAAATTAATTATACTAAATGTGCCGCAGTCACGTTCTGGAAAAGTAAGAACAAAGATTTAGGTTTCGAATATAAAATAGATGAAATGAGTATTCGACAAGCTGAGTATGTAAAATATTTAGGAGTAACCATTTGTCGAGATCTTTCGTGGGACATGCACATTCGTCGAGTTATAGGCGCGGTCAACAAGAAACTGGCATTCATAGGTAGAATAGTACGGAACACTACAGAGAAAGTACGCGAAACATGCTACTTATCACTGGTAAGACCACAAGTAGAATACGCAGCGAGCATATGGGATCCGTACGAGAAGGGACACATAATTCAACTAGAAAGAGTACAGCGCAGAGCAGCCAGATTTGTAAAACAAAAGTACGAACATAAGGAAAGCGTCACCTCTTTATTGAGCGATTTGAACTGGGTATCACTGGAGGACCATAGATTGCACTCAAGGTTGAAACTTCTAGAGAAATATAGGTCAGAATGTCTAATAGAGGAGGTAGTGGGAATAATTGTGGCACCGACGTATATAGGTAGAAATGATCGAGACGATAAAATACGGGAGATCGATTGTAGGACGGAGCGTTATCTAGGCTCTTTCTTTCCGAGGACAATAAGAGATCACAATAGGAAATTTCGAATTGCGTTAGACAATCTTTAGGTAGGATTTGGTGCATTGCACCCCCTGCCACCCACCAACTTGGTGAATTGCAGGGTAACTTGTAGATGTAGATGTAGCAATGACACTCGTGGTTTGCATTTAATCTGAGAGATTTAACTGAAGATTTCTTGCTGGAAAAGGAGAAAGCGAGCTACACTGGCTGTTGTAAAATTATAAGTGAAGGAAAATCTCCAAAGCCAGTCAATTTGGATAAAAACCCGGATAAGAAACGGAGTAAAAAGCCGGATAAGCTATCCGGCTTTTTACTCCGTTTCTTATCCGGTTTTTTATCCAAATTGACTGGCTTTGGAGATTTTCCTTCGCTTATAATGAAGATTCCTTGTTTTTGTGGAGCTATAATTACCTTAGCTAAGTCAAATATCTGTTTATTATCTACCTTTATTCATGAAAGAATTATCAGGCTCACCTTATGGCTAAAATTAAATTGAAAAGCTCTGTTCTTCCGATCTCTATAAAAAGGTTGGGAAGATCAGATGCAAATTTCAGCTACAAAGCAGCCGACTTCTGTGGTGATCCTTCGAGAGTAGATTCTAATAAAGTACTTCCCAACCTTTTCGTGGCTATTGGAGAAACACTTGATCTGCTTCTCGATGGGAGCATTATCAGATATTTGTACCAACATACATTCGAATAACCTTCGGATTTTCTCTATCAGTTATGCCTATGCTGGTGGAGGTTTTCGGGTTTCGCCTACGCAGCGAAACCCGAAAACCTCCACCAGCATTCAGCAACGCTGCGAAAGCCTTCAACTCAAAGTTATGCCTGTGATTTATGTCTCTCATATCATACCTCGAACTGTACCCCACTGACCTTAAAAATATTCAGTGTAGGAAGAGTTGGCGTTAAAATATACGAATACTCATTTTTATTTTTTTAATAATCGGTTTGTTCGTTAAAGGTCTTTCGTTTTGAAATAAAACGCCCGACTCTTCTGTAATTCGAAGGGAAATAGGTAATTTTTTGACCAAATAACTCTTAGCAGAGAGGATCTGCGGTTCGCGGCAAGTTCTGGTCATGGACGCACCTTCGGTGTCATTTTCTGTACTTGAGAGAGAAGCGATGATTGGGTCGTTAGCCGATGACGCTCTTAACAGTTCCGCATGATTTACGTGCCCCTCTTCGCAGCCTCCTTAACTGACATAACGGACATGATAATAAAAGGAAATGCGGCATCGATTCCCTTCCCTATAAAATGGAACTCATTCTTTTGCCTTCTCGAGAAACTGAGCGGTATAGCGGCTTGGCGTAATAAAATTTACGCATTCCGAACAGCCTTCTAAGGAGAGGAACGTAAACTAATAAACATATACCGCTCTAGGGTAGATTAATGGGAGTTTTAAAACGTTTTGAGAGAAACCGCCGCTCGAAGACTTTTTTCGCCTTAAAGATCTACCGTTTAATGACACTCGCTAAACATGCGATCACGCTCGAGTGTTTGACTAACAGTAAAAATGACAGTCCTTATCCGCAGACGCATATGTTACGTTCGACAAATAGAGGTTTTTTTACTTTTAATTTGTCGAACTATGAATTTGTTTGAGGAATGAAATTGCAATAATTTAACCTCCATTACGGGGTAGACGAAAGTTCTGAGAATCTTAATGTGAAGGTTGCTGTCATTTTCACCATTGAATCGCGCGCTAATTTATTTCTACCCCTTTATTCATTCAAAGGTGAATTGGCTAAAAATAAAAGATAGCAATCGTACGCTGTGTTCCGGTTTTCATGTGTCATTATGGCCAAAAAAATCGAAGGAAACAACACTGGCCGGCGGAAAATCGTTAAGAACATCTTTGCTACGAGATTGAAAAAATCGCAAACAAATCGGTAGAATTACAGGTTTCCATGGAGTTTCAACTTCAATCACATTCTAATGAACCCAAATTACGTAGTGTTCTCGTCGTTTTTCACCACCTCGGATGCGGCGACTACCCTTTTTCTCTCCCGAAAACTCGACCGCAGCCATCCAAGCCCATCCTTTTGGTCTTTTGACGAAAACCACCCCCGCATGACCGTAGTTATCCCTCTCCGCCTCTGGTCCTCCCACGCCAACCACCCGCCTCATCCCCCGCTTTTGTTTGTTACCAGACTAGTGGGATAGTGGGAGAGAGAGAGAGAGAGAGGTCGCGGCGACCTTCGTTCAAGAGCCAACCCGATCGACTGCACCATATAATCTAGCCCTCTCCCCCGCCAAATCTCGTACCAACCCTTCCCGTTGCCTCCCCTATTACGGAGGGTTTGTTGTTATTTGTGGTTTTCCATCCCCGCGCAACCGAATGAGATAGGACAAATCTCGGTCCGCGCGAGCATGCGAGTCTCGCGTCTGTCTGGACGTATACGTTTGGCCACCTCTCGGGGGGGAAAAACAATTGGACACGATAGAATATAAAAAACGGCTCTTTGGCTTTCCTTTCAACATCTCTTTGTCCCTTTCTCTTCCTGTCCGTCTGGGGACGCGCTTTTTTATACATTACATTCAAATCGTTTCGATCTCCATAGCGTGGAGAAATGGCAGTTCAAAAGTTTTGTCGTTTGCTGTTTTTTTGCGTCGGCAGTTTCGATGGAAATGTTTGCATTGGAATGGTATTGGCGTGAATTATTAACTTTATTGTGCTCGCCAGCGCCTCTGATGTCGCAAGAGGCGCTTTCGAAACGTTTGTCAATTTATAATGAAATAAACTTTCCCAGATAAATTTACTTTCGATCGGAGCAGCGATTGGGAAAATAAACGTTTGCTGGAAATAGCGAGTGTAAATGAATTGATCGTGCAGTTCCGTGTTGATGTAAATAATTAAAATTCTATCTTTTATATTTGTGTGGTCAGAGTTTGAATTTGAAATCGGGAAATTGTGTAATCATATAAATAAAAGTAAATGTGTGTTTGTTTGTGTGTTAATGCTATAACTTCAAAACCAAGAAACCTAGAAAGCTGAAACGTGGCACGCTTACTTAGGAAAACCTGAGGGTGTGCACCTCGGGCGTATTTTTGTTACTTTTTCATTTAAGGGGTTGTTTTTACCCCATCTTTCCCCCATAAGAAAAGCATGGGAAAGTAAGTTCAATCGGTGCAGGGCTTTATAAAATTGCATTTTTAAATTATTTAAAATTGAGGTACGAACTCGGGACTTGAACAGTTCTATGTAAAAAAGAATAGTTTTCTTATTTTTGAAAGCAGAATTCGAATGCGTATTGAATTAGTGTAATTATTAACTTTTATCATGGAAAAAAGGAATATTTTACGGTTTTAAACAATGGAAAATGTTAATTGCCATGGTTGCGAGCTTAATGCTTTTCATTGGGAACAGATACACGAAATGCTACGATCGCGTCTAATTTATGCTATTAAGGGGAATCAATTACGTCATAATGAATTATTTATTGTGTTCGATTTGTATTTTACAACAATTGACATTCGACTGTAATTCCCTAGCAAAAGAAAAAAAAACAAATTAAATTTGTAATATTAACAGAATGTTTGCATTGTTGTTACACTGTTTATAGAAACATGACATTATCGTAATTTAAAATGACGCGCATATACTTTCCTTTAAGCATAGTTTTCGTGTTTCACTGTTTTATTAATTCGTATTTAGTTTCAAGGACTAAAATCGAATAAATAAATATATATTTATATATATAGTTGTTTGTTTTTAACAGTTTGGTTGGTTGGTTCGTATTTACATAAGTAAGAGTGTTTCCTTGATATAACAGGAAAAACTTACACAGGTAAAGTTACACATCTTGATTTGATTTTATTTTGCACGAGAAACGTAGTATATCCTGAAGCTCTATACTAATAAACATTACAGATATTTTTAAAAATAATTGCCGTAAGCACAAAATAAATTAATATTCTTGTTATTTTTACACTGCTCTGGGTCCCGGGCAACGCCGGGTAACCTATCGCTAGTCTATAATAATATAGCTACTTGTGCCTCACTCACTCACTGACACAAAACTCGAAGGTAATTCTGGAAGGATAGAAATCTGAAATTTGGTATGTTGGTAGATCGAATGACACAACCGACGAGAAAAATCGAAAATCACAAAAAAGTTTATATTTGAGGTGTTCCATTTCAATACCCCCATAAGAAAAGCATGGGATTAAATGCAAGGCTTTCTAAAAATGCATTTTTAAATTACTTTAAATTGATATACAAATTTGGGAAAAGAACAATTGTCTAGCTAAAAGAACGGAGTACTTAATTTTTGAAAGCAGAATACTTAGCGAATTAGCGTAAATATCAGCTTTTAATCGGAAAAAGGTGAATTTTTTCCTCTTTTCAACAATGAAAATCTTTTAATACTATGGCAACGAGCTCAATGCTTTTAAAGGGATCTGATATTATACGTTACGATTGCAGTGATTTAATGCTTTTAATGGAAATAAATGCCGTCATAACGAATTACATTTGAACTTCCATAACTCGAATCTCGAGGAAAAGTAATAATTATTCGGGTAATAGAAAGTTCAAGTTATGGAAATATCGTATATTTTTAAATATTTCTACATATACAGTGGAGCTTCTATAACTCGAATCTCAACAAGCAACAATTATTCGAGTTATAGAAAATTCTAGTTACGAAAATTTATATTTTTTTTTTCTTTAGTTGAATTAACATCAAGTTTATTCCCATAAGCATATAACTCTAATTTTCAATATCATGCATATTTTAAACATCATCACCAATATTTTCTTCCGAAAATATGTATGATTTTACTTTATCCAAAACACTAATTGCATCACACACTGTGATTGAGGATTTCATAGATAATTGCAATTCTCACGTACTACTGAAAGCGCAAACATGACAATTAAATTTTAGTATCGACTGTAGGAAGGAGCGAATAGGTTTTTTTTTCTCCAGGGCTATAAGGGATCACAATAGGAGAAGCAACCCTGATAACGGTGACTGTAAAACATGAAAAGTATTTTAATGTTGTGTTTCGTTGCTTTTCGAGAAATTATAATTCTTTTCTGTTGTTAAATATAATGGCGTCATACCTATTTCTCGGTATTTTTATCCAAATACGCGCTAAAGACATGGATGATAATGCCATAATCTTAACACAAAATATCCCAATTTTTCCATAAATGTAATGTATTGCGTATTGTCTTAATGATGATTATTCTTATTTCTCGTGCAATGCGATCTGAGTCATGAAACTTGAAATACGAAAATTTGAACACGAACCGAATGCCAGAGAATTTGGAAATTACGGATAGTTGCCTTAATTTCACGGAAAATTATAAATATAATGCTATTACTCATGGAATTTATTGTTTAATACATATAGGCTCCACGTGACTGAAGTGCTGTTGCCCTGGAGATCGCATTGGTTTATTTACGAGTTTATATCTTGGTGTATGGTGAAAGAGCTTTCAGTATGCAAGTACCGACTACTCATATATATATATATATATATATATATATATATATATATATATATATATATATATATATATATATATATATATATATAAAGTTTTATTAAAATAAGTATGGGCAAGGCACCAAAACAATATTATTAGTCATTAGTTCATTAGTCCGCGTAAATAAAAGTCGGCGTGTGTATTTACAGGCGTCAAATTTGAAGGCGTTTATCTCATATTTACTTGTCTTTTAACCATTAATAACATCATGGCAAGTCTCCGCCCTATAGCGGAAAGGCCGAGGAGATATTTTATTCCTCAATTAAATCGGCATCCGATCGCGTCTCGCGTGCCGTCACGATGGGAGGGAATAAAAAAACTCGTAAAATCGATAGCTCTCGGGCATTATCGAGAAATATTAGCTGTCGTTCGCTAGAATTCGATGCGATTTTCCTCCCCTATCTATAATTATCGAACGAAAAAGAAAAAGCTCCTCGCCGCGCGCTCTCGATTTTCAATTCCTCTCCCGTGCGATTTCACCGTTACGTCCGTCGCCTTTGAGTGCAGACGATAAATTCCCATTTTCGGACCACCTCCTCTCTACCGAAAAATCGAAAAAATTACTAGCTCGGACGGATCTCTTTAACCAATCGACCGAATGCCCGCGCATTCCACCGCCGTGAGGCACGATCATACGTGTCTCACGGCACCTTCCTAGTCGATCCTTCCCTTTACATCCCTTGTCTCTCATCTCCAAACCCTCTCTCCCCGTGGCAATATATATGCCTCGCTCCATCGCCAGTAGGGGGCGGCGATGTCTCTTACTCACCCCTCCCTTCCTTCCTCTCATCTTCTCCGTCATTTCCTTCCCTTCATCCCGTCCTCTTCCATTCGCATTCTCATTGCTCTCCTGTTTTTCTCAAAGATTGTTTTTTTTTCGAATAGTTATATGAGGTATTTCTCAATATTTCCGAACTTCCGACCATTTCATTCCAGTAACATTTCCTCTCCATCCTTGAACCATCTATTATCGCCATTTATAGTAGTTTTGTGCCTCTTTTTTAACTTTCTCTTCCTGTAAACTCGCCATAGTCCTGTTCTTTCCCCTTCCCCCTTATTTTACTCCAAGTCGTCTAATTCTCCCCTTCCATTCCATACTTCAAGTTCTCTCCCTCCACCTGCCTACCCCTGTCTCTCTCTCTCTCTATCTCTCCCTCTCCCTTCTCTGACCATCTATCCTCGTCTCCTCATCAGTCCACTCATTACTGACCTCGAACACAAATACATACACGCAGAACCGATCTCTCCCCACCCTCTCAACTCTTTGACTATTTCCTCTCCATTTCAGCCATCTTGCTCCTTTCTATCCTCCACTCCCTTTCTTTCTCTCTCCTTCGGCTTAACCTCTCTCTCCATCCCTTCTCGTCGCATTCTCTATTCGCTTCTCTCTTTCTCTTTCACCGCGTCCCTTGTAAGGAGTTAAGCTCTGAATCGGTCGTCAGCTGTCTTCCGCGCCCTTATTTGGGAGCCGTCTTCTCGGAAAACAAAAGAGGGTCGCGAAATGCGGGGGAAAATGAAGGAAGGATCTAAGAAGCGTGTGTGGGGTACGCATGAGGATAGGCGGGACTCGGGGAGGGATTTGAAGAGGAGTGAGGGGAAGGGAGGGAAGGAGGAGGGGGTCGTCAGAAGAAGACGTAGCGCGCGCGGCATGAGAGAAGGTCTTAGGGAAACGCTATTGAAAACGATATCCGAAATGATAAATAATATGATGGACCTGTCAAATAGAGGAGTCGTGTATAAAAGGGATACGCCGTTGTAAATAGGGTTGCTGTTAGTTATTTATCGTCGGCTTAACGATGGGTCGCATTTGTAACCGTCGTTTTTTGTCTTCGGATGAAAAGTTTGTTTATTATCGCGAAGACGGGACGCGTAATAAATGGGATTGGCGTAAAAGGGTGTATTTTGAAGGTCTCTCGGGTATCGATAGAGCTTGATGTAGAAGGATGAGCGGTCCATTTGCAAAGAAAAGAATCTTAAGGCTTACGAGCGTTGGGACATCGTTCATAAATACAAATGCTTGTTCCGCTGCTTTTTGATTATGCATGCCTATATTTACTCTTTAAGTCTATTTATTGAAATAGAATAGCGATCGACCGTCGGTACTTATTACACCTTAGCTATGCAGTGCTCTCCGGTTATAGGAGGCGGCGCCGTGATCCGCGGTATAAGATCCCCGGCGGTGTAAACGAACACACGTTCCCATTGGCCCAATGCGATTTGTATGTGTAAATTTTAAATTATTTTAAAGTTAGAAATTCGTATGTACAAACAAAAAATGCAAAAACTAATGGTAACATCAATCATTAGTCATTACAGTGATATTATTTAAAGGTCGTTATACAATTTTGAGGGAGGAAGGAAGACGCTATAGGACCGAATCCGCGATATATGCTACCGACCTGGAAGCACGGTATTAGTGTTCCATGCGCCTGAAAATAATTTCAGATATAAGTCTCTGTGAGAATGTCGCGGTGGCCGATTAAAAGGTACAGGCAAATGTGAAAATGGTGGAAACTTCGCTACGAATTTTTTCACGAACTGGCGATAACCATTTATAACGTGCTGTAATTATAAAATCTGAGATAAAGCTAAACTTTCTCTATTCAAATAGATAAAAATGACGCCGTAAACATATCCTTCGCCGCGTCCCTTCATTCCTAACACGCGCATCCGCCGAGCGAAGGACGAGTCGCGTAACGCCGTGGAGAGAGAAATCCGATAATAAAAAAAGGAAGAAGATGTATAGGTCTCGGATGATTGAAAGCAAAATCGGCACGCGAAGAGATCCCATCAAACTTTTTGTATTAGCAGATGGTCAGTAAAAAAGATATGATGATGGAAAGAGAGAGAAGGCGGTCTAGGTCGTTATGAAGAGCGGTGCGTTTAAGATTGAGGAGAGAGAATTGTTCCCGCGAGAGCATGGTTTGAAAAAAAAAAGATGGACAAAAGGCGTCCGGATAGTCCGGTAAAGAGAGTGTAGGGAAGGGGTTCTGACGGCATAAAAGAGCAAAAGCCGGTCCTTGTTGTGTCTCCCGCTCCTGTCGTACACCCACCCACTCCTCTTTTTCCCTTTTTGCTCCTCCTTTTCTTCCCCTCTTCTCTCTCTCTCCATTTCCATCGGTCTCGCAGACGCCTCGAGACGTCTGGAACGAGAGAGGACGAGAAAAAACTCCCAAACAGAAATAAGCTGATTGTTATTGGGTGGTAAAAGAGGTAGAGAGGGGCAGGAGGGGTAAGAAGGGCGAGGGAGAGAACCGCGAGAGAAAAGACAATGGGAAGGGGTGGTGAGGTGGGTATTGGTCGGGAATTATTAGGCGGGAAGAAGGAGAGAGAGAGATGGGGAGAAAGGATGTATAGGGCCTGGTATTATTGAGTGGGGGAGTGCTGAAGTGATCATTGAAGGTGATTTGTAGGGACGATGAGATGCTTGGCGATATATAGGGAAGGGCAGGCGTCGATCGGATACCAATCGATCGATTGTTTTTTGAGGGAATGTATGTATGTACTCCGGTGGAGAATCCCTCCTCTCATCTCCATTGTTTATAACCTGGCGTCAATATATTCTCCCACAAAACAATCGATTGATTGGTACCTGGAGGGATTTTAGGACGGAGGGACTGATGCAGAAAAGGTTTCGCACAGCCCTAGTAGGGTTTGTCTCGCCCCGAACATCCGTCCGAACAGTGGAGAAAGTTTTAGAGGCGATCAAGCTCTCTAAGCAGTTTTAAATTACATCGCTCTTTCTCGAATTTTGCATATAAAGGAGAAAAGTTAGCAAAACTTGGTCATTAAATCAGTCTTTCTTTGTAGGCTTTTCTGAGGGTAATTCAATCAAAATGAATAATTTTTCGGGAAAAAATTGGGCCACTTTTCTTTATCTCGTAATCCTTTGTCTAGGCTACGAATTTCAAATTTGACATGCATTTGTGCGGGTGGGCATTTCGAGTGATGAAGAGAGGTGTTTTTTTACTTTCTCGTTCTAAGATACGTTATTCATTTTATTCTAAAAGCACGAAAATAGAAAAAAATGCAGCTATTTGTTCGTTTGTCTTCGGAAGCACTTGAGACGGTGTACGAAGCTGTTCTCAGAAAAGCGATGCGTAAGTTCTAAGTAAATGTTGAGAAACGTTTCGGCAAAAATAGGAATGTCGTTAAAGGCGCTTATTAAATCGAATCGGTGCTTTCGAAAGCGCATTTAGCTGTCGTAGACTGATAATAATTATAAATTAAATTATCGGGAACTCAAATATAATGATAGCTTTCATAAAAAGTTAACTCTACCACAGTAGTCGATTTTATGATTTTATGCGTAAGACATTTGACGAAAGAGGGACGTTAAATTACAGTGGATTTAAGATTATTTTTATCGCCCATGAAGAAATTTTCATTTTTTTCTGCCATCATTTTCTGGGACGGAAGAAAAAGCAAAACAGTGAAAAGCTTTCAAGCTAAGATTTTCAAGGTTGAGCGGTTGTAGAATTTGAAAATTAGACAACGAGTGCTGTTGTGTACAAAATGAACAGAAAAGAAGCGGAAGGTGCGGCCCTAGTCTGTTGCATAAAATATCCAAAAAAATGCAAAACACAAGAAAGCTTGCTCAGACGACGTGCTTCTAGAATAAAAAAGGGTGTGTGTGTGTCAACTCAGTTGTCGAAATAATATATATATTTAAACTCTCCGATCTTTTCTTTTTCGGCGAGTCGAAAATCTTCGCCGTTAAAAATAAACGAGGCAATTTTCACGTCACGTTTTTCTACGAGAAATGCGTCTCTTTCACTCACTCCCATAGCTTCGGACTCTCCTCCATCTCTCCATTTTCCTTCGCTGTACTTCTCAATCGTCCCTCCCCACTCCCTCAATTCTGTCTCCCCAATCACCTCTTCCCTCCCTCCTTTCTCTACATCTCCCCATTCTCCACCTCTCTTCCCTCCCCTTGATTCGTCTCCTCGAAACCACTTATTCTTCCCTTCCTCATTTCTTCTAGTTCTCCCCTATTCTCCCCGATCGTAACTTCCTTACCCTCGATTCTTCCTCTCTCTAACCTCCTCTCTTTAACCCCCTCTCTTTAACCCTCTCTCTTTAACCCCCTCCCTTTCCTCTCTCCCTCCTCCATTTCTCCCTTATTCTCCTCGATCCTCTCTCTCCCCCTTCCCCTCGATTCTTCCTCTCTCTCTCTCTCTCTCTCTCTCTCTCGCTTTGTTACCTCCCTCCTTTCCTCTAGTTCCCCCCTATTCCCCTCGACCGTAGCTCTCCCTTACCCTCGATTGTTTCTCTCTCTCTTCCATTCGATTCTTCCCATTTCTGATCCCCTCTCTTTCTTCCTTTCCTCTAGTTCTCCACTATTCTCCTCGATCGTATCTCTCCCTTATCCTCGATTCTTTTTTTCTCTCTCTCTCTCCCTTATCCTTGATTCTTTCTCTCTCTCTCCCTTCCATTCGATTATTCCTCTCTCTAACCTCCTCTTTCTTTCCTTCCTCTCGTTCTCCCCTATTCTCTTCGACCCTATCTCTCTCTACTCTCTAAATCCTCCCTTTTTCCCTCTCCCTTCAAAAACGGATTCGAGAGCCGTCCTTCGTGAGTTCTCCGTATCTTCGTGCCGCGCCCTCTCTCTCTCTTTTTCCGATGGCCTCCCCTTAAGGGGGAAGGGGTGAAGGAGGGAGGGGTGTTCGATGCGGGCGCCGACGCTCTTCCTCTTACTAAGGGATTGGTTCGTTTTTTTTCGTCCCTTTTTTACTCTCCAACCTCGTTACCAGTCGGCATCCTTAAGAGAAAGAGAGAGAAAATCGCCGGAGGGACTTAAATGTATCAGTTCCGACTGTGTGGAAGCGTGACAGAGCCTTGACCTCGAGGATTTGAAATCTCTTTTTGAAGCGACATGTGCGGAATACACTCTTCGCGTGAACTCGCCCTCCGTCTGAGTTTTTTTCTTTAGAGAGTCTGTCTCGGCCATTATCATGGCATTATACGGTGCATAGACTCTCTCTCTGCTTCTTTCTATAACCGTGGGCAAGTGCGGGACTTCCATAAAAAAATAATAAACGAAGGTCGCGAGTTGATTGGATGCTTAAAGAGGGAAGCCAGCGGAAGCTGCGAAAGCTTAAGACGATTAAGAGGCGAGAAACATTTTTATTTTGTTTTTTACACCTTGAGGCTCGAAATAATTATCGACGGGAGTGTCGTGAAGGACGTTTAGCGATATAGATACCTTGAGTAAATTATCGAATAAACTTCCATAAAATTCGCCGTTTAAATGTTTTTTTAATAGGTAGCGATTCTTAAAGATGTCACATACTGTTAAAAATTTTAAAATAAATAATATATGTAACCATGGATATTTACGATCGGCGAACCCTTTTAACCTTTAGTCACCCACGCGCGGAATGAATACGCGGGTATAACGGCCCAATAAAAGCTTCTCTCGCGTTGGTTTTTTTCACTGCTTAATTCCGAACGGTACCCGCATTCAATCCATTTTTTCCTCCTTCGAGCGCTATCTCCGTCGCCGACGTGCTTATTAAGGCCGTTGGATTTCTTCGTGACTGAATAATCATATTGTAAACACGCCGCCCAAAAAAAAAAATAAAGTTCGGAGAGGGAGTAAAAACGCTTAATTAATGCTTTCTCCGGTTCCCGCTGGTGTCGTAAAGTCGACGCGCGTAATTATACACACGCATTCCTCGGGTGATGTAACCCCTTTTTTTCCGTCTTCGCGGTTTTTTCGCACGTGTGGTCGTAAGGGGGGAGCGTCGTTATCGCGTCCGCCATTTTGCGTTCCTCACGTCTTCGACGAAAGGTTGGAAGAAGGATACCGCGGTCCTGCGAGTAAAAGATTTGCGCGCGCGCGTCTGGCCAGCATCCGACAATAGAAATGCACCGGCCATTGAAAAATCTCCCGATTCCTTTTTTTACTTATGGTTATTCCGATGGTACAGGCGTCTCTACAGGAAGAACCCGTGGGGAAGAGAAGAGGACGGGGCTTGAATTTTTCACGCATTCTTTCCCCTCACGACTTCCCTCCCTCGAGTTTGATTTCCGTTTATTTTACCTCCCTGTTTCCATCGCTCTGGAGGTAAAATTGTCGTTTCGCATTTCCGTCCTCGGCCGTCTTCGATTTCCACGTTTCCCTCTTTACCACATTCCAGTCTTCTCGCGGAGAAATCGACGAGTATCTCGATCGTCTTTAATCTTCTTTCTCCCCCAACGAAAGGACGAGATGTTTTTCTTCCCTCTTTCTCTCTTTACGCTCTTTTTGCTCCCTTCTTCCTCCTCTCATCCATACTTTTCCGTTTAATTCCTCCGCACCCCCTTTTCTCCTCCCTTTAACCGATCTAGTACACGTCCTCGGCGACAGATCCGTCTGCGTCGAGGTAACAATGGACGATGCATGTTCTTTGGGAGGAGTTTTCGTAAGCGGCAGACGTATCCCGATGGCCGGATAAATTAAGAGAGCGCCGCGGAGAGACGGGACTGGGGAAAAGGTGCGCCCGACGTGCACCATCAATCGTCTGGAGATTACCTTTCGGAGGGATGAAGGGAAGAGGGGAATGGAAAGGTGGACGGAAAACGAAAGAATGAGTTCGAGAGGGGAAGAGATAAGTAGATAGAGAAAGAGACAAGATTGTCGCTTTCGTAAGATCCAGTTGGGTGGAGTGATGGAGATAGGTCGGGAGAGGATGTGATCGATACGTTTTTCAAGAGCGACGGATAAAAGAGGGAGTGAGCTGTTTGCCGCCGTTTTTACGTCTTCGCGACAATCGCAATAAAAATTTTGACGCGAATATCTTTTATCATTCGATTGCCTTATTGACTGTCGTTCATTTCGAGACTCGTATTTTCCACGTTTTGTTGCGATAAGGTTGTTTTACTAAACCCCGAGTTGTTTTGTTCCGCGTGAATGGTCGATTAAGATCTTTAAAAAGCTTAAATTGACATTTCACAATAATATTGCTACTGATTAATCGTTTCGTCGTTAATGAGAAGGCGGCGGTGTGGAAGAAATTAATGAAATGGGAAAAGTGCTCGTAAAAAATAAAACCGTTGAGGTAGTTAAGGAAGGAGATGTGCTTCGTTCGTTATTATGATATTTGAATGATAACAGAAAGATTAACAATGAATCGTGTTTGTAATTATTTTTAAACGGGTTATCACGGATGGGAACCCTCTTTAGGATAATTTTATGTGTTCACGGAATTGTAAAAAAAGAACCAGCTATGGAAGAATTAGAAATGTTATTGTTTGTCCGTCTGATTGTAGTATCACTTAATGCCAATGTTTCGGGATGCGTAATGCCTGGAGGAATTCAATATTTGCCATGCAGCGTTCCTTTTGCCATTTGTGAATTAGGCCATACTTAGAATTCTATGTGTAATCCGTTAATGCCTTATCGTTTGGCTCGCCCCAAAAGATTTCCTAACAATTTCGAAATGGCGGTGTTTTCGAATTATCGTCTTAATTGGTCTCAAGTTTGTCTGGTAGTACTCACGATATGATTAGATAAACTCATGACGTATTTATCCTTGCATGAAATATCTTTTAGGGTAGTCATATTTGTGATTAACATATTATCTTATCAACCGAAACCTAAAAACGCCTTCTTCGAGCCATATTCCGGGAAACTTCCTTATTCTTGTCATTGAAATCTGTTCGTTAAAGAATTTCGAGTTGGTTTTCTTATAAGCTTGCTTTGGATATTGGAGATACTCGAGTACTTAATTTTTCAGTTTTTCATACTTAAATGATTATTCTGAAATTTAAATCTGTAATAAATATATTTCCATGTCGTTTTCTTTATGAGTCCAGTTACTCGGAAAATTCATAACCTCGCATCACAGTAATTTTGACTTATAAGGAAACAAGGTTCTTTTTATATGCTAAGGAATAAAATGAAAGGAGAGAGCTGACTTGACGACCTTTTTAAATTATTGGACTGTAAACCTCGTTAAATATTTCACTTTAGTAGTAATTTTCTTCCGTCCTAATTACGTGAAATATAGGTACACGCGCGCGCGTGATTTACGACCTGTCTGTATTTTATGGACCGATCGAATACACCTACTAGATTCGCCGTGTCGCCAATTTTACAAACGACTCCGCAATTATTAGGTTTTTTTAACGTCGTTGTTAAAGGAGGCCAGCTTTTCCGCCGTCTGTTAGCTCGGACGTAAAAAGCTTCCTCGCGTAAAAATATTAATACGCCATTAAACGTTTCACGGCCCTCATTACGCGTAGTAAAGAGATAAACCGCACCTGCCATCTTTCTCCTTATTTCTCGGGGCGATCGTGCGATGCCGAGACCTCACACGAGGGACAAGGAGAAGATGGAGGAGAGGAAGGAAGGGATGAGGAGGAATGGTAGGTAGTCACAGTGACCGTAAAAAACTGGAAAAGCGCTGAAGGTGAATGCGAATGGGGTGAGCCTATTTCGACCTCTCGAAATTTCGCGAGGGCAAAGTCGTGGAGATGGGAGTCGGGAGAAGCGTGTAACGCTTTCCGATGGACGAAAGCGATGATTAGGCTCCGTAATGTGGGAGGGGTAATTATAAGGTGGGCGCATTCATCTCCCCGATGGGGATGTAAAGGAAGCGAAGAGTGGCGGTGGCCCTCTCTATCTGAAGGAGGAAAAAAAAAGAAAAAATTTTTCGGCCGATTACCTTATAGAGGAGACACTATGGTTTTTTTCAGCCCATCGTTCCGCGTCATCCCTCAGCTGGCCCCAGGCAGTCTGGGACGCAGGATGCGGGCTGTCTCGCTCACCTCCCTCTCCCGACCCTCGCCCCCTCCTCAACCATTCCCCCTTTTCCTACCTCCCTCTCACTTCCTCCCTCTACCCAACCCGTTCAAACCCCCTTTAGCACCCAACTGTTGCAGTCACCATCCTTACATCCTTCCTTTTCATATCCCACCCAAACCTGCTGCCTGCCTCTTTGTGTGTGTGTGTGCTACCGCTTGTCGCTTTATTCCCTCGCTCACTCACGCACGCGTACACGCCGTAACGCAGCTACTTCCCCTCCTCCGAAACGTCCAGGATTTCCGCCCACGGCTTAACCCCGATAAAAAAAAATTCGCTCCTCACCCCAACTGCTTGTGGCTGTGTGTGTCTGTGTACACCCACAACGAGGCTTGCGCATGTCTACGTGGGAACTGTTTTTGGGTTGGGTTCTTTTTTAATGCCATTGGTGGTCGGACCGTTTGTGAGCGTCTTACGTGCGCGTGTGATCTTTTTAAAGCCCCTTCTTTTGTTTCTTTTCGCGATCCGGGTTGGTCGGAGAGTGATGAGGGGGATAAAGACCTTGTCGCTCTGGTTTACTTGCGAAAGTGAGCCGAATGTCACGGGACGGTTTTATTTGGAAGGCGTGCATATATCATCGCGACGGAAAGAAAGCTCTCCAAATTTTCGTTTTAATTACGCCCATCGCGAGTCGCCGTCACGCCTCTTTTCCTAATGGGTTTAGTTAAATTTTACGGCCATCTCATTATTTCGATTGTTACGACTCGGGGATAGGTGTGGTGTTTTATGTTTTATGTTCGCAATAATTGGTCGCATCGATTAAACCGGACCCTTTAATCGAGGCGCCCGGGGCAGAGGAAGAGACCGATTTTCCTCGTTTCGGAAAAGCGCGCAATTATCCAATTTTCTCGAAAAGTTGTTTGGATGCGTCAACCCGGAGCTGTCGCCCAACAAAGCTACGATTTCCGCATTATTTCCCCCGAAACACTATAATTTTATCAACCGGATCCTAATGGAAGAAAACTATTGCTCGAAAAATCTCTAATTTGGAGACGAGCGCGATGGAGGTCAACTTCGCCATGTAATGAATGCGGTCGCGTAATTTAATTGCATTACGCCGCAGGAATCCGAAGCTGTTAATGAGTGGTTCCAAAATCGTGAAAATCTGATTACGGAGGTATTGAATCAAATGGTTGCGTGGTAACTTCTCTCCCGAAATATCAAAAACATTTTCTTGAAAACTGGAAAATACGAGCGCGATTAATTTAGCGCTAAGTGGCGTATAATCAACCCTCAGACGAAAAGGTCGCTTCACCTGCAAATAACCGATTAAATGCTTCCCCGACGTTGTTTTCATAATCGCTCCTCCAAATCGATCAGGAATTGACCATCTCATCAAACTTGCACGGATAATTTCTCATTTCCGGGCGGTCATCCTTTCTTCGAATTATCAAACCTTTCCGGGCCCCGCGGACCGTGTAACTAATGCAATAAAATAACCTCTCCTTTGGAGAGAGATTGTTTCATTTTCTCGATGCGACAAGTGTACACGCTTGCCACAAGTAAACGAGTACTAGAAGGGCAGTCACTTGCGAAACACTCTTTATATGCACCGCGGTGGTTATGGGGGAGAGGGGGGGAGAGATAGAGAATGGGAAGTAATTAGCGACGCCCCTTGCGCAAATTAATTCGGTACTGCCCGCCGGGGTGATTAACAGCGGTTGCCGCTGCAACTGCGGCGGAAGGCGCAGGTGCATGGCTTTAGAGGTCGCCATATCTCTCTCTCCTTTTCCCTTCCGATGTTTTTATTATCTCCCTCTCTTCCTCCGAGAGAGAGAGAGGTGGACCCTGGTACCGTACGTAGCGGAAAAGAAAGACAATAACGCTCACGAGGAATGCATCGTGGCCTTTATGGCGCGAGGATGGAAAGCGTCGTTGGGTCACGCACGCTCTATGCCAGAGGCGGTGCACGAAACCGTCGACGATGCAAGAGGAATGGCTCCGAAAAAACCCCACTTCTGCCGTTTTATGATGCATACAGTTCCTACGATAGACTTTAGACGACCACTTTTCTCAATCTCCATGTCTAGTCTTGGCTCCCGGATGCCGCGTTATTGAGGAATGGAGAGGTAAGACAATCGGAAAAAAGAAGAGGGTCGAGGAGAGAGATGTTCGATCCCGCGACCTCTCGTTTGAGATTCAAAACCGATGGCGAGCTTATCTAAAGATCGGGGGAGTCCTGCCGTTACTGGATGGAAGAGGATGTGGGAGTTGCAATTTCTTCGGAAATTCGCAATGTAACGGATTGTGACAATAAATCAAAATTTATCATCGAACCTTGAGCGTTGCCTTCTTCTTGTCCATTGCTGTTGGTAAATAGTTCGACTAGTTTTTCTGCTGTCTCTTTCCTTGTTTTCGCGATCGTGTCTAATTGAGCTTCGATGAATCTCAAGTGTTCGATGTTGTTTTGCAATAAAGTCAAGGATTTGTCGTCATTTATTTGAGGTATGCGTTAATTCATCTTCATCCTTATGAAATGTCCTGAGGCTCTAATTGGTTTATTGGCCAATTTAGACGCAGAAGAAACCGGATTTCATGAAAATATAGAAATTGGTCTTTTTATTCGTGTATCCATTCATTTCGTCACCTTTTTAACACGCACAGTTCGTTGTTGTTTTTGAATTATTTGTCCAATATTCATAATTTTTTCAGTATTTAACCAGCCCATTACTCGCAAATTCAGTTTTCGCGCACCTTATTAAGGCGTGGCGTATAATTGGTCCTAATTTTCTGGGAAAAAACGAGCGACGCGCTAAGAAAATTGCTAATCAAGGCGTCACGCGAAAGCGTGACCTCGATCGGAATTCCGAATAACCCTTCCTCAAATTTTCGAGTGGCTGGAAGACGGCAACAAGCCGCCGTGTTTTATTTATCGCTCGGGTAACGAGGGCGGCCATTTCTACCCCCTCTACTTAACCGGCTCCTCCTCCCGTCTCCCTTTTCCTCACGAGTCTAATCTGTATTCACAGACCACGAATTCCTAAAGCAATCACGCCTCTCTCTCTTCCCTTCTTCTCCAAAACGCTCCCATTGCAACCTGCGATGTGCCTCGGGAGGACTCAAGGGAAAAACCATCGCATCAACGTCGTACGTTAGGCGTTCGTCTGGCGACCATGCGCAGTCGTTTGTAATCGTCGAAGGACTGCTCTTTCTTTCTCTCTTTCTCCCTTTCTGTATTTATTTCCGTCCCACGTGATGAAGGTCTCCGTTTGGGGAAAAACGGTGGATGGAGTTAATGGAAGAGAAGGAATTCTTTCTCGGATTCCCACGCCACAAATAATTAACGCTCCAGCCCGTCGTTCTTTTTTTTAATGAAAGACGAAATAACCGCGTTTCCGGCGGTTTCTTTTTTCCTGCCACTCTTTCTTTATCCGCTGGTTAACGCAATTGCGGCGTTGAGGCGGCTTCTGCCACTACCGTGGGTGTTGGTTTTGCGGCGCTGCCTGCCGTGATGCACCGGTTCTGATGCAGTTAACGAAGGATAGGGATGCTGCCGCTTGGCGATTGTGGGTTGGGAAGAGATTAAAAAAAAACGACTTGTCGCGCGTTCTAGGTGTTCTGGTTGTAGGGAATCCGGCAGTTTGTAGAATTTCTGAGAATTCCCTTTTCTCGCTCGACTAACTACCTCTCTGTAAAAAAATACGGAGTATAATACCCTTCGAGATACGCGACAAGAATTTTCGCATGCTCCGCATTTTATCAGTGACTTGTTTTTTATTTATATGGACTATTTTTTGTTTGGGTTTTTTTTTAATGGTTGCTACCAGGTTGTTTGGCGTGTTCGAGACCTGTTCTTCCTGATCTATTTTCTTATCTTCCGATTTTTGACCGCGAAATGTTGATGGTCGATTTGAGGTAAAGGACCTTTAAAAAAGGAAAGAGACCGATTTTTTCTATCCTCGGCCGAATTCCCACGCGGCGGTCAGAGGTAAAAACGTAACGCTCGCGTTTAATATCTCGCTGTGGGAAAATTTTCCATAGTCTCGCACGCTCCACGCCTCTCTCACTCTGAAGTCCGTTTTATGTTGCCTCCTTCGTTGTTAAGTTAGGAAGATTACAGGCTTTAAGAGTACTGCTTCCTCGAGGAGAGATAGAGTCAAAGAGATAGTGGATAGCGAGATTTTTTTATCGTGCGGATCTGCGAATGAAACATGCCAGAGGGATTGGCTTTAACCATTTTACTTCCCTAGAAAGGTTTGAGCTTGCTACTGAAATGCTACTTAACGCACAATATTTGTTTCCAAAATTGTGTAAATGTAGGAATGGTAATAGCTTGTCAGTATGTAGTAAGTAGTAATACTCTCCGATATTTTTTGGAACTGTTGATTCTCGCCGAAAGATATGCATTATCATATACGTAATCCTACGTACACTTCAGTGAGTTTGGCTCTCCATCTTATTAGAATGACGTTGGTTAGATTTAGATACGCATTTATACGTAACATATCATGCGTCGTTGATTGAAAGATAGGTGGAGAAATCTATCGATTGCCAATCATCGCTGATCATCATCTGCCTGGAAATATCATCTGATTTTTTATGAAGGATTTTTCGTTTAGATAGTTTTGTTGTAAAAGTGAATATCTCTCGGAGTAAAGAATACGGAAGCAGAAGCACTCTTTCCACGCTGATTTCTTTCGAGAGTCGTCCTTATCTAGGAAAGCTCGATCGTATTGTTCGCTCAGAGGTCAGCCCTTATCGCTATCGACACAGCGTCGGTTTAACTTAATCTCCGCATGTCTTTAATTTTTATTTTTTTAGAAAGCGAGTCTCGAACTAGTCCTTTCGTCACCGACTTTGTTATCGTCTCCCGTGACCCAGTTGAAAATAAACTGCGAGCGAAGACTTTCCATTGTTTTATCGCGATCCGGGTGACTAATCTCCGCCGAATGTCGCCCTCCTTGGACTACTCCGTCGCTCGCGCTGCATTCGTCGACGTCTCCGCGACGCCGTGGTGGTGGTCGCGAAGCTCTTTCGTCGCTGGCGGAAGAGCCGTGTGGCAAGGACGCGGGCGCAACGACCAATGGGGAGAGAGGGAGGCCTCTGCGTCACCGCGACCTTCATTTCCCTGCGTACCCGATTCACGCTCCCTTTCGATCGGGTAGGTCGATCCGCGAGCCTCTCCGCCGCCGACGCCTCGGCCCGGGAAATTAAACGAAGCGAGAGAGTCTCGGAAGCGATTCTGATAGGAAAGAGATTTTTGCACGTTTTCCAGCGCCCCAAGGTTTTTTTCCTTATGGTTCCGCGACTTTTTTTCGGGCCGGGCGTGATGCCGGAATCGAAATTTGCCAGCCATTTGCGAGAACTGACGATTTTTCATGGATCATACCAGGGGCGCTCTTTGCAGCGATTTCAGTATAACATTTATCGGCGAAAATTAGAAATAGACATAAAACAATTATTGTAATTTCCATTGACATTACAGTGGTTGTTTTTACTTCTATTATGGAATCTTCCCAAGTGGAGTTTGTTAAAAATTAAAAATATCGTTCGTAAATGCAGTAGATCCTTTACGATTTTAACGGCAATGGATGACGGAAAAAAGTCGAATTTTATAAATTAAAAACAAAAAATTTTGTAATAAAGGAGCAGAAGTAAATTTTTTATTCGAGTCGATAATCCGCCTTGGAGAAATTCAGCTTCGGTTCCGCCGCTACTCAAAAGTGCACCCTCGCCAGGAAAGCGTACATTTCCTAGATTTACGGCGTTTTCTGAACGGGAAACAATCGAGGCAGCCTTAAAACTTTATATTGAAATCGTAAAATATTCAGCGCACAGTGGAGGTTTTATTAAAGTATCCACTAAAATGTGCATCATGGGTTACGCCCGATTTGGTATTATTTACAGTCGAGTTTTTTCGCTGCGATAAAAATGTTTCGATACGATACGATGTCCGTTTTATTACGCGAGGAAAAAAATCGTAAATCTCCGCATTATAGGGAGAGCGTGATAACGATTTAAACCGTTTAAGCCGCCGAAAACATTTTATGCTCCCTCCGCGAAAAAATAATATTAATAAGAACCGCCTGTCTGCCGGTAGAACGCGGGTCCACCAAGGTCGCGTGAGTTGTTTCTTAGGGAAATCATTGTCAATTCTGTCGCGAAGCGAAATTTATAGTCTCTTTCGAAAGCACATTCGTCGCTCGCGGATGTAAACAGTTCTTAATCTCAAAACGCCCGCACCCACTCCGACAATTGTTTGCATTGTACATGCACGCACGCACACAAACGCGCGCACGCACACACACACATATACATACACACACACACACACACACAGACACACACACACAGACACACACACACACATACAGGTATTTCTAAGCATGTTTGTATATATATGCCTCATTTATATGTCTTCCTACCTTTTACTTTTCTAAAGAGCCAGCATAACTCACGAGGACACTGCTATTCGCGATTTTCCCCTTCCCCTAGAGACAAGAAACAAAATCGGATAAAGTGTTTAAGCGGCCACCCTCTCTCTCTCTCTCTCCGCGGGACGTGTCAAGGACCATTCGGGATGAATATATCGCGGCGGTCACCGACAAAAACGTAAAAGAGAATGAAAGAAAAAAACGCGCGCATGGACCACGTACGACGAATCGCAATCCGGACTCTCTCTCTCTCTCTCTTGTCCTTCCTGTTGGTTGGAGGAATCACACAAGAAATCTCTCGCGGATATAAAAGCTGCAGATAAGATGGTGGGACCGTCCGATGTTGTGATCGGGGGATGGAAGAGGGGGGGGAGGGATAAGGTGACGTGATAGAGAGGGGAAGCGGAGTCGAAATATTTCTCTCCTCGGTTGCTGCCGAGACGAACGGGAACCTTATGATCCGAGGAAGTTTGCTTTCGAGGGGAATTGAGGTGGAGAAAGGGATAGAGGGAGAGAGAGGTGAAGGGGTAGGAAGGGAGTCTTTTGAAGGGCGACAGTGTCGTAGCACAAGGTCGCCTCGCACGCAAAAGGCAACTTTGTCTTGTCTTTTTTTGCTATTTACCCCTTCTTCCCTTCCTTTCCTACCGCGTTAGATACCAGCCTTTTCCCCCCTTTCCTTCGTCCTCTTTAGATTCCAGCTTTTTCCCCCTTTCCTTCGTCCTCTTTAGATTCTTTTTTTTGTATACACATCCCGTGCTCCTATTCCATTACGGAAATCGCTCCTTCGTTTTTTTTTCATTCTCTCCGCGTTCAGGATCTTCCCCTCACGTTGTCCTCCTCGTAGTCTTTTTTATGGAATCCTCCCTCTTTCGAGAGGCGATGATATTATTTTTCGCGGTCGGTCTCTTAAGACTCCGGTAAAGCAATACTTGTGTTATAGTCCGAGGGATGCGGTTCTCGTGAGAAAACGCTCGGCATTTTTTCGTCGTCGGGAATTTCCGCGCAATTAAAAATCCGGGTCCGTATATATATTTTTTATGACGTTGTGAGAAGGTGGGAAAGTGGTCTTTTGGACAGGAGGAGGGTCTACGCCAACAGTTTCGGTTGTTTAGCGGACGTTGATCCGATTCCATTGGAGGCTAGAGATGTGTTTTGTTTTATAACTGCTTCTTGTTAGAATAAATTACAGAAGTGAAATCACGAAAGGAACCGCTATTAACGGACTTTTAAAGTTAAAATCTTCCTTTTTTAGACCAGCGTTACTGAAGCTTTTCGATAATACGGCCCACTTACGCCACGAAAATTATCCACGGCCCACCTGAACTACAAAAAATTTCCGCGGCTCACCTATTTATCGATACATATGTATATAAGCAGTAGAAAATTTATATTATTAACTAAAAGTAGCGACTGATTGGAAAAACAAGCGATTTATTAAAATCTTTATTAGTTATTTAATACGTCTACATTTTACAAAATATTACATTTTCGCTATACTTTTGCGACAGTTTTTAAATGTTTATAATAAAAAACAAGTAATGTTTATAAAAATATTTTTTTATAAATTTCTTTTATAAAAAATAGCAACATTTCGAGGTTGATATAAAATTTATTGGCAGTGAGAAATTTTCAACGTTTTAACAAACGGAAATTATTGTTGCCATTGCGACTGAATGGGTTGAATATATACATTTATAAATTTCGAAGTTAATGTATAAGCTATTAAAAAAAGGTTTCTTAACTTTTTTTAGACCATTGAAAATAAATGTTGCGTTAATTTGATTTTATCCATAAGGCGAGATCAGTATTTCTCTATTGAATTTCTCTTCTTGGCAAATAATACTTTTAACCTCTGGAATGTGAGCAACATATAATTTTACGCATGAACAACTTCTTTGCGTAAACAAACGAACAGCAAAGCGTATATTATTGACCGATCGGCATGAATCGAACCTTTCTCATCTTCGACACGCGATTCTTTTACCGAATCGGGCCATCTAACGGTAGTCTCCATAATTTCCGAACAAAAGACACGAGCGAAACGTTCCGTAGCGGCAGAATGAAAAAAAAACGCGTTTTGAAAGGCTAATGCCGACGTCTTATCGGTTCTGCTACAGACTCCGCTCCGCGGTCCCTTTCACGAGCCGCGCATCTCTCATCTCTCCGTCGAACACTTCCAATCGAATATTCCGCTAACAGACGTCTTTTCCCTCCGCGCGATGTCATACATTGTCCATTGTATTCCCCGCGGCCATATTTTCGTTCCCTCCTCACTCCATTGTTTCGCGTCGTGGGAAGCTCCTCCCCCACTCCAACTCCGCAACAACTCCCGCGATTATAAAACACGCGCTTTGCTTTTTGCGGTAACCCTTCTCCGTTAAAAAAAATGGTTAAATGCTTTTGTGGAAGAGTTGAGTGAAGTTAGTGTTTGGTCCGAAGAGGATGGGAGAAGTATGGGATGCTAGAGAGATTGAGAGAGGGAATATAATTCCCATTGCGCGCGTTCAGTCACGAAGCACCGGAGACAAACGGTCGATTATGTTGGAGAGAGAGAGGAGAGGAAACGAGAGGGGACAGTTCGCTATCTATCGATCTATCGAAACGGTTAAACGGACGGAAAAAACCAACGCCCTTTTTGCATCCTTCGACAATGGAAGGCTGAACCGCATCCTTGTAGTTTTTTCTTCGAATCATTCCGCGGGCTTGTAAAAAAATACTGATTTACCGACTGTGCATTTGTATGCCGCCGAGTATAAATTTGCTTTTTTATAAAAATTAAACAAATGAAGCCTATTATTCGCGTTGATGATGTGTAGGGGAACGCGCGACTGAGGCTAGCGGTCGAGTCTCAAAAAGCCAGACCTCGTCCCACTTTTGTTTTTTTTCCCGCACGTTCTTGAAAAAAAAATCACAGTAAGGTTCGACCTTTGTCTTGTCATCGTGTCCATCGACTTTTTCCTATCTTTCAAAGTCGCGATTGTTCCCATTCAGCTAGGAGTTATAGCGCTATCAAGACAAGTAGAGGCATCAGCGGGATAAATAAATTATCGTTAGACGAATTAATTCAATTCAACACATTCTCTACACGTTTCATTTTTTAAATGGGAGAAAACAAAATCACCCGACGGTCACTTTATGAAAGTTTAGCAAACGATTTGCGGAGGCTGTGTACGGAATATTTAGGCCTAAATTTTAGAATCGGACATTTAATTTTGGCGCGAATGCGTCTAAAACGAGGCTTTTCATCGCTAGTATGTGGGGCATTGGATCCATTTAAACTGGCCAACCCATTCTTTTAGGTCCCGAAAACAGAGGCCATTTAAAACGCTTTAAAAAGCGGTGGCTTCTCAACGCGTCGTCGTCGTGTTCGAACTTTTCGTTTTAAATTTATCTCTTCAAATTGAAAATCGTTGGCGGCATTCGTCCAGACGATGGATAATTCTTTCCGTTTCATCTCGTTCTCTCTCTTTCCGTTTTAGTTTATCATGCGTTTAAAGAAGACGGGTTATGGCGCACCGAGTCGGCTGCGAAGGCCTCGGACAGTTTTCAGTTTTTTTTTATTTTCGCCGTCCTGTAAAGAAACTCTTGCACCTTTTGCCCGTGTGGGATTTCCTTCCGTCTCTCGTTTCATCCGGTACAACCGGGGATGAGTGAGAGTCAGGAGGGTAGAGCGCATTCCTTTCTCCTACCCCCACCTCCTTTCCGTCTCCCTCACCCCGTCTCTCTCTCTGCAAAACTCCCCCCTCCTTCCCATGACTCCCCATTTATCCGTCTGTTTCTCTCCGTATGGTCGATGTCCGCGCTGCCATATCGGAAAAAAATAGAAAAAAGCGAAGTCCGATTTCCGCCGTCGCTCATAACTTTTGATGTCTCCATCGTTGCCGTTCCCCTGCAGGTTTTTTTTCGAGCTATGCAAATCGTCGATAAATTCTCTCCGGGTGGTTTATTAGTCACCGCTCCTTTTTCTCTTTGCCAGGTTCCTGTCGTTTCGCTTTTCTCGAAGCCTCCCTAGGTTTCGCGATTCTTTCGATTTTCGAGGATATTATTTCCTTCTCTCTCCCTCACCTCGGCGCCGTAATGTTCGTTTTTAATAAAAAGGTTCTACCTTCCTCTGTTATGTTCTTCCCGTTTTAGGAGATTTTTTGGCGTGCCCTTCCATTATCGTCTTAACCTCCGCTTATCTGAGCCTTTAACAAGGGGCCGCGAAACACCGACACACATTCTGGCAATTTTCCGGTGCCGGAGAAGCTTTAGTGCACCGCGAATGTCCTCACCCCATCTCTCACTCGTCTTGTAAAGGAAATGAGAAAAGAGAGAGGGAGTTCCTACAATAAAATTCGTTGTTTCACGAGAGACGGAGTGCCTGCGATTTTACGGTCTTGGGTTATTGAAAGCATATGATGATGATGACGACGAAGATAAAACGGGTGAAGTCTTCCCCGCCATTGGTGTAGGACGTTTAATTTCATGCTCTCTGCAGCGGGAGGAAGGAAAGAGGGTAAATGTCCCAACCTCACCTAATAAGGACCATAGTGGACGGAAAACTGTTCTGAAAATCTCTACCTCTCTATCACTTTTTTACTCCGCCACCGTGTGCTCATCCTTATTCACTATTACTCAGCCCTGTGGTATTTCTCCCATGCACTCGTTCCCTCGTCTTTAATTCTTTCGCCCTGTCTCTTTCACCGCCCTTCTCTATTTCTCTCCCGCCTATCCCATGCTTCTAATCTTCCTGCCCTTGCGTCCCCCTCGTTCGCAAGCGCGTCTTCTCTCCCCCGAGTTTCCCCCCCTCGTCTCGAGTCTCCTCCCTTTCGGAGGACCAAGCAAAGAGCGGGTTTTCCTAACTAGTCCGAGACATATTTTTTATTCCTCTCTCTTTCTTACCCGACTGCCTCTCTCTCGTTACCTTTATTCTATCTTCTGCCCATCCCTACGTTTATTCTTTCTCCTTTCCTTGTCTCCGCCACTCCGCTTTCTTCCACCCTCAATTCTCGAGCCACACTTGTTGCTCCTTCCCTTTCTACTCTACCTGTACCTGTCCGCGTGCCTTTTCTCCACCTCCTAATTTATCTCCTTTCTAATATATGCCTTCTTTCCCTTTCTACTCGCTCCGATCTCGTCATTCTTTTCTTTCCCCTTCTCTGTATCACTGCCCTTTTCCCTTCATATCCTCTTCTCTCTACCCATGCTTCTCTCTCTCTCTCTCCCCTCCTCTTCTCTCCCTATCTCCCCTTCCTCTCTCCCTATCTCCCCTTCCTCTCTCCCTATCTCCCCTTCCTCTCTCCATATCTCCCCTTCCTCTCTCCCCTTCATCTCTCCCTATCTCCCATTCCTCTCTCCCCTTCATCTCTCCCTATCTCCCCTTCCTCTCTCCCCTTCATCTCTCCCTATCTCCCCTTCCTCTCCCTATCTCCCCTTCCTCTCCCCATCCCCTCGCCCCCTCCCATAACCCCTACCCCTCGCCCCTTTCCCCTCCCTCCCTTCCCCTCCCTCCCCCTCCCTCCATTCCCCTCCCTCCATTCCCCACCCTCCCTCTTTCCCTCCCCCTATTTCCCCCTCTTTCCCTCCCCCTCTTTTCCCCTCTTTCCCTCCCCCTTCTTTCCCTCCCCCTTCTTTCCCTCCCCCTTCTTTCCCTCCCCCTTCTTTCCCTCCCCCTCCTTCCCTCCCCCTCCTTCCCTCCCCCTCTTTCTCTCCCCCTTTTCCCCTCCCCCCTCTTTTTCTCCCCCTCTTTCTCTCCCCCCTCTTTCTCTCCCCCCTCTTTCTCTCCCCCTCTTTCTCTCTCCCCCCTCTTTCTCTCCCCCCTCTTTCTCTCCCCCTCTTTCGCTCCCCCTCTTTCGCTCCCCCTCTTCACCTCCCCCTCTCCCTCTTTCGTTTCCCCTCCCCCTCTCCCTCTTTCGCTCCCCCTCTTTCCCTCCCCCTCTTTCCCTCCCCCTCTTTCCCTCCCCCTCTTTCCCTCCCCCTCTTTCCCTCCCCCTCTTTCCCTCCCCCTCTTTCCCTCCCCCTCTTTCCCTCCCCCTCTTTCGCTCCCCTCTTTCCCTCCCCCTCTTTCCCTCCCCCTCTTTCGCTCCCCTCTTTCCCTCCCCCTCTTTCCCTCCCCCTCTTTCCCTCCCCCTCTTTCCCTCCCCCTCTTTCCCTCCCCCTCTTCCCCTCCCCCTCTTCCCCTCCCTCTCTTTCGCCTCCCTCTCTTTCCCCTCCCTTTCTTTCCCCTCCCTCTCTTTCCCACCTTCCTCTTCCTATCCTCTCCTCTCCCTCCCTCTTTCTCTCAACTCCCTCCCTCTCCTCTTCCTCCCTCTCCTCTCCCTCCCTCTCCTCTTCCTCCCTCTCCTCTCCCTCCCTCTCCCTCCCTCTCCTCTCCCTCCCTCTCCTCTCCCTCCCTCTCCCTCCCTCTCCTCTCCCTCCCTCTCCTCTCCCTCCCTCTCCTCTCCCTCCCTATCCTCTCTCTCCCTATCCTCTCTCTCCCTATCCTCTCTCTCCCTATCCTCTCTCCCTCTCCTCTCCCTCTCCTCTCTCTCTCCTCTCTCTCTCCTCTCTCTCTCCTCTCTCTCTCCTCTCTCTCTCTCCTCTCCCTCCCTCTCCTCCCCCTCCCTCTCCTCCCTCCCTATCCTCTCTTCCTCTCCTCTCTTCCTCTTCTCTTTCCCTCTCCACCCTCACTCTCATCCCTCCCTCTCCTCCCTCCCTCTCCTCTCTCCCCCTATTCTCTCCCCCTCCCCACTCCTATATCCTCCTCTACATCCCTCCTCTTCATCCCTCCTCTTCATCCCTCCTCTTCATCCCTCCTCTTCCTCTCTCCTCTTCCTCTCTCCTCTTCCTGTCTTCTACCTCTCCCTCTTTCCTTTCCCCTGTCCCTCCCTAATGTCTCTCCCTTAGATTCCTCTATTCTCCCTTCTTCATCACTGAATCATTTCCTGACTTATTTTTTTTATCCCTCTCTTCTTGAGAGGACCAGTCCCTCCAAGTTTGCTGTTCGCTATCCCAACAGTTGCTACCACCATTCTCCTCCTCTCTAGTCGCGTTAAACGAATCATCTTGCGTATTTTGTCTCTCCCCTCCTTTATTTTTATTCTTTTTTCTCTCTCTCTTGTTTTGCGTATCTTATTCATTTTTGTATTTAAGGCTTTTTCCTAGCTGTCGCCTAGTTGGAATTACTTTCTCGCCTCTTAGTGTATAGTAGAAAGGGCAATTGCGAATTTCTTTTTTAAAAACTATTAGAAAATGGTAGCGGGAGGGTGGTGGTATCATGAGAGGGCGCTATAACTTGGTCTTGGAGCCATCTGCAATTTTCGTCCTCAAATGGAACGCTCGTGTCTCATTCTCGTTTCTATCTTATTGTATTTATCTCACGCTTTTAGCGGCCGTGTTTTTATTTCCAGGGGATGTCTGTCTTTGTCTTCGTAATTAATGGATTATGATAAAATAAATGATGCTTTTAGAGCCTCGGAGAGCTCTTACGTAGTACAGTGGTGGAAAAAAGGTCCATTTGTCCTGTCTCAAGCATTTACCGCATTTACCTCGATTCAGTGATGCACGCTCGTAGCAAAAAATAGCCTTTTCCGGTTTCCAGCGTAAGAATAAATATTTAACCTTTCATCGCGTGGCTTAAATTCATTAAAAGGGAAAACATTTTTTCGTTAATTTAAAGAGAGCCCAACGGACAGCCTTGCAGCTATCGTCAAAGTTTTGACATTTTTGCTCCCAACCCATTTAATCGGGAATGACTTTTTAATAAAAAGCGAAGCAGTCTCGCCGTCAGGAAATTAGGGAAAAAAAGCATCCGTCCAATCGACTGGCGTAGTAAAGCATCGTATTTTCATTGCGCGTCCCCTGACGAGAATTAATTTCCTACTTTTTAGATGCTCTCCAACAATGGGGCAATAAAAACAATATTCGAACATCAATCATAGCGAATGGAGCGGAGAGAGGAAGAGGGAAATAAAGAGTAAGTCCGCCGTTGCGAAAAATCTCTCCTCCCTTCCTCTTTTAAAATAACTTGCGTGCCTGGAATCTCGAACGTCTTGTCTGTCTTTCTCTCCCTCCACGCCCTACGAACGATTCTGACGTTTTACAACAGCGTGCGCTACGTATAGCGGTTGATTTTTAGGAGACGAGCATTTTTCTACAGACATTAAAGTTAAACTAATTCTGCACCGGTATACTTTAGAAGCCCTGGCAAGATCTTTATTTAGGTATACTTCTTTTGGTGATTCACTTTGAGAATTATAGTGCTCGTCTTATGTATGAAAACAAATTCCAGAATAAGCACTTTTAACTGTCAAAAATTGAAAAATTACGTACCTATCTCATGAACCTCCAATAGCCTTAAGAAGGTTATGCTATGGCTATTGGAGATACCGAAGACAAGTAAATACTTAATTTTTCAATTTTTGGTACCTTACGTGCTTATTCTGGAATTATTTCGGCGACTTCAAAGTCAGACATTTTCTTTTCAATTCTTGTAATTTGCATTCGATTGGGATAAAATCTATAGCGCGTTTGCTGCGTGTTTATCAGTATAAAGTCGTATGTTGTCGGACGAGTATACATCTCATCCCACGTTGAAGAATTGATTTCCGCTTTTATCCTTACCTTCAGCCGTCCTTTCAGTTGTCCTGGTGTCACGCAATCCTATTTTTCCTCACTTGCCGCAGTTACGGACCATTCTTTATTAAAGGAAACGGCGGCCGTCAATTGTCGATAGGATATCGAAGTAATGGAGTCGGAAACGAAGGTTGAGAGAGACGAAGAAATAATTCGAACCAATTGCTGCCGCGACTGCGTCACTAATCTTCGTCGTTGCGAGGCGAGCGCGAGCTGCGCTTTCGACCAAGGCGAGGGACTCTCTGATCGACGGTAAAATATAGTATATATATCTCGGCCATTTCCGCGGTCGCTCCTCCTTAGTCGGCAAAACCGAATGAACAATTCATACTTCGAAATTCCGAAGCATGCTGCGAACACGGGCGCTTGGACCGACAAAGGGGCTTGGCCGTGCGTCTCTTCTTTTATCTTCTCCACTCCATCTCCTCCTCCTCCTCTGTCTGTTTCTCTATTCGGAGGTATATGAAATATGGGCCGGCAACTGTTGTCGTCATAATTTATGCTTTCCAAATATACATATATATGCCGGTACGGGTTTGTTGGATGAGCGGAATCGGGAATATTTTGTGGGGGAACTTTGTCTCTCTTATTTTTATGCCAGTAATTTCCATACGAATATAAATACGGAGTTGGCCCCAAGGACATGAAAGAGCTTAAGAATGTGCTTTAGATTCGCGTTGGATATTTTATTTTATTATCCACTCGATCGCTAATGAATGTAATTATTTATGACTTGGTGCTGCTATTAAGGAGGTACGGAATGTCTCGCGTCGTCCGGGACGTTGAATTTAGAGCTTTGACACGCGAATAGATCTTTAATTCGAAATTGTTCGAATGCTTATTTGGATGCTTACATGTTTGCGACCTCACTTTTGATGTATTGCTAAGAAAGTTGCGACGGACTGAAAAGAATTGCAATTGCTTCTAGTTAACTGGCTTTTTTCTATAAATGTCTAATCAGCTAGCAATCAAAGCGATATATTCATGTTACGATTGGACATGACTGTTTGATTCTCCCATTTCTGCTTCAGTAATACATGTATATGATCTCTTGCTATGCCAATTGCTAACCTCTCTTGCTTGTCTTGTCACCTTTCCTTTGATTTTTTTACTTTCGTTAACATCGTGTTCACATATCGTATTTGCTGATAGCTTAATTTTTGTTCTTATTAAAAAATTCAAAATTTCGCGAGTGCAACCTCAACTTCCCTGTGAAAAGGTTTCACGCCTTAAAAAAGAATGTTTAAATCGAATTTCAGAAATTTAAAGATAAGTTAGAAAAACCTTTTTCACGGCCATATCAAATATTTTTCCATTACTCCGAGAATTGCTGAATTTATCTTGTGATTTGTAGCATTACTTCGCTTTAGTAGTGCAAATCAAGTATTTGGTCTGCCGAACGTAACTTTGTTACCACTATTTTCAGAATTGCATTCTGCTACGACGTCTCAGGTATTCATATGTCTCCGTTCAACATATTTCCTCGATGAGAAGAAATGAATTCCGCTCGAGGAGTAATATGCGATGTCTGCCTTGTTTTTTTTTTCAATCTCGAAAAGTCCTCGCACTTGAAAAAAATCTTTTTTTATGTTCAGAGGCGAGGGAAGCGGCGGAAACGATTCCGTGAACTACTGTTTGGGTGGAAAAGAGAGAGAGAGGTTGCCAGGGTGCGAGATAAATTGGCTGCAGGAAGGATAGATTGCGCTGAGAGGGAGGGAGAGTGGAGGAGGGAGGGCGAGTGGAAGAGGGAGGGCGAGTGGAAGAGGGAGGGCGAGTGGAAGAGGGAGGGAGAGTGGAAGAGGGTGGGAGAGTGGAAGAGGGAGGGAGAGTGGAAGAGGGAGGGAGAGGGGAAGAGTGAGGGAGAGTGGAAGAGGGAGGGCGAGTGGAAGAGGGAGGGCGAGTGGAAGAGGGAGGGAGAGTGGAAGAGGGAGGGAGAGTGGAAGAGGGAGGGAGAGGGGAAGAGTGAGGGAGAGGGGAAGAGTGAGGGAGAGTGGAGGAGGGAGGGCGAGTGGAAGAGGGAGGGAGAGTGGAAGAGGGAGGGAGAGGGGAAGAGGGAGGGAGAGTGGAAGAGGGAGGGAGAGTGGAAGAGGGAGGGAGAGGGGAAGAGTGAGGGAGAGGGGAAGAGGGAGGGAGAGTGGAAGAGGGAGGGAGAGTGGAAGAGGGAGGGAGAGTGGAAGAGGGAGGGAGAGGGGAAGAGTGAGGGAGAGGGGAAGAGTGAGGGAGAGTGGAAGAGGGAGGGAGAGTGGAAGAGGGAGGGAGAGGGGAAGAGGGAGGGAGAGTGGAAGAGGGAGGGAGAGTGGAAGAGGGAGGGAGAGTGGAAGAGTGAGGGAGAGGGGAAGAGTGAGGGAGAGTGGAAGAGGGAGGGAGAGTGGAAGAGGGAGGGAGAGGGGAAGAGGGAGGGAGAGTGGAAGAGGGAGGGAGAGTGGAAGAGGGAGGGAGAGGGGAAAGAGGGAGGGAGAGGGGAAGAGGGAGGGAGAGTGGAAGAGGGAGGGAGAGTGAGGAAGGGAGAAAGAAATCAGTTCATTAAAGTCCTTTCAGCCGCTGCGACCGTGACCCGTTTCCCGCTTCTTATTCATCTTAATCTTCTTACCACCTCTTCCCTTCCCCTTCCCACCCGACCTCCCCCTCTTAACGGCTGCCATCTGTCCTCGAGAAAGTGAATCCAAGGAGGGAGAGAAAGAGAAAAAAATGAAACGAGAAATTCGGCATAGAGCCATTGGGCTGCTTTGCGGCCGAAATGTTTTGCAGGAGTAGGAAGAGGGTGGAGAGGTGCGCTTTCGATGAGTTATCTTTCGCTCGAGAGAAGGGTTGTGGTGGAAAACTGGCGATACTTTTTTTATTTTTTTCTTCCTTTTTCTACACTTTTTTTACAATGAGGAAGTACCAATTACGATCGGTGAATGCCACGGTCTGTGTCGATTTATATTTTTTATTACGGTTGTTATAATAGCGTTTTTTGTCGTAGGAATTTGCTCCTGGTGAAGCGTACAGCTTCTTTTGAGTACGCGAGCTGCCCGCGTTGTACTCATATCTGTTTCTATTTTTTTACACGAATACTTACACAGCTGGAGCGTTAACCTTTGCAATCGAATTTATAGAGTGAGCGGTCTCCCCGCCGCAGCGTTACTGGCGTTACCTTCACGATTTTTCTTCAAATTTAACCTTTAGTACACCGTTTAAATTTTTATGCGACGTTCAGAAATGTTTAACTCTAACTAGTTTTTTTTTCGCCGCTTGCGGCTCCCAAACTTACGCGACGTAAACTGATGATCGAAAAGATGTTCATGTGTCACATGAAATCTGCCGAGGAACCATAGCTTTCTGAAAACTAATTTTTTACAACTTAAATGCGCAGATTTTTTAATCGTTTTTAAAACCACGCAATAATTGCCTTATAAAGCGGAATTTTTACGGAGTCGTATAAAATTGTGCTCTAAAATCTTTTATTTATATCTCGCCTAAAGCATGTATCGATAACCCCTATAGCTAACCTTTTGTTTAATAGCCGTTCCGGTGGGTCCGAATAAGTGAGAATCGGGGAAAATTAGCTCCCACGAACCCTCGATCGAAGGAGCCGGCGGGAAGAAAGGTCGATTCGGAAAACCATCAGCCGACCCGATACAGATTGGAGGGGAAGGAGGAGGAACCGTTCATTATTCACCTATCGTCTTGGGTCCCTATTTAACTACCGAGCATTATCTCGTGGTTGATCCGAAAACTCTATTTACGATGGTCGAAAATCGAAAGGATGGTTTTGGCCTTCGAAGGCTGCCCTTTTAGTTGTGCCTCACTAAGTCTAACGAAGAGGAACAGTTGAGGAAATCCGGTTCCTGTGCGTGCTGTTTCTTCGCTATCCTTCCCCCGGTGCCTCCCGCGCAAACAGGGTATACCGCTTTTATTCCCATCTCTCGCCGGTTCTAAAGAGCGTCGCTTAATACCTTGTGTTTCACGTAGGAGGGGAAATCCCCCGTCCACATGAATTACGCGCATGTATAAGAAAACTCGTCACTCTATCCCTCTTAAATTAGTTGCTATCACAATGTACGCGTGGATTAAGTTTAACGCTTCTTCGTGCCGTAGTGGTAGCGATGTGCTTGTCTGCCTCCCAGACTCATAACGAATCGGGTTCGAGTTTTTTATTCGTTTCCATTTATGTTAGTCTCGCAATAATTGACTCGGATGACGTAATCAAGATTCTTGTTTGAACAATAGCCACAATGAAATGACAGGACTCGCTTAAATGGCGAGAAATTGTTTTCCATATTTTTCCTCGCAATTCTCTTTATATAGGAGGGAACACTTGAAGGCTAAAGAGGACCAAAAAATGTTTCAGATGATAGGCGTCTCGGAATGAAAAAAGAGTTACCAAGAATCAAGGGATAGTTTCTGAGAAAAGGACATTACAGAGAACTTGGTTTAATATACAATCACGGACCTCTCCAAGGACAGAATACTAACGCGGATAATCACGTTTCCAGTATGAATTAAATGTCCCTGCTCGTTACCTGTCGATAATTGCCTTTTCTTATCATTCGCTATTTACACTTTGAACGAAGCTAGTCGCTCGAACCTTTCACCGGATCGCGGCGCAGAATATTCTTCGAGACACATCCCCCGGCCTCCGGAATCGCACCCATCTTGCGCATTGCGAAAGCTAACACGCGCCGCTGCCGTTAAGGAAGCATATTTCGAACGCGTCTTACGTTCTTGTCGTACGCGCGTGCTCATTAAAACTGTCTTTTTATTGCGCGTGAGAAATGAAGTAGGCGAGTTACCGGGTGGAATAAAGCCTTGTGGCCAAAGAGGGAATTAAGGAGAAGCCGGGATTCGTTTTGTGTTTGTGTGTCTTTGTGCGTGCCACCGCGACCACCGTTTTGTCGTTTTTAAAAAGGGAGAGAGATAGAAGCTCCCTGTTTTTTTATCATTCGCCGCAAAAAGGTCCTCGTTGCTGAAACCTGAGAGGGAGAAGGATGTTATCTTTCTATTTTTTCCGCCCGCCATCTCCTTCCGAAGAGGAGAGAGAAAGGAGGAGGTCGAGATATACGGGTGGCTCCCCTGTACCTCTCTTTATCTCCGATCTCCTCGTCGCCATAGGAACGGGAGCGTTTCGCAAAAGACTCGTGTGCACGAGAAAGTTTTCTCACCCATTGTTGATTCCATATGTGGCCTCTCCCTCTATATAACATTTTTGCCGCTGAGAATCTGATAAAAGGTTTTTGTCGGATCGAGTGCTTTGAACTCCCGCGCTCCGCGGCTTCTGAAGTGGGAACTCTTATTTCGATTTAGCCGTTGTTATATATTCTGCGTTGCGTTTTTTTTTTTGTTCGAGACGATGCCGTTAGGAAACAGCGTAATTCGTGGATGTGTTGCTTTCTATTAATTCCTCAAAGCAGTGTCTAAAGATCCGGTGTTTATTGAGTTGAAATGACGATATTATGGATTCCAATTAGTTTCTTTCAATCATAAAATGATACCTTGAATTACTTAAATCGGTCACTTTTTTATAGAAATTTGTAATAAAATTTAGAGGTGCTGACAAAGCGATTTTAGTATGACTTATCAATTCCATATGAAGTGTTTGTGATATGAATTTTGGTGAAAACAGAGCAGACTCTTAAATATATTATCTTTCAAAACGACGTTATTTATTAAATTCGCACGAGTTAATTTTTTAAATGTTAAAAGGAAGACATTAACCCTTGATACAAAAAGGCGAAAAAGAACTATTTCATTGCGATTCAGCTTGGCCCATGATATGTAACACGTATTTTTTGTCCGTTATTAGACCAAAACCGAAGAGAGACTCGTCACCATGCGGATGTCTAGGAATCGAACTTTCTGATTTGAAAGATAGATAGAGGCTTGCACAGGATACACTTGTTCTTTTTTCGACGACCAATTTGTATTCCTCAAGCGGTACATGGCGTGTGATTTAGAAATTAGGCTCTGGAAGAAAACCACCACCACGAAACCACCGAGCTAACTGCATAAGGTCTGTTTTTGTTTTCTCCATTATCTCCATAGAGACGATCGTCCTTTTTATCTATTTTCCATCTCGTATAAATTTTACGTAATCGTTGAATACATTATGGCCGCCCCGAGAAATTCTCTATTTATTTTTCCACACCGTCTATTTACGGCGAGGATCTTCCTCGAGCCTCTCCGAAGAAGGAATACATTCCGAGCAGCTTTGGGAAAAGAACTTAATTGGGTTAAATTTTACTTCCTGGCTAACATATAAAAACGCCTCATTAATGTATCGCTAGTAGTTTAATCTTTTGGTGGAAATTTATGCGCCGCTTCGCCAATGAGTGAATACTATATGAGTGGAGGCGACATCCCACGTATTCTTGGATTTTTGGTTCATGGTCTTGAAGACCTTTCTCGTCCTCGGTTTTCACCCGTAATAAGTCCCTTGTCTCGGACAAGTCGTATCTGTCATGCGTAGGACGCCAAACTTAGGAAAGAGATAAAAACCTAACCCTTTTATTCATGTCCTTACAACAAGTTTAATTACGCTAATTCTGACGGAGCCAGAAACTTTTATCTGCCCTCTTGTTCGACCGCTCCAAAATAAAAAGAAACCTACTGTCTTCTTTCCCTACTCTCCTAACCTGTTCGGAGGGGTAGGATGGGATGGCGATGCCCTCAGCCATTTGTCTTTAACAAGACTCGTCTCAAAACCCTCCCCCGATGTCCTTCGGGATACAAGGATGGCGGAGGATGCCCGCCGGTGGTGGGATGGGGTGGGGTCGACGCAGAAATATTTTCCGCTCGAGAAGGGAGGATGTATGTTTTTTTATGGAAAGGCGGAGAGAGAGAGAGAGGAAGGAGTGGGTAGGAAATGGTAGGTGGAGGAACCAGTCAATTTGCCCCCCCCCCCCTCCCCCGTCGCGACGGAGCACGTGCATCTTCTTTTTCTGGGCCACCGGGTGGGTGGGGATATTCTTCTTTCGTCATTATGTCATTGCTGGATTTCTATCCTTCCGCGGGTTGCCCACCCCAACCTCTTCGTGTCAATCTCCATATCTCCGCTCTCTTCCCCCCTGACTCGGTGTTCACCATACGCACACAATGGAGTTCCGATTATCCGAATTTTCAGTTACTCGTGTCAAATTTGGAAAATTAAAGTTCTTTCGTTTCAAAATAATTTCCTTTTTTATATTTCTTGGTCTTAACTTCCATTGTGTGCTAGATTATCCGAATGCAAAGAGGCAATGCATATATTGAGTATATCATAAAACAACTAAAAAATGAGAACATTTTCATCAATACTATAAGAAACCGTCGCGTGAAGATGCTCTCAAATATTTCTTGGACAATGCAATGACATGATTGAAGAGACTTGTTGGTAAAGATATCCCAGAAGAAAAAGGAAGTAGTATCATTTAAACTAGCAATCAGTCAATCAGTTCTTTTTCTCGAATGACAAATTTTGTTTTACATATTGCGTTAAATTTTACGCATGTATTTCCTTATTTTCTATATTAATATTTAAATAATTAATATAAAAGTACCATGCCTACTTTATGGTATTTAAATAGGTACAAAAATATGCGTACATAGTTCTTGAGGCTCTTTTAAACTCGCACCCATTCGCCAAATGGAGTGGTAGTCAGACAGGGATTCCAGATAGAGAAAGAAGGAAAAGGGAACCCGTTTTCCGGTGATAAACTATCATTTCAGCAACTCGTACCCCATTACTCCGGAAGGATAACGAACTCCGTTGTTCTCCAGCTCACGTAGGAAGCCAACTAAATAGACATCGCTTCTCTCTTCCTCTCGCACTATCTCTCTAACTCGGTATCTTGATCCGGGAAGTGGTAATGTAAACTTATGTATTGTGTAACGCGGCCAAAATAATGCCCGTGATTGATGAGACGAGACCACACGGGCTGTTTTTTTGTTTACGAGGGAAGTGGTCAGAGAGGTCGTGGACTCCATTAAAATTGAAATGGAGAGAGAGCGAGAGAAGGAGATTTTTCCATATCGCTATTATATTATGCCAGATAGAGATCTGAAGGTAATTTTTAAAATGCTGGGTATTGTTTGAGTGATGGGTTGCCTTAAGGATTCTTCTTTTTAGAGGAAGACATTTTTTTGTCGTTTTTTCCATTCATCGCTACCTCCATCGGACAGTTTGTCATTTTCTAGATATAATTTCCATTTGGAGGGACTCTCTATGTCGGAAATGGAAGTTAAGGACGATAGTTTAATTACTTAATCTTGTAGCATAGAAGCCCATTAGTCGTATCCACTTATAATAGGTGGGATGGTATTTTCAATTTAACTTTTTTGTCTTAGACATATCGATGTTTATTTGATTTTGCAATGCATCCTTGTTAGTTGAGCGCCCGTTGTGTATTTATGTTTAAGATCATATCAATCTCAGCTGCTGTTGATTCGAAAAAATGTTCAATTTGCTGGAGTTTTACAGTATATTTTTCAGTTATGAACTTTTTATCTTAGTAATATTATGGTGTATAATTTAAAAACATGTTCGATTAAACGATTTATTACCAAAATACCTAATCCGAATGCTGTAGTAAAAATTCACTGCATAAATTTGGTTAAAAATCTGGTGGTACATATTTGTGCCCCCACATATCCATCCGTTGAACTCCCCTCTGTTAAGTGAAGATCCCTCCCATCCTATTAGCGATTAACGCGAGATAGATACGCCGGTGCTAAATCTAGTGAGGCACGGACGCACCTCCTCCCGTGAAAACACTACTTCCCTTTCACCGCGAGTGGATTTTTTTTATTTCTCGGTCCTTTTTTGTAAAAAAAACATCCCTGCCACAATTTGGGCGTTGCGTCCTTGGGACTTTTATACGGAATATCCCGCTCCACCCTTGACCTCTGCTCCTTCCTAGCCCCGTCAAGCGTTGCGTCCTCACGCATCTCTCGAAGAGGCCCGCCGGAGTCGTTAGGGTACACGCCCTCCGTCCTCCACCTCCACATCCTCCAGGCGATGCGATAATGGCGGGCTGCCTACTCTTAGGAGAACTACCCCCGCGGGAGGATGAAGCCGACTGACAGATAAGAGGAGGGCGTGGCAGCGCCAACCGATTCAGTTCAGAAACCCAGTCCGTGCTGGATAGCCCATGTTTTTTTAGTTTATATTTTGTGAGGAATTTTTGTTTTGTTTTTGTGCTGGAGTTTAATATTATTTTTTTGTTTCCGAGGCCTCCATCCTCCCTAGGCTATCGTCCGTCGTGACTCGTAGGATTTCCTCCTCCTTATCGAGCGCCAAGCTTCCGCACGGGGATTTTTTATTTTATTTTTTGAAACCGTCTCGGAATCCTACTTAATTCGGGCGAGCATCTTATGGAGATTCTTAGAATTCTTCCGAAAGTGCCCTCGCGTCGGCGGGATGAAAATGTTTTCGATCGGTTAAGAATTTGGTAAACTTTTATTCCGGCCGCAGGATAGGATTTATGCGAGGGAGGGATCAGCGGGATCAATTATTGAAGAAATTGAGGTTGATGTTTTATGGAAAGAGACGATGGTGAAGTATTTCGCGAAGGAATTCAGCGGGATTGAACCATTGGAAAATGAAAGAAAATGGTGTTGAAACTACTGCATCAATTTTGAAAGAGCTCACTTGAATACGCACTCTACGCGATATTACGATATTTACTGAGAAAAATGTCATTGTTCTTTATTGTTTTCGAATTAAAAGACTAATTTTATAATTACTGACGCTCTCAGTCGCGAAAACTTCCTTCCTACACCTTTACCTCTTCCTTCCCTACGAAAATGTTGGATATTTTTTCGCGGATTTTTTATGTCGGATCGTATTTTTGTGTTGTAATATTGATAAACATGCTCCGATGATTTGTATATCTAAAAAATGAGCTATTTCGGTTTCAGAAAATATACTATGGACAACCCTCCCAATCGTCGCTGGATTACTATCACCAGGTTAGTCGACGGCGGCTTTTGCTTCCCACCCTCCCTCCCCTCTCCTCCCCCTTCTCTTTCAAATTCATTTACTAACATTAAGGCCTCTATTAACTGGGTCATGAATTGCATTAACTGTGAAACAATTAACTGCGAATCGCAGTATGGCTTGTTATTTTTTAGGATTTTGTTAATTTTTTAAAATTCAGTCATCTGAAGCAGTGATGGCATGATTTAAAAAAACGGAATGGTGTCTGGATGATTTCGATATGACTTTATAAATTCTTAATATTTTAGTTTTATATTTATTGTTTGCAATTATGTAACCTTGTTAAAAAATGTTTAGATTTTTAATGATGTCGAAACCACTTATGTTTATCTAATTAACAATATTTTGAGCATTTGGCTTTATTTGTTTTTGCTGTTATCTCTTCGCGTTCGTAAGTTTTATGATTCTTGAAGATTACCAGTGTTCACGTACAATGGACAATTAGGCGTTCTATTTACAGGACTTATCTCACAGGCAAATTTTCCCCATTTGAAGTTAATTAACCTGATTAATTGGTATCCTAGCCTTATCTTCTTTCGGTTTTCAATCGAGCTCTTTACGCGCACCTTCATCACTATCTCTTTTTCTTTCTCTCTCCTTCCTTTCAAAGATATTTCAGCGGTAAAAGGTAGGAAACGTCTCTATTTTTAGGCATCGACCCGCAAGGGATCTAAAGAGCGAATCCAGTAATAGCAGGAAAGGAAACAGAAGAAAGCTTCTCGCTTCCTACACTCGGAAAACATTTCCGAAAGTGAAAGGGAAAAAAGGTATCTGAAGTCTCTCCGGAGAACGTTGGATTTAAGACATGCGTGGATCCAAACAACCGAAACTCGTTATCGGCACGGTGAAAAGTTCTGCATCAGAAAGAGAGGAGAGAAAGTGGAATATAAATAATACCAGAGAAATAGAGAATATCAAAAACTCGGGAGTATGGTATTTTGGCTGAAATTTAATATTTTTTTAATTCAATTAATTTTTCTCAAAGAAAAGAAACATTTAGCGAAGCCAGGTTTTCTCAACGGGAAGAAAAAAGCATGGCAAAAAAAAACAAGTTTTGAAAAAAGCGTTCTTTAGGGGGAATTAAAAAGGGAACGAAAGACGATGGCGGATGGTTTTCTTTTTTTTCGCCACAATTAAAATCTCAGTTCGTAAGAAGGCGTAATTTGTTTCGGGGGCATGTTTACCTCAGCGGACGCTTGGTGCCTGAAGTTTTTAAGAGTCCAGGGGAGTGGATCGTACCTGTCTCTCACCGCCATTGACCGTACATTGAACTCCTTAATTGCTTTTTCTCTCTTTCTCTCCCTATGCTTCCTCCCATCGCCTCTCTCTCCCCTACCTTGGGCGTCTGAAAAAAATCGAAGCTCTCGTGTGTAGCCTTAAGGGCTTCTTCTCCGCCTTTTTTTCTCAACACTTTTTTTAACTTATCCCTCCCTCCTCCCACCCTCCCGTCACTCCTCCCCAGTCTCCCTCCCTTCTCACTCCACACCTGCTTATCCCTTTTGCCTGCCTCCCCTCCCTTTTCCACTTTCCAACCTCCTCCACTGCTACATCCACCTATCTTACTCCCCCTTTCTCAGTTTCAACCGATCCATCGGCTCGCCTCCGTCCTTCCTCTCCCTCCCTCTTTTATCTCTCTCTCTCTTTCTCTGCCTCTTTCTGGATTCCCCTTTCCACAAAATTGACTTATAGTGCCCCTAGCTACCGGTTTAAAAAAAAAGCGTTTTCCTTAAGGTCTCTGGCGTGTATAGTCTACTCGTGCGAGAGTTGATAACTTGCGTCATCCTATGTCGTTTGATTATGATAATCGAACACGAAGAATTCAATTTCGGACCCATCCAAAGGGAACGACGTCGTTTTCTATATTTTCGTCCGTCTTTTAACTTTGTTTTGTTTTATTTTCGTGGGTAGATGGGATAAATCTCGTCATCCTTTGATGCCTACTGAGTTTCCTATTTATTTTTATCGATGTTATTTTTTTAAACCTGTGTTTCTCTTGCTGGGCTACTATGTGTTACATGTATTCATTTATGTTTATTACTTTATTGTAACTCTTATATTATTTGCTAAAATGTCTCTTTCGATATTTTACATAATTGGTGTCATTATCTGTTGAGTTGTAAATGAAGGCGCCAAAGAAAATTGTCTTGTGATTGTATTCATGCTAGAATTCATGTCATAATAATTCAAATTTTATGGGAGTGAATTAGTTATTTCAGTTCTGAAATACATGTCCTTTCTTATATTTGGCCTCGCTATTTTATTAGGGATTTATTATCTAAATTTATTTTGTTGAGACGTTGTTTCTACATTTCCAAAAGAACCGAGAAAGACGTCGTCCGAAACAATCCATTACGCAATTTAAATTACTGGAATCGATTTTATTTTTCTTTCTCAATATTTACTCTTCGGATACGCCATTTATAGATGATGAAATCTTTCATCTTTCCTGAAGGAGTGTCCCGCATAACGGATGCATTCTTAAGAGCCTTTAAGAGCATAACGTAAAGGCCTTGGGGGGGGGGATTTAAGCGTGGAATTTATAACTGTAAGAAATTTATGCTCGTATCTCAATCGGAATCGACGATTAAGTATTCGCTCAAGTTAATTGTTAGTCAAAGGGATCGATTTGAAAGGAATAGGTTGTTGTACATATTTCGGTTTCTAGACATCATCGTTGGAATGCTTCCTTTTTGACAAATATTCTGTTGTTTTTTTTGAGCTGCTGATAAGCGGCTTATAATGATTTTACGGAATATATTCTATTTTATAATTTTATAAATGTATAATTTTGGTAGTTTTATTCTTACATATATTTTTCAACCCTCCGAAAAAAGGTTTAGTTTTGCAATGCAAAACCAGCTGTAAGTCATGTAAATCTAATTGGTTCCTGCGAAAAATCTGGAACGATTGGCTCTTATTGACTGAACCAACTCTTTTCTGAACATTCCAAAATGTAAAAATTCATGTAAATCGACCCGTTCCGTCAATAACTCTTGCAGGCTCATTTTTCTGGAGCGTTTTTTTTAAATATTTATGCATCGCACGCCAAAGCAAGAATAGCTTCTCGTATGGCAGCTTCTTCTCTATCACCTAAGGTTGTGGTTGATGCGATTTTAAGCGCACCCTCGACGCACGACCCTCATCTCCAGACGAAGAAAATGTACACGTCTCTCCACTGAAAGTGCCCCTATCTGGGTGAATTCTGCGGGACGTTATATCATCCGACGCGCTCTGTGTTGTTGATACGTTTTCAGAGCAGAGAGCTCAAAGAAGGGAACGAGAATAAAGAGAACTTCCTCTCTCCAGCGCCTTTCTTACTTAACACAAGCGATCTCACTTTTCCGTGAGAGGAAGGAGTTAAGATCTCTTCTTCTCCACTGCGCCTGCGCGTAGAGAGAGAGAGAGAGAAGAGAGAGATCTCCCCTCTCTCCCTCCGTCTGCTCGCAAAGTGGCCGAGCAGGGCGGCTCTCCCCTCCTCTACGGACTTCCACTCCTGCCGCCGCCGCTGAGCCCACCGATCACAGTCGAGCACAGTCGAGTCTGGGGCGCCGTAAGCGTCGCACCATGTCCGTCTCCTGCCTCTTCATGGGGGCGGCGACGGCAGCGTCGGTCGGGGGCGTGGCGAACCAAGCGCCTCCGTCGGCCGCCAAGCACGGCTCTCCCGTTCACGACGGTTTCGCAACGATAAGAAGGACACCCTTGAGGACGAGTTCCCTAGCGATCAGGAGTTCAAATCTGGAGGGACACGCGACCCTAGGGCGCCAACCTCACGGTAATCGTAGGTACGTCGCCAAAAGGTCGGTCTCGACGGAGCTGGTGCCGGCACAGAGGACGGCAATTAGGAGGGCTTCTGGTGGGTCGAACGGCAACAGGACCCCTTCTCCCCTTTTCGAAGCTCACGTAGTAGAGAATGTGACTTTCAAACCAAACAACAAAGACCGCACCTCCGCCCCCCCTCGCCTCCTCTCCAACAACATAACCGGGAGCGTGGAGCTGATAGACCTTCCGCCCGGAGGGACCCCTCCCACCACGCCCACAAATGGCAACGGACCCACCACCATAGAGGAGGCCCTGTCCCAAGGCTACCACAACGGCACTTGGAACAGGGTTACGATGGGAGGCCATTGCACGGAAGGGTCGGCAGTGGATCACCGCAAGGCCAGGATACTCCCCCGTTCACGGAGCAGGGATTCCATAGACCCCAACAACCCAGAGGCGAGCTCGACGCCTTCCGGGCCGGTCGGATACGTCTTACTGAACGGGTGCATTGCCTGCCAGAGGATGACCCTACCGTCTTTCCCCAGGAGGGATTCAAACGGGAACAGGACTCGCTACAGGGAGAGGACCGACACGTCCTCCACGGACAGCGGGTCCACCGACAACTTCCCAGTAGGTCAGGTCAGGCCTTCAGGAGGTAGCGCGTCCTCGACCGGCGGACGTTCATCCGCGAGTTGCTCGACGGACAGTGCTTCGGTAGGCAGTGCTGGGTCTTTGGGAAATGTTTCCATAGACAGCGGTTCTACTGGTTACGCCACGTTCCCTAGGGTTTCGACGGCTAGTTCATCGGGTCGCGAAGTTGGTTCTCCCGTGGGCGGATGTTTACCTGCGTTCAACGGACCCGTGTCACCGACACCGCCCGCGAACGGGAGGAACTGTTCTCCCGGGTCAGTAAATGGTGTAGCAGGTGGTGTTGGAGTGAATTTGAACGGCGGTTGTCACGTTCAACCCATGCAGCCTTTATCCAACACTTACGGAATGTGTGGTTGTGTGGTGGGTGGGGACAACAACCAAACACAGCAGAAGAAACCGTCCGTGGTAGGGTACCAACATCTGGAGCCACTTTGGGAAGAGGGACAGGGGGTGGGGAAGTGCGGAGGGGGGAGGTTGGAGGGTGGAGGAGGAAGGGACGGAGGAGGCTGCATGTGCGCGGCAGGGACGAATGGGACAGCGCCCACGAGGCGGAGCAGTTGGCGCGGCGAGGGTGCGGCGACAGGAGCCGTCAAAAATGGGGCGGAGAGTTTGAGGGTCTGCTCCTGCGGAGCGGAGGGTGGGTGTGGTGTTGCGTCTCCCGTTCCCTCCGGAGGGTGCGGCGGTGTAGGTGGTGGAGTTAAGGGTGGTGCCGCTTGGAGCGGTTCCATGCCCTACGGAATGGAAGGTGGTTCCACCGTCGGAGTGTCTTTCAGACCGCGACCGGACATTCCTTGGTGGGAGATCGCTACGAGGAAGTCCCGCTACAGATCCTGTCCATCTCTACAGGTACAAGGTCCACTCCTCCCCTTCCTCCCCCCACTTCCCCCTTCCTCTCCACCGTCGTGGAACTACCGCAGATAGCTCGCTCACTCATTTCCGTGGAAATCGATTGTTCATGCCGCGTGGAATAGATGCCCTCCGGGATGAAGAGGTGCTTTTAAGAATGAAGCGACCACTGAGACCCGCAGTGGGAGGTGACCCTTTTTTGAATTTGCGTCGGAAGACCGTTTGGTCATCGGATCGCCTCTCAAATTATGAGTAATTTTCTCTCGTGCCGATGATGTAAATGGGCGCTCTCCTACTGCGGGCGATGATCTTCTTTTGTTTATAATCGGGAATGTTGCACGCGGAATGGTTTTTTTTATCCAAAGGATATCTCTCTCGTTTATTTGTATTAGGTTGAGCGTTGAGAGATGTTATTTTAGATCAGATTTGATGACCATTTATTAGTCGGAAATAATACGTTGAACCCAAGTAATCCGCATGTTATTTTAAATAGTCACGCAACATCATATCGACTGTGGTCGAAATAAATTCCTACTTCCAATCGAATTTCGATGCTCATTTGTCAATCAGTAACAACGCTTTCGTCGACGAGGGTGAGGAAAATCACCACTCAGCCGTCTAAAATGTATTTTTCAATCGTTTTATATCTCATCTCGCTCGTGGGGTGCGGCAGTACGTGACGTGCCCCAATGTATCACCATCCACCATTTCTCAAGAGAGATTAGGAATGCACGTGGGAGGGGAAACTAATTTCCCCTCCTATTTGACGCTAATATTCATTCGATGCTGCGTAGAAATCGGTGCACCCGTAGTTAATTTATGAGGTCCAACTGATTTATGCGGTACTTCCCTTCCAATTCACTTCCAATAGCCATCCCGCCCTCCTGTCTTGCGGTGTCCCACTTCCAAGGACGCCCTCATCTCCTCCCATCTCAAAGGGGGGAGAGGGGAAGGGGAAAAAACACTCGGTTTGGCCGTCCGACAGTCGACTGTCGTTTGACGGATGACATTTTCTTTCTTCCGATGCAGCGGAGGGAATAATAAAAGGGTTTTATAGTTCGTAACCGTCTCTCCACCGGTCGGTTTGACAATGGCGCACCTCATTCGGGGGAATATTTGCTTTTTTATTTCTCCCTTCCTTCCTCCCGTTGCCTTTTTAAGGGTTGATTTTCCGAACGGAAACGTTTTTGTTTCGTTTGAGAACGAACGCGTCGCGATGAGGTTTTTATTTTATCCGGATTCGGTTCTGGTTTCGCTCCTTTATCTACGTGCGTGTATGATTGTGTTTAACCTATGCATTTATAGGCATACGTTTTATGATTTTTTCATGTGTTTTCTATGTCATTGACTCATTTCTTGTTTATAGCTTAGGATTTTAATTTCTTACTTCTTGTATTTGCATCCTACCACTATGGGCCTCTCGCGTTATGCTGAATTATTCGTCAATATTTCACGCATATTTTATCTTTATACTCTGTATGTTTGTACTGTTAACGAAAAATACTCTGCACAGTTAATCAATAATAATCCATAAAGGGAATGTTTCACTTACAGTTGCTTCTCCTTATCTTCCACATGTTTATGTTTATACCATTGGCGAACAATACTCTGCCCGTCTAATTAATAACAATCCGCAAAGGGAATAATGGGAAGCTTATTGTGAATCCTCCTCGCGTGTTGAGACATCCATACGTGCATACATCGTGTTTTTCCGCCGACATACAGCGCAGAAAATTAAATAAGGGCGTCTATGCTCTCTCAACTGGATCTTCCAGACTCTCGGATCGTTCGTCTCATTTCGCGCCACGACGGAAAACTACTTGCATTCGGAGCGTGCAGCGTGACAAGAGAAAAAAAGCCTCGGGATGCCTATATTTTTATTAACCTACGTAGGAAGATATATTTACCTACACGCGAGGAATGGTCGGAGAGAAGATGAGGCTTATCGGTCTCCGTCTCGCTGGAATATGGACAAATATTTCATATTTATTGCCCCTTTCTAAACTCCCCGTTTCTCGATTAAGCCACGGAGAGAGAGATATTCATAGCGTTCTACGTGCTTACTTCCATCCTTATTTTTCTTCTCCGTGTTTTTTCTCTCTCTCTCTCTCTCTCGCCCTTTGCTCTCCTGATGACACCCTCTCTCTTTCCCTCTCTCCTTTTTGAGTGTTGCCCTCTTCGTGACGCAACACGCCCGGTATCCGGCTGTCCAAAAAAAAACCTCACTCCCACGCACTTGTAATACTTGTCATTCTTTTTGTGGAAAGAGAATATCGACGTCTCGTCTCGATATTCTCGTTCGCTGCCTAACGAGGTTTGCATTCCGCGCCCGGCGCACTTTCGCGTTTTCTTTTTTTTTCTCGTGTCGCTATCGTCGCTCTCTCTCTCTCTTTTCTTTTTTTTGTCTCCATCTCGAGACGCTTTTATTAGTAAATATGCCGTATGTGACATTCCTCCGAACCCTTCTGTTTTTTTTCTCCCGCTCCAAATCTCACATCTGCTCTTTGCTTCCACAGCTTCGAAACCATGCCTTTATTTTCCCGTTTCCTCGATTTTTTCTCTCCTTCGATGCCTTCTCTCGGATATTTAGCTTTTTTCTGATGCATTACTCTCATTTTTACGACACCGCCACATAATATGTCGACGTTGGCTGGCGTAAGTAACAATTAAAAAAAAGGTTTCTTATATCGTCGCGGTTTTTCATTCCCTCGAGCATCAAAGAGAGCCTTTCTAACGATAATAAATTACGTTTCCTTTCTCTTATCAAGGGAATTGTATTATTATTACTTTTCGCGGGTCGCTTAATTCGCCATGGAATTACGAGAGTGGGCAATAAAGTATATAACTCCATCTCCGTTATGAATCGATTCAAACCGTCGAGCTTTTTCAAACTCGGTTCATCCAGAGAACGGTTTCCCGAGGAAGAAAATGCTCATTGTGCCTGGAGTGGGAGAGTGTGTATTGGGAGGGGGATGGAGTGGGGTGAGAGAATGCTTCATTCTCGTTGGGATTGACGTCTTTTCCTTACCCATCCTCCCTGAAACTGCGTCACCCTCTCTTCCTCTTCTACCCAGCCTCCTTCCTCTCCATCTTTCTTGCGTCTTCCTCTCGTTTTGACCTCGCCACTCGTCTCCCCCCTTCAGTTTCCACTCCATCTCTGTCCTCTCTCTCTCTCTCCTCTTCTTCCTCATATCCTGTAGCACCCACTCCAATTTTTTGGACTCCTCACATCTTTTCCATTCGCCCATATCGGCGTCTCTTCCTTCAAGTGTTTTTTTTTACTAAATATTAAAAGCTGTGTTCGTATTTAGCTTTACCGCTTTTAAGATAACTGAATCGTTCTATCGTTTTTGACTTCATTAATTTCGAATGTATATTTTTGTCCTTTTTATTCTTCCGTATTATGGTATCCTATATAATATCTGATGAATGGGTTTTAGGTGTAAGAGAGGGCTAACGAATCTCGTTATAATAAATAAAGTCTTCTTTCTATCTCCTTCTCTACTTTTCTCCCATATTTTTCCCGAACCTCATTTTCTCGTTCTATCTTCCGCTTAATCTCCCTATTTCTCGTCCAATCTCTCTCTCTCTCCAACCAGGCATTCTCGATCCCATTTTTCCTTCCTACCGTTTTGTTCTTACGAGAATATTCAGAATGGAGTTTTATCATAGGAAATTATCGCTCTCGCTCCGCAAGGAGACAGTGCGAAGGAAAAAGGATTCGATTACGTCCGCGTCATATTCCTGCGGTATAATTTCGTTCGCCGCTCTCGTTATTTCCCGGTGTTTTGCGAGATATGAGACTCTTGCCGCAGCACGCGGTGCGTAATTGCGTGGGATCGAAGACGGTTCGGTTTTCCTCGTATAAATCAATGGGAATGCGGAGAGGAGTTCGTTATCTTCGTTACGCGATGCAGGGCGATTTTTTTAAATACGGGGATGTTTATTGACTCGTTATCCGGCCCTCGATTGCCGGTGCTTTCTCCGTAATTAGTTAAGATCGGTACGGGTTCAAGGACTTTTGGCGCGATTTATAACGGGAGTGATATATCGCACTGGGTGTATTATCGGTCCGATATATAAAATAAAGGAAACTCCCGTCACGCGGCGTTAATGTGGTCACAATGGGATTCGTGTGATTCACGTCCGTACAAATTATTACGTCCGAATGCTATTACATTTTCATTTAACGGAGCAATCTCCTCCTCGCCGTTTCATGAACTTTTTTAATCAATCTTAATCCGCTCGCTGTGTTTTTCTAAGAGAAAGTGGATGAAAAAACTGTGCTCCCAAAGGAAGCTTATTTCGCTCTTAATTTGAAGAGAGGGAGAGAGAGGATGATTTGGTCGTTATTTTATCCTGTCATGGATCTAATTAATCATTAACGCCCCTCCTCGTCATCTCACATCCGGCTATTTTATTCAAAGAACGTATAATCTTCCTTCAGAAACCTCGGAGTTTTTTATGCTTGTCCTGCGTCTCACTCTTGGCCTTTGACTTCTTAGGCCCTATATACTAGCGACACTGTTGAATTCGCAATTCTCCTATAAATTTAGAGTAAATTCATGCATTTTTTTCTTGGGCTGTTTTTATCTCACAATTCCGTCGTTCGTCGCAGCTGACGCGGGAATCGTCTCATCGGCCGCGCATTCGCTTAATTGTCGCGATCTGAAGTCATTACGGCGTTTTTTCGAGATAATTACGCGGATAAATCGGCGTATTAGTTATCGCCGAAGCTCGTGAGTCATGCCAGGAACGGAAAATGACGCGTCGATTCGTCTCTTTAAGTCGCCCCCGGAGCGGATTGCATCGCGAACAATTCAAATCGCTCGCGCCTCCATTCTCCCTTTACCCTCTCGCCATTCACCCTCAACGCGCCAGCCTCATAACTCCTTAACCTCCCATTGTGTATCCTATCGAATTATACATGAATTTCACCCTCCCTTTGCCGGCTTTCGATACCTCCCTCGCTCCGCATTCTTTTCGACCGCACGCCCAATCTCGTCCTTCCTCTCTTTTCCCCCTCTGCACCTATGAGCTAACACCACCTTATTAAATAAAAGGCTCCATTGTACTGTCTTGTGTGTGTGTGTGCGTGCGCGCGCATTCATGCAGGCATCCGTCGTATCCTCTTTCTCCGCCCGTTTCGTCCCACGGCTCCACTTTCGCTTTTCGTGTTTCTTTTATTTTTCTTCTTTCATTTCTCCCTCTCTTCTTATATGTAGCCACCCAAGTGCTTTCCTCTCTCTGGCTACTTCCACCCACTACGAGACGAGCGCTCTCATACTGCTCCGTCTCGCTCTCTCCTCAACCTTATCTCCCTGATCCCCTCTCTCTCCGCGACCTCTATCCCTCTCTCTCTCCGCTCTCTCACTCTCTGATTCCGCCGATGTAGGCGTCTTTCTCTTCTCGAGAATTCATTCATGGCTCCAAACGTCCTCCGCCCTTGTTTCGCGACTCCCCCTCCTCTACCTTTCTCTGATGTATCTCGTTGCATTATCTTAACAGGGGGAGAGAGAGAGAAAGAAATAATATAACATCCAATGATTAAGTGTCTCAGTCTCGTCTTTAAAACTTCTGCCCACGTGCGTACTCTCCCGTCTCGCGTAATTTTTCTTTCGAAAGAGAGAATGCACTTTTTCTTTCGTTTTTTTTTATTTCGTGTCGGGCGTCTCCGCTTTGTCCGGGATGCATCTCTCCTCAAATCCGTCGCGGCTTTTCGCGTCTGAGATCCGTTTAACCGTCGCCCGTCACGCTTTCGTGACGTATTGTCTCACCTGGCATCTCTATCTTTCTCGAGGTGAACTGGAAGGTCTGGCATAAAAAAAATGGGTTCTCGCGGCCATAGAGACGATGCATAAGTGTTTTCTAGACTTAAAATAATCTCCTCTGACTTCACAACTCCGCGAGATTTTTTCTTCGAAATAAATCAGAACGGGGTGTCGTACACCGTGGATTAAAGTGTCAGGCACCAAGCAGTTGATATTCTTTGGCGCGTCGGTTTGTTGGTTTTTTCTCTCGAGCCTCAATGGCCGATTATCTCAATTCCATTATCTAACGAGTCGAGTGAAGCCACCTACCCTGTCTTTTCATTGTTCTTGTTCCAAATAATTCACCGTCGGAGGAGAGACGAATGGGCTGGGGGCCAATTTACGCGGCCGGGAATGGCCGCCCGTATCTACCGTGGCGTCGCACGCAATTCGTCACGCAATCGTATTATACAGGCAGGCGGGGGAAGGTGGGTGTGTCTCCGGTGGAGGAGTGAGCACGCGCTCGTCTCCATTCCTCCGTCGAATAGGTTCTGCGAAGCATTTTTCTCTCGACTCCTTACGAGAATTTTTCATTGATCAGCGTTCGGTTGATTTCCGAGAACAAAAGAAAACAATCTTTTCTTATCGCACGATTTCTGCGAGGTATTTAAGGCCATTTCCTCTTGGCCAATCACTCGAGGTGAAGTTTCCGCGTTAATGTGTTCCCCGGAGGTGGAAATTTTTTTCGGGACTCGACGCATAGTTAGCGGATTTTTGAGGAGGACGATTTCGAAGTGTGATATCCGCATTTTCTCCTATCGGAAGGCCTCATTAGTGAAATAATACGGATTTATATCGTATTTAGGCACTAGAGTATCACGTACGATCGAATTGATACAGGAAGATTTTATCGGTTCCGACTAGCAAATTCGCAGATTTAATGTAGAAGAGAACGTTCATGTACGCATGTAATGCATTGATTTATAGGAAACACATTTATAGGATTACCCTTAGAGGTTCCCTAAGTTTTGCTACGGGATGTAGATTTGAATGCGCGAATTTATAATTTTAGGCGAAAGCGATCACAAAAGGAAGCGGTATATCTGCGCGAGATATTGCACCTAAACAGTTTTCCTGTCTATATCGCGCAGCAGCGAATCATCGAGATGAGTTTGAATCATTTGAAAAAATCGTCGCAATGACATCCGGTGGCATTGACCAAGTGAACGCTTAATGGAAAAATTTCATACGAAGTCAGTCGTTAGTTGTCGACCGTGTCGTTTCCATGTTTCTTTTTACGCGCGGGCATTCTTAGCTCTATCCTCTCGTCCGTCCTCGCATTCCTGCTGCGGAGTCATCGCATTTCGTAACGATATTTTTTTGCGTTTCAAAAAGCTCTGCGACAATTACACCTCAGGCATTCGCATTTTTTCCTCCCGTTCTCTCGCCCTGCTTATGGAAAGAACAATCTTAGTTCCGTCTCTTCCGACGACTTTCATACCAGCCCTCAGCTAACCCTCCCTATCTGCACCAGTAGTAAATGTTTAAAATGCGGGGGAGAAAAAATCTCATACGCGGTCGCAATCTCGAGAGAAAATCCTCTAGGCTTTGCTCGCGTAAACTCGCAGAATTCTTTGCGTGGAGAGAGTCGGTTCGCGCAAAAAAATTACGAATGACTTATCAACTTCGGAGACTAATTTAATCCGTCTTTATTTGGTTCACATTCGGCGTAAGATTACGAAAATCTCTGTTTTTATTTTTCGATCTTTTTTCTCGCCTCTATTTCGCCACTTGATTTTTGTTTTTTCCTTTGCGCCATTAGGAGACGGTAATCAGTTTGGCCTTATTTCTCCCGCCGTCGTTTGTTGCCAAAAAGGGCTCTCGTCTACTAACACTTACGACTCTCTAATAAAGCTCGCTTTTTGTATATTTATACGTTCGAGTTTTCCCCTTTCGCGAGCCGTTTTTTTTCCCGAGAAAATTATCCCTGCGCCAAATTGCGGTTTTGGTCTTCGGTTCTATGTCGTTTTCGCCCGTTTTTTCTCGCCCCTTTTAGAGAAGTTGCGTTTTTTCATGCAGGACTCTTTTCCCGCATTTATTTTTACGATCGTGCCCTTATACAGGAGCACGTAGAGGCGTTTCTTTTTTGTTTTCGACTGTACAATTTGCCGTTCTCGTCCGAGAGAGAGTGACTCATCCGCTTCCGTTGTGCTTTTTTTCTCTCTCCCTCCTGAAATCTTCCCCAATCTTTTCGTCTTCCCTTCCAATTTTCGTTCCTCTTTATTCGCTTTTCCTTTTTTTTCTATTAATGTTCCGTTCGCTCGTTCTGGTCTCCGACCTGGTTTTTCTTCGATTTTGTCGCCGTTGCCTATTGTCGTCTAATTCTATAAGCCCCAACGGTTCTCTTAAATGTCTTTGAATTTGTTTTCCCTTCTCGCCTGTGCCGGTTCATTTTTATCCCCGTTTCTCGGCTCCCTCGTTTCTCACGCGTCGCTCTCACCCCAGACAGGATAATAGTCGTCTCTCTTTCTCTCTTTTCCTTCGTCAATTTTCTCCGCGCCGTTTTTCATATTCACTTGTTCCCCTTTTCCTTCCTTTATCATTCGTACTCGCCCTCCCCTGTTCCTACGTTCGTCCTTTCCTCCTCTTCCCCCTCAATTTTCCCCCTTTTCTCTCTCCCTCTCCGCGCGCCTTCCTCCCTCTCAACTCCCTTTTGTCTCCTTTTTCTCTCTTTTCCATGTACGCGACCTTCCTCCTTTTCAATCCTCGCGCACGCATTCTTCCGTGCAAAAACCTCGGAAGGCGCAGGTGCAGCCGCTCTTTTAAAAGTGGCCGTCTCGGAAAAACACGGGCAGCGTTCTTATGTGAGCCCTCCCATTCCTTCCCGTCTCTTTCTCTCTCCTACTCTGCTCCCCCCTCTCTCTTCGTTCTAGTCTCTGACTCCTCTCTCTCCACCGGCATAGCTCTCCTTCGTCCTAAGTCCTAGTGATAACAAACCCCCCGGATGAAAATGCAACGTCCGAAGGGTTGCGAAAGGGGAGAGGGCGTTCGCATGGCTGGAATGTTAGAAACTGGTTCAAGGGAGAGATAGTGTTTGGCGAGTGCTATGGGAACGAGGAATGCGGAGTAACGTCTCGTAGAGTTTTGCGTCTTTCGTAAGAGGGGGGGGGGGGGTGAGGGAATAGGAAGAGATATAAAGGAGTGATATGAATAAAGATAGATTTTTTTTAATGGTAATTTGTAAAATGCCAGAGCAAATTCGATGTAGAACTAGTGGAAGGTTATGCCGAAGCATCCGGCGATAGTGATTTCTGCTGAGGTTTCCCTTCGGATTATTTAAAGTGCCGTGCCATAAAAAGCGAAAAAGTCGGATCGATCGGAAGGTCAATTTAATGAGGGAAACTTAGTGTTGCTCAAGGGAATATTATTATTATTATAAAATATTACTGTTTCTAATGTAACGTTAGTGATTCTAACTCGGCTCTTAACTTTACATATAGCTGGTTTATTTTGGTCTCCTATCGTTTAAATGTACTACGAACAAGTACAGCAAAGTATATTATTTCCCGAAAATCTCGTTTAATCCGGATTTAAAGTAATGAGATAAGTAATTGTCATAACTAATGCAAACATTGTTTCCGAAGTTTAACTCGCCTTCAGCTTACATTACTGTCGAATGTTTATGTACGAAGTAAACAAAAAGGAATAAAAAAGGCCTCTCGTGGAGCAGTAAGTGTAAAAGGAGTTAATGAGAGAGGCGAGAAGGAAGAATGAGAGGGTTGTGGAAGCGCTCTCGAGTACAGCTGTGAGTGAATCGTTTTGAAGAGAATTATCTAGTCGAGTTCACTCCGCGGTTGGGAGGTAATGATTGCTAGGGATTGCACGGTTCGAGGTTTTTCTCTCCCGGCTGGAGAAGGTCGGTGCGCTTGAGGGCAGTGCATGGTTTTATAAAACAGCTATTAATCCCCATCCTCCTTCCCTCTTCTTTCTCGACATCCGACATTACCTCTCAACGCCGCCCGCGGTGACCTTCCCAAAAGTTTTTTCCGCCTTTTTTACCGTTGATATAGTTTTTTTATTGTTCCGGAGCGAATCCGAGAATTGTTTTAAAGGGGGATTACTCATCCTTGCGGGATTTTTGCCGCGAGGCTTTTCTTCTTCATCTCCTTCGCGACTGTGGAGGATGAATTTCTCAGCTTCTCCGTCTCTTTCATTCCCGTTGCGATTAGCAGTTTTTTTATTACCGTTCTCCCTCGGAGATATCGGAGCTTTGGATTTCGCGCACGAGGAGATGAAAGTAGGTGGTTTTTCTTTCTCTATCGTAGCGCCTCGTTCGAAAAATATCGCTTTTGCGTTTTACGCTCCTCTCTCGCTTTGAAACTTGAGAGTGGCCGTGCGAGTTTTTGTGGTCGTGATGGGAATGTTTCGCGCGCGCGTTATTGTCCGCGATTATATTGAAAAGATCGGTCAGGTGCATTACTCAAATCGGGTGGAATTGCACGCTTAAATTAATTTCTTAAGTTGGCAATCGGCGAAGTTAATTCGGGTCTCGATCTTTGATTTACCGTGTAGAGTTCTCTGAATCTTGAGTACCTCGTGCATTTTAATTTTGGCGGTATCCTAATGCTTCGGCGAGTGTAAACTAAGGTCCGAGATTCTGTGGTGCATTTCTTTTTGCCTCCTCCTCACTAGAGAATCAACCGTCGAGCTCCTCTTATGTTTGAAGACAAATTCAAGAATAAGTAATAATAATAAATACCTAACAAAAAATCGAAAAAATACTAATCTTAGGTATCTCAAATAGCCATAACAAGGTTATGCAAACCCATACACTTATTTCTGCTACAATGCAACCTTCTTCAGTGGTTGTTCACCGAAAGTAGATTCTTTTTTCATAACGCTGTTAAGGCTATGGGAGATACCCGAGAAAAGTAATTAAAGTCGCAACGCTCAAAAATATCAACACCTAAATTAGGCTTTTCGCCGATGATACTGTTCTATATAAAGAAATAAAAAACCAGGAGGATCATCAGTCACTGCGTGAAGACGGTGGTGCAAAGAGTGGCAAATTGAAATTAATTATACGAAATGTGCCGCAGTCACGTTCTGGAAAAGTAAGAACAAAGATTTAGGTTTCGAATATAAAATAGATGAAATGAGTATTCGACAAGCTGAGTATGTAAAATATTTAGGAGTAACCATTTGTCGAGATCTTTCGTGGGACATGCACATTCGTCGAGTTATAGGCGCGGCCAACAAGAAACTGGCATTCATAGGTAGAATAGTACGGAACACTACAGAGAAAGTACGTGAAACATGCTACTTATCACTGGTAAGACCGCAATTGGAATACGCAGCGAGCATATGGGATCCGTACGAGAAGGGACACACAATTCAACTAGAAAGAGTACAGCGCAGAGCAGCCAGATTTGTAAAACAAAAGTACGAACAGAAGGAAAGCGTCACCTCTTTACTGAGCGATTTGAACTGGGTGTCACTGGAGGACCGTAGATTGAACTCAAGGTTGAGACTTCTGGAGAAATATAGATCGGAATGTCTAAAAGAGGAGGTTGTGGGAATAATTGAAGCACCAACGTATATAAGTAGAAATGATCTAGACGATAAAATACGTGAGATCGATTGTAGGACGGAGCGTTATCTAGGCTCGTCCTTTCCGAGGACAATACGAGATCACAATAGGAAATTTCGAATTGCGTTAGACAATCTCTAGGTAGGATTTGGTGCATTGCACCCCCTGCCGCCCACTAACTAGGTGAATTGCAGGGTAACTTGTAGATGTAAATCGATATTGCATGTCAAATATGGATTTTAAAATTCACCCTAGGCAGCGCGACTGGATTCAAGAATAAGCAGTTACACATGAAAAAATTAAAAAATACATTTCCCGAGTATCTGCCATAGCTATAACAAAGTTATGAAGAAGAATCTACTTTGGGTGAACTACCACGGACGACAGTTGCATTGTAGCCGAAATGCGCATACGGTTTTTCATAACGTTCTTATGGCTATTGGAGATACCCAAGATAAGTATTTTTTAATTTTTTTTTATATTGACGTGCTTATTCTTGAATCCAGTCTCGCTGCCTCGGATGATTTCTTTAAAACCCATACTTTATATGCAAAATCGATTTAGGTGCTGGTGTTTTTGAGCGTTGCGACTTTCCCCGTTTCAAGCACTCGTAATCGTTCTTAATTATCGTCACTAGCAATACACTGCAGTATTGCAGCGATCGTAGCTAAGCCTCGCTCTAAATACTAGAGGTTACCAGTACGAACCCTCTCGTTCTCGTGATTGTTCGTTCGCATTCGTTGCCGCCGCGATTAGATCTGCGTAATCGGCCTCGGAGCTATTTCGGAGCTGCCAGCAAATTAAAAATGGAATTTATTATTTTCTCAGACGTTGAAAGGGGAGATCATAATCGCCTTAAAAATAACTTGAACTCTTAAAGCGAGATAAAATTCGGAGAGGAAATGATTTCATATACGGATGGAATGAAAGGAAAGGGAAGGGATTAAGACGTGGAAGAGGGCAGAGATGTTTAAAAGCCTTCCCGACAAAAAGCGGTCCCTCCCACCTGTATGTGACTTACCAAAAACCCTTCAATTACAAACCGACGGATTTTCTCCTGACCTTTTTTCATTTCCCTTCTTTCTTTCTCTCTCTCTCTCTTTCCTCAACGCCCTCAGTTTCCTCCTATATGGGTGCCCTCCGGTAGGTTGTTCCGTTGATCCTCGCGAACTTCTTCCACCTCCGTTTCCCTCCAGGCGGTCACAGGTTAGCCTCATCCTCCTCCGCTACCCGGTCTTTGTCCCTCTACGTCCTGAAAGAACACCTGAAAGAGGCGAGGAGTGACCTGGGCCCTTTCCGTGGGTGGTTGTGGGAAGGTTCGGCTCTCTGGGTCCCCTCCTTCTATGCATGGGCATCGAGCCCGCCCTAAGGCGTGGGACGGTGGAAGGGAAAGGGTCCCTTCTCACGTTTGGTTAGAAGAGAGTTGGGAGATTTTGAGAAAAGGGATCGGATGGGACGGAAATCTTTCTTCTTCCTCTTCCTCCACCCTCTTCCACTTTAACCCAGCGCTCGAGTGGGAGATGCGTGTCGAATCCTCCTCTTGTGTGACTGGAAGGATATTCCTCTGCTCCCTGGGGTAGTAAGGCACGTACAAAATCCTCGGGACCGCGCTGTCCGCTTCCATAATGGCGGACTCCGAAAATAATCGCGGTAGTGGTTTTGTGACACAATAAAGGGCGTGGGTGGCTTTTCGACGTCCCATACATCGTTATTAGGACGTCTTTCTCTCTGTATGTATCTTTTCTTAACATCTCCCGTCCTTACGCGCAGGTGTTTGTCTTTTGTTTCTTTCTTGTGACACGGGTGATTTTGAAGAGAGAGTAATCGTCTTTGGAAGGTTTGAATGCTTTCTCGGATGTGGTTAGCGTCCCGAGTTCGGCTATGCGATTTTGCTGTCCTCTTTATCTATTGTAGTATTAATTATAGTTGTATGCTATTAATAGCGTTGGAGAGAGATGGAGAAAGTCGCCCTTTTTGTTTTATTCATAGTAAGAGTTCACTTAATAATAATAAAACGAAGATTTTTTTCCCTAACTTGAAGTGCGGAAGAAAAGTTTTTAAACGCCTGAAGAGAAGCATTATTTAAGGATGGAATGGTGATCACATCTTTAAATTGCGAGAACTTTTAAACCACGGAAGCTTTCCCTGTTTGGGAAACTTTCTCGGTTAGGAAATGAATTATCTTCTTCCGGAGAGAACGGATTTCAATTTGCTGGATATAAATAACGCTTTGACGTGCCTACGTAATTATTACATAGCACGCTGGGCATTTAACAGTTTTACTCTCTGCAATGATAGCGACATAATCACCTGTGTTTAGAATAAACCTGTTTGAGGTATTTAGGGTACAAAGTTACGCGAAAACGACTGGCGTAGACGATTGATAGGCCTAAGTCACGACAACGCACGGATAGAACGGGGATTCGACCCCGCGACCCCACGCGTGGGAGTTGGAACGCTGCCCATTTAGAGAATACGGAATTCACAGTCACTCTCGCAAAATACGTCGGATAGCTGACGAATGTTAAACTTCCGCGACCAAATGATTTCTAATGATGCTTGACTTATAAATCATTAATCGAACGGTATAAAAAGCATCATTTGCTTGTGAGATTCATAGCCTTTCCTAATCCAGCCATAAAATTATGTTAAATTTAAAAAATCATTTTAGACATTTGGCATTATAATGACGTTTAGAAAACTTTTTATTTATTTCAAATGAGAAATAATTTCTCAGACGAAATATATTTTGTGAATATACTTTTGCTTCGTCAACCATTGAGTCATAAGGAGTGCCTAATGATCTAAACAGCTTTTAATATTTTAAGATTTAAGTTTTCCATTTATAGTCCATAGTCTTATGTAACCATTTTATTAAGTTAATGATTTATCGACCTCAGATTTTGGATGATAAAGAATATGTGGCGTGGGTGACTCCTACGGGCGTATAAGGGTTGGACACATTACTTGCACATATCCGCTATTAAGTTTTCGTTCTCTATGGTAAGTTATCATTAGAATCGGCGATTGGCAAATTACCTTTGAGGATGGTAGTTTAGCAGTTTAAATGTTCATATGGCTTACTCCACAGTTTTTAAGCTATGGGAATTATAAATATAATTTATTCAACCTATTTATTTTCAAAAGACCACGTCATCTTCGATAATATCCTCCATTTCGACTAGGGGAATAATCACATTTAATTTTCTTATCACCTATTTCCCGTTAAACTTAATCCGTGTTGTTTGTTTCCCTCACGTCTTGGCACAGCCGCTTCTCCCTCTCTCATTTTCGAATCCAAAAGGCAAGTGGAAGAGCAGGAAGAGTCGGGAGGCCCAAGATGTACGGGAGAGATAAGGATGAGTGAGAGTAATCGATTGGCGTATGATACGAAGTCCACGAGGAGTAGAATTTAAGAGGCGAGGAGGGAATTGGAGGTAGGCGGCGAGGGTGAGGTGGGTGGGAGGGAGATGGAACAGGTGAAAGGGAAGGCGTTTGTTCACCTCTTCACATTTGGAATGGGGAATGAGTTAAGAGCCGCGTTGAATGAAGATGCCTCACGCCCTGTCACTGAAATTGTGTTTTTAGACATCGGGATGAGAGGGTGGTAATGGGATCTGCTAGGCCACGGGAAAATACAAGGGACCGAGAAGGAATTCCCATTCGGTTTTATATCTTCTCAATTTGTATTTCATCTGCTCGCTTCGATAGCGGACAGATGATTTAAAGCCGTATATTCTTAGAAAAATTGTGCAAAAAAGGTGGAGATCGTTTGGATATGAATTGTTTATCTTATTTTGCGTTTTTGTTTTCGATTTATTTGCCCGACTTTACCAGAAGCATTTATTCAAGAATAAGCGCTTGGAAAAATATGTACTTACCTTAGGTATCTCCAAGAACCGTAACAAGATTATATGGCTATTTGGTAGTTTCAAGCGCTTACTCTTGAATTTGTTTTCAGCCATAAGACGAGCTCTTTAATTCTCCTGAGAAGCATTAATGATTGATTGGGAGTAGGGCTGCTTTTTATTCCGGGCCTTAAGTGTGGGCGGTACATGCGACGAATACGTAGTCGAAGTACGAATAAGAGCTGTCGTTTCTTAAGGCGTTCTCGGTTTTGTCGAAAGGTGACACGGTTTGGTAGTTTTTCCACGATGAAATTTTCAGCTCGAGAAGATTGATCGGAAGCGCGTGAATATATCAAATCTCGATCGAGATCCCGACAGGAGAATGTCTCTTCGATTGCGAATCTCGCACATTCGGTTTCTCACCGAATCGACAGACGTCGCCACCCACCAAAAAAAATAGATACGGCCTGACGATCGGAAGTGTGGCAATCTCACGGAAAGAAATCGGAGCGTGGGATGCGGACCACGGGAACCGTATTATGGCCGCCCCGGGATAGCAGCCTTCGAGGGGCGTGTCGTCGATTCCGCGCCCTCCGCATTGTCGAGGAGAGGAAGGAAACTTCTGCACGGGCGTGGCGGCCGAAGGGAGGAAGCGAGGGACGAGAGAGGGCGGGTGTTCGCGCGTGCGCTAGAAGCGCGGTCGGGGGAGTCGTGGGAGGGGAGGACGATAGCGACGATGCCGAGTTCGTCTCTCGACGCCTCCCCATTCTCCCTCCTCCGACTCCCACGTACGCGGGAAGGAATGGGGGGAAGAAGGGGCGTTATCCCGTCCCCGGTCTCGCATTCCCTCACCAACCTTTTCCCTCTCCCTCCATCTTTCTCTCTCTCTACCAAGAACACGTTCCCATTTTCATAAGTCCCCCACCCACCTCCGCCTCCTCCTTCACCACTCCCGCCCGATTGGAAGGCCCTCTTCTATCCTTTCGGTGCCCCCCCGTATTTGGTATCAAAGGGTGGGATCTACGCTTTTTGAGGGCCACCGCATCTCCGGAGAGGAAGAAAGAGAGAGGCCTCTTCCATCCTAAAAAATCCCTCTCTCTCAGCTTCGCCACACCTCAACTCCTCGGCCTTCCCTTTTGATAATGCCACCCCAGAGCCATTTAATGTCTTCCGTCTCATTTGCATTTACACAAATTCGTACCTGGTGGAGGGATCGGTATCGACCTTATAAGAGAGATATGTTGGCGACGAAAAGGTGACGATTCGCATTTTTTTTTGTCTCGCCTTTTCACCGGAGGTTGTATTTTCCCGTCTTTGCTCCTTTTCTCTGGTTGAGAGAGTGTGTGTTGTTTCAATCAAGTTATTAGCTCGCGTTTTTTACTCGCCGCGCTTCTATTTTTTGTCTCGTCTCTATATATCTCTTTCTTATTCTCTCTCCGAGTCTCGCGGGTGTGGCTCTTTAAAATGTAAAACGAAGCAGTAATCCGTGAGGGGAAGACGTAAAACGCGGCCACGTCTTATTTTGGTCACTTATAAAATTTATGTGAAGTAAATTCGCGTCGAATCGGGTGCACGGCGGGAGTTCGGTTTCTTCCCGCTTCATTTTTTAGGCCTATTTCTCACGATCCGAATATTCGAATCGCGACGAAAGGGGTCGAATTCGCGAAAGGTCCAATTTCGATAAGGCTCTCAAATCGCGCTGGCCATCTTTGCAGCGGGTAAGCGATCTCGATATTATGCATGCCGAATAAATGGGCCTCTCTCTTTCTCTCTTCGTGACTCATTTCTATAATCCGACTCGATTTGCACTCTGGTCAGGCCGCTTATAAAGACGTAAGGACAACTACTGCCACCCTCATACGGGAAGAGCAATTATTCAAATAGGAATTTTCTCTCAATTCTCGTTGGATAGTTATAATTGCTCCCTGTTTGAGTCACGGACTTAATCTCGGTTTGTGTCGCACAATTGTTAATAACGCGAGGAATTGAAATGCGCGGCTTCTGCAAGATTTTTTTCGCACGATCTCAAGCGGGTGTTGTACGCATCGGTTCGACACGGGTTTCGTTATAACCCGCTGGTTTCTCAGATAAAATCTGAACTTTGGTTAAATAGACGTCAAGCAAGGCAAAACAAACGACGCCCCCTGCACATTTGCATATTCACTCTTTCATTGGTCCTGGAGGCGGTTGGCCGGGAGTTGTGTCACATCAAGTAACAATTTCAATCGATACTATGTTCGCCAAGAAGAAGGAAGTTTTTTTCTTTTAACCGTTTCTCGAGAGCTACATTTATAAAGGGGAGAAGAGAGAGAGAGAGTGATAAAGCGTCGAAGTTTTCATTATTACATTAATGGACGGCTTTCCTTCAGCGACGTAATGTGGTAAAATTAGAAATTGCTTGTATTCGTTTTTCTCAATCGTCTGCGCTCCGAAGACGCTTGTATATAAATTTTCTATCATTGGTCAACATCATTAAATCTTCTGCAGCGAGCACTTTTTGATCAAGTATTGGAGCATTAGTACGTTACACGCGATAGCACGATAAACTCTTACCACAGAAAATTACTTTCAATCGTCACATTAGCATTATTGGATGTATTTTGTTCGTGTACATGGCTTTTTATACATACTCTATTTGTTTTTAACTCAAATAAGTTGAAGCGATTGAGATAGCTATTGAATGTCAAGATAGAAATCAGAGTAAATCAACTTTATTTGGGTGTATTAGATTTTTTTAAATCAATCGGATGAAAGAAGAAAAGTTTTGTTCTTCGCCTGGAGTCGAACCCAAGTTCTCTTCTTTATCGGGCGGATTCTATAACATCAGATTAGTCTACCTCGGTAGCTCAACAGTTATAGAATCGTTACGGCATGATAGACACGGGTTCAATTTCCGGTCAAGACGAGATTTTTACCTCTACTTCTGTCTGTTATATTTTTCTAATTGGGTAAAATAAGCTTTCCAACGTGCGTAGAGTCAATTTTGACGTTATTTATTTCTCAAGTTTTGTTTTTTTCCGAGTTCCTTTCTCGAATTCATCTCACTCTTCGACTTTTTTTATTCAATTTTCCCGGCGCAGCGGGAAGACGCGACTCTTAGTTATTTCCACTTCGATTACGTAGCACTTAGTACGTAGGATGCAGAACGAGAGAGGGCGTGAGTGGTGGAGGTGTGGGAGGGACGCGAGGTGAAATCGGAAGTGAGAGGAGGTGTCGGTGTGAGAAATACGCAGTTCTCTCTCTCTCTCTCTCTCTCTTCCTCACGCGTGCGGCTTCACGTTCTTATTTTTCTCGCGCGCGTGTGGTTTTCGGAGAGGAGAACAGGGGAAGGAAAGGCTGGTGCCGTGGGGCAGTGACCCCAAAAGATGGGACTCTCGGAAAGTCATCTTCTACTTTGTTGGGCCATAAGGATGGCTACCACGTCCTGCGCCTTCCTTGGCTTTTCATTCGGAGGGAGAATGTCGTTTGAGAAGAGTCGTGTCTTCCGCGAGGTGGCGGCAAGAAACATCAAATCATCCTCGTTCTGAGTGATTCTCTCACTCTCTTTCTCTTTTTCCTCCGCGTCGGAACTGTTCGTTTGAGAAACGTAATGCCATCAATGTCTGCGCGTCGGAAAGTCATTTCTTCTGCCCACTGAGGAGAAAGGGATGATAAAACGATGAAGGCGGCCATTACCCATTCAGATGTCGCGGTAAATGGGAGGCGTATTCTATAGTGGGCGAGCGTGCGCGTGTAGCTTTTCGGTAACAGGTGACTAGGCAGGATTTTTTTCGGCGTCGCGGGGAGGAATCTTTGCTCCCTCGGATGCGTTAGAAATGTTGGTTCAAATACTTTTTCAAAAGGTCACTCGGTGTTCCTCGCCTCGAAGCTCCGCCGTGGTTTTAAAAGGGCGGCGAGGTTATATTTTCGTCCTCAAGTATTTCGGGTTCCTGGAGAATTTTGTGAACACTGATTCGGAGATAGAGATGACATTTCCATTAAGTGTCAGCTCTTAAGGTGCTTAATGAAAACTTCAACGCCTCGTTAATTATGCATGCCTTTTCTTCCGAAAACTGTTCGTTTTTGGGATAAACGTAGCGGGTCGTATTTCAATCTCCTTGTTACTAAAGTCCCGTTTTTTGCCCGAAAAATAAAACTATCCGCCAGAACGGTTGAGCCGAAAGTTTCTTTTGAGGCGATCGATCAAAATGCGACCATCCATCATCTCGAGTCACGAGCGTGACGATTTGACCTTGATTTCGCTTTATGAGCTGGCATTAATTGTCTTCGGGAACGTGGCTTCCATTATTATATACCGTGACAAAGCATATATTGAAAGGTTGTGAAGAAAGTGATTTAATGTAATCGCTTGAATTATTTATAAATATCGGCTAATACTTTCCCCACTCTGCCACTGCCTTAAGCAGATTCCACAACACTAGGTTATGGCATCGTGCATTTGCATATTTTTATCTCTGACAATGGGAAGCGTAGATGAATATTTCAATTTTGATTTGACTGACTCTCTACGAAGGAATTGAACGCAAAACGGATCGTACGATTACAGCGCGGGATCGTAAAGCCTATTTTTCGTTTTTTGTTTCAGTTTAAAGCAATCTTCTAACTTAATTTTAGCGTTTTTATTCATTGCGTCTTTTGCTGTGACTTCAGGGTCGTTGTATTAATTTGTTTTAGCTATAAGTTTAATAAAACACTTTAGAGGTAGAATAGCATATATGGCCTCGTAATTTACATTACATGAAATTACTTATTGGAGCAGCTTTTGTCACTCCCTACATAAAATCTTCGAATCAAATTAAATTAATGTAGAATTATCACCATAAAAGAAAAATGCGTAGATAAGCGCCTATGTTTTTTCTTCGTTACTCTCCTGTCGCGGCCACAAAACGCGTCTTAAATGAAAAGTGCGGGTGGTCTACTCCGCGAACATTTACCATCAGTTTCGTAGCATCCTCTCTCACCCGGAAAACCGTATCCTTTTCCTCGCGAGGTCTTCATTTCATTCGCGTCTGAAAACCATCTCGTCCTCGAGTCTCTTATGTCTACCACCTGGAGTAGTGGGGAAAGGTAGAGGGGAGAGAGAGGAGAAAAGCAGCGCGCGCGCCGACCCAGCAAGTGAACATCGAAAGAGAGTCGGCCGTCAGTCAATCAAACGGGCGTTGAAGTCTCTTCCACGCGAGGATATCGCGTTGCCCACCGGCTTGACCACTCTTACGAAACGATAGTTTATTACACCCCCGCGTCAACCCTTCTCCACAGCTCCCTTCCATCCTCCTCTTTCCACCTCTAAATTTTTTCCCATCTCGCTCCCCTCCACGTCGTTCCGCGTCGGACGGCGGGATGCTTTGGCTTTTGCGGCTGCAGTTGGAACGGCTGTGAGAACCTAAAGGAGACACCCGAGAATCGAGTGGGAGATTGTCTCGAGCCGTTCCGATCGAAGGGATGTGGGCGCGGAAGGGAGGGAAGGGTGCGAGCAAGAATGGGCGATGAAGGGGGTGGGTGTGGGAGAAGTGGCTGGGTAAGCCGGGGGAGGGTCGAGGGAGTATAAAGGATCCGATTGTGAGAACCGAAGTCCTCCAAGGACAGGTGTCAGAGTATCGATTTCGTAGGGCGTGGGTGAAGTGGGTACTGTGAAATGTTGTCATTATTTATAGGATTATTGGTTTGTTTTCCAATTGTGGTTTCCGACTTCCTCTTCTCCAGTTGGAAAATTGTAACTTTAAACTCTCCTCGAAGTACATCTTGTGGAAATGAAAAAAAATCAGCTTTGTTACGCTTTCTTTTACTTTTTTCTGTGGCAGTTTTGTCAATGGAACGTAGTGCAGTTCCGTTATGCAGATGTGGAGAGTGTTGTTAATTATTCGAGGTAATATTTCGGAGTTATTGCACTGTGAGTAATGAGTAACCGGGTGAACATATAGGGGGGACATCCTTCATTGGTTATATTCGGTGTAAGCTTTATTTATTGACGAATTTTTCACCTTGTGCCAGACAAGTGTGAAGGATGTTGCTTTCCCCCGGGCGGTTTCCTTCGGTAACGGTAAGGGATGAAAAATTTAGCGGGATTTATTCATGCGAAATGCCACGTAATTTAAGCTTCCACTGTCAGTTTCGATTCCTTTTTTTTTTACTTGCCAACTGTTTGTCGGAGGTTACTGGTTAACCCGTGAGTTAATATGAATTAACAATGCAAATGGGTGGCGTAAATCTGAATGAAGGTGTTAAAAATAGGAGTGTCGTATTACCTGCTTCTGCTCATACGTGCCCCGACGATTGGCTGAATGCCCAAAGGATGAAATCCGCGATAAAAAATGTGCTCAACTAAGGAGGCGAACGGCGAAAAATCCTTGGGTTGGCTCGCGCGAGAGGACACGAAACTCGCGTGAATGGGATTTGGAATACAAAATTAAGAGGTGGTGTCTAGAAAAGTAATCGAGAGAAGTTCCTTTTGTACAAGGAGAAATAGCCGACCGCTCTTCAGGTTTGCGTCACGACATTTTGAAATTTCTCTCGTACGAAGTGGCGTGAAATTTCCATTCAAGATTTTTTTATTGATCTTGATTGCTCGCTCAAGAGCTTAATCTTAATTATTTATCCCGAATGGGCAAAATCATTCCATTTTCAGAATCGCGATTATTTTATCCATTATATTTTTAAATCTAAGTCTTTTATTTTCATGGTGAATTGCGTTCGTGTAAATTCTGCAAGCTTGCTATAAATATAGTTGAAATGTTGTAGAATCTATTCTTTGTAAGGGAGCATGGCTGTATTTTAGACATTCCGTTTATATCTCCGCATCGTTTACAGATGAAGTGTCCATTTTTTCGGATAATCGCGCATTTAAAGTACGTTCTCCCTATTATCCCTGGGTGACCTCACGAGCTTTCAGCCGCGGTGCATATGGATGGATTCTCGGAGAAAGGGGGTAATCGCCGTGGCCTATGAGATCACATTTGCAGCCCACGACATTTTTTCGCCGTACGTATATTACGCATTACGCGTAAATAAGGGTGTGGAGTAATCGAAGGTGCTGGAACGAGTGTAGTTGGGAAGGAGAGAGGAGAAAAGGAAGAGAATAAGGGAGCGGCAAAGGTGACCCCAAAGGAGAAGAGGAAGATAACACACGGAGAAAGGGGATGGGAGAGAGAATCGAGTTGGCGAAAGGAAGAGGAAGGCGAGACGTAAACGGATTCTGCCGCCAGATAGCGTCACTGATATTGGCGTGGAATGTCGTCGGAATGGTTCATCCACCGTTTTGTCCTCAGGGAACTTGGCCCCAGCTCTCACCTCCCGTACTATCTTCCTCTCTCTCTCTCTATGACATTTCCAAACGTGCATCTTCATTGGTTTCGGTGACGCATACAAGTAGTTCCTTGAGCCACGCCCTTATGCAAGCGTAATTACTGCCTGCCTCTCGTATGTTTGAGTCCACTCGTGTTCAAGTGCGTCGATGTAATCACCGATTCTTACCGGCTCTTGAACCCGGCTCTATAATGGAAAATTTACATTAGTTTTTATCGTTTACATCATTCGTGTTATAACTGTAAAGTGTGATTACATCATATTGAAACTGACGGAAAATAATTATTAAAGAATTCATTTCCCTGACGAACGAAGGTATGCTAGTAATAATGAAAAAATTTGAATGTGATAAATTTATCTAATACACTCAAGTGCGAAAGAATGCCCTTTTTGAGAATGTGGTATGTATGTAGTATGTACTGCTGTAGCATGTACTGGTTTTGTTTTGAAAGTTTTATACGCTGTTGTTGCTTATGATCGCGATAAATGGTTTAGATTTTCAGAGCGCAAGAATAAAATCAGCTTAGTAAAACGCATTTTTTGCTGGAAGCTCCATTAGTTATGTAAAGAAACACGATCCTCATAAATTCCTTTCCAGTATTAGTTGACGCTGCGAAATTATAATGCTAATATAGCTATTATTCGAGAAATGTTTCACTTTCTCATTACCCGTGCAGCATTTAAAAGCGAATCCGTCAAATAGAAATTTCAAGGATCGTTTTCTCGAGTCAACTGATGAATCCTTCCGACTTTCTCACTCGTCAGCATCTTCGCGAATTCTGCTTCATACTTTCTATAGAAAATCGAACCGCGAGCGATCTTATCGAGTCCGGAGCCGATTCTACCTTCTTACGGATACACGCGCGTGTAATACGCGACGTCAACACATTCCGTCCGTTCGGTATGCCGCCGATTCCCATCCGATAAAACGAGTCCGTGCGTGGCCGGTGTAGTAACCGCGAAGGACGCTTTCTGTTTACTCAAGCTTTGGCAACGGCAATCCAAGAGTGCGGCGCACGCCTCAATTGTCGCGACGCAAACGGGCGAATCATGCGTCCCCTTCCCTTTTTCCGCCGCTCTCTCTCGCGTGTGACGTAGTAAGGCCGTCCGATCGTCGAGGTGAGCGAGAAAAGCACGCTCTTTTGGTGAACATCGCCGTCCCTTCGCTCCTTTAAGGTGCGTAATGAAAAGGTGGCGAAGGCGGTGAAAGGGCTCTCGGCAAAGGTAAAGAGGGAGCGAAAGAGGGGGTTCGCACACGCCTCTATAAAGAGAACCCCCAAAGGCGTTGATGTGTCGATTTATTTCCGCTCATTAACCGTCAACTGTTCGGATGCCGATGGAGCGATAATGATTCTACATTCTTCTCGCCGTGTTGGTTTTTTTTACCCTCTCAGACCGCCTCTCTCTCTTTTTCTCTTTCTCGACTTGGACAGATGAGGATGTGCAGATAAGGAATCCGTTCTCTTTCTCTCTTTCGTTCTATCGCACGCTCCCTTTTCAGTCCGCGGATGGAAAAATTACGATTACATCTGTTTATGGCAGCTCGATCGACCTATGGGATCCGCCGTCAAGTTCTCTCTTTTTTGTCGTCCGGAATCGGTTTGTCACTTGTCGTGCCCGATGACTCGCGACAGCATTCCGACGCGATCGTGTCCATATATCACCTTTTTGCCGGGTGTCCGATCTACTATCTAGAGCAGTGGTTCTCACCTTTTGAATCTTGCGTTCCACCTATCATTCTGTCAAGAAACCTAGGTCCCACCAGCAATTTTGTCGAAAGACCTTTGTCCCTCAATAATAAAATAAACCATCTTTTTCCAAGAAGTGAATTTTTATGTCGACTGCATTTACGAGCCATATCAATCCTTATGGACATTTTTAAAAACCTTAAATATTGGAGTAATTTTGTTGAGAAAAATCTATACATAAATTACCATGGAAACTTCACGTCCCACCTAAACGACCTTCGCGTCCCACCGGTTGAGAAACACTGATCTAGAGGATCATCGGCGACCTTTCGCTCCTTTTTCGTTTAATTTGAGGTTATTTTTCATAGTTGTCGCTTCGTTCCGTAACCGTGTTGCATTGTGAAGGTTGAAATTGTTTTTTTTTTTTGCGGCCTATCTGATTGTGTCCGGCGGTGTCGGGAATCGCGGTAAATGGTGTGTTTGTCTCGCGCGCGTCGCTATCCCGGGAAACCGTCGAGTTTGACAAACTGCTTAGCGAGATATTAAACGAATCGCCAGATTGGAAACGATTGAACATTCACGGAATACCTTTCCAAGGGGAGACTGACTGGAAGAAAAAGAGAGAGAAAAATGTCATCGTGCGCGAAGGCAATACTTGGCGGATACTAATGGCGGCGAATGGGATAAACGGCGCCACTAGATTGACCAGGGAAAACTTTGTAGTCTTATCAAACGCGCCATTTCAGACGCGTGAAACAAACAAACAACTCGGTAATTATTTATCGGGCGAATGAAAAATTAAATACGTCGAATCGATAATACAACGTGATGTACGATTTTTAGAATTCACTCGGATGGAATTCTTTTTATATAAATATATATTATGGCGATTTCGAGTATACAGTTGCATTATTTATCATAAGATATTTACGTAACTATTACGAAAGCTTAGGCGCCACCGTACGTTTTTCTCGTCGCATTAGAGTTCAAGACACACTGCGCCTCCGTTTTCAATTATTTTTTCTTCCTCGGATGATTCTTGTTTAAAAATAGAATGTTGATGCACCTTTCCCGCGAATATTCATCAACCTCTCGCAGAACCTCCGCCCCGGCAATCTTCACGAGGGGAATATAACGGATATTTTTACGAACACGCAAACAGTCTTAATTTTTATCTACAATCCGCCCCCTCATTCTCCGTTCTCGGCACGGGCACGCTCTTTTAAAAAGCACTCGAGGATCTCGTTTCGGGGCGCAAACGATTGACAGCGCCTGATCGGAACTTCCATTTACAGGAGGGCGTGGACGCTTTATCAACGGATTGGAAAAAAATAATAAAAGAATTCCCTCGGAGCCGATCGTCTGAAATCGTATCCCTTTCTCATCACGTGTCGTAGTTTTCGAGCGGACACTGCCGCGGGGGCGTTCTCTCCCCTGTTCCCCCTTCCCTCCCCACATCTCTCTCTCTCTCTTTCCGTGCTGGGCAACGCCTCGGATAAAAAGGTTCCCCTCATTACGCACGCATACGTCCATCCATCCAGAAGGAGATGCTATCTCATCCACGGCCCACTCCAATCCACGAACCCCAAAGGGTAGTCGAACTCTCTTCTCTCCAAAACTCCTCCCAACCTATCCTTCCCCTTCTTCGCGCCGTCTAACCATCATCTCCCCTTCCAGAGAGAGAGAGACCAAAAGATTCTAAATAAACATGGTTCGAGGGCGCCGCTCGGCCATTAGCACGGCGGAGGGCCTCCTTCAAAAAGCTTTATCTTTTTTCCCTCGCCTCCTTCGCCCCCTTCTCCCAATCGTTGTTCGTGCGCGTACCTCTTTCGAAGGTCCCTCCATCTATACTTGGTTTCGCTTCATTTGTGTTTGCGCGCTTGTATTGAGTGTTCCCCGTTTCGTTCAAATAGAGGTCTGACTTGCGCGCTCTCTCTCTATCGTTCTTTTTCTTTCGACGTCTCGAGGTGTCGTTAATGGAGGACGGCGTCCGCGGTAAAAAATAAACGTAGGGGAAAAGATGGTGTTGGTAGTGGTCTCCTCAAGGTAGGACGATTAATGAAATATCGTTTGCACGAAGTTTTAGCTCGGCTAAAACTTCGTGCAAACAGAAAATAACTCGTTGTGTTTGTACTGGTTAGGGGCAAAGGGTAAAGCGATTCGGGCGATTGTTTACGCGAATCTGGCGAAACGTTTACATGGATTCATATTAAATATCTGTCAGAAAAATACGTGTACTTTTCATCATAGCTAAGGGAGGTTTTTTTATCAGGGAAAAGATTTTTGCCTCGTCTTTTTTTTGTTGAAATCATAATTTTCCCGTTACCACGAGGAAAGATGTCTCGTGCGTATTTCCCGTGATGGTTATTGCGTTATGGTATTGCGTGGGGCGGGTTTAAACTTTTTATTTTATTTTTCAGTTTTTCAACGCTGGATAAATAATAATTAATCCAGGTTCTTTGCATCCTCTAATAAACTGCTACATTTGTTATCTCTCGTTTCTCGAAACACCACACATGTTTTGTCCATTTATGTCTAAATATCGTCGTCGTCATATTTTAAATAACAATCTTATTTTACACAGGGCACGGAAAAAGCTCCTTAATCACGAATCTCTAACCCTTTTAAGCTCTTCCCCTAGTTCTCTCTGTATTTTTCTCTACCCCACTTTCCGCCTCGTGGTGGCACTCCACGCATCTATTTGCGGCGCGTTCATCTCGAGTGGCGTCGTGGACCGGGTGCGTTTGTTAGTGCTAGCGCGTGGGCGGCCTCCTTGGTCCTGGGACACGAGATAAAGAGATGAGGATGTGGGTGCCCCCATCCATGAAACACCCTCCCCCTCTTCCTTCCATACCCATCCATTTCTTTTCACTCTCTCCCCATCTTAATCTCTCCCCTTCTCACCCACGGTCGTTTGATACACCCTATCCGAAAAACAAGAGAGGAACGTTGAAAAGACTCTTTATCCCTCTCCCGCCTTATTTTTCCCTTTTGGTAAAGATGTGGCAGCAGCTGGAACATCGGTCCATAGGAGGGTGTATGTTTATATATATATATATATATATATATATATATATATATATATATATATATATATATATATATATATATATATCTCCATGAACAAAAGACCTTATGTGTACTTACTCATTGGGTTTGGCCTACTATGTTTTTTCTCACTGCAATGGAGGAGCGCAAAAGGTTTTGGCAGTCGGCCATTCTAAGAAATCGGAAGTTTTTCCCGTTTCTCGATAGATACAGGATAGGAAAGAAACCGAGACGGGGATTTTTATGGACCAAAAATTCTAGACCGAATCGGTTATATGCGACGATTTGAAGAGGGGTTTATCTCGAATGCACGCCAATTTTAATTACTGAGTAAATATGCTTGGAGGTGAACGTGGATAGATTTTATTAGCGCATATCCGCATGTACGGCAGAGTTGTTTTGGTGTAGTACTCTGAAATTACGAGCGTCATTAAGTATCATTGCTGGTAAACTATTGTGGATTTTAATTTTAACTGGTCAACAAATTGTCCGCATGGCTCCGTATATAGACACCGGGTAATAAAAACAATCGCCTGTCCGGCAGAAATCAAATCGGCATTTAATGATGCGGAAAAACATTATCATTCAAACAACTCCTGGAGATAAACTATCGGGTTTGCACTTGGCGTGATTTTTATTCAGTGATCCATGATCAGTCCCAATAAAATTAATGCTTTCTGCTTCGGTGTTGGCAAAATTCCGATTTTTCAGACGTTTTTCTACCGATTTGAACATTTTATCGCTCGCCAAAGAAGGATAATCTATTTATAAACGAACGATAATCGCGTTCGGGTAAAAACATGAATCAATCAAGTTAAAAATGTTTACTTAAAGACGGGTCCGTGAGAGACGAGAATAGGGAACTAAGCAGTGTAATAATCGAGCCTCAATGAGCGAAAACAGCTGAGAAAACACGTTTCTCCGCCGGCGAATCGCAGTCATGGGCGGCGCTCAAATATTATTTCTTTGTCGTTCAACAAAGACGCGAATTACACGTCTTTGAAAAACGAGCGGAACGGTCATTTTGAATTTACTTTACCGTTCCACCGCTGTAGAAGATGTCTGGTGTAGGAGGGTGAGTCGTGTCCTCGCGCGCGTCTGTGTGTGTGTAGAACAGATGAGCATCGTTTTCCGTTCTCTGGTATGAAGAGGCACTCGAGACACAGGGCGAGATGGCCTCGTATAGATTAGTCCAGTCGAGATGTTTATTTTGGATACTCGTTCCAAAATGATTCCAGTCACTTCATCTTGTCGCTGGAGCTATTGAAATAGGGATGAAGAGGTCATCTCCCGAGAGAAGCCGATGGTTGCTACTCGATTGCTTCTTAATTTCCGATGATTTTGTTCCGTGTTAGCGGTCATGTTTGATTAACATTACTTAAAATTGATTACCGGCAGTTACTGAGAAGTTAGCAAACAAAACGTTATGCTTGTTCTACTTAACATTGGCCTGGATTGGTCGTTAAAAAAAAAGTTGTTTTTCTTTTTTCCTCGGTCCGTTATAGCGTGGGAGCAAACCTTCTCGAGCTTATTTTTACGGAAGGAAATTAGGCGTTTTAGTTCTTATTTTTTCTTTGCTCTAAATCCGAGGTCGGCGACCTTTTTCTTCGGTGGGTCAAATATCGGTTTTCTAATTTTTTTGATGGGTCATAGCAGTCGATCGGCACTGAAAATTATGGAGGAAAAAATAAAAAATCATTTATGAATCCTTTATGTTTAGGCTAGTAGAGGCCGACGCAAGCAAAGTGGTTGCGCATGCATCAGCTCAGATGTTACACGCATGCGTTCCAAACCTACAGCGTTTGGTGTTACAGCTCTCGACAGTCTGGACCTGCGTGGGGATGATCGACTGCGGGTCACCTAAATCAACCTTCTGGCCCGCGCGTCATAGGTTGCCGACCACTGCTCTAAATTATTCATTCGATGTAAGAACCCACATGTATGCGAGAAAATACCAAAAGTTACAATCGACGATGGAAGCCTTAATTATGTGAAATTACATTTTACTTGACAATAAATAAAACAAACTTATAAATTAATCGTGAATTAAAGGTATGTGGACTAGAATGAGTTCGAATAGTTTGTCTTTTGAAGTGGGGTATGCGTTTTCATAGTTTATTATTGTTTTTAATCCTTATGGGAAATTTTAAGCGGATTTAAAGTTATTTGGAGAAATTACATCATCAATTTGTGGTGAAACCGATTGCCACAACGCTTTTTATCGACATAGAATGTTTCACATGTTGCCGATTTTGAAGAACTGTCACAAGAAGTAACTTCCTGACCGCAAGACTACCAAAGTGAGCGATCTTCCTTAAAAAAAAGCTTGCGAAAGCTTGAGGAAATGTAACGCGGTGACTTGTAAACTTGTGGAGAAAACGTGCAATTTAGAGATGGAATTCATTGCAGCCTACTTTTTTCTCGCTACGGGAGATTAAAAAAAAAACTTCCAACTCCTTAGAACGCTTTGTTCTGTCGCCGTAAACTGGACATTAAAGCGGCACGTCGGTCGCTCCTATTTCTGCGAAGGAAATGCGTCTCTCTGCCTGTCGCCAAAGCAAACCATTTAAAAGAGCCACCGATTCCATCGTTTGTCAACGAGAAGACGTCTCGCGCGAATCCCAAATCGAAGGAGAAAGAGATCTCCAGTCCGGCGTCGTTCCTTTTAAAAAGAACATCTGCTCCGCTCGCCGTTCTAAAAATCCATTCACGATCCCTTTTATTTTTTTCGCGCGCCCGTCTTGTTGCCTTTTACATTTCCCCTTTCCATACGCAAACCTTTTTAATTCCCGGCCACTGGATTATTTCAAGCCCTCCATTTCCATTCGAGATAGCGAACGCCGTGTTTTTTTTTTATTTCTTCTTCCGGAGCGCGAGGGAAGTGGAAGGAAAAGAAAGCGGATAAAAAGAACTCGTTTTAAAAACCGTTCCGGTTATCACGTGCGTTATCACGCGGCCAGAGCGCGTCGTCGAGGATAGGGAGAGAGGGACAGAATCACCTCTCCAAAGTCTTACGGCCGGCGAAATGGGCTGCGTCTGTATGTGTGCGTTCGTGTGTGTGTGTGTGAGCGCGCGTGTGGTCACATTTCTTTCTCTCTCTCTCTCTCTCCCATTCGCGGTCCGTCGAGGGCAGAGTAGGTGGAGTCCAGCAAATGTAGTGGGTGGCGGAGAATGGAGGAGGAGGTGACGCTTTTGGAAGCGTAGGACGTTTTTAAAGTCTCTCCACTCTTTTCTTAGGGTCGGTTTGGAACGGAGGCTGGATATTCGGCTGTGGGGAATGGATGCGTGGGGGTGTGGAGAGGGAGATGGGAAGTCTGGTGGGAAACGGAGTGGAGAAGAGATCGTGAGGGGAGTTGTACTGTGCGGAGGAAGTCAATGGCAACGGAGGAGAGTTGGATCGTAGGACGAAATAGAGGAGGGAGGTTAAAAAAGGGGGGGAGGTAGTGGTGGAAAGGGAAGCACATCTTGCATACTCAATGGACGGAAAAGAGACTCGAATTCCTCGTCTCCTTCTTTCTCTCTCTCTCTCTCTCTCTCTTCTCCTCTTTCGGCTTTTCTTACTCAATTAAACACTGCTTCTATTAAAGTAGACTTTTCCGCGGTCCGACATATCGTTTCGTGCGTAAAATGCTTACAATATGTGACTTTATTTTGATTTCTTTTGAGCATTTTTGACGAGTATTAGAAGCTAAAATAAGCTTCTCGGGGATGTTCCGTTGACGTAGCTACGGAGTATTTTGTTCGTGATTTGATTTTGCGTTTATTCGTCCGAATATCTACGCTATAAATAGAATTCTCCTACGGTTTGCCGTCGTTGAGTGGTCGATAAAGTGTCTGCCACCTAATGACCGTGATTCGAATCTTGCCTGCACGTGGGTCGGGCGTTATACTTCAAGGTGTTTTATCGCTCAAGAGCTGCCTCCCAACTGTAGCTAGTTTTCTATTTATATGAAAGTAATTGTAAATTAATTCATCGAAAGCTCGGCCGCAAAGTTAATTCGAACTGCGATAAAAATGTTTTGACGTTTTAATGAAAAGTTAGATCGAAAATTGACTGTCTTGCTGTGCTTTCTCAAATTCATACGCGGATTTCGCTATGGATTGGCGCACAGAAACATTTATTGCGTCTGATTCATTGGATTTTGCTGAGTTACGATTTGATGCACTTGCTAAATGATACTCTTAAACAACTGTGACGGTCTCATGTTTATGATTTTGTAAAGTGGCTGTGTGTTGCTGCAGCGGCTATCGCCATTGGAGACATTTGCGTTTATAATCGGGTGGGTAGTGGTCATTTTAGCCTCTAAGCTCCTTCCGAGATTTACGTTTGTCAAATACGCGCCTGTGTGGTCAGCGTTGGATGTTGGCCCGCAAATAAGAGCTTAATGTATGTGATTTGTACGCTCTAATCTATTTATCAGTCACCGGTATTGATGATCATCATTAAATGTCGGCAGGGACTGTTATTTAAAGCGTGGGTGTTTTAACGCTTGGTCTCGTAAGAACAGGTTTTGAGGGTGAAATTCTTGAAAATGAAAAATTTATGGCCGTAGTGAGATGGGAGAGAGAAAATGGGTTTTGTTGAGGAGATTATTACGTGAATTATAATAAATTATTCTGGAGATTTGCACCGTGCGCGTCTTCGTGACTTGTGTCCCACGAAATTGCCAGTTGCTGAAAATTCTCATCCAATAACCAGGATTTCTTGGCGGAGAGCAGATTTTACTATCCATACACGGGTGTTCAACCGCGTCGCACTGCGAAGACATTTTAGGAGCGATAAATTTCAAGTTTTCTCTCCCAGTTATTTCTCGTTGAATAGGTAAATTTTTAAAGAATGATTCGCACGTTCAGCTTAAGCCAAATAAACCCGTTAATTCTTTAGGTTAGTGTCCGCTTATATAATTTCTGATGAAGGGGAACAAAATACTTCGTTGTAAACAACCCGTTTCATATGCTTTTATCGTAAATTTTATTAAGGTTTCCGTTACATATCGTCAGGGCTTAAAAGGGCTAACGGTAATTTTACCTTTCTCCAAACCTTGCGAAAGTGCGTCGCAAATCAATGGAATCCGGAGACCTCAACGCTCGACAACCTAATATTATTTTCTACTCTTTCTGAATTATAGAACCTCATCAAATAAACGAGGTCAAGGTTTTTTACGCGGTCTCGTGAAGCTCGGCTGAAAAAAGAGGACAAGTTAACCAAACTGACGCAGTCTTTCTCACTCCAGAAACATCCCACACCACATCACCTCCTCCCCTCGAGTTTCCATTGAGAAAAAGAACACTATTCCAATGGCTCCCAAACTCGGGGTGCCGCAGCTGATTGTTGGTAGTGTCGCGACAAACGTTGATCAATTATTTAATCAAAGTTTTGGAAATTTTGATTGGGGCAGTGATAATAATAACTTGGTGATCATGCGGAATCGACAAACGAATGCGTCCAGATATTGCGATACACGCATGTAAAAATGTATTACGTTGTTTGTGTGTCGAAAAATTCTGTCTTGGTTAGGGTTCCCCGAGTATAAAAATTTTGGGAGCCGCTCATCTATTCCCTTCCATTTCTGGGTGTGCGTGCCATTCTCTTCGCTATTGGATTCCATAAATTAAACCATCTTGTGTTTACATAATAAACCAATGGAAGCGAGTCTTCCCCTTTTTTGGAATATCTGCTGCTGTGAAACGGATCGAGTTATAATAAACAGCGACTAATTGAGGAAGAGTGAGAGCGAGTGTGTGTTTTTTGCGTGTTGGGAACGGCGAGGCGAGAGAAGTCGGTGGGAGTGTCCACAGATGGGAGAACACCGTACTTGTGTAACCGACTGGCGAGAAAAACCTTGAGACTCTGCGCCGGATGATAAAAGCTGTTAATTGCCAATCGAAAGGAGAGGATTGAAGTGGCAGTTGTTCGAGTGTATGGGAGGAGATAGTGAGACGGACGAATCTGAGTGGACGAAGATTGGAGTTAGAGGTTAGGAGAGAGTGTTTTGGTCCGGATCCTCCTTGGAGGAGTGTGCGTAGGCGATTTGGGCGTGGATATCTCCGCCATGTGGGCCGTTTCTTTTTTTTTTAGGCAAAGAGAGAGAGAGAGATAGTGTGTGAGGGAGAGAGTGCGGGAGGGAGAGGGAGAGAGGGAGTGGAAGGAACCACGGCGTAATTGATTAGCGTGCGACCACCCCTCCCCTGCTCTGCCCACCGACCGTCCGGCTCGTGTTCTTCTTTTATTTTCGGTTCGAACCTTTCACGATCCGATTTTGATCCGTGATGTCAACGCCCCCGCGCGTTTCCTCGTTACACGACAACACTCCTCGGCTCGTCGCTAATTTTTTCGGTTACAGTTTATAGTTTTCTATCCTCCCCTTCTCTCTCTCTCTCTCCCTCTTTTCAATATACGCTTTCCCTTGTAGTCGTCGGATTGATTCGCTTTCAGAGTTAGTTCTACGTGGAAACACGCTCGAACATGCTCCGGAGCAGTGTGAACAGCCAAATAAAAAAGTCAGAATTGATGCGACGACCGGCTTAGGTCGTACGATTGGTCGGATTATAGTTTTTTTCTCTTTTGAATCGAGGTATCGCGACGTTGATTTCTCTTTCCTCCTTTCCCCTTATAGGATTTTGCCATTGTTGTTAATTTTACCCATTCTTCGTGGCGTGGGTTTTGGGCACGTTAAGGAGTCGAGGCCACGAGATCGTGCTTTTTAAAATCAAACGTCGTGGCCCTATGGGATTACGTGAGCGAGTAGCCCGCTTCTTCATGAGAAAAATGAACCAGCAATTTGGTTAAAGCAATTAGTGAAAACTGGTGTGGTAAAGGGGTTTATTGCGTATCTGCCTCGCGCTGCTAAGGTCGCGGGTTCGAATCCTGCTTTGGGCATTTATGTCTGATTGCTGTTGTTATTGTTTAAATAACTCTTTGTAAAAGGCTACGGATGTACTATTTTAAGATATAATGGAAGTAAATAAATAAAAGAATTTTTCATTACTTGGAGTTGTAAAGGTAATTATTATTCCTAAATATCGATCGATCAATATGCCAATTAAAAAATAAACCATTAAAAAAATAAGTTCCTTGATCTAAAGTAAGTATTGAATATGTAATTTGATTTCACAGAATGATTCATCAATTTTTAACGATATAATCCGCGAGCGCTAAATGAAAATTTTTCTTCCTTCTTCCATTAGAAGAGACGCACGAGTGCGTGAACGACTTCGGAGGAGAGTGAACTCTTTCCCATGCGTAACTACGCTTGCGCAACCTCTTTGAAACACGAATATAACTCGACGGCCTGCTTTCCTTGAGAAAAAAATCGAATCGCGACAGTATTTAATAAAAAAAATGAGTGCCACCCAAGCCAAAAGACCAATTGAGATTCTTTATTTTCTATCGTTCCATTTTTAAAAGTCATAAAATAAAAAAGTAAAAGGCGCGGATGACGCTGCTGTGTGAAACGGAGAGCGATAAAGGGCGACCTAGTGTAGTGGACAGAAGTTAAGGAGACCCCGTCCGCTTGTGTTTACCTGGTTCCCCGCTTTTAATACCTTAAATGTCGAATGAAGAGTTTACTCGTACGATCAACTCTTCGCATTCCTAAAGAATAAAAAATTCTTCGAAAACTATACCGATAGTATGTTATCCTGAAAAATTACAAAATTGATGCGAATGAAACCCGAAGATATGTTTTCAGAATGAACTTTACCGTATTTTCAAATCAAAAAAACTTGCCGCACCGGCTTTATAGGGAATTTTTTAATTCCACCACTTGGAAAGGTTAAATCCTTATCTATCCTTCACTCGTTCCTTTCCGTCTTCCATTTTTAGCAGATCTGATATGATGACCGACATTTTAGAAGAGAGAGGGATCGCACGGCTACAACTTAGCCTCGCGCTCTCTATCCCCTCCATCCCGATATCTCCTTAAGAGCTCTATGTATTTCCCGTCGACTCGAGGTCTCGGCGATACCGTCTTTTAGCTCGATCTGCCGCGCGTCCTATATGAGAAACCTAGTGACCTAACGCTTAGGTTACCTCGCTTCGAAAATAAAAAAAACAATCTCGAAACCAACAATTTTCTCCGCGGTATAATATGGAGTGGAATCTCCTCTACATATTTCCTTTCCGGATTCGTCCCCGCGTTCCGTCGCGATGCACGGGTTGGGATAACCGTTATAAATCAATCGCTAGGTTGGAGAACGGAACTGTGCATCGTTCTATCCTCGATTCGTCACTGGGTGCTTTTTCGTACCTTCCATTGTCGGAACTTTTCCCCCTAGTCTCTTTGCGCGCCTTTTTTTAGGTCGTTAATGCAGGAAACGAGGAGCTAGACGAGAAGAGATTCGTTTTACCACTCTCGGGTCTGCGAGTTCGCAGCGGTTTCGAGTGTCTGCTCGCAAAACAAAGAGCCGGAGCGGGGAGACGGGATCTTTTTATTTCGACGCATTTCGTATGCGCGCGGAATCCTGAATCCCGCGCTCCTCTTTCCTCCGTCTCCCACTCCACCCATCGTGTGCCGCTCTGTTTATTTGTTCCTCGTGGTCCGTTGTCACGCTACGGGTTTCGAGCGGAACTTTTTTGTTATCTCTCCCTCTCTCTCAGCCTCGGCTCCTGTTGATAGAGAAACCGGCGATGATTAAGTGACGCCACTGTCAAGACGAGGGGAACAAACAAAACCGCAAGTTTTCCACCGTGCGAAACGTTCGCTCGTTTTGCAGCGCCGCGGTTTTCGCAAGTACCTTTCGCAAGAATGTTGCGTGTGCGTACACACGCGTATATGTGTGTGCTGAATGCATTATGTTCGCATTCAAAAATCGCGGAAAGAAGAGGAAAATAAAAGGGGGATTGCGCTCGGCAGCTCGCGGTGGTTGTATATCTTCCGTCCCATTTCGCAGAGCATACACGACCGCAGGAGTTTGCTCTGGGACTATTTTTAGAGATAAGCATGTCATTCTCGGTGGCAGTTATACCGTGGATAATGTATTTGGACAGAAAAACCGCTATTGCGTAACAGTTTGTTTCTCGTTTGTTTCGCAGTCTCTAGAAGGGTGTACGGAATAATACGTGTGGGAATTTTTTTAATCCTCCAGTAATTGCACCTTAGAGCATGTTTTTTCAAAGTACGGGACGGGGCCCTTCTGTGGGCCGCGGAACATTCGAAATGGGTTCCTCCTCTACGCAGAGGTGCATCAGGATTTTTTTGCTATGCAAGTCGCATCAAGATGTTGACCTAAATAAAAATGCTACAAAATTGGATTTGATAGGATTAATATATTAACCACTTATCGTCGACAAAATATAATTTTAATGCAATACAAAGTAATTGCATTCTAAATATTTTACAAAGTAATTGCATTCTAAATATTTTACAAAGTAATTGCATTCTAAATATTTTACAAAGTAAAGTTCTGGCGGTCCGCAAAATGTTACCTTCCAATTTTTTGGGTCGCGGAGAACAAAAAGTGAAATCGTGTTTTAGAGCATGGTTTTTACTTGGAAAGAACACCTCATTGAAGAAAAATTAAAATAAAATATATGAATAATTAGTTTAGATTTTATATATTATGTTTCTTTTATCTTCAGTTGACCTCTGGAGAAATACCTTTCTGCGATAAAGTTACCTTTACTTAACGTAATTTGAATTAAAAAAAAATATCATTTCAATTTGTATAGCTACGAAAGAGGAAATCGCAGAAGCCTGTAATATCGCATTCCGTCTTCGTCCGCGTGTACTTTCCAGAATTTTCTTATCCGTAAATTTTCCCCCATCCACCGTTACATACTCTTTCTCTCGTTCCCGAGACGTATCTCTTCAGGATCGACATCCGAAGTGTTTGGCACCCAATTCGATCTCCACCCCGTTCGGAATTCGTAAAAGGCAGAAAAAAATTAAAAAACACTCGCTATCGATGGCAATGCCACTGCCGCATTGCTCCGCACTGCCTGACTCCGGGCCAAGCCGCCTCAGAAGCTGGTACACACGCGCGCCAGGGTCGTGCTCGGAGTGGCGTGAACGATGCGCCCTCTAGAGGCGGCCTCCAACCCGCCACCGACACCTCTTCTTCCTTCCCGCAAGTCTTATTCTTCCCTCTTTTTATTCCACACCCACCCGGTTGAGAGGTCTCGGCGCGTAAATGACAGGGCAACAACCGTTCTTGGAAAAGGGAGGGGTGTATGAGTACGATAGTGTACGTATGTTGCGGCGGGCTGCGATCGGGCGATCTGGACAGTTGTTGCTTTCGCACGCACGTATGCCCCTGCCCGCACGCCTCTTATACTCTCTCTCTCTCTGCTCTCTATGGACGATTCATGTACGTAAAAAAAAAGGAGGAGAGAATATAGGGAAGGAGAAGAGGATAAGAGGACCTCGCCCGAGTTTCCCCAGACACGTGTTCCGCGGACCAACGTGTGGGTTTTCGCCCCTGAAGCAGAATGTTGAACGCTGTTGGAACGGTTTCTCGGAGGACGAAGAGAGAGGGGGAATAAAGTTGGGACTTTTGGTCGTGGGTGGCAAAAAAGGAAGGGAGGCTCGGGATTTTCTCAAACGGCCGATCTCCTCTTGCCCGGGAAGTCTCTCTCTGTCCTCCTTTTTTCCTTCCTTCGGGAGGAATTGTGTCATGTTCGCGAAGAGTTATAATCCGGCGAGGGAATCTCTCTCTCTACTTAAAGTGGTAGCGAAGTTAGAGGTCGCGGCGGTTTTCAGGTGGGTAATATATTAAGGGACGTGGCGGGGCAGTTAACACGGATGGGGTGTTATATCCTCTCGATATCTTGGCATATCTGGCGGAAGGTTACGGCCTATCGCGGTAGGAGGCTGGCGTAAAATATCAGACTGGAAAATTTTTTTGTGCCCTTGTTTGATACCCATTCTCCGCGGCAGTAAAAAATCACTCCGTGTATTATATAAGGACATTACTCGCAAATACGTTAAAAGGGTTGCGGAGAGAAATTGGCCGTTTGAAGTCTGGAGCTCGAAATTCAAGAGGCGCGGCGCGTATTTCTTAACCTATACATTTTAGCGATAAATCAGAGGAAGATTGCTGAATAAGGAAAGCTCGGCTGTCCTTGGGCTTGAATCATGGATTTAATATTATTTTGACTTTTCGCGAACCTCTCATTTTGAAATTTTATTTAAGAAATTATAGTAGTAACATGTCGAGATTGCTTATATTTATGAAATTGAGTTAGCTGTATTACTTTTATCTGTGGTTCAGATAGTGTGATCCTCGTTTTTTGAACGATTTACTGAAGCATTTTTCAAGAGGGTGAATCGCAAAATCGAGTGAAATAGTGCGAGGAATAACCCCTCGAGCAATGCTAAAAAAAACGTTTCCTGCGTCTCTTGCTGAGAATTTTAAAATTTGTATTTTCTACCGAATGAGGAAACCCATTTTTCGCGCACACATTTTTTTAAATATTCATATTCTGTCCCGTTAGTAATGAATCGCTTGACAGATTTCGAGAGTCCTCCGCCGTACAGGTGCGGACTCGTTCCATTAGCAGCGCTTGGGATGGAAGGAAAGAAATGAAATGGGCGTGAAAGGCCTGGGCGTTAGCGTTGGAGATGATGCCACGTCCAGGACCATAAAATTCGGGAGGACAAGCGCCTTGGCCTGTTCTTACTCTTTTCTCATTTTCCCCCTCCCTTCCTCTTCCCCTCCCTTCCTATTCCCCTCCCTTCCTATTCCCCTCCCCTCCTCTTCCCCTCCCCTCATCTTCCCTCCCCTCCTCTTCCCCTCCCCTCCTCTTCCCCTCCCCTCCTCTTCCCCTCCCCTCCTCTTCCCATCCCCTCCTCTTCCCATCCCCTCCTCTTCCCATCCCCTCCTCTTCCCATCCCCTCCTCTTCCCATCCCCTCCTCTTCCCATCCCCTCCTCTTCCCATCCCCTCCTCTTCCCATCCCCTCCTCTTCCCATCCCCTCCTCTTTTCCCTCCCCTCCTCTTCCCCCCCTATTTCCCCTCCCCTCTTTCCCCTCCCCTCCTCTTTCCCCTCCACTCCTCTTTCCCCTCCCCTCCTCTTTCCCCTCCTCTTTCCCCTCCCCTCCTCTTTCCCCTCCCCTCTTACCCTTCCCATCCTCTTCCCCCTTCCTCCCTTTACCGTTCTTCTCCGCCACTCCTCCCTCCTGCTGGCCTCATCTTCGGGGTCAGAGGCTTTAGTGACTTTAGGCGACATGACGTCTGCGGAACGTGGCGTCATCGCTGATGAGACTTTATTGGGTTGTCCTCTCTCGCTATTAAAGAATAATCCCTGTATTTCTGTCGAAGATATTATTTCAGCTCGGCGTTGTGTTGCTCCAGGGATGGAGTTGATATCATTTGAAAAGACATTCGTCCTTTTCCAGTGGAAAGCTATTTACGTTTTGAGGGCGTTTTCGTTTTTTAATCTGTTGGAGGTTGCAAGAAAAATAGTGCGTATTTCTTTCATAGCCGTATTTTTCAATGATTTTTGGGGAGTTGCCGGTGCATCAGTTTATTGTTGTGGTGGAATAATTTTGCAATGAATTATCTCGCGTAATGCCTCAGCCACAATTTAGAACCTCATATATTTATAATGTGCATTGCTTTAGCAAGAAATCATTTTATCTAGCCCAATTTTATAAACTAGTTATTGATCAGTGCAAGTCGTTGTATTTTATATGCTAACATTTTTCATAATGCACATTAATATACGGATACGGGCACTCAGACTATCATAATCCAATTTTTCGCTTTTCGTTCGTCTTTTTCTCGATCGCGAGTTAAAAATTCGGTGATGCACGCACCAAGTTTGGAAAACTAACCCTCGTGTCTTTGAAGAAAGCACTCCAATCTCGACTTGTTTTGTTGGAAAGTTGATGCTGAGGGTGGTTGATAAAACGACACTTAAGACTCACATCACGAATTTAAGACGCTCAAGAATTCTATTGTGCAAGGGTGGTCCCTTGTAGACCGGAACCCTCGGAAAGTTTTCGGAAGAACAAGTAATAGTCATTCTCCGAGAATGGACTTTCCTAGCTTATTCTGGCTAGGAAGAATCTTATTGCTTTAATTCACGATCTTGCAGCAGCAACCCGTTGATTAGAGGAAGAGGATAAAATTAGCCGTATACGCGGTTGTTTTATCAGGGTGTGATTCGGAAAACTTCGTATCAAGTCCTACGTGCAACTCTCTCGAAACTTTTATCCTCTCGTCTGCTTAACACAATGCATCGTAACGAAAGAATTTCTGTTATTTTTTGTCTACTTTTTGTATTCAAATTAAAGGACTGGTACTGCCTGAATTCGTTTCTTTATTCACATAGTGAATTTTAAGTCGTGTTTTTCCATTATCATCACGTTTCTCTTAAAACGAAGACTTATTTATTAATAGTTTCGTCTGGCCGTCTTTGTTCATTTACAGTTTTCTCCTTAGACGTTTTACCGGAACTTCTTTTTGTATTGGGTAGGTCATGGAAACCTTCTTCGTGGTTTAAAGGTTTCTTCCTCTTTTTTTCCGCTAAAGGCGCTATTTGTTCAACACTTATAGTCGGTTAGTAGCTTAAGTGAAACTTGTCTTTTTTTAAATTATTCGAAAAATGTTTTAGAAGACATTTTTCAACCATCAAAATCTTCGGTGTCATTTTCTCATTTTAAATTTTCATTGAGCGCTATTTAGCCAGACTGGAGTCTCAACGGCTTCGCGCTCGCGGAAATTTCTTCTCTCAAACTTCCATTACATGGTCAATTGTTTCCTCCCATTCGTGTCGCATTGTTCCAGTTCGGTGACGCAGTTGACGGGAAACGATCGCGTTGCGGTCGATCGAGCGGCAACCTCAAGAATCGAGCGAAAGAAATTTCCCCCCTATTTTCACGCAGTGTGTGGGGGGGGGGGCACCTCCGCATCTGCGCAGGAAGTGGATGCGATGCCTCGGAATGACATTTGACAAGGAGTTTTACTGAATACAAGGGTATCAATGAAACGAATAGATTTCGTATCCTCCCCAGGAAGTCCACTGGCTATAACAGCTTTTGCTCTTGAGTCGAGCATTCCGGGCACGTCCCGCGGTACCATGGGCGTGTTGCGAGGAAGAATAAGAGAGGAGGTGGATAGAGAGAGGGAGGGAGGATAGAGAGATAGAGGGAGGGAGGATAGAGAGATAGAGGGTGGGAGGATAGAGAGAGAGGGGGATAGAGAGATATATAGAGAGAGGGAGGATCGAAAGAGGTGGAAGGAGGAGGAGATGAACGTGATGGTTTATCTTTGGAGATAACCCCCACCGAACATGCGCTGCGACATTTCTTTCCAACTCTTTCTCCTTCCCCACATGAACCCCGCCTCCTCTCCGCCTTATATGTTTTCCGAGTTCTAATGTCTAAGGGTTCCGAATGATAATGGGATTCTCGAGATGGCGCCACGCTGGATCTCCATGTTCGGGGAAGTCTCGGCCGTTTGTGGCGGAGGAAAGAGAATAGATGGGAGGAAAAGAGACGGTCTCCTCCACGGATAACGTATGGAGGTACCATGTGAGTGGGTGTGGTCGATTTTTGTCGTCGCGCGCGAACCATAAGGCTCGAGCGCATTACGTTAGGGATAGGGATGATGGAAGGAGGAGGGTACGGCGATCGTAATGCCGAGATACGGAAAACATAACGAAGTCGCCCTTTTATTTTATTCCCCTCTTTAACGGGAGGTCGGGTTTCAAGTCTCGGACGTTCTTTTTGAAACTTAAAAAATAAAAATGAGCAAGCGATGCGGCGAGAGTAAATAGCTCGGAAAAAAGGGAGAGGGACTTTTCTTTATTTTACGCTTCGCGCCGGGTTATTCGGAGAGTCGTTCACGAGGGTGGAGAAGATTCAGGGGTGTGAGATTTGTTGCTCAGATGCATGGACGGTACTCGATTGAACTTTATGCTAATCGTTGTGTTTTCTAAGAAGGAAATTGCGTAGTGGATAAAACGGTCGAGAAACTTCCTAATGGACCGAAATAATAGATAAGGTTAAGAGAGAGCTTTGCATATAACGGGCCTATTTCCTAAAATAAATTGGCTACTTTTTACTCTGCATTATTCTAATTTCATCCATCACCAAAAGGAATAAACGTGTCCACCCTTATTAAAATATTTTATTACTTATGCAGTTATCCATAACGTATCTGTTGAGGACTTTTAGGTCCTCAGAACAATTTTTTTATGCTCCCCTCTATTCTAGCAACTTTGTTTCTCTCTCTCTCTCTCCTACTAGAGATGTTTTCGGTCTATTTCTGAAGAAGCCATGTTGCCCTTCCTCATGAACGGAACCCAAATGGGTCCGTGACGACATAACGGAGCCCGACTCCCTCAGCCGCATGAAATGAACTATGGCACCTAAACTAGTCTCTTCTATTCGAGACCATAATCCCGAATGGAAATGTTGTAACCCCGTTCTGTAATGGAGGAATTAAAAAAAAGAAAACCCTCGCGTCTTTTTCCCTCTCTCTCACCTCTTATTACACTTCACCCAAACTGTAATTTCGTTGTCCCAGCTCATTCGGATTCCGGGCCGTGGTGCTCTTAAAAACAATTAGCGTGGGTTCGTGATGTCGGGAGAAAATGGAAAAGTTAAAGTTTTTAGAACGTCTCTCACGTCTTGGAGATTTTTCCGTGAAGGTTGCGCTGGAATCTTTCCGAGTTTTATACCACGAATCCTAGGTATTCATTCTGAATCTCGCATCGATTTCTTTGAGTATTCGACTCTTTTCTTTGTTCGTTACACTCATACCAGCGCAAAAGTTAAGCGTGCTTGCAGCCTCTTGCAGATATTTCAGTAATAAAGAGTTTCATTTCATTTTGAATTAATTCTACTTTACAAACAATGCCAGATTTCAATAAAAATCAATTTATCTATTGATAATAACGAGGTATTGATTATTTTTGTTGGCACGTTACGCTTTTTTATGGCGACAGAAGGGATTATGAGTACGACTACGATAAATTGTATAAAGTTTGCTAATCTTCTGCACATGTGTTCGCACCTTCACTCTACGTCACTCGTCCTATTTCCCTCGCTGAATCTTCTTATCTCTTCTCTCTATAGCCCTTCCCGATTTTCGCCTCTCTCTCTCTTCGCATACCCTTCCGTCCATACCGCATCTTCTAGCGTCTTCCCTCTCCTTCCAACTGTTTCTCTCGAATCCATCTCATCTTCCGCCGACTCTCTTATCCCCTTTCTCCCTCATGCCGTTTTCCCTCAAGTCCCTCCTCACGCTTCCTTGCTCTTTTTCCATTCCATCGCAACCAATCTTCCCCTCCTCATAAACCTCCCTCACTCACCATGCAGTCACTCATCCCCTTTTCCCCCCGTAACCCTCCCGCTGACCTCCTCAACCTATTCCCAACTATTCCCCTTCTTTCCTTCGATGCAACAAACATTTCGCTCTCCCTTCTCCACCCATCTCTCTCTCTCTGCACTCTTGAGAGCCTTAAAACACGCTCTGTCGTATCCACCCTCTATCTCTCTCCCTCAATACTACTCATTCCCTTTTCTCTCTCTCCCTATTTCTCCCCTTCCTCTTATCCGTCGGGGGCATAATTAGTGGCCCTCGAGTCCGGAACAAGTGTCGAAGGCGGCTGAGGCAAATGAAGGCCCGCGTGTGTGTGTACGCGAGCGAGTGAGCAAGGAGGGCTTCGATGCTATCTCCATCTCCTCCCTCCATCTCCTCCTCCCTCCATCTCCTCCCCCTCCATCTCCTCCCCCCTCCATCTCCTCCCCCCTCCATCTCCTCCTCCCTCCATCTCCTCCTCCCTCCATCTCCTCATCCTCCCTCCACCCTCTCCTCCCTCCACCCTCCCCTCCCTCCATCTCCTCCTCCCTCCATCTCCTCCCTCCATCTCCTCCCTCCATCTCCTCCTTCCATCTCCTCCTTCCATCTCCCTCCCACCATCTCCTCCCTATCACTTCGGAGGAGGGAGCTCGGGCAGCGTCCTCTACGGCTCCACTCTTTTTCTTTTTTCTCTTTCCTCCCACTCCGCCAGGCGCAGACTTTCTCGAACGAGGTCTCTCTCCCTCTCACCACGCCGTCTGGCTGGTCTCAAAAGGGCTCCCTTCTCTCGCTCTCTCGCTCTCCTTCGTTTTCGCTTTTTCCTCGGCAGCCTAAGAGGGAATTTGCGTCAAAAGGACGGACGAGGTGGAGCGAAAGAGAGTGCACGCTATAGGGAAGTAAGAAGGCTTTTTGCTCAGAGGAAATTTGAAGAACGTTTTCGTTTCGGGCTGTTTGGAGACCCTCTCTCTCCTAAGGTTTGCCGGAGTTGCTCTTTGTCACTTCTACTCCTAAAAACAAGCCAAATATGCATATGTCGGGTTTGACCATGGGAGGGGGAGGGAGAGATGTGGGAGGGGGGGTGGGTGGGTAGGTGCGGCCGTAACTTGGCGTCCCCAGATGGCACTGGAGGATTTTTCCGGCACATAGTCCTCTGAGAGAAAAGGGCGAGGTTTCTACCTCATTTTCGTTTGGGCATTTTTGAGGTCATATGAAGCACGGAAAACTATTAAAGAGTGAATTTTCTTTTTTGCTAAAGTGAATAACTTATCACCGGTTGTAAACTTAATATTGTCTTTATATCTTGTTTAATCCGCTCCGACTTATCCTCGAGTAGTGATATAAGTGTTAATGTTTTCCTAGTCCTTTGAAAGCCGTATTTATGAAGAAAAAACATTAGGTGCCGTCTTTATATTCGCGATGCTTTTTCGACCGAAATTCAGATAGAATATTTAAATTTAATCCCCTCTAGGATGATATGCCTAACAACGAATTAAGTTAGCGGATTAAGCACAATCACAAAAAATGTAAAGCTTAATGCCTTCAAAGTTTTCCGGGATCATTTCAAGAATATTTTTGTTTTGAAACCTTCGTGACAGGAATTATAAGAATTTCTGTTGTTTTGTAGCGATCGGAGGTCGATGTTATAAATAGACGAAACCTCCGAGTTTATCGTTGACTTAGCAAACAAAAAAATATCCAGCTTACCTTGAACGGAAGCGTTCTCGTTTGTTAGAATTATTTTTCTAAAATTTACGAGATAAAATACGTTCTTGTTATAACTCTTCCTCTCCTCTTTTTTCAAAAAAGTCTACCGCACGAAAATGGAAGGAGAATAGCCCGGGCTAAAGTAAGTAACCTCGGGAAAGGGAAATAACAAAGGCGAAAGAAGGAGAGAGAGAGAACGTCGGCATTCTTAACGAGGGAGCTAATTTACATAATTCTCTACGTTGTGAAAGAATATTACTCGAAATGGTTTTTCTGAAAAGATCTCTTGATCTCTCTCTTAATTTTTCAACCACTTCCCGTGTAACCTTTTTTGCCGAGGAAAGAAAAAGGATAATGTTGTTTAATGCGAATCACGGGAGAGAATAAAGAAGACGTATTATTGCAACGAAATAAAAATATCGAAGCGAGATTTGCAAAAAATAAGTCGTTCGGCTGAACTCTCCCGGCTAGAGCGAAGAGTGTGTTTGTGCTTTAGCATTCGGTTCGTAAAGAAAGAAAAATAAAAAATTCGCGGCTCGATCCAAAGCGCGCGGGATTATTCACCGTGTTTAAATAATAAAGTGAGTCACAGAAATCCGATGATTTATCGAACTGGATCCTGACGCTTCTCATCCCCCTACGCTTCGATTCTATCGAACCCGCATCCTCGTCGTTCGAACGCTTCGTTTATACTTCGCGGCCGATGCTTCCTATGCGAGGAATAAAAGGATAAATCAGAGGAAGGTAATAAACCCTTGCATCCGGGTAACGTCTTCATTGCGGAAGGAAACGTTTTCATAATTACATAACGGGTGAAATTTTTGTTCTTTGGAGCGTTCCTATCGAAATTTCTCGTTCGAAGAATCGCCTTTTTCGTAATGGAGACCTTGACGACCGTCGAATCGCGTCGATTAATAAAAATAGAGTTTGTCCAAAGTAAATCCGCTGAACATTTTAGCCACGAAAACTTAAAAAAGCTTGTGCGCTACGGCAATATGATAACGTTGAGAAAGAGGAATTACAATTACCGTAATTTTAAGATAATTAGAGTCCCCCTTTTTCAACACGAAAACTTTTGATAATGTATTTTTATTCGTTCGAATATTTTTTTAACAGTTTCCATCACTTTGGGTTGATTAATCACAGAAATATCCGTGATAGAGACAGCTTGAGCCCTCCCGAAAAAAAATCTGTCGATGCCAAAAAAATACAAGTATACCCGAATGAGCCAAGCTGATCGATAGCTCATCGCTATGTTAATTCCACGCTGCGGAGTTAGGCAACGTTTCGAAGCAGGTTGCTTGTGTGTGGGGGAGGAGGTATCAATTGTGTGTGCGAGCCGGTGGCTGGTGATTTTTGAAGGTGCCCCGAGGGGCTTTTTCTCAGAGAACTTCAGGAACGGTTGGAGGGCGTCCCATGAGAGAGAGGGCGGGGGGGAGTGGAGAAGAGGGACAGAAGAGAGGAGAGGAATGGACAGAGGAGAGAGAGAGGGCGAGGTAAGAGCAGTGAGGAAGAAGGAACAACAGATGTGTGGGGACCAAACAACCTCCCTCAGACCGAGAAAGAAAGGGGCCGTCGGGCAGTGCGGGACCACTGGAGGATGACCACGACCTTGGGAATACTCTTTCCCGCCTAGGGCATGTTTTTTGAGTTGGCGGTTGTTTGAGGGAGGGGAGAAGGAGGGAGGCGAGGATGTAATGGTAGAAGACAGTGTTAGAGAAGAGATACATACACAAGCGCGGAGTGAAAATAAGAAAAAGCAAGATAGGATGCTGGAAGTGGCCGCGGAAGTCTTGAGGTAAGGGATAAATAGAATGAAAGGAGTGTGCCTAGCGATAGAGATTAACAATGGACGCTGGAAACGGGTAGGAAAATAGGCTGGAAGAGGTAGCTGAGCTGTCTGGCGTTGGAAGAGGTGTCAAATCGGTTTAGGAAGCGAGGGTGTGAAGTTTAGGTCGGGGGGGACGGGAAAGGGTGAGGTTGGGAAGCGTGGATGGGTGTGGGGGAGTGTTGGTTGGACCTCTCTCTAAACAACCAACGAATGCTTTTTTTATTGGCTTCGTGAGTTTTGAGTCACGTGAAGGATAAGACCGAAGCAGTAAAATGTCTGTATTTTGACTCGCCATATTACGTCGGTTGTTTTTTTTTCATTGCCGCTACGAGATGGTGTTTTGTTTTCCCGGAAATCCTCCGGCTATAACGACCGTGGGATTGTTTTTTTTCCTTCTTTCGGTTTTCAGTAGAAAAAGGGCATTTTACAGGCAGGGGATTTTCGGCGAGTGGGATTCTGCGCACGTTCTCGCGATAACCCTTTATGCGTAATAGCAGTCATTAGTTTTATTTGTCAATTTGTTCCCTTTTTAGAGGAAAAGGACAGAGCGTCGACCCAACCCAACGGTGAAACTGAAAGATTTTCGCGTGCCTATTTCGTGTCATTTAGAAGTTTTCGCCGACAGGTTTTCTGGATCGTCTTTTTTATTTCCTTTTTCTCTCAGAGAAAAAAAACATTTAGCCATACGCTTTGAGAGCCAAGCTTGATATTCGCCCATACGTTGCACATTCATAAATAGTTCCCCTCGCCACGTTGTCCACCGTCAGGTTCATTTTGATGTATTTCACCAGACCATGACATACGATACGCAAGCCCTTTATCAACATGCCTCGAGGATCAAATATAACGCACAGCACAGGGTCATGTTTGAGATCAGCGGTTGCTCCGGGAAGTAATCGGAGCAAATGAGGAGCCATGTATGGCTAAGGAGGCAAGGGGAGTTGAGGAATGGTCGCGATAAAGGGCAATAGCATTCGCGTCGCGACGTGCGCACAAGATCAGATCTGTTTAAGGAATGAGCTCGGTTAATCTTTATTCAAATTCTATCGGATTTCGAAGAGAGAAAAGAAGAAATGAAGAGAGACGTTGGTGGTAGGGCATGTTGGGGCGATGCAAATGACGAAGCCATTTACGCATTGGCGGGCAGAGAAATCGGGAATCTGCTCCTCGAATACATACATGGCTCGCATCCTTTCGTTTTACGTAGCTATGAGCATCGCGTACCTTTTGGAAGAGTCGTTCGTCTTCCTCTCTCTCTCTTTCTCTCTCTTCATTTTTTAATTTTATTTTTTCGAATGACGTTGCAGGAAAATGAGAGCCAACTGGCGAATACTCTCGATAGCCTTATCTGAGTCAGGAAAAAAGACGAGAGCGTGAAATGGTAAACGAGGCTGAGAGAGATGAAATGTATAAAAGAAGCCCGATGTGAGTGTTATCCCATAACAGCGAGAGGTCTGTGACCTTTCGACCCTTCGTTTAGTACCTCGTACTAGCGAGCGTATTTAAACACTATAAAGCTGCATGTGTGTGTGGAACTATGTAACCGCTTTTTGAAGCTTTGAAATATTTCTCTGGTTGGGAGATGAAGTTTTAGCCAATGCCACTGCTGTTGCATTAAAAATGCCCGAAAGTAAAAAGATGCGTGATTGTGATGCGTGATCGTTGTATTTTTTAGATGTTGATCCCTATTTGCTTAATGCCTCATTATACTTTTCACAGTTTTATTTCACTCGTTACAGTTTCAACTTCTAAACTACTGGAAGCCTCGTTCTAACGGAAATTACGTTATTAGTGACTGCGATATTTGCTGCCACGAAATAAACCAACTTTTTACCGTTATGTTTGTTAAAAATTTTCAAACCTTCAAAATAGAGTGTCATTGCCAGTAATCCTCTGAAATGAGAGTGATCTAAACCGCGTGTAAATAAATGTCACCCGAAAATGTGTAATTATGATATGTACTTGTTAAGAAACTGACTCTGTATGAAAAAGTATTCATCGCTCACGCCCTGCAAACTCTTCATTTCGATTGGAGAAATCTTCGAACAAGCGCCTGAACACAGAGAGGATGTTTTTTCGAGACTTGACAACTGTCGTATTGACTCATGTTAACCGCATTCATCTTGTAGCGAAGTGTTAAACTTCCTAACCATTTAGTCATTAGGAGGTTTTTTAACGCCTCACTTTTTTAGCCATAGGTCCCAAGCTGATTTCTTTCTACATGCAGCAGACCCGGAAAATTTAAAGCATCTTTTCTTCGCATCGGACGTTATGGCGCCGTCCAGAGTTTGGAAAGTCTCTCTATTATTTAGGCTTCCGGTCGTCTTCCAACTTATATTAGTCGACGGTATCCATCGTCGCGTCATCGGTTTGACGAACGGCAACTACTCTACGGGCGTAAACGCTGTGTCGATCTTCTCTTTCTTGGTCGTTCTTTTGTCCCATCGTCGCGACATTCCTTCAAGGCGTTTACAGGTGTAAAACTTAAAAATTTTAAGAGTCGATCCGTACTTAACCTCATAAATCTCGACGAGAACGATTTAAAATGTGTTTCGTTTTTATTGTTCGACCTGCCCTTTTATATGGGGCTTCGATTTAGAGAGGCTGGTTAAATTTTATCGCCCTCCCACTTATATCCTCGAGTGCTCCGAAGACGCCGTTACGCACTTCTCATGACACTGTATGATGAAGAGGGAGGAAAGATGGAGACCATCCATCCCCATCGGAGGTAACGTCCTTCTCCACTTGTGTCCCACCTCGAAGCACGTTCCCCTCCTCGAAGTCGATAAGAAGATTTGAGACGGCCACACGAGACGAAGAGTAGGCTTAAGGGGATGAGAGATACACAACAGACCCATGTTTAAGGGTGGCGCCGATCCACGGTGGAGTGAGACTAAAGCGGACTGCTCTCCGAGAGAGAGAGAGAAAAGGGGGTCTTTCTTGATAAATCAGCCCTCGTTACACGTTCCGAGTTGGTGAGGTCCGATGTAGATTCGCGTTCGAGACAATGGATTACGAACAAAGCTTTCCCACCTCCCCGCCCCCCCCCCCCACCCACCGCCTCTTCCTTCCTCTCCTCGTCAGGAAGTAATTCTTTAAGTAAATTATATGATCCGTCCCTATGTTACTTTGAAATATGGGATACAATGCAGGGTGTTCCAAAAGCTGCGCAACAAATTTAATTTATAAACTTTATATTTTTAAAACGTATTACTGATGGTTGTCTGGCCACAGAGTGTTCTTTCGTCCTTGCTTGTTTATTAGAGGTATATAGTTATATCTTCAGATTAAGATGTCATAAATGTATTTTCACGAATCGATTTTCATTATTTTTTGTTAATTTAACGCTTCAGAGATCTTAATGTGTGTTACTTGTACCATCTCATGTTACTTGAGTTTATTATCACAGTAATATTTTATTATATTCTAGAAAATTATAATAAAGTAGCAAAAATAATCTGTATGAAACTTTTGAAGCAACAAGCCTCTAATTTATGAGACTGGTGCAGAAATCTTTTTTAAAAAACACTGGATCCATTTGTGATGGAACGCAATCAAGGCATCTGTCATTTGTTAAAAACGATAAGCTCCAACATGTCGTGATTGTTTGAACGTGGAGTTGGTATGTTTACTTGAATAATTTTTAAGAAATTGGGTGCTGGTGATAAACCTAAGAATAAAGAAAGTCACCATTCTGTGTTTACATCGAAATTAAAACTGTTGCGTTACTTTTGGAACATCCTGTGTGCATAACCTCTCTCTATCAGCCCCTCTTCATTTCTCCCTTTCCTCCTCCCTCTCTCTCTACACCTCACCCCCCTTCCTCTCCCCATTTCCTTCACTCCTCCCATTTTGGGGCCTCATTGTTAGCGACGCTTAGTGTTTTTTCATTCCGAGATTCCTGGGCGCGACAACGGCGGGATGCGCTCGGTTGAGGCAATAATATCTTTAAAGACTTTTAAAGCGCCACGTTCCCCGCGGGGGCGGATCGTCTGGACGATGTGACACTTTATTGTGGAGAAGAGATTTCACTAGACGATCTTTCAGCTGAAAAAAATAAAAGGACCCAAAACGCCCGAGTGCATCAAACTCTGCATGGAGCCCGTGAGAAAGTTTTCGGACGAGTATTTGATTTTTTCCGAGAGGAAAAAAAGTATTCTTTCCACGCTTCCGCGTCCCAGCGAATCGTCGTCGCGTGATTTACCATTTAGCTTTTCGTTAATTCTTTCGGAGAAGGTGAAAAATCGCCTGAAAAGATTTATCGAGACGCGATTAACAATACCTACGTGAGAAAACGTCGCGGTTGACGGAACTGAAGAATATACTGCCGGGAGACGGCGTGAAAATGGTCGAAAAAGTCAACACGTTAGGAATCCGTGGGGCGGCCGAACCCCTAGAACCTGTCCTCGATCGTAATTGATGAATATAGCGGAACGCGGAACCATTAATAGTTATTATTTTTCTCAGACATAGATTTCACTATACCTTTTACGGTCTTGGGTGTAACCTACCGCGCCATTCGTATCTTTATGGCGGAAAAATCTCGCCGAATTTCTCTCTTTCGTTTTTCGCCGAATTCGTTTCGCTTTCTTTATCCGAAGGAAGTGCTCCGGGGGCGTAATCCTGCTAATCTCCGTGGTTTCATCCGAGTGCCTCTACATCTATCATACTGGCCAACTCCATCCTATTCCCGCCTCTTCCGGTAACTTCAATGCTTTCTCCGATCGTATTTGATATATGATACACATATATGTCTGTACGGCGTCCACCAATTCGGCACATTTCGTTCCCCTCGGATGTTCGCCGCCAGTTGGTGGAGAGGATTAATAATACAGGGCTGACGAAGGGAGCGATTGTTTACCACGGAAGGTGCTCGCTTGTGTGGCCGGGAGGTGGCCTTTGGTCTCTCCCACGACTCGCATGGAGAAGGATGGGTATGGAGAGAAAGGAGGGGCATAAAGGGGGAGGGGTCACAAGTGGGCAGATCCGTCCTGGGTGATATAAGAACCCCGGATATCAAAAGAGAGAGCCCTGCGTGGGTCTTCCCGCGTAGAAATTGGAGGGAGAGAAGTAAGAGTAGGAGGGAAGTTGTGTGATTGTATAAAGCCCACTTCCTGCAAGTTTGCTCTCTTCCACTGGGAACAATGTCCCGCTCCTTCTCTTCCCTCGCGCAGAAATTCCTTCTCAAAGCGTGACCCTCCCTCCCCGTCTCCCCTCCCTCCCTGTCTCCCCTCCCTCCCCGTCTCCCCTCCCTCCCCGTCTCCCCTCCATCCCCGTCTCTCCTCCCTCCCCGTCTCTCCTCCCTCCCCGTCTCTCCTCCCTCCCCGTCTCTCCTCCCTCCCCGTCTCCCCTCCCTCCCCGTCTCCCCTCCCTCCCCGTCTCCCCTCCCTCCCCGTCTCCCCTCCCTCCCCGTCTCCCCTCCCTCCCCGTCACCCCTCCCTCTCCCCTCCCTCCCCGTCACCCCTCCCTCTCCCCCTCCCTCCCCGTCACCCCTCCCTCTCCCCTCCCTCCCCGTCACCCCTCCCTCTCCCCTCCCTCCCCGTCACCCCTCCCTCTCCCCTCCCTCCCCGTCACCCCTCCCTCTCCCCTCCCTCCCCGTCACCCCTCCCTTCCCCCTCTCCCCTCCCTCCCCCGTCACCCCTCCCTCCCCCCTCTCCCCTTCCACTCTCCCCTCCCTTCCCCTCTCCCCTCCCTTCCCCTCTCCCCTCCCTTCCCCTCTCCCCTCCCTTCCCCTTTCCCCTCCCTCCCCCTCATCCCCTTCCCGCTCTCTATCCCATTTCCCCCACACCCTCCCAATTTCCTCCCGCTCATTATCGAGTGGGCGGAGTATTCGGAGTTTCGGTCGCCGTCGCCGGCGTGGTCAAAATGCTTTCTTTTTCGGCCGGACTTTTTAGATGCGGTTGTCCGCTTTGCCCATTGCTAGCCACTCATCTCTGCGGTCTTCCGTGTCGAATCCGCTTTATTTGATTGGTCCTTTGTTCGCCTCGATGGGCGGGACGAAAGGATGAAAAGGGTCTCTTTTTCTCTTTGAACCCTTCTTTTGGCGACTTCGTGAAACGCGCGCGATTGTTTATTGTCCTCGGGAGATCCTTATTGTTGCTCGTGCCTTGGTTGATTCGTGGCAAGAAATGTTTTTTTCGAACGAGTTAGCGCTGTGATTTGTTTGGTTCATGAAGGTAGATGATGCTACCTACCATATCAGAGTGAAATTCCCATTAACCGGGATTTTGAAAATTTATATTTCTAAAGGCTTTTCATTCTGCATTCCTGCATATATGTATATTTACCTGTCCCTATGATCAATAAGGGCGTCGATACGTAGTTTAGTACTAGTTGAGTTACTTAACTGTAACTTGCTATTCTTTAAGTGTTTTGGTTCCCTCGTATATCCAGTAAATCGGCAACTTACTGTACAGTATTTAATTTCAGACAAGTTCATAGAAGATTATAATTTGATTATGTTGTGCGATTACGCGTTCATTTTATCACTTCATTTAAAATGAACTCATGAATGTTTAAACGTTTATTTATGAAATGTTTTGAACTTTTACTCTTTGGATGAATTTTATGTTTTGGAAAATGTTACCGTACGTAAATGGATGTGTTTGTAGCTAAATTAAGTTGAGAGGCAACTTTGCGTGTACGTCCGTCTACTTGACGAGAACAATATGACTCATTGTCGTGCAGTTTATCTCGACCTCTGTTTACCCCTTCAGTTCCCAGGGTAACTGCCACATCACGCACGGCGGGGAAGAACAACCGCTCGTGAAAACGGAGAAACTCTTAATCAGTTCGTTCCATCGGCTCCTTTTTTTAAATGGGTTATTTAGTCACGAGTCGGAGGAGTTGCGTGTTTGTGCACTCTAAACTCGTACATTTTCCGCGGAGCAGATTGGAGTCGATCTCTGTTTCACCTCGTTCCTTCAGTTTTTTTCCTAATTACCTCCGGTGAGAACGCTAAAAAATAATTTGGCCAGGCGCAATTGTTTCGTTTCCCATCGAATTTTCCTCGTTCCATTGTCCCGATGACTTCAAACGTTTCGTGCTGACCCGAAGATCGCTGTAACAGCAATAGACGGGATCCGTCGAATCGTCGAGTCACGTTCGCGCGGGAATTCACAGATAAGCGAGACGGGCGCAGATGCACGAGAACAAGCGACACGTAACGTAAAAGGTTCGGTTTGAGCAGCTGTGACACTAGTTTTTAGCGATAAGGGGCGAAGTGCGTATCACCCGCAAGCGTCCCCTTCTCTATATTCGAATATGTTTAATTTTGCGTTCGGTTGAGTCTCCAATCGGCGTGTTTTTTCTGTTTTCGCGTGGGGGTTTCGCGACACGTGCGTGCACCGTCATCTCCCCGAAGCCGTATGACGATTTCGCCATTCTCCGCGATTGGCGTTAATTTCCGGCAAAATTCAGCGTGCGTTATTTTTTTCTTCTCGTCCGGAACGACGCACCGGGGAAAAAATCCAATGACTGCGAGATTTCGCTCCCGAGGAAGGAGAGAAAAAATTCCTTAAGAATGCCTTCCTCGACTTTAAAAATTCAAACTTCCCCTCCCTTCTCTCCGCTTCTCCCCCTCCAATCCTCCTCTCCCTCCCTCTCCTCCTCTCCCTCCCTCTCCTCCTCTCCCTCCCTCTCCTCCTCTCCCTCCCTCTCCTCCTCTCCCTCCCTCTCCTCCTCTCCCTCCCTCTCCTCCCCTCCCTCCCTCTCCTCCCCTCCCTCCCTCTCCTCCCCTCCCTCCCTCTCCTCCTCCCCTCCCTCTCCTCCACTCTCTCCTCCACCCTCTCCTCCCTCCCTCTCCTCCTCCTACCTCCCTCTCCCTCCCTCTCCTCCTCCTCCCTCTCCTCCTCCTCCCTCTCCCTCCCTCTCCTCCTCCTCCCTCCCTCCATCTCCTCCTCCCCTCCCTCCCTCTCCTCCTCCCCTCCCTCCCTCTCCTCCTCCCCTCCCTCCATCTCTTCCTCCCCTCCCTCCCTCTCCTCCTTCCCTCTCCCCTCCCTCCCTCTCCTCCTCCTCCCCTCCCTTCCTCTCCTCCTCCCCTCCTTCCCTCTCCTCCTCCCCTCTCCTCCTCCCCTCTCCTCCTCCCCTCTCCTCCTCCCCTTCTTCCCTCTCTTTCTCCCCTCCTTCCCTCTCCTTCTCCCCTCCTTCTCTCTCCTTCTCCCTCTCCCACTCCTCCCTCTCCCACTCCTCCCTCTCCCACTCCTTCTCCCTCTCCCACTCCTCCTCCCTCTCCCACTCCTCCTGCCTCTCCCACTCCTCCTCCCACTCCCCTCCTTCCTTTCCCCTCCCCAGGAATGCGCGAAGGAGCGGCGTAGGGAAAAAAATTACGCTTTTGTGACGGGCTTTATTTTTCCCATCTAAAGACTTTCGCGTTGCCGCGGCATCCGTTGTTTAAGAGGTGCGCGTTTTAAGGAAAAAAAAGAATAGCGTTACATCCCGTCTTCCTTCTCTCCATCCTATCTTTCTGTGTTATTTTTCTTCACGCAACCGTCCCCACCTGTGGAGAAATCTCTTCGTTCTTTTTTTTCTTCTCTCCTTCGTTAAAAAAAATCTTTTTCTCTCTTTCTTTCTTTCACGTCCCATCTCCACCCGTCTCGGAACTTCTTCCTTCCGAGGGACGTGAATGCATGTCTCCTTTCGATCCGTTCCGTCCTCTTCAGATGTGTCGTCGTCGGTGCATCGTGCGGAGGAATGCAATGCAAATCGACCACGGGTGATCCGTCCTCTGGCTTCGTTTCCTCTTCGTCCCCCCCCCCTCCCCCCCCTCCTCTCGATCGTGTTTGTTTGTGTGCGTTGGGAATGGGGCGAGTTGTGGAGGATGGAGGGAGCAGGGTTGTTGCGTTTGTTGTGCTCGAGGTGGTATGGGTTTTGAGCAGCCGGACGAAAACTCCGAACAATGGGCCTAAGTCTCCTATCCGTCACCCTCTCTCTTTCTCTGTCTCTCAATATTAATGTATCCCTAACCCCTATCCCTATCCGGGACTCCCTTTCTCTCTTCCCCCTAACGCCATCCGACGCGACTTCTTCCTCCCCCTTTCTCTCCACCCCCCCTACAGGCTCCCTCCCGAACCTCACCCACGCCCCGTCCGTTCCGACAGATCCGTCATCCTGTCCAACGGCACCCGCTCCTTTCGCCCACGCTCCTCTCTTTCTCCCCTCACCCACCCATTCATCGTATGTGTGCCACATCTTTCCCACTTTAAGTAGAAAGGATCTTCATGAAAGTTATTGTCTCCGACTCCCATTGCGTGGTGGGTGCAGGGTTATTTTTTTATACGAATGCCTCTCGGTAGGACGCCTTCCAATCAGACGTACATCCGCAGTAATTCTGTTCGAAGTATCCCAACGGTAATGCCGAGCTAATAACACTTCTGTTATCCCTCTCATGCACATTGGCCTTGTTTGAGGACGTTTTATTCAAGTGTCCAGTATTAGACTGGGCGGTCGAGTTTTTCTAAATATTCTGATATTTTCTTTGTTTACTCTTACATCAAAATTAACAGATAACAAACAAGCAAAATAAAAAATAAAAATCTCATGTTTAACATAAAATGTTAAATTTTCTGTAATTATACTGTTCTTTTTTCATTTCTTATGCCCGAGAGTGTTAACCAAATAATTGGTATTTCATAGGAGATGCTGTCTTTTAAATACTTCTAAAAACGACCCATTTGCCAAAATGGATGCATTTCGTCGACTAGCTTTAAGATTATTTTTTTGCGGTTCGTATCAATTTATTTTTAATTATTTTAGCGGACTATCACCTCCACTGACATTTTATCTGATAATAAAAATCACGACGAGAACACCAATGCCTACGATATAAAGCGAACCCACGAGCCCGTCATTTGGAGGTGGATGCCCTGCTACCATGGCTGGTGTCCAAAACCAATAAACTACACCTGCATCAATGCGTAGGTCGAACGCTTTGCCAGTCCCATTCGTCTCTCGCCGTAATTTACCAATCGTCTGAAAATAACTTAATCTACTTTTAACGGCCTTTCTTAAAAAGAGAACCATCATCCGTCGTCCCCTCTCGTTAACAAAAAAATAGCAAAACATTTCCTCCATCTCCCCTTATCACGTCAAGTCGTGTCCCGCGAGTACCATTGAAAAACTCGGTTCTAAACCGAAGAGCTCTCCCGTATCCCGAGTTTTTTTCCGGACGAGTGAGGAGTCAAGGAGGACATTAAAAATAGATTATGAGTCACTGGACACACACACACACACACAGGCATAGATGTAGCAGTTGGCGAGTGGACCTTTCTTTTGCCCTCATCCTTCCATCAACGTCCAATTCCCGCCCGTGTCACCCATCGGAGGGGGAGGGGGAGAAAAACTACGACCTTTCTTTCTTTCTCCCGCGCGTCTTCTTGTCAACCGTCCACCTCCAGCTCCACGTATCCGTGTCTCCAGGGAGAAAAAGACAAGAAGGGGGTCGTACGGACTTACATTTCGGCAGTATTCCTTCATACTCCGCCCTCGCATTCTTTTTCCAACCGAGAGAGGGTTTTCTTGTCCTAAAATTCTCTCGTCTCCGCGACAAAAGAGGCACTCGTTTAATAATTAACCCTAACGTTCCTGTCGTTAGCGTCTCCTTTCATCTTCGTCTCCCTTTCTATCTCTCATTTCAGCCGCTATTGAGAGATCCGCGTAGGAATTCTTTTTTTTTTCAAAATCGCTCGAACCGCGTGTACGACCACGAAGATTGGTTTTGTTTTTTACCATCGCGTGGTTTTTGTATTCCCGCGAGAGAAAGAGGAGAACGTTGCATGTTTGAAGGGATTTTTGTAAGCAATCCTCGACACGGTTTTTTGTTTCTATTTCTCTCTCGTCTCTGAGGGTTAAACTAAGTTGATGTTTGCGGCGAAAAAAACCCTCCTAATGTGAGCGGGAGGCGATGCGTTGTTTTTTGGTGACGTCGGAGGCGAGAGCGGCAGCCGGGTCGTTTTTTTGTGTGCGCGAATCGCTCGCAAAAATAACGACTTTTTTCCGCGGATTTGTTTATGCACCGAGACGGACGTTTATGACGAGAGCATGTGTCGAAACAGACGGCGGTCGGATATTTTCGTCGTCGTCCTTTCTTCAAGTGGTCGTCAACAGGTGTCGTCGGAGGGCATCGCGGAACGAAAAATGATTTGTCGTCCCTCGCGACATTTTTTTGAAGCGGAGAATTATTTTTTTCTAAGTATTCTCCCCAAGATTTCGCTCATTAACGTGAAGAGAACGAGTTTCCCCTTCAAACGAGAAATTCTCTGTATTTTTTTTTCGAAAGGTCCTCCTTCAAGGTCGTTGACCATTGCGTGTTATTTTAGCGTGTGCATATTTTAACTTCGGACCGCGTAAAAGTTGTTTCTAATAATTACTGGAAGGAATACTGATTCTCTGAGAATTACCCGAGCATTTAATATCTTTAAAAAATATATATCGGAATTTTTTTTGTAAATTTCGATGCCCTCTTCTTCGTATGCAGCGCTAAAATTGACGGTTTAATTCAATTCCGCCTCGCTCCCTAGCGTTCATCTGCTCGGCCTTCAAGCGGTCCTCCCCTTTCCTCTCGTCCCCAACTCTCACGAAAACGCACCAGTATTTCTTCCCTCCCTCCATCTCGTCTCGTAACCGCAGGGCTTCTCCCTCCACCTCATATATTAGTCTCTCTCCCCTCCTCTCACCCCTACTCTCTCCCCTCCTCTCAACCCCAACCTCTCTCCCCTCCTCTCTCACACTCCTACATCCCGCTCCCCACCTCCCTCCCCCTCCTCTCTCCACTCCCTCTCTCCACTCCTCTCTCCCCTCCTCTCTCCACTCCTCTCCCCTCCTCTCTCCCCTCCCCTCCTCTCTCCCCTCCCCCCTCCTTCCTCCCCTCCCCTCCTCTCTCCCCTCCTCTCCTCTTTCCCCTCCTCTCCTCTCTCCCCTCCTCTCCTCTCTCCCCTCCTCTCCTCTCTCCCCTCCTCTCTCTCCCTCCTCTCTCCTCTCCTCTCGCCCTCCTCCTCTCTCTCCCTCCTCTCCTCTCGCCCTCCTCCTCCTCTCCTCCCTCCTCTCCTCTCGCCCTCCTCCTCTCTCCCTCCTCTCTCCCTCCTCCTCTCTCCCCTCCTCTCTCCCCTCCCCTCTCCCCTCCCCTCTCCCATCCCCTCTCCCCTCCTCTCTCCCATCCTCTCTCCCCTCCTCTCCCCCCTCCTCTCTCCCCTCCTCTCCCCCCTCCTCTCTCCCTCCTCTCTTCCCTCCTCTCTTCCCTCTCTCCTCTCTTCCCTCCTCTCCTCTCTTCCCTCCTCTCCTCTCTTCCCTCTTCTCCTCTCTTCCCTCCTCTCCTCTCTCCCCCTCCTCTCCACTCCCCTCCTCTCCTCTCTCCCCTCCTCCTCTCCTCTCTCCCCTCCTACCTCTTCTCTCTACCCTCCTATCTCTCTCCCTACTCCTTCTCCTCCTCCTCTCTCTCATTTTAAACCCTCCCGCAGGGGCAGTGATAACTCCACTACCATGACGTCACGGACGCGATTCCCTCCTTCCATAACATCTTTCTCTCTCTCTGCTCCTCAGCTGGAGCCAATTGTCAGGGGTTAACTGCCTCATCCCTTTCCCTCTCTCTTTTCTCTCTCTCTCTCTCTCTCTCTCTCTCTCTCTCTCATCTCTCTCTCTCTCTCTCTCTCTCATCATCTCTCTCTCTCTCTCTCTCTCTCTCTCTCTCTCTCTCTCTCTCTCTCTCTCTCTCCCTCCCTTCTTCGGGCCACCCTCTTGACCTCTGACCTCCCATCATCTTCTTCCTTTTCAATCCCCATTCTCTATGTCCCTCTCCTTTCTCTCTTTTCTATCGCCCTCTCTCTCTCTCTCTCTACTCCTTCAAAGAGAAATAAATAAAAGACTACGCGACTTCTCTCTCGATGTCGGACGCACTGGGGCAAACGTAATAACTTTCCTCATGACTTGACTCCAGTAACCATTTTGCTCCATCTCTCCGATCACACGAAAGAAAAATTCCTCGCGTTGATGCCGGGAATTAGGATGTATGACATTTAATCGCATAGGCGATGGACGAATTAATTGCCGGCTTGATTCGCGATGGTGTGCGTATCGAAAGATTTTAATCGAGCTCGATGATGGCAGTCATCCTGTTTCGGTGTGTAGGAATTTTTCAGAGAAACTGCTGAAGAGTCGAGATCCGAGATATTTATCATTTTTTACGTATTAATTTGTAGAAAAGCTTTACATTTTTTTATTTAGTACGTGATTGAACCGTTATTAAAAAAGGTTTTTCTTCTTATTAAATATTTATATTTGGCATGAATCCATCATAAGTAATAGGTTCAAATGGGCATAGCAAACTTTATATTAAATGCTCTGATTATCCTTTACGCAGTTAATGTTAATTTTGTGAATTTTTATTTTCTCCGAGATCTCTGATGGCAACAATGCATTTCTCGTTGGTTAAATATAAATGTTGCAAACTTTATTCTTCAGTATTTCTATTTATATTTTACTTTTTTCTCTTTACAGGCACACGTGGTGTCAGCCTTTGAACAATCACTCTCGAACATGACACAAAGGCTTCAGCATCTTACGGCTACTGCTGAAAAGAAGGTCAGTATAGAAATAATTCTGAAAGTAAATAGAATTAATGGATTATAACTTGCAAGTTGTGATTTTGAGGTGTGATTCTAAGGGTTTCATATTTTTCTTTCTCAGGACTCGGAGCTCCTAGAACTGAGGCAGACGATTGAGTTGCTGAGAAAACAGAGCCAAGAGGCTGGCCTAACCTCTAACCCACAAAGTGAGTAAACAATTATTTATAGCTTTGCAGGAATTCTCTGTTTATATTCATTATCCCATGCACGTATAAGGTAATGTCTCTCTTGTTGTTTTCTATTTTTGTATCTTAATTTTTAAGGGAAAAATATTGAATTAAATTTATTGATATTGTTTTAATAGTTTTTTCATTTATATTGAATTTTTGTCTGCATTACATCTATTGGAGCTATTTGAGTTATTTGCGTAAGTTTAAAAAAAATGTCATCCATGTATGCATTTATGATCGCAATTGTTTTTTTACATCTGATTTACCTATAAAGCTTTTTGGCATTGTCTTGATTTATCTTTTTGTACGCACTGTCCAATGGGGCACTCAATGTTTGCATATCTCAGCAGATAACGTGAGGGCAGGAGGCGGAGGGAGTGGCTCTATGAGTCGCCAGCTTTCAACAGACTCAGTCTCAAGCATCAACTCACTGTCATCGGCATGTAGTGCCAATTCCCACATGTCATCCTCTGGACCTTCATCCTCGACGCCTGTGTCACAGGTAAGCAAACATCCCTAAAGGTGCTAACTAAGCATCACCAAGCATTTCGGAAAAACCAGGAGTTGTATATTCCCATAAGAATAATCTACATGTAGTTCTCGATTTGTGCGGTTAATGCGTTCCTGAAAACTACCGTGTAAATCAAATTCACGTAAAACGAGAACAATTTTCCTATATAAAAATATATATAATAATGTTCAGGTTAGGGAGAGTACGCTAATTTGCAAGCCCTATTTTCTCATAAGACGCAATGTAAAAATAGCAGTGCGGTTCCGAGTCAATCTAAAAAATTCACTTTTTATCATAAATAATGCAGTTCAACGGAAAATAAAAGGAAACGTAACAGCAAATTAAAACCTAGCATCATAAAGTGAAAAAATCTTTAAATTACTTTCAAAACGCATAATAGCAAATCAAAATCCAGCATTACAAGGCGATTACACTTATTTCGGCAATTGTGCAGTTAATCCCCAGCACATTTTCGCATGCGATTTTCGATCATCTTTTGTTCATTCCAAGGAAATGTTTTAATTTAAATGGATTAACTACTGAAATGGAATGTTGAGTATGTGATGCACGGATGTTTTCTTAGGTTCTGAAACAAACATTTCCAAGCCTAAAAAAACACTTTCATTATAAAGTGGTAACATTTATTTTATTAATTAGATTCGAAGTGCGTAACAGAAAATCAGAACTTAGCGTAAGAAAGTGATAAAAATTTCTTTTAATTGTTCAAAATACGTCACAAAAAAAACGAAGCATTAAAGTTGTAGTAACATTTCTTTTAGTAATCGCTTTCAAAATACGCGGCAGAAAATCTTACGTATACAAGATGATAGTAATTCTTAGATTTACATTAAGAATTCGTAATAAAAAATGAAACCAAAACAAAATAACATTTCCTTAAATTAGGTTCAAAATATGTACAAATATACCAAATTGGATTGAAAACCTTACATCGAAAATGGTTGGCGGTGAAGTTCAAACTGAGCTACAAAATATTTAAGTTGAGAGTTATCACATTTGTTTACTTCGAAAACTGCTAATAATGAGCATTATAAATATAATATAATAATAATAAGCCCTTTTCTAGGGCGCCAAACTTTAAACTGAATTTCGAAATGAAGAAGTAGAGGGAGTTCACGCTTGTTGTCATCGCAAACGCACGTTTCAAACCGCGTAAATGTAAATTTTTGGACCACGCAAATTGAGAACTTGCCTAAATAAATTGTGTAAATCCAAATTCGCGTAAATCAAAACAGCGCAAAACAAGAACTGCCTGTAATGGCATCCTATTCAAATGGCCTGAAGAAATGGGAAACCTATGTTCATAAAATAATTTTATCTCTGATCATGTCAAACTTTGAGATTTCATAGTAAAATCTATGCAAAAGTTTGTATTTTATATTTACTTATGGAGTATTGTTAATTTTAATTACACTTCTATATGCAAGGAAATTAGCATTTTTAGTTTCTGAAATCTAGAAATGATGAACTTTTTTATGAAGTATTGTCAACTGATTTGCCTTATGATGAACTCAACTGCCAGTTACCAAAATGCACACATTGTGAACATTTTCGATATTGAATAATAGAGTTTAGTTAACCTTTCCTTATTCAAGTACATGAATTAATTGGTATTCTGTTGATTGTAAAGCACCCAAGCCAGGGAGGTATTCTTGGAGGTCTACCATTAGTGCCTGGCGGAGCTGGTCCTCCATGTCAGTGCCCCTGTTCTTGTAGCCCTGCCTCAGGGCCGTCTAGGCAATGTTGCCGTGAGGGCCACAGCACTGCAGGAAGTGGATGCAAGAAGAAGAAGAAGAAAGGATGGGTACGTTACATATAAATATGATTAATTAATCCATTCATATTTATTTTATTCAAGATTCCCATAATTACATTCACTATTCTTTTTCATAATTAGCTCCGAAGTTCCTTCAGCCGAGCATTCTCTCGCTCGTCAAAGAAGAACCGTGGTGGTTCAGTGTCGGATGTGGAAGGAAGTGGTGGACAAAGTGGTGAACATTGTGGTGGATCTCGCCATACTGCCCACTCTGATGCTTCTGCACCTTCTTCCCCTCTCCTGACCTCACCCCACTACCCTCATCCTCAGCATCACCACCAACTTCATGATGGAATGACCAATGGGGATGATGTTGTTATCAAAGGAAGCCATTCCTCTGGAGCGTAAGTTCATATCTTCGTTAATTACATAAGCATGGATCAGTTGCTCCCTTTAATTCATTTGGGAACTTTGGGTTGTATTTTTATATGAAAAATATAACTTTCAAGCAGAGCCAGGATAAGTTTACATTCATTTAATTTTAAATAAAAATGTGGAACATTTGTATTTTAAATTAAATGAATGTAAGACATTTTTGCACCCTAGGCAAAGTTTGAAAATTACATCTGCCTCCTCATGAAAGTATACAGTACAAAATTCTTTCTCCCAAAACTAGTTTATTTACAATGTAGAGGTAAAGTAAAATATATTTTATAATATAAGTTATATTTAAAAGTTCAAATTGTCATTTGTCATGCCCTTAAGTGTGCTGTGCCTCGCTCACCTAGCCCTTGTCCCAACTCTGCATTCAAGAATTTGTTTGAAAGTTAGGTCTCTGGGTGACTTAAAAATTTATATGAATTTCTCACCATTGTAACAAAATAATTTAAATTAAATTAACCAACTTGTAAAAAGGTAAATATATTCTTGAAAGTAATATGTTATGGTTATAAATAAGTTCATTGCCATACCAAAGAGGTAATTATAGTATAAAATGCAGCCTCATTTGAAATATTTTTATAGTAATCAAACTTAATGATATAGTACTTAAAATGAGATAAAATCATAATTTTTTAGTCAAAAAATATTTCATCTCTCCCTGCAGGATCTACGAGAAGGAGCCAAGTGTTGGGTCAGGGCAAGGAGGTAGCCTTGGAGGAGGTGTGGGTGTGGAGGGTGGAGGAGGGGAAGGCGGTGGATGGGGAGTGGAGGCAGTAGAGGAACTGAGAAAGCAGTTGAGAGAGAAGGATCTCGTCTTGACTGACATTCGCCTTGAGGCCCTCACGTCCGCACATCAACTTCAGTCACTCAAGGACACGGTGATGCGCATGAGGGTAAGTGTCAATTACAAGCTCCTTTTTGAGTTAATTCTTGGAATGATATTATTTAATAAGTATTATTATATAAATAAATCAGTAAGACTTGATGGCAAAATTGTTAAAAGCAGTAAATTTGGATTTCAGCTCATGATAATTAGGAAATGGAGAAAAGGTGTAATGACGATGCAGTTTGAATAATGCGTTATGTTAAAACATGGCCAGGGGAATTAATATATTGCTAAAGTGTAATTCATTGACATGTGAATCATGCCTTTCTTCATAATTTATCCTTCCTTTTTCAGAATGAAATGATGAATCTTAAGCAAGACAATGAACGCCTCCAGAGGATAGTAACAACAACTAAGTCCCTGTCATCGTCACAGACTTCCCTACACCGTCTCTCTGTGGGCGGAGGGCTTATGACTGGGATGGGTGATGTGGGATCGGGAATGTTGGAGAGGAGGTTCAGCCTCGGTGACCCAATCTCTGGTTCAGGGGACCTTACCTCTCCTCCTCCCCCACCCCCACCTCCCCCTCCACCCGGCCCTTCCTCATCGAACACCCCTTCCTCTCCTGGATCCCCATCATCTGTTTCTTCTGAATCAGGACCACCATCGCCTCCAGCACCTCTAGGTTAGTGTTTTTACCTCTTTTGTGGATAGTGCATGTGATAGCAGAATTCAATGAGTTTCCATTTCTCTCTTGAATTCAATTGGTTGCAATCCACCCTTAGATGTATGTTTTTATCACAAATCTTTTAAAACATTTTTGTACTGATTTATAATAATACCTGTTAAAGATAAATGGCAACTTAATGATTTAAACCAGCGGTGCCCAAAATACGGCCCGTGGGCCAAATGCAGCCTGCGAAGCTAAGGCGAAAAATCAATTCGAAAAATTGAACCCAAATTCATACATTTTTTGAAAATTTTCATAATAAAACTTTAAATGTTGAAATGTTAGCCATGAAAACCTTATTTAGACTTGACTTGCACTTATATGGCACCTCAGAATATATAGAAAATTCCCGATTTAAACTCTAATCCGGCCCGTCGAAGAATTGACACCTTCCAATGCATCCTGCCAAGGGATTCGCAACCACTTATGTGGCCCGCCATTAGAAAAGTTTGTGTACCACTGATTTAAACGATGACCTATTGCAAATTTTTAGCACATTTGGATGATGCCATAATGTCATTGTATTTTATGCTGATTTACCTTTATGTTATCACAGAGGTGGTGATGACAGAGCCAGGTGATAAGGATGGAAAGAAGGTGACTGTTTCAGTGGTGTTAGGTCCTGGAGGTGGTGGTGTTCCTCCCGATGCCCCCCTTCCAGATGGAAACATTGTACAGGCACAAAGATTCCATGAGTGCAAGATTGCTATCATCTCTGTGTCAGGAAAAACTAGGTGGGATGCCCTTGATTGTGTGCTGCGTAAAGTTTTTAAGGTAAGAGAATACCTTTTATTTTTTAATAATTAGAACCCAAATTCTTTGGCTTGAATTGATTCAGTTTTTCTAATATTGCTGCCTTTTGGGAATTGACACAATTTTTATTGTATGCTAAAATCTTTTTAATCTTAAAATTTTTTTTTTTTAATAAATTTCTATTAATTATTACATATATAAATTCAAGCTCCTTGAAAAAGTAATATTGTAAGGCTAATTGTCAATAGAAATGTGAGAATAATTGGATATATCTCTGTTTATACATAAAAAATAACTGTACCTTTATCATTCTTCAGGATTGCCTCCAGAAAATTGATCCAGGATCTAGCTTAGGCCTGAGTGCCGACTCTGTTTGGAGTTACGAGGTTGGAGAACTTGGAGAAGTTGAGGCCTCCCTTCTTGCTGCTCCACCCCCTCCACCTGCCCCAACCTCAGCTTCCTCCACTCCTCCACCTTCTGCAGGACCTACATCAAATGGTCCATCAGGGAACAGTGAGCAAGGAGGTAGATATCAGATATATTAGGGTAACTGTGCCGTAAATAGTCATAAATGAATCTGTAATTGTAATTTAAATGGATGCTTTCTGTTTTGTAAAAAAAGAAAATTATTTTGTATAAGTTTTGAAATTGAATATCAATAATGTTTTTGTGTATTTTTTAAGATGGTACACCAAGTGGAGGGGCTACATATTCCCCTAGTCTTCTTAGAGGTGTTGGCCTTCCAGAGTTGCTACCATATGGATACCTTGTTGGTGATTCAACATCAGTGCGCATTCACTTGAAGGGTGCAAGGCAAGGAGGTTCTGTGGATGCTCTGGCATTTGATACCTTAATACCAAAGGCTATTGCTCATAGGTGAGTCAAGTCTAATAGGTTATTCATTTATTTATGTTCAATAATAGCTCCTTGGTTACCCATAGTAATTCATTGATATTTGATTAATTAATTGAGAAATCACCTCAAAATGTAAAATAGTAAGTGAAGTAATCAGTCCAACTTGAGCGTTAAAAAATAAATAATCAAGCATTTTTACTCTTAGAAATAGAGATCATGAAATATGTAAATGTTAAATTTTGTCAAATTGTCAAATTTATGTTTCATTTGAAGTGTTTATATGTTATTTTAAACTGTTTCAGGTATGTCTCCTTATTGAGTGAACATAGACGCATAATTCTATGCGGTCCAAGTGGCACAGGAAAATCACACCTAGCACACAAATTGGCTCAATTTTTGGTGCTACGAAATGGATTTGACAAAATTGTTCCTGGGGACAAGGCAGTTGAATCACTACTGTCACAGGCCATTGCCACATTCAAGTAAGTTATTGATTATTTTACAAATAACCATGATTGTTGATTCTAATGAGAAAAGTTATTGATGGAACTTTCATTTAAGAGAAATATTAATTATATTAGAAATAACCTGTCTTAACAAACATTTACTATTTTCCTCTGTAGTGTGGACCATAAGAGTAGCAAAGAGCTTCGTCAGTACTTGGCAAACGTTGCTGAAAAGTGTGAAGCTTCTGGAGAAAATGGACCATCTGCCACAGGCAATGGGCCATCAAATCTGCCCAAAGTAATTATCCTAGATAACCTTCATCATGCTGGTTCATTGGGGGAAGTCTTCAATGGATTCCTAAATGCAGCATATGCCAGATGCCCCTTCATCATTGGCACAATGAATCAAGCAACCTGTTCCACAACCAACCTCCAACTTCACCACAACTTCAGGTTAGAATAAAATCCTTGAGATTGCTAATTATCCACTGTGATATTTAAAATATTTTCTGTAATCAATGATGCCATTTTTAATCATATATTCTTCTGATTCTGATTAGGTGGGTCTTGTGTGCCAATCATATGGAGCCTGTCAAGGGTTTCTTGGGAAGATTCCTGCGGCGAAGACTGATGGATGCAGAGGTATCTCTTGGACTGCACATGCCCAGGCTTGCCTCAGTTTTCCACTGGCTTCCAAGAGTTTGGGCACACCTTAACCGATTCCTTGAGGCACACTCATCGTCTGATGTCACAATTGGTATGAGTCTCTACTTTTTCTTGTGATCCATTATGTTTATTGCCATGCAAAAATAAATTTAGCCTTAGTTTGTCTGGTTTTTGTGTGTCTGGAAACATTTATCTGTACTTTTATGATATTGTGTTCTTCTCTTTAGGACCTAGACTTTTTCTCTCATGTCCTCCGGATGTGGCTGGCTCACAGGTGTGGTTCACAGATCTGTGGAACTACTCTGTTGTTCCTTATCTTTTGGAGGCAGTGCGCGAAGGTTTGCAACTCTATGGAAGAAGGGCCCCAACATGGGAAGATCCAGCAGCATTCATTGCCCATTCGTATCCTTGGCAACGAGGTCAGCATCAGCAAAAGACAGCTGATAGCAGTGCACCTGCAGATGCTCAAACTGAGGGAGGCAGAGTGCATGCACCAGTACCTCATCCCGGATCAGATTCACTGTTAAGGTTGGTAATTGTAAATTGTGATTGATGTAGAGAGATATTGAATGTCATGATTAAAAAAAATATTATCTATCTGAAATTTGCTTGAATTGGGATTATTTTTTCGACAAATCATCTTTTGCCTTTCTTGTTTTAAACAAATGACTCAAATGAAATCAGATTAGGAAATAATCTGGTTTCTATTGAATAATTAACTTTTGAATTATTGCTGTTTGAATACCATTATTTTGAAATAGCTATTTCTTCAGCAAATATATTACCACACACAATTGCACGATTGAAACTAATTTTCAATTTTATTGTTGTAACAATAAAGTTAATTCAGTTCATTTAAAAATATGCCTTGGCTCTCAGAAAAGTTTTTCATGCATAACCTTTTTCAGGTTAAGGCCAGAGGATGTAGGCTATGATCTTCAAGCTCCAGTGGTTACTGGAGTAAGTGGTGCAGGAGTTGGTAGCTGCAAATCTGGTGGTAGTGTAACTGGAGGAAAGGCAGAGGAGGAGGGAGACCCTTTGGTGAGTTAAAAAATCATATAAGAGAAAAGCAAATGAGAATCGTTTATTTTTTCATTTAAATCTTCTTTAAAAACTGCTGTGTGGCTACAGGAGTTTCTTAGATCATCTATTCAAATCTACTATCATTTCAGTAGTAAACTAATATTTTCCTATCTTTTCACTTATGGTTTTACTGATCGCCAACTTAATAATTTACAGCTCAACATGTTGATGCGACTGCAGGAAGCAGCCAACTATGCAGGTAATGGCCAACTTCCTGGAGATGGCAGTGGAAAAGGAGATGAGGAGGATGGCGAAGGAGATGTTGAAGAGGAAGATGATGATGAGGGAGTGGCCTCAGAGGAGGAGATGAAAGAGAAGCAAGGAGGAAAAGTTGAGAGGAGGGGGATGCGAATACGTGTCGAAGCCACTCTTTGATCTAAAGGAAACTGATTTCACCCAGTGAAGACATACCAATAGTCTCAAGGCTATAACACAGAAGACAAGGGAATCACAATAACACTGCAAGAATAGAAAAAAACGTAAACTACAGGCGAGGAAATGGGAAAGATTTAATTGATTGTCTGTCGAGTTTCTTTTGATAAAAAAGCATTAGTAATGCCACATGAGAGCATCTTAAACCTTAACTATTTTAACATAAAATACCATAAAGAAATTAATGCTCTGCTCTTTCTATTGATTCACTCGCCTTCGGAGGTAGGTGGATGGAATCGAAGCCACTGAAAAAAGCGAAGGATTGGTTGAGTAGGAAATAAAGAGAGGGTGAAGAGCAATGACTAAATTCACTTCAGTTGGTCTTCTGAAAGGGATAAATGACGTAATGAATTTGTCTGGTCAATTGAGTGAAGAAGGATGTCGGTCTCTCAAGTGAGAGAGGATACTTACATCATTGTTTACCACATGCATGTAGAATGATATGGTGTGGCTTTACAATGTCATCATTATAAAAAGAGAAGAGATGCATTCACTTGAAATCTTTTTAGTCCCCTCCAGTTATGTATGTGAATGATAATCATGATAAGCAAGAGCTTTTTCTGTAAAATACCGTATATACTCGTGTATAGGTCAAGATTTTTAGACCAAATTTTTCGTGAAAACTCGGGGGTTGACTTATACACGAGAAATATTTTCGATGGGTTTAAACCCATGACGTTATTTGCCCTGTAGTTATTGAAATTTGATGGAATTTACACTCTTGTTGTACTTGAACTGTATCGATAACTATTGAATATTTAAATACTAATGTATGTGAATGAATAACTTACTATATAATTTGGTTATCCTAAGTTGATTTTTGATGCTTTTCAAATAATTAAGCTATTTTGGTAAACCTAACGTTTGGTAACATAACGGCGGAAAGACAGAAAACTGGCAGCAAGACATGCGCAATATGATAACTCCATAACATGTAAACAAAGAAGCACCTAATCGATGATTTGCGGAAAGGCAGTGCCTACCTCTATGCATTGCAGATTAAATTAGTATTTGCCGAAGTATTTGTGGTATAAAAATTTTGGTACTGTGCACAAAACCTGGGCCACAGTAAACAAGGCGACGCTAGCGATGGCGATGCCAAAAAAGTGACAAGAAATGGAACTACCAGGAGGAAAGGTGTAAAAACGAAAGACAAACGTAACTATATATTTTTGTAAACTATAATTTCGTCAAATATAATTACCATCGTAAACAATAATTAGCATTATCGTTACGTTTCTCTTTCTTAAAAGTAAGCTGCTCAACTGTTCCATGTACGAAACTTGCGCTTTCTGAGGTGTAGGTGCCTTCATTCCTCATCAAAAAATGTGAGAAATGGATTTCCTAGGACCACGTAGGTCATCTTTCTGCCGATTTATGGTCAATTTTGGCATCACCTATCCTCCACGGTCCAACCTCAGTTTTGTTACCTGTTCTTTACAAAGATAGCTTCTGAATGAACACTGGGACGAAATACAAAGTCTATCCAGAGGATCCAGAGTCATTCGATTTATTAAAAAGGCATATACAATGTTACTACTTTGATGTTATGCGGTGGTGCTGGAGGAGACAACAAGACTTCTTCACTGCTACTTTGACACAATGTAGTTATATCGGACTAAAGGGAACTTAATGGATCAACACGTATTGAAGACAAAAAATTCCTTCTACTACACCTGAAAATCTGCAGTCGACTTATACACGAGAAATATGAAAAATTAAAAATTTTATGAAAAAGTCGGGGGTCGACCTATACACGAGATCGACTTATACATGAGTATATACGGTACTTGTAGTATTTCGTATTATTTGTGAACCCTTGGCAATGTCTTCCGTGCATTAAAAATTGGCAAATTATAGAGGGTGATAAAGATGTTTTGTGACCATGTTGCAATTTTTATTTAATGCAAAGCATTATCGAAAGTTTTTAGTTTGCTTAGAGCTAGCTAGCATCCATTCTCGTTAAATCACTAGTGATGTCCATTTTGTACTAAATGTGTTTAATGTAATATATATTTTCAATAAGCATTATTTGACATGTAAATGAGTGGTGCGCTGTAAAAGATTTTGGACGTGTGTATAAGAATAAATTTGGAAAGCCATTGGTATCGACAAGGTAGGCTTACTTGTGCAAACCAATGTCAATCATTGTTTATATTCTTGTATTTGCATTGTGTGAAAACCATCGCCTTTGCATGTATTCCATTTGCAGCATTAAGATTGTATACTTGTAAATACGTGAATATTCTGCCAACTTTAATTTTATTTCTGTAAAAAGAAACATTACTCATAGTCATTTCATGTCTTTCACAAAAGAAATTAACCTCATTAATTTGTTTCAAGTGCCCTCCTATCCTATGAAGGAAACTGAAATAAAATTGCCATTTTTAAGCTATTATAATTTAAAACTTATAGCTAAAAATGCTAGAATGTTGTTCTGAGTGAAATGCTCTTTTTATATGAATATATAATGTCATACTTCCCATGATATGAAACATTTTGAATCATAAACCCCCAAAATTTGTAAATGAGTTCTTGTTTTTTCAAGAAATAATAAAACTATGTATGGTATTTATAATATGGATTGTTATTTATTTGCTTCAGGTAAAATATCTTGCTCTCCTTTAGAAATCTTAGGCATGTACCTATCATCCCTCCTTGATCATCTGGTGGCCCATTTCTAACTAGCAATCTCAAACAAAACCCTAATAATTCCATCCTGGTGAAATATTTGAACTGATGTCAACTCTTCCCAGAACACCACAACACTATAATGCTTGTACAAAGGATTCTGTTAGTAGTTTTTTGTTGCCCATAGTATTTTTTTTTGTTGCCCATAGTATTTTTCTAATTTTACCAGTTGGTGTATCCAGTATATCTTTGATTTTTCAACCATTTTGTTTGTGGATATTGAAGTTGCCTTCATTATCAGTTGGACTTAATCAATAAGGTGAGCTTGAAATAATTTTTAAATTGATTTTTTAAAGGTGGCTGAAATTTTAGAAAATTATAATGATGCCCATTCCTTGATATTTTAATTCAATTACAAGAATAAATTTTGGCATTGTTTGATACCTTGTGAGAATAAATTGATCGTCAGTACTTATGAAAAAAGGCAGATTGAATAGGTACTGTCTTTGTAAATACTTTGGTACCTATACAGACAAATAATTTGGTATTTCACTTCCCATAACAGATTCTCTTCAGTATTTATTCTTAGATTTAGGAATTAAATTGCTCTTTCAGGTTCAAAAATTAATGCAAACTGATGGTGCATAAGAAGGGGAAAGAAGCAGGCAATAGGTAGGATTATAAATATGTAGTACGGAATCTGTGTCAGTGCCAGAATACAGTTTTTCTTATAAAACATTTAAGAACCAAATTGATAGGGTTGGTGAAGTACATCGGTTCAAAGAAATGAGGACATTTCTGTTGCTATGCTTGGAATGGTGTGGTAAACACCTTTATCTTCCTTAAAAAATTTTCTGGAAGATGAGATGCAAGAGATGATTAATGTAAATGAGTGGTGGCCGTGGATGAATTTTGGCCGAAAATGCGTTAACAAAATTTCCCTAAGTAAGAGAGATGTAACAGAAACAGTGCTTGTTTCTTCAGTGACCAACAGTTGGGGTTCCAAAAAGAAAAGTCTACTATACAAGCTATACAGAAAATTGTAAGAGAAGTACAAAGTGCTTTTGAAATGAAAGATTCCACTATTGTAACTTTCTGTGATTTGGGTCAACCTTTTGACTGTGTACCTCATGATCTTTTATTAAAGATATTTGCTTATTATGGAATTGTTTATGGAGAACTCAACTTTTTTGAGTCATATCTAACTCACAGAAATCAATGCATCTCTTTAAATGGTAAAATTTCAAGGATAAAAGAGGTTGATCTGTATTGGGGCCCACACTGTTCATTATCTTTATCAATGATCTGATAAATTATGTCCAAGGTCCTGTAAATCTTATATGCTGATGATGCAGCACTGATGTCAAGTCTAAGGGATCTTAATCAACTCAAAAAAGAAATAAAAAATATGGAACACGAAGCTTCTGCTTGGTTTGAAGCAAATAAATTATTCATAAACGGAAAAAACAAAAAAGGTGCTATTTTAGCTTAATAATGCACATTTACAAGTGACTGAATTGGAACATGTTGTCAATTATCTTGGTATATGTTTAGATTCCAAATTAAATTGGAGACCACTTATCCAAGGGTTAAAGAAAATATTATCAAGAGTCGTGTACCTATTACAGAGACTTAGAAGGATGGCAGGAAAAACACTAAAAATAGCCTTATACTCATTTTCTTGATGTGCTATGGTCTGATTCTTTGGGGTTTATCTCCAACTGCAAAGGAAATTTTTATTATGCAATAAAAGCTCTTAGAATTGTGGCAGCGATTAATAACAGAGAGCATTGCAAGCCCCTTTTTAGACAATATGAAACTGACCTTACCTGCATTGACCATATATGAAGGTGCACGTTTTATAAAAAAAGACATTATGATGCTGACCCTGTAAGAAATGTAATTCATGAGCATTACACAAGAAACTCTGTACTTCTTGATGTACCTAGTAGAAGACGACAATAATGATTCCATTTATAAAAAAATTGTAATAAACTCTCTGCAAGTGTAAAGGCTCTACATCCTAACTCCTTCCAAAAAAGGACCAAAGAAATACTTGTAAAAAAGCATATTATGATCTAAAGGAATTTTTTGTAGATATTATTGTCTAATGCAAATGTGTATGATTTGATATACTTTATTTTTCTTTTATTTATACTAGATTTTAAGTTTTAATATTATCTGACTTGTCCTATTGTCATAACATGACCTAATGGAATTAATAAAATTGTTATTATTATTCTAACATTCAAACGATGTTGAACTTTGACCCTATGTCTAAATTTCTCACCCTTGGAATTTAAAGATGTCTCATACATGTTCAGAAGCAAGTCACCGATGGCGGTTGCAATCATATCTTTCCTAAAAATTTATATTTTCATATAAGCGAGTCGAGTTAATATTTATGTTATCTCTCGGGGAAATGAAATTGATTAGATATTTTGCTTCCTCTTTTGAATAATTTGCTGAATTGAGTGCATTGTGTAAACCTCTAGAATTGGTTGTTTGAATCACTAGTCGTTATTAATTTCGATAGTAGGTCGGTTTTAGAGTGCTTCGTGTCCCAGGCGGTATCCTAGCCATTGATCCCTCTTAAATCACACCCTATACGGGCCCCCACTAAGCTTAGGCACAATCCGCTTCCCCCTTGGCCTGCCACTGATCAATAGTGAACAATTATGAACTATCTAACTTGGCCACTTTCTCTTGATTCTATTTTGTTTGATCGTTGTTTTAAATTTCGTAATCCTTTCGTGTGATACCGTCACTATTCCTTATTCTCGACAATTTTCTTTGGGCATTTGTTTACGCACTTATGTTTCTGATACCCCATTATATATTTCAGTGGCGTCGCGTGCCCATTTAGGTTGGGTGTGCTTTTATTGGGGAGGGGGTTATGCAACCCGCGCTACAAAATTCGCGTGTTAATTTGAGCGTACGATTGCATTTTTATCGACGTGTGAAATTTTTAAGAGAGCATAGCGCAGCAGCGCTCTTCTTAATTGGTCTAATGCAATTAATCGTAGAATAATTTTGAATACTTTAATTCAGTAACTGATATAATTATGCATCACGCGCGCCGTTTATGTGAAAAGGGTTAACGCTTCGTTGTGAGAAGATTAGGATATCATTGGCAAATACTAGAGTGAAGCACGAATTATCTGTATTTTTCTACGATTTTTAAATATGTAGAACTATATAATACGCACAGAAATCTGAAAAAGTAATCACTTGGGAAAATATTATTTTCCCGATTGAATCAAAGAAAGGCTTAAAAAACTCATTTCACTTACTTATTTATACACCAGTTCCAATCTCCTGTTTTGCCTTAGGAATTGTGTTAGCACATCATCATAAAATGAAGGTCTTTTCTTCATTTCCACCAGCAATGTCTTTTCAATGGCGAGTGAACTTAGGCCGCATAACCTTTCCTGAGTTTGTGTTCCTCTATAACACGTATGTATTCTCTTCATAGCCGAAAAAGAACGCTCGACTGTAGCAGTAGAACTCGGAATCGTCATGATAAGTTCCGCTAATTTATAAATTTCCTTGAATGCAACCTGAAGCTGATTTTCTTGCATGAATTTTAATAGGTGATGCACTGGTTTCCTCGCAAATTCATCAGAAGAAAAGAGCACTTTTAGTTCATTTTTTAGGCGAACTTAGTCAAAAACTGGTCCGTAGAAATCCTTTAATTTTTCTAGAATACCATCAGGAAAAGTTTTCGCATACTGATCATATCTTTCGCTACAAAGGAGTTGAAAAAACTCAAGTTTCGAAAGTGAAGAGTATCTTTCTTCCATCTCCAGGCACATGCAGTCGACTATTCTCTGGTATAATCGAAGGCACGCGCTCTTCTCCTCTTCTATAGATCCTTTTCGTCTTTTAGGCTTCGACGACTCAACCGTATGCTTTTCCTTTGCAGAAACCCAAATATCATCAAATCCATGTTCCTTGTCATTCCTAAGCTGTTTCATAGTATCATGCACCTTTTTACAACAGTACAATATGTCATAGGATGATGTTTGCAATATATTATTCAAAACATCAGTATAGCCAAACAGAACAGAAAAAATTTCTAACAGAAAAATTGTTTGAAAATCTTGCAAGAAATACAAAAAACCACGAGCTTTGATTACAGCATCCACGTCCCATTCCCCAGAATTCTCCACAATGTGTTCAAAAAATGCAATAAGTTGACTTCTGTGGCGTTTTACTGTGTTTGATAAACGGGAAGTAAAGTTCCATCTGGTTGGTGCGATGGAGGGTAATTTTTTAGCAACAAAATCTTGCAAAGCATTTACTCTTTTCGATGATTTAGAAAAATATGCTGCCAATCCACTGATAGTTTGGAAAAACAATCTACATTCCTTGATATTCGAGAGGCTTTGCTTCAGAACTAAGTTCAAAACGTGAGCGTAGCAATGCGTAAATATTGCTAAAGGATAGGCCTCGATAACTTTACTCTGCAACCCATTAATATGTCCACTCATTACACAGGCACCATCATAAGTTTGGCCGACCAACTTGTCCTTAATATTAAATTCCTCAACTCTGTTTACAACATGTTTAAAAGGACCACTAGACGTTCTATCATCACTTACGTCTGTAAATCCGATAAACCTTTCGTGTGTTTGCCCATTATGGACAAAACGAAAAACAGTTGATAGCTGCGATTTCGACATGACATCAGAAGTTTCATCCAGAAGAATGGCCACAAATGTAGCGGAAGAAATTTCTTTCTTTATAGCATCTTTAACCACATCAGATATAGCATTAATGATATCATTTTGTACTGTGGGAGAAGTTCCTCGAAATATAGTCGATGCCTTTAAATGACTGTCTAAAAGAGGATCATACTCACGGAGCACATTTAAAAATTCTATATAATTCCCTCGGTTGGCTGAATCTTCAGACTCATCATGACCTCTCAAAGGAAGCTCTTGCTTAGCCAAATAACATACAGCATCAATTAATCTTTTTAAAATGTCTCTATTATTCTTTACTTGTTCATTATGACGACTAATTTCAACTTTTCTTTGGCTGTCAATGAGAGTGTCAATTCTTTGTTTTCCAAACATCTTAAGATTTAAAAATGACTGAACATGTGGTTGGGAGCGCTCATGTTTTTGCACTGCTGCAGCTAAATGATTAAGATCGGAATACCCGTGCTTATTCCAAACACTTTTCTCTTTGGAGAACAATAAACAAGGCCAACAAAAAAGCTTGACCGCACTTCACATCCAGTTAACCATTCTACTGGACCGTATTGTGAAACAGAGAAATGTCTCATGTACTCAGTTTTTGCATCTTTGTGCTTGCACAGTAAATTTGGAATAGGAGGACAAGGCTTACCTTCTTCGACTATGTTCATACAATCCGCAAAAGCTCTGGCAGAAAACGGGGCATTCAGTACATCGTCAACACTGTTTACCATTGTAAATATGGGCAAAAAGTTATAAATTATATCTAAAAAATTATAAATATATGTTAAAAACTTGTCTAAATCGGTGTCATAAACACGTCGGTTCACACCTTACCCCACGCACGCAAAACAGACGAAACTCAGAAAACAAAAACAGCATCTCATGACAAGTAACAACGTTGAATTGGATTGCTTCACACAATAGCCAATCACAACCGCTAACTACTTCTGGGTGCTGTTGTCTCAGCGCACACCCTGCCACGCCTTCTGGACGGTTTAAAACCACAAGGAGGCTAAGAATTTGACCCGCTGCGTCATCTGTACGTATGTTTAAAGGGCTCAAAGCTGCTCGTATTACTTACCGCACACCCGGGCTATTAACGTGAATGTGATACAATGTTTACGCGCCGAAACTTCTCCTCTTTATGAAACATTGTATATTGGATTTGATTTTAGGAATCACGCGAAGCCAGAAAACGATTAGGGGAGTCTTTAACGGGAATAAATGCAAAAATATAATATCTGTGACACTGCGAATCCGTGGGTGTGCACCGCACACCTAGCACACCCTGAATATACGCCCCTGATATATTTCCTCATCCATCCCAATGTCTTGTCTTGCTGGCGTAACTCTTCAAGGTAAGATCCTCTTGAATCCATTTATGAAATTTTTTGCATGCAATAGAATTTTAATGTAGCATGACTATCTATACAACATAATCGTTTAAAGTAATTTAGTAACTAAAGCTTTCCATGAGATTATGATCACCATTGCATGTAAGAGGACAAACACGTATGATTCATAATGTACACTACGATATTATGTGATTAGTATTTGATCTTATCGTTGAGTTATCCTTAAAATGTCAAGATTTTCATCCAAGAAGTTTTTGAAACAATTTATCATTTACGATTTTAATCTTTTGATATTTAATATAATAAATTCCATTATATATTTAGGCTTCCAGTGGCACTGATTCATAACATGCCGGTGTATGGACATTATGACTACTTGGTGAGTTGAACTTTAAATAATTAAATACCAAATAAATGCTAATGAAAAATGTATGCAAGTGCTTTGCATGACAACGAAATGTTTCTTCCCTGCCCAAAGAACGGGATTTTCAAGTTTTATCGTAGAAACAAACGCATCTTTATCTATGTGAGAGCTAAATGTCCACGAACTATATAATTGCGAAGGGAGTTTTTCATTAAAAGATGAGTCAACATAGAGTTTCTTTTGAGCATGAATATCAGAGAACATCCTTTTCTAGAAAACAACAAATGCGCATTAGAGGAGAAACTGTAAATTATGTTATTTCGATTATCACATTTCATACCAATGGTTTACTTTTAAAGAAAATATTCGTAAATTATTAACATTTTTTGCGGAAATGTTCACACGTCCGTATTTGAAACAAGTGTTTTAATTTATAATTTTAGTATTATCATTTTTATATTATTTAAAGACCCTTTCAAATTAAATATTTTTTAATCTAGCTCGAATGATATTTTTTTAAGTACTCAAAAACAGAAATATCGGTAGCCTCCATTGATGAGAAGACAATTATATCAGCGATCGTTTCCAAGTAATGCGCTGTCGATTCTACTATTTTAAAATTTCCTAAGAAGTGCTCGAGTTCGACTCCAGGTGAGTTTCTCCGTAAAATTCATGAAGTTTAATGAAGAATATTATAAAGGTGCATTTTTAAGTAACATAAGAGTTAAGATACAAACTCGGAACTAAGACTAACGGAAAATCAAAAGAATTAACTATCTTTATTAATAATTTAAATGCGTTTCAAATGTCCAAAAATGTTCTGAAACCAACAAACACTCCTGATCTGCTAACCTTCAACATTCAGAAATCAAATTTGCGAAGCTAGTGAGAAATCTGCATGTTTAAAAGTAATAATAGCCCATTTCTCCTTATAAACTGGCATTTTGAATATCATGTTTGTTTTTATAATTTATATGTGCAATTTTGTTTGCTTCTCCCTTACGAAAAGGGTATTGAAATAAATAAATAAAGGGTATTGAACAATTATGAATATAATTATATATATATATGAATATAATTATAAATAAAGGGTATTGAAATAAAGATTGTTTTTCTTTTGGTCAATCGTTAAAAATGCTTACAATCCACACTCAGTATAAATAATAATAGTAATCTGCAATTATTAACATTGCAATCTATTAAGTTTGACGTTGCTGCTATTATAATTTCGATACTACCTCTATTTGAAGGCCTAATAGACGCTAATTCAATCGGAGGCCACAATGCGGGTCTCCTTGGCAACACTCGGAAAGAGTACGAACAAGGCAGAATTTAAAAAAGAAATGCGTATTTCTGACAAATTCTTCCGTGCATTGTAAGAATAAGATATTTTATAGTTTTGCCCGTAGAATAAAGCGAAAACGGAGAAATGCGGACCATATTTACATATTTTAATGAATGAAGGAAAAAAATCCTTGCACCTTGAAAAATCGAAACTCCTGTGTAAACATATGGGGGAAATATAATCGTCTCCTGAAGTCGAACCTGAGAAACTTATGTTAATGAAAATAGTTTACTCGAAAGCTGTCAGAAACAAAATGGCGTTTACAGCATTTCTCTATGACAAACAGTTTAAGAGATAAAAGTGAGGACGGACGGACAGACAGACGGACGGACGGACATTGAATACAAAAGATGTTATTTCAAATATAGTTTCGGTGATTCATTTCTTCATGAAAATCAATGAACTATTCTCAATGTTGACTAATAGCAATTTCTAATTCTCGAAGCATAATTTTGATCGCAGATTTATATAAAAATGCATATTTTTTATGGGTGGATGGATTCATTTCGCAGATACAATATTTTTACTAATATTTCCTGAAAATTTTAGAGAACAACTGTTTACATTATTTACATAGAATACTATTAACGGCGAAGAGATTTTATTTTAAGGAATAAGCTCATTGATGATTCCGTTGTTTTTTAATCAATTTCATAACAATTCTCTCATTTTGTTCTTTTCAGGTTTTGCGTTGATTGATATATTAAAATCAGCCTGAAATATCATATTCTGATTTAATTGTGAATATTGGCTTAGAATATAACAATATATCTCCATGAAAAAAGCATATCAATTATAAGAGTAATTACTGGAATATACGTAAATAAGGGTATTTTAAAATAGGAAATTGCAAATAATACAATAAGATAATATTTTATTTAATACATAAAAATTAATATTTTAAAATTTATCTACTTTTTGGTAAATTGTTGATGGCCAAAACAAACTAACAATTATATATTATGAATCAAATTATCGTTTTATTTTACTAAAATCAACTAAATATTTTGATAAATCTCATGTACTATAACTATATTAAAGTCATAAAAATATTTTACATACGAAAACTTTAGAAGAAAGCATAAATATCGGGGATAAGAGTTGCGTTTAATTTTTCCCTATTGCTAAGACCATTTGAACTTCCCTCGCTTTTTACCGGAGTCATTGCCAGTACTTTACCAAGAAGCACGATCGTTTTCAAAAATACCCATTTGCCATTCCTTAAAGACTATAACAATTTTTTATCATTTTCTTAATCTTGTAAGGAAGTATAAAATAATTTTTTAAATTGTTTTTATTGGTGTTTGGTTTGATTTGGTAGAATCGTTATGCGTACTAGGTATAACATAACACTGTCGTTTTCTTACCTCACTAACCAGTTGGCACTCACCGCAGAAAATAGCTTATTATACAGAATGTCATCATAATCATCTCGAAAAGATAGTTTTAACAGACCCATAACAAGCCATCACCACCATTTTGAGTGGAAAAGATGGAATTACGACCAGGTATAAATTTTGTATTTTCTCGATATACTTTCTATACCCGAATTTTTTAAGGAAAACAGTTGCCTTTATTCAAATAAGTGTTTTGTTGTCACTTTTACATTTTGTAAGCATTTCTGTTATAGCTCTTTTATCTATTAACCTTAATGGCGTCTTAGCATTCAAATGTCAATCGATAGTCAGTTGATAGGTTTCTTATGTGAATAATTTTCCTTTAAATAATATTACAGAAGACCGTGGATGGAATGATCCTCCAATAGTAAATTTTAATGAAGCTCCTCAAGGCGTCAGAAGAGGAAAGCTTCTCAATAAGCGGGTTGCTTTCCCAATTAATGGGTCAGTAGGACCACAAATGGGTAACGCTTATCCCTCTATGCAGGGTTCTACCATGCAGTCTCAACCTATGCCTGTTCAAGTTGGCCAGGAGAACTATATGTACAAGTAAATATAGTTGACATCATTTCACGATCCCGTAACTTATATTTATAATCCATTTTACTCAAGGAATGAATTGACTTTGCAAAGGTTTTCAAACAGAAACATATCATTTGTTAAAGCCAAGTAATCGAGGGTTTTAAATCATATGCTGATGTTCTACATGTTATATCTCTACTCAATTTCATAGTAGTCCCACTTATAGACATTGAAAAATAAGTTGAATGATGATCAGTGTTTACTTTTAACCATTATGTATACATATTTGTATACATTTCGTTAAATTTACAATTAGCTTTGTTTCATGTACGTAAATAACATCAGTTGGCTTGAAAAATGGATCCAAATATTATTTAACTTTATAAATTTCTGCGTAATAGAATGTCTTAATTGGATATAACTTTTACATTATTTCATCTCAAAAAGTTGCATTTCAATTATTTTTTAACAGTTGTGTCTTATAGATTTGGTTCTTTGACAAATTTTCTAGCGTAATATTTTTAATTGGCAGCTCACAAGGAATGACTGGTGGACAAAATTATTATCCACAACATTCAGAAACATATTACCCACAACAACAACCCCAAATGGGAGAATATCCACAACCAAATCAATCACCCAATTATATGCAAGGTGGTTCAGTGGAACAGCCTCAGCCAGTACAGTATCACCAACAAAATGTTCATCAGTCAGCCCCTCTTGTGGCCAATGATTCCATGTTACAACTGGATGAGGCTATCAGAAACTTCCATGACTTGATGAATAACTTGTCTCCTGAAACATTGGTATGTTCAGTTTGTAATTATAGCTTCACCTTATATTTGGTACTGTCAGTACATGCTGTGCAGAATTCATGAGAAACCTCTTGTGCTTCTGTATAATTATCGTATTGGACATAACTTGAAGAGTATTTGTCAATATTAAAGTATTGAAATTGGAAACAAACTTAAATATTTATAATCCTTAATTCATCATTAAATTCCAGGTGATTTTAGTATTCCTATTTTAGTCTAGTAAATGTTATTATATGATATCTTTAAATCCTGCAAAGATTAAAATTCTAGTATGACTTAATTCTTTAATTAGTATGACATTATTTACTAGCCAATTTGTAGAATTTGTAATCTCAAGCCATAAATTAATGTACTATTCACTCTATTTCCTTCAGTTTCACAATCAAAATTTTGTAACTAAATATTATAAAATACAATAATTGGTTCTGGAAAAGTGACATGAAATGCAAATTCGTGAAGTGCAAGTCCTATTTTCCCATAAGATGCAATGTTATTATGGGAGTATGCTTCCCAGTCAACCTGAAAAATTCACTTTTTTATCATAAATAATGCAGTTTAACAGAAAATAAAAGAAAACATTACAGCAACATAACAGCAAATGAAAACCTAGCATCATAAAGTAAAAAAAAATATTTTAATTATCTTTAAAACACATAATAGTAAATGAAAACCCAGCATTACAAAGCTGTTATTCTTCTTTCGGCATTTGTGCAATTTACCTCCAATGCATTTCTGCATGCGATTTTTTATCTTCATTTGTTCATTCCAAGAAAATTCTTTTATTTAAATTAACTAACGAAATGCAATGTTGAGTATGTGATGCACAGATGTATTCTTTGGTTCTACAACAATCATTTCCAAGCTGCAAACGCATGATGCAAAATACAAATAATAGGCACGAAACAAGAAGTAATGGTCGTAAAAATTTTTGCCACTAAGTGCAAATTTGCGAAGTTTATAAAAGCTGGTGCAGTTGGTTTTACATACGAACTTTTTCCAATTTTGTTCTCATTCCTAATTCATGTTGATCAAAGTGAAGATGACCTCTGTTAACTGCTGAATAGTCCATTGAGATATAATAATTTTCTGATGTAGCAAGTTTGGTCGTAAGTTTGTCTATCGCCAGTCAAATTTAAATACGTAAATGAGTGTTGGACATTTTTCATTTGCATTTTAAAATTATTTAAATTTTCATACAAATTCAGGGTCTGAACCAAAGAGTGCACAAAAGAATGAGATTTCATTCTTTTACCATCAATTTCCACGTACAATTTGAATCATAAGTCCACAAATTGTTCTTAAGACAAAAATTTTAGGTTTTTGAGAGGAAAATCTTTTGTTGCCAAGATTAACCTGCATTGTTGCTGATTCATGAAATTATTTACATTGAATTGGAATGGAAAAAGGGAGAGGGAGGGAAAGACAAGGGAGAGAAATAGGGGGAATGAGAGAGTAATGGGGGGAAGAGAGAGGATGGGGCTTCATTATTCTATTGTTTTATTTCTGTATTGATTTATACTGCCATAAATATTGTACAGGTGCTTCTCATTTCTGATGACTGAGTTTGCCAAGTTTAGTGAGTGTAAATGTGAGATGTGTAGCACCAAGGTTCCTGAAGCGAGCGGAGGGTGGGGTTGACACACATAGCATGTGGGGCAGAGCCCCTAGTATATAAAAAATACCTCAATCTCATTTTTAAAATGAAAGGAAATCTGACTCAGTAAAAATGAACTATTCTCTTATAAATTTGTGATTCAAAGATTTTGACTCAGTACCTAATAGCTTTTGATTAGGGATCAGATTTTTTATGTACAGGGTAGATGTTACAAAATGACACAAGTTTCCTATATTTATTCAATAATAACGTTTTATGGTTAATTTTATTTGTATCATCTTAGCATAATATTATATCATAAAGGATTTTTTTGGGATGTAACGGGCTGGGTCAAGAAAATTTCTTATGTTGATTGCAACGCTAATATTATGAGTGGTTAAATGCACAGATGACTTATTACTGAACTCGTCACTCCAGTCATTAATAGTCTTACAAATAAAAAAATTTAATTTTGAAACAGTTACTGGCAATGTCAAATATATCATCAAAGCTGCACCTACATTGCTATAGATTGATGCCCGTCTGTATTTAATCATTGTTAAATCCAATAGTTCCTTGGTGTAGCTACAGTTTTCACCTTGGTGTAGCTACAGTTTTCAATCTTGTCTTTCAAAACAGTGTTTGTTATAGCAAGAGAAGTTTGTCACAAAGACTTTGGACAATAAATTTCTTATAAACTTTAGTGAATATTCTTTGATTTATTGTTCATTTGGTATGAGTCTTGTAAGCATTATTTTCGGATCCCCCTGCACTGCATGGGCCTGCAGCCTCCAAGTTACACCCCTGCTTGTAATATCAAGTTTGAAGCACAAATGTTGTTGATTGTCATATCGTAGATGTTTCTATCAGGCCCTTAGTATTTTAAATCTTTTACTTACAAGGAGAGGCTACAACCTTTGGGTCACAGATTTTGATTAAACACAACCAGGTGGTTCTACATCGAAAATAAGGAGACCTATGTCTCTGGTTTTTTGTGAATGGGCCCTTGAGTTCGAGAAATCAGCATCTAAAATATTCAAAAACATCATATGCAACTTAATAGATTTCATTGTCAAATTGTTGATAAAAAAGGGAATGGCTGAGTGGTTAGCATGCCTAGCTCCTACGGCGTAGGCCTGGGTTTGAACACAAATGTTTTCGTTTTTTTTTTCCAAAATATCCAAGCATTATTTGAAAAGTTATATTCTCCAGTAAAAATATTCTGTATAATTTTTATTTGAAGGTAATGATCGCAGAAACATAATGATGGACATTTTAAATATTGCAGTCAATGAAGCAATGGTTTGTAGCATGAAATATGCCATCGTGCAAGAATGGTCATCTATAATTGTATATTATTATTAACTTTATTGTTATATTAATTATATAGTATTTATAATATTAGCCTTGCCTTGGTGGACAGCGATAAGAAGAGAAAATAATGAATATTGTGATTTCCTTGAATATTTTGTATACTTGTATATTTGAAAAAAAACACAAAAGTTATCTATGGAGACATTGATAAAGAATTAAAAATGCCCATTATTATTCATTACCTACAAATAAAAATTATACAGCGTATAATTTTTTAATTTGAAAATGCAGATGTAAGACTAAGAGAAAGTCATAACCTGATTGTAATACAGTTATCCCTCGTTATATGTGATCTCACTTTGTGTTTTCGCCATAACGCGATTTCAAAATAAATCAAAATAAAAACTGCATACAATGTAATTGCATGACCAGTGGAATTGGAGCAATTAGTCAAGTAATTTTATATGCGCACATTGTATAAGGTAGTAGATTGTGGGGAATGCATCCCTATTTTACCAATTATAATTATCAATTCACTTTATGTGGTGATTTCTCGGAACCAATTAATCGCATAATACGAGGGATACCTGTATAAAGTTTTGGGATGTTATGAACTATTTTATGAATACACCTGAAAATTAGCAATGTGATAAAGCCGATATTGTGAAGATAGCAATAAAATTCTTCTTGAGAACATTGTTTTGCTAACTAATATAATTTTGGAAATTTACACATTCTAAAGTAAATGTAGAACATGAAGTTGTATTAGCTTGGCTATGGAAAATATCTAAAATTTTCACCAAATGCATCTTTCTATCTTTGAAAACTATATATTCAATATACTATCACATTTATGTAGTAAATGTAATTTTTTATTTATACAGGTTGAACATGAAATTAAATCTTAGAACAATTTTAAATTAATAATTCCATCTTTTTTTTCCCAAAAAAATATATGCAATTGTCAGCTAATATCTGAACATAGCATGTGTATTTTTCCCAGTTCCTTTTATTATTAGAAAGACTAATTGCATAAACGTTTATTGAATCTTATGTTCTCTATGTATAGTTTTAGTTGGTATAACTAATGTGTAGAAATCCCATTATAGAAAGGATATGCATATATTTTCTATGACAAAAAATTCATTTTACTGCCAGCAAAATTGCTAAGCTGTTCAGTGGTATTTTACTGAGACATCATTCAAAATGTTTAAAATAAAACTTTAGTCCTTACAGTAATATGACCATATTTTTTTGTTTATCGTATGCAGAATAAGGAAGAAGTTGGCAATCTCTTGCAAATATTACAGTCCATGTGGAGAGAGCACAAGTTAACTCCTGAAGTTCAAGATATGACATTTCAGCTCTCTGTTGGTGAGTTGTTTTTTCTCAAATTCAGTTCTTTAATGTATTGCTGCTTTTATTAGAAAATGTATTTTGATATGTAGTAAATGCTGCTTAATTTGATCATATGCAATTTAATTGATATCATTCTGATAGCAATAAACTCAGTGGTGAACTGTAGTGGGCTTGCAAGAGCCCATTGTTAAAATTTTTTAAATTTGCAAGCCCATTGTAAAAATTATCGTTTATTAGTTGTTCTTTACCAGCAAACTGGAAATAGCAGAATGCCTTATGGGCACGTCTGGTTCATCCGTCAGTCTTAACTTTCATCTCCTAAACCACTGGATGGATTTTAATTAAATTAAGTATGAGTGATCGTTATTAAAATTCATCTACCAATTGCGATTTTTAACTGAATCCATCAATTAGAACTTCCACTTTACATAATCATAATGAGCAAATTTCACAAAGTTGAGCCTGACTTTATTATTGATATCCCATATTTTGTTTACATCGATCGCGAAGACGGTTCTCTCAGCAAACAACAATTAAAAATCCATATATTTCTCTCCCAGGCTTTTATATGATTTGTGAGGTATAGATTAAAACATTTATTTGGATAGAGAACAACATTTACTACAAGATAGTCCCCGAGACCAGATAGTTACAACTTATAGTTTTGGGGATCAAAATTCGAGAATCGCCCAATCTTTCGATACCTGTTCATATGTATTTCCCATTAAGAATGCCTTTGAAATCTCTGTGTATTCCATTTATGGAGTTTACTTTTACATCTTGTTAGGCGCATTTCGCTTTCAGCATAAGCACCTATTAGCGTCGGTTTGTCTGTCCGACCGCATGTTCGTTCTTGACTTCTACCAAATGGATTTTTATGAAATTTGATATTAACCCTTTGCCCGATTTGCCCGTACCACATACGGGCAAAAAAAATGGGCCTTTGCGGATTTGCCCGTACCTGGTACGGGCAAATCTGGCGAAGAAATAGCTCAAACTGATTTTACCGTATTATTTTATGAGGTAGTTGAATGTATTCTCGCAGGGTGGCTCTATGTGTATGGACTGTAGTGGACTCTGTCGCCCAATATCGGTATTATTTCGTATGTTTAGAACATATCTTCACTACTTCTTGTCAACAGTGTTTTTGCGAGTGAGCAGTGATTTCTCAGCTGATTTCTTTCCCATTACAGTATATTATCTACACGGATGTGATACTGCTTATCCAAATTATTATAATTACAAGTAAGTGTTTTTTATGTAAGTGTTTTTCATGCCGCTAATTCCACATGGTTTTATTTGTGATTCATTGCGAAACATTTCTCGAGGAGTACAGTCATCTACCTGTGTCAACCCAAATTGTTCTGTCACTTATAAAGCCATTACTAGGAAAGGGTTACTGTATAGCTATGGATAATTATTACAATTCCCCAGAACTAGCAGATATACTCGTTAAGAATCAGACTGATGTATTTGGAACCTTGAGGACATCAAGGAAAAACATTCCACAGGAATTGAAAAATAAGAAGCTCAAAACGGGTGATATTGTAGGGTACCAACGAGGAAAGATTTGTGTCATGAAATGGAGAGATAAAAAAGATGTAGCTCTGCTCTCTTCAATTCATACAACCACCAAAGTTAGTGTTAGTGGGAGGAAAGGTGAAAACACGAAACCGGCGGTAGTAGTAGATTATAATGGAGTTATGGGCGGAGTGGATAGGATGGATCAAAATCTAACTTATTATCCAGTAATCAAGAAGCAAATACTACAAAAAAAATTTTTATCATCTACTTGATCAGGCAATTTGGAATTCATTTGTGCTCTATAGGAAGAGTAAGGGTTCAAAAACACATCTAGAATACAGAATGGAGTTGGTGCAGCAGCTGATAGAGAAATACCACAGTGAAACATTCGGTGCCAAAGGGGGTCGTCCTTCGACGGAACCCAGTCCTCTAAGACTAACAGGTCGGCACTTCCCTGAATATATCCCGCCTTCAGAAAAGAAACAGAATCCAGCGAGACAATGTGCCGTGTGTTGCTCACGACGAGACAATAAGAATAAAAAAATTCGGAAGGAAACAAGATTTTTCTGCCGAGATTGTGATGTTGGTCTGTGTGCAGCCCCATGTTTTAGGGATTACCACACAAAGAAGGACTATTAGAGATTATATTTGCTGTTCAAAAATATGAACAAATAATTTGTTATGACCCATAAAACCATTATATATAAAATATTTGATATTGAAAACGAAATACTAGATGTAAAACCTTTGTGTATCTAAGATCAGTTTTAAAAGTAGTTAAAAATTCTCTTGGTTAAAACATTCAATAAAAACATAAAAAATCTAAAAAACTGGAAAATATTGTTATTTAATGCCTTGCAATAATGCATTATTTCATTATCAGAAATAAAAAAACCTGCCCTTTTTCCAAATAAAATCTTCATTAAAACTCATCAGTCAAAGGGTTAAGGACTGACAGTAAAAGACAATAAGAAAATCACAAAAATAAATCACGCAAGCCAATCGGGGATACCATTTTACTGGTGAAAAAAATGAACTCCATTATATCGCGTAAATATTTGGTCAAATTAAAATAGTTTTTAAATAAGTGTGTAGAACTAGTAACGTAAAGTATTTAATTTCCTCTACTATTTTAATTTGACCAAAAATTTATGAGATATAACTGAAAGTTAATTTTTTTCCAAGTAGTTTTTCTCATAAGAATCAATGGTATGAGGGGAAGCTTGCAGGAGTTAAGGACAGTTTACCACAACTGATTTGACCTGGGTCAATTTAGCATTTATTCCCATCTGAACTCAAACGGGAAAAATGCAAGAAATGGGACCAATGTAAACTGTGCTACATGGATGAAAATTCTCCATCAGAGTATACAGAAGTGCTGCATCTCAGGGTCACTCGCAGTAAGTTCACAACACTGCTACGTTTTTTATTCGAATTTTGGATGTAGTCACGTGACTGCATGAGGCTATTTTACTCAAATAGGCATTGTTTTGTTGTCAGGAAACATGTATGTCTTATTTGCAGAGAATTATTCATCAGTGTAGTAGAAAAAGTGCTTATTCTTTAGGATAACAGTTTTTAAGAATATAAAGACTATTAATAAAGTGAAGTAGAATTATTAATATTGTTACTGATCCTTCAGTATAGAAGTAGAAAATATTCTTTGTAAACTTAAGAAATTATCTTTCAATCTGTATTATGACAACTAAAAATTTTATTGGAATTAAAGTTATAAATTATAAAATAACAAGAGAGCAAAGATGCACACATCATGCAAGGCAGAGGCGTTATTTACAATTTATGCAGTCATGTCAAAAAAGATCAATATTAATGCCTTTGTATAGTATATAAGAACTAACAAATGATATGCCAGTAGTGATGCCAAGGAAATAATGAATTTTTGATTCACTGACTTACAGTAGTCTCTCAATCATCCGGGATGTATGGAAAAAAAATAATCCCGGTTAATTCACCATCCGTATAAAATGTACAAAAAAGAATTCAAAATATTTAGAAAAAAATCGCATGTATGAGCTTACTATATTCATTTGAAATAATATACCAAAGGAGCTTGTTTTTTCTCTTTATTCACCTTTTGGTGAATGGTGCTGTGCAGATTTCTCAGCAAGGCTGCTGTCTTGCTTTTGCTCCAAATAATCAAGCCGAGTTTCCACATGAGTTAAAGCAGCACTGTGACTGATTCTTTGCTCTAGTATAAGGTTGTCTTCTTCCTGGTCCAGATCATCGGCGACTGTTGGTTCACCTTCGGTAATAATATGCTGCACAATTTCTTTGTCATTTAATACTTCATTACTAGCCAAATTTTGGTCTGCATTTAACCACTCATGCACAACTTCCTCATCAACATTCACACGTCCATTAATGCGGTGTAAATTATTTAATACTTCAGGCACCGTTTCATTAAAACTCCTCAAAACTGAGAAATTCCTCATTGTTTCCTGGTAAAAGTTTTCTCCATGATTTTTTTAAAGTAAAGCTTTTTACCGATTTTCACACAGCAGCAATTTTACAAATAGCATCCAACACTTAGTTTTTTCCAAAACAGCAATAAATCATTACCATCTTCCTTTATGTAAATTTCTTCGATAAATTGTTTTCATATTTTTTATCATTCCTTGATCCATAGGCTGGATCAAAGCTGCCTCATTTGGAGGTAAATACTTAATGAAGATATTTCCATCTTCGAATTTTAGAATTTCTTCATTCTGGTGACTAGGAGCATTGTCTAAAAGTGAAACCGCTTTTTGGGGCAGACGTTGACGCACTGCTGGAATGAATTTTGTTTTAAACCAGTCCGTAAAAAGTTCTCTGTCTATCCATGATTTCTTCAGCTGCCGGCTCACTCTGCTCATTTTTTCACCTTGGATAGCAATCTGACGAATGCCATGTCTTTGGTTAAATCTTGTTAACCAACCAGAAGATTCATTTAACTCTCCCTTTAATTTCAATTCATCGAAAAAATACTTTGCTTTCACTGCACAAATGGCACCCAAAACCGGGTTTCCCTCAGCCCTCTGTTGGTTGAACCAAAAAACCATTGCTTTATCCAGATCATTGTATGTAGAGGTTTTCATTGTTTTTCAGTTTGACATACCACACACACTATTAGAAACTCCAGCAAACTCAATTTACTTATTTTTGTTTCTCACAACATCACGCACTGTTTGGTCACCATCATTGTATTCGTTCATTAGCATCTTGGTCATCATACCATTATCAGATTTTTTTAATTGTCTATTGTTCTATAGAAAGAACAACCCTTTTACGTTTCGACATAACCATGTAAGGGTTTTTCAACTTTCAAATTATGCAAAAACAAAATAATGTATGCACCCACTACGATGTATTAAAATACAGTGAACACTTGAACAAAAATCCCGATCTGCTCAGTGAGAGATGGGTAGTGTTTTCATGCGCTATCTGCATAATGTTTCTCTACGTGAAATACAATGTATTAATGTGTATGTCTAACACCTGAATAGAAGCAACAACTATGTATCTCTCCTGTATCTTTCACCCCCTCCTATTCATGCTTCCACACTGCATATCGCCCACAATCTCAGCCTTTGGTATGCTGTCACATTGTTTTTTAGCAGTCACCTTCTCGTATCCCAGATTATTTTTGTAGATATATTATTTTTTGAACATCCCGGTTAATCTGCATCGCAGTTATTCTGATCCAAGATAATCAGGAGTCTACTGTATATCCTAATCATTTGTAATTAATAAAACAATCACAATTGTTTAAAACATACCTCACGAGAATAGTAGTAATATAACCTTTATGTTCATGTTCATTCCTTCATCGTAAATTTCACATTCCTTTTCACTTACAAATGCTGTATATACGTAAAGAAAATAGATGTACATATTTATGTTCATTTCTTCATCATAGATAATCCATTTCCCTCCATTTACCAAACATTGCATGCACATGAAAGAAAATTGAACTAATTAGGTATTTACAACAGATATTGTTTACTTCAGTTGCCATGAGGATTGTTTTTGTTGAAAACAATTAAAAAACATGGGAAAAATTTCTAAATTCAAAGTGAATTACAACTTTCTCATTTGATTTTCTTGAAATTGGCTACTCCTTCGATAAAAATTGACTGAACAAAACAGAGGGTGTTTGACTAGTACTACAATTTTGGTTGAAGACTTTTTATTATAATTTATATTTTATGTGATATAAAGAAAAGTTCATTTTTTGTCACCAGTAAAGTGGCACCCGATTAGGCTACGTGAACCATTTACGTATATCATTTTCTTATTTTCTTTACCATTATGTCCTGGATACCAAAATTCATGAATATCCGCCCAGTAGTTTCAGAGATGAAATTGCGGATGGACGGACACAACCTAACCATAAGGCATTCTTTTTAGGCGCATTTCGCTTCCAGCATAAGCGCCTATTAGCATCGGTTTGTCTGTCTGTCTGTCTGCCTGCATGTTCGTTCTCGGCTTCTACCTAGCGGATTTTTATGAAATTTGATATTAAGGACTTACAATCAAAGAAAATAAGAAAGTCAGAAAAATAAATCACGTAAGCCAATCAGGGGTACCACTTTACTGGTGACAAAAAATGAACTTTCCATTATATCTCGTAAATATTTGGTCAAATTAATATAGTTTTCAAATAAACTTGTAGAACTAGTAACATAGAGTATTTCTTTTCCTACACATTTTTATCATAGGAGTAGCCGTTATCAAGAAAATTGAACAAGAAAATCGTAATTCGCTTTGGACTTAGAAAAATTCATGTATAGCTACCTAATTGTTGTCAACATAAATAATCTTATTGGTTACTGAAATAAATAAGAACTGCTAAAATTCATTTAATTGCTTACGCGTGCATGACAGATTTTGTAAGTGGAAGAAAATGGATTCTCTACGGCGAAGAAAAGAGCAAACGTAAATATTACAACTACTGAACTCAATTGAGGTATGTTTTAAGTAAATTTTGATTGTTTGGTTGATTAAAACTGATTAGAAAATAAGTCACTAAATATAAATTGAATATTTCCCTGGAATCTTTTCTGATATATCGTTTTGAAGTATTTAGTCATTAAAATTACTTAATGTTGATTGATGCACCAACTAAGGGGGGAGAAAAAATTTTTAATCGAGAAAGATACAATCGGGCCGTGGTGTTTTTCTGTTTTATGGTGTGTTTGGTCCAATTATATCATATAGTTTCAAATACTCCATCGCCCGAAACACGCCTATTTGTGATACACTATACACTTGCCTAACTTGTTTTACTTTTATAAAGAACGCCTAAAAATTAAGTTTCAACATATCTGCACCTTTTGTTTGCTTGATGCACTCTATATAAATTAGAGGAAAAAGTTTTCCGCAGACTGACTTTTTCATATCTCTTTAAAAAATAAAGTAAGAATAATGGTATTAGATTTTTTAAAATGGATTTGATTAATATTATATATTTATGTAATCGTTATTCCCAATCTTTCAAGAGGTGTAACAAAAAAATCTGTCATTACTGGATCGGTAGAAGTTGAGATATGACATTGTATGTTTAGGAAGAGATAAAAAAAGCCTAGTTTGCAGAAATTTTTAGTTTCTCTAACATTAAATAATTTTCCCAAATTTTTAGAAAATTATAATTTGTATAACCAGATTCTGCATGGAATGTGCTATGGTTGAGCTCCATAATTTCACTTAAATGACAAATTTACTATAATCATGACAAATTTTAGAGGTGGAATGCACTATAGCTAGAAGTCAGATGTTGTGTGACTCAGCTGTTAACTCAGATGCGAAAAATCATGTGCCTGGGTGCTCCAAGCATTTCACGTCAGAAATTGCCAATTTTTTCAATCACTAAGTTCCCTTGTTACAAAGCCTTTCAAAGGCAACAACGCATCAAGAAATCGCCTAGAGAGCATTGGCCTGAGTTTGGAGTGACGCAATATATTTAAGATCATTGTTTATTTAGATGTTATATTACAGAGTAGATATTTAGATTACAGTATATTTGAAATTTGATTTTTGTTTAGTATTTTAATAGCATCAGGAAAATGACAATGAAAAATTTAAAGAATCTTAGTCCTCTACTGACGTAACTTGTAGGCAAAGCAACATAAATCGAATCAACATAAATTGCGGTGACATAAATCGGGGTATACTTGTGTTTAATATGACATTATTTACAACTATAGGACCAAATCAACTTCGTCAGTTCCTGTTAAAGTGCAGTAAATTTCATTTTTCACTGTTAATTAGAAGGAAATAGGAAGAGATTTTAAAGTGATAACAATAAAGTACCAATTAAACTTTCATTGGTGAATGTTAAACTAATATAATTTAATTAATATTCTTGCACATTTAATGCTTTGCCTCATTATTTTGGAGTAATGCATTTTTGAGAAATAAACAAATTTGCAAGAAATAATATTTACACATTTGCAATGAAAGAGAGATTATCACACTTATTTTTCAGATTTTCATGTAGTTATATTTGTGTTTGCAAGTTTTTTTCTGAATTGATTCAGCACATTTATGCCAGGCATATAGATTCGTAGGTCACCAAACTAGTATAATAATTTCAATCATTTGGGAAGCAGTTGCCATAGAAACATAATTTTCATACCTGACTTTCACATGTTGCAAAATATCTCCTGTAACTATCAGGACAAGAAATTTCTTATTATTTTGATGAGCTGGATTCAACAATTTTCTTCTAGGTATAAAACTTGTAACAAGTGGCCATCCAGCCTTGAAGTCTCTAGAATCCATGGTAATTCACCAATTTCTTTGAACAAATACTCATCGAGTCATAAATGGGCATCTCTTTCCCTATCATTCTTTACTACTTGACTATTTTCCACACCAATTAACAGGTGTCCCATCCATCCCATACCATTAATCAGGTGCATAGCCAAGAGGAATCTTGATTACCAAATACAGGAGGTCCCGAACCTACAAATGGACATACAAATGCCAACACACACACAAACCAAGCATTGCTCTCGGGAACTACTTGTGGTGGTGAAACATACCGTGATCCCTTTGTATGATGTTCTGTGACACCAATCCATCATACTGTTACTCACAAGGAGAGGCTACGACCTTCGGGTCACGGATTTTGATGAAACGCGACCAGGTGATTCTACATTGAAAATAAGGAGATCCGTGTCTCATGGTTTTTGTGAATGGGCCCTTGGTTTGAGAAATCAGCCTTGAAAATATGCAGAAGGTTCGTATGCAGCTTAGTAGTCTTCATTGTCGAATTGTTGACATAAAAGGGAATGGCTGAGCAGATAGTGTGCCTAGGCGTAGGCCCGTGTTTGATCCCGAATGTTTGAGTTTTTTTTAATTATCCAAGCTTTATTTGGAAAGTAATATTTTGTGGTAAAATTACGCTTTATAATTTTTACTTGGAGGCAATGAATGCAGAAATATATAATAATGTGCATTTTAAATTCTTCATTAATGTCTCCACAGTTAACTTCCGTGTTTTTTCACGTTAACGTGTGCAAAATATTCAAAGAAATTCACACTATTCATTATTTTCTCTTCCAATGGCTGTCCTCCAAGGCAAGGCTAATATTATCAATAATATGTAATTAATATAACAATAAAGTTAATTATAATATATAATTATAGATGACCATTCTTGAATGATGGCATTTTTCATGCTATGAACCATTGTTTCATTGACTGCAATATTTAAAATGCCCTTTATTATGTTTCTGCATTCATTACCTCCAAATAAATTATACAGTGTATTTTTACCAGAGAATATTACTTTTCAAATAAAGCTTGGATAATTTGAAAAAAATATGAAAACATTCCCTTTCATGCCAACAATTCGACAATGAAGACTATTAAGTTGCATATTTTTGAGGCTGATTTCTCGAACTCAAGACACAGGTGTCCTTTTTTTCGATGTAGAATCACCTGGTCAATTTTCATCAAAATCCGTGACTCAAAGGTAGCCTCTCTTTGTCAGTTGCTTGTTCATTCAATGATTGGGACGATAACCAAAGGCAATGCTAGAATTTTCAACCGTATTGTTTTCTACTATTATTCATTGCAAATGTACAATATTTCAGCTTAATTGTGGCTTGGGAACCTAACCACCATTTACAACATTTTAAGAGTGTCACAAGATTTTGAAAAGTGTGTATTTCTAAATTTTAAAGTGGAATATCTTAACAGCATTTGAACCTTCATTGTATGAGATGCAGCATGCTTTTAGGACAAATTTTTGCAACAAAAAAGTGCATCTTTTACACCAGAAAATACGGTAAGAGTTTTTTAAATGTTTAAGATAACAGTTTTTCATACACAGTGGAAACTTGTTTGTATGTTTTTCACAGGATGCGGCAAAAATAACGTATATGTGAGAGAAACGGTCAAGAAAAATTTTTCTTATAATAGTGATTGAACTGCAGTAATACATACTCCTTGCTGAATATCATTAATATGTACTTTCTTACGCAACCACTACATGTTATTCAGACAGTGCAATGATGGGATACTCGATTGACTCGCAAATTACAGTACTTATGATGCGTGCACAGGTGAGCACAGACACACCTACGTTAGATCGTGCACCAAAGCTGATTGCAATGCTTCCATGATGGTCAGTGTACTTGAAGACATGCGCAACATGAGCACATTCGCCTCAATTTAGATTTGGATCACCTGAGCAAAATGGGAAGATGAGTGTTGGTAAATAGACAGTTCTGTACATATTCAAGACAACCTAAATTTTTTTGGCTCCTCAGTATATTTTTACCTATATTCTTAAGTACATCATGAGGACAATTTCACAATAGTACAAATCCCATCCAATACAAAGAATTAATACACTTTAGACAGACAAATAAATGGTGTTTAAAAGTATCCAAAACAATGTCTGAGTAAATTTTAAAAGAGAATAACTCAGAAAATCTCGAAGAAATCGGTTTCTTAATCTCCGTGGGTACACTTCTATGTGGACGGGAAGCAGAACAGTAGATTGTAGGAGTGATAGGAGACTAGTTTTCCATTTACGTTCAGGACATCAAAACGTCACCTAATGACACTAATTCTTGGAAAATCAGCTACCAGTCACTTATAATTGAGAGGAAATGGCCACCGGGGAACGTAAATTGAAACATATAAGTGAGAAAAACGTACATGTGAGAAACGTATAAAGGAGTTAATTAATATTGGAGCTACTGGTCCAAGTAATGCATTTTTGTTAGGTCTTGTAATTTGTAATTTCCTTTTGAAACTATTTACAGCGCTGTGCAATGGCGATGGTAATTATGCAGAGTCTTTGGTGTCATCCCTCAGTGTCAATCACTATGATACTTGCGGTCAATGGATTTCTGGTCCTAGGGCATTGTTGCAAGCTGCCATGTCTCCACGAACTGGAATTTGAAGAAAACTGAAGTTGGGATCTTTTTGTAACAATACTACCTTTTAATTACATCAGAGTTGTTAAAACATCAAAGTATAAACATGGAAATTGATGTTTCATGTGCTCATTTAAATCCTCTTAACATTTAATGTTGGTAATGTTTTGAGTTAAAAAGATACTGGGCCAGTGTGATGGGAACTTGAAATTTTTATAATCTCAGAAATATCATTAGATTTGTATCATGAGATGTGTTTTATAGAGATATTTTTAATCAGATTTCCTCAATGTTGCATTTTTAAATCTGTGTGGAATATTAAAATATATATTTTAAAATAATACTTCACATAATTTATTACACATTCCGGAAATTTGTAAATTTACGTATACTTCTTGTTATCTCAGAAAACTTGGTTGTCAGTCATTTATTGTTTGTTTTCACTAAATACTGCTTTACTGTGGGAATTAAGGTTTAATTAATTGTAGAATTATGATTAAATTAATTCCATACTGTTTTATGAATTATCTGTATAAAATTAAATCTGTATCTTTTGGAACCCAAAGAATATGCCCGATAAATTTATAATAAAATTTTCAAATGTTTGTGTTTTAATTTTTGAGTATTTTATTTACCAAGTTACCATTTCTAAAAGTAGCAAGTTTAGTGATACTATTAATGTAAGCATGATTATTTTTAAAAGAGAAAAATTATTTTCTTTAATACCTGAGGATATTTTATTTTTAAACATACTAGTACAAAAGTCTGTCAATATGACGGTATGTGTTGATTAAATATTAAATTTGAGACACTTCCCACTCTTCCTCCCTCATATTTTAATTTTATATTCTATTTTTTCCGATTTTTCGACATTTCATAAAGAGGTTGCTATGGTAGCATTGTTGATCTCGAATTTTTGCATTATTGGACTCAGGCTTTCAAGTGCATTTACACAGCTTACAATGAAATAAAATCATGAAAGACAAAAACCGATTGAAAATTTGTGAGACAAGTTTTATGTAAATTAAAAAAAAATAAATGTAGCGTAAAAACTGTCAGAAACAACTCCAATGCATTGTAATGATGGACACAACATCATTTCAAATAGGAAGATACTTCACACTTACATTGAAAATATCTTTTTGTTTGCAAATTTTATTGGACAGTTGAAAGCAAATTAATATATTGACAATGATTATGATTAATTTCTTTCGATAATTAAGCAAGATATTTGATGCATGGCCGGTGCATTTATAGTGATTACAAAAAATGTGTGAATTAAAAAAGCTACTTACTCAGTTCTTTCGTCATCAAGGTAAACAAAACAAAAAGCTAATTAAAATATTAGCGGTCGTATGTTCATTCGCATTTCTTCCACGCCTTAGAAATGACACTGCAGTAAACAAACATATCGTTCAAATTAAGCCATCATTACTTCCCTTTCGATTAAAATGCATTCAAAATATATAAGAAGAGTTCTCACAATTGATTTCAAATACAACATCAAAGTTCATATCATTGCTTTTAGATATAGACATAATTTTGCTAGATCAGCAATAATGCTGTCGCCCTTGACGACAAAATTTTGTCGTCTAAAATTTAGCCAAATTTTCGTGTTAATAATTAATTTGTGGAACGATTCGATGCGTATTCGAAAATCAATGACTGGAAAATGAATATGTTCTTTTAGGCTTCCGTTGGTGCAAGTCTCGTATTCCTATCGCAATTCTAAGTGGTTTTAAAAAGCAAATGAAAAATGTGCTGCAGCTGCAAATGTGCAAACACAAAAAGAAAGAATTCTCTTTAATATATGTAATAGGTAGGTATTCTGTTGCATCATAACTTATTAATGTAAAAAATGGCCATAATTTAGGTAGGTAAAAGTGATCATTTAAGAGAGACGCTGGGCCAAAGCTTGATTTTTCTGTTATTTAGCCTGTTGACTATAGCATTTTGTATTACCAAAGAGATACCTTATATACCCAAGAAGTAAGGCATTTCAATGATACTTCAACCATACAGTTCATAATCTCAACTGTAAATTAATATAGTCTAGGTCAGGGATGGCGAATATGTGGCACTTGTGCCTGAAGTGGCACGTGCAATTTTACTTGGCATGCACAAGCTTGCATTTTATATATAAAATATGGAGTTTGTTAGAGAAGGAGTGAACTTATGGCACACGAAAAAAATTCTGCTGATTCACATTACTTTCTTGGCATGACAAAATTCATTTGCCATCGTTGGTCTAGATACTTAAAGGAACCTTCATGGAAAATTTACTAACAAATATATTTAAAAATTGGTGGAATGAAGTGATCCTATGCTGACCAGCATAGACTTTAAAGTTGGGAATAATTTTGAAATGAGAAAAAAATTCTGCTATGACCAGGAATTGAACCCTTGTCTTACACTTGCCAGGCAGATATTCTACCCCAGTCTATGGCTATTATGGTAAAGAATGGATAAATCTCCCTTAAACCATAAAAGATAAAGGAAATACAGTCCCCCGCTTACATAACTGTTTGGTTCAGCAAACCCTTACATAAGTCAAATTTTACGTCGGAAATTATTGTATGTATGTTTGTGATATTTTATACTTTGATTGGCCGCTTTCATATTGCCTCACAAGGTTGAGTTTTTCCTCAAGTATGTCTCTTCTTCTTTAGAATCACTTTTACTCTTATCATTCATGATAACAAAAGTTATGTATTTTGCAATAAAAATAAGTTACGCACAATCAACACAACAAGAGATGAAAACACTGCAAAACACAGGGTCTGTAATTGTAAAAACACCAGTTTATGGGATGTTTCTCCTTGCCATTGGCTAAATACTTGATCACAAGCACTATAGGTTTATATTTTACTCTCTTATCCTTGGTGCACACCTACACATAAAATGTACACAGTCCTTTTTAACTGAATTGCCTAAAACAGTATTTTGGTATCGACAATGCCATCCTCATTAGGCCTTGGTCAATGAATCAACTTCCATTATTTTATAAGAAGGCTTCTTTCCATTCTTTATTTTTTTCTTTGAGAATTCCAATCTGCTAACACGCAGGTTCCTAAAGTGTGGTCTGTGAGCTCCATTCAGGTGACGTGTGCAGAGCAATTGAGAATACCTAAAAATAATAATAAAATCATGATAAAAACCAATTTGTAATGTTTTGTAAATATTTGTAAATTTAATATGAAAACAAAAAAAAACACATGGCTGCACAGTTATGTTACAATGTTCAGTCTATTTATGGTTTTCATGGTAAGAAGACCATGTCAGAATTTAGTGCTTTTTCAAATAAAAATTAAAGGTTTTTCATTTGTCGGTTTATAAAAAGGGATTATAGTCAATTCTTAGAAATGGATTTGAAGAGGAAATTGATAAAGGATCAAACCAATGGTGGTGAAATTGACAAAGTTGATCAAACCAATGGTGGTGAAATTGACAAAGTTGTCTGCCGAGACCATCAGCAACTTTCAAGAGGTATGTGAAAATAAAAAGTTTGAAAACCGCTGTGCTAACATATTTAGGAAGAAATATTATTTTAAATTAAACAGCACAAAGCATGAACTACTGCAATAGGTATCGTGTATAGGAGAAGCCTAGCAATTAATAAAAAACTAAACAATGGGTTGAGTGAATAAAAAATAAGCAAATGCTTATGCTTAAGATTTCTATCACTTTTTAAGCAAATGCTTGATTTGGGGTGAATAAAAAAAATAGCATTTGCTTTTGCTAGAAATAATAAGCATTTGTTTATTTTAAAGATTTTTCCTAAGCATTTGCTTAAAATTGTATGAATCAAGCCGAGCTTTTGCTTAATGATTTAAGCATATGCTTAATGATTTAAGCATATGCTTAAATTTCTTTAAGTGAGGTAAAGAGCTTGCTAAGATATTTATAAGTACTCTATTTTCATGATAATTTATCCTAAATATAACTATGGTAATTTATGGTGACACAAAAGGTTAAAAAATACTAGAAAAATTTCAACAACCAATGGTTATAAAAATTTATATCGTTTCTCTGAAGAAAATGTTAAGTATATTTCAAATCTGTTCCTCGGAGAATATCAAGAGAGATGTGGCAGGGCACTGTCTTCCAAACAGAAGATAGTAATATTTTTAAGATAAGTGATTCCGAATTTCAAATAAGAGTTGGGGAAGAACACCACATACAATGCACAATTGTATGTAAGACAGTAAACTTTGTGGCGCCCAAAATCGCTATAAAGGCAAATGACTGGAGAATATTACTATAACTAATTGAATAAAAATGCACCCATGATTTGTGATATTATTGAATTCGGTTATAAAATAAATAGTTAAAATTATTAATTAACTTATTAAAAAATATTACCCAATATATTTGTTTTTATTTTGAAATTCAACTATGTAAAACTTTGAATGTAAACAAAAACAAGTGATGGAAGAGTTGCAAAGAGCTTCTTCCGTAAAATTTAAGCATTTGCTTAAAACTGAGTAGCAAATGCTTTTAAGCAAAAGCAAACTTTTATTCACTCAATATGAAGCAAATGCTTTTAGCATTTGCTTATGCTTTTAGCAAATGCTTTTGCTGTTTGCTTTAAGCATTTGCTTATTTTTTATTCACTAGACCCATAGTCTTAAAAAATTTGCAAAATATGCTTAGTTTAAATAATGTTATTCTGCCAATATTTAGTAGCTCGTTTAAAAATAATGGTTTATTTTATAAGAATTACATCTACTATTCTACTCAAATGGGCAAGAAACTCTTTCATTGGTGACCCTAAATAAGATCATAAAATGTAACCTTGTCATTGAGATAATAGAAAAGCACCTAAATACTTAATTTCAGGTAAATAAATTATATATAGATCTTGTGATATCAACATCAGCATCAAGTGATGAAAAGTACTGATCATAAGAGGGTCTATGTGATGCATATGCTGGAATATAGAAGAATTAGAAATCAGGAGAAAAATTCTGCCATGACAGGAAATCGAGCCCGGGTCTTCCACTTCCTGGGTGGATATTCTACCACAGAGCTATCACGGCAGACTAAATTTCCTCTTTCAGAATGGGATAATATCTTTGTCAAACCAGGGCTAGCCAAGCTAATATCAGCCATACACAACAGATATTCTCCTTGACGTACACAAAAGAAAACCAGCTACCCTCTCACTAGTGAGATGGCCATTAGAAAATGAGAGTACTGAAGATTCTGGTTGATTTTCAATAATGACTGAATTTTTCATCTCAGCATCTCAATGACTACATTAATTACAAAACCGAATAAATAAAATTTTGTTTCATACTTGACAGTGACCGAATGAAAGAAAGCTTAACATAATTATTAATAAGATTTAAAAATGAATTTTTAGTGTTTCAACACTTCTAGTTTCTTAAAGTGTAAAATTTTAATCGAATTAAATGCTTAACTTCAAGTAAAATTAAGAAACCAATTTATGAGTTAGATTGGTGAATAAATGTTTAAATTCAGCTTCGGGACCTTCTAAGGAAAAAATAAAATATAAATACCTCGAACCAAATGGATGGATTTAAATGTTTTATTTCACGGGATATATTATCGATTAAATCTTTCAGCTTATTAAAAGGAAATAATGCATGCTGCTTTGATTAAAAGGAGTTATTTTTCAGTAAAAATTAATTCTATTTGGAAAATTACATATAATAGTTTTTCATTATTTGATACACATAATTGTAGCAAAAGTAAAATTCAGAAGAAAAACATTTACGACACCATTTAAATGCAACCAAGTCATCATCCTTTCTTTCATTGTTTTTTAATAATAAAAATACAGCATTGGAAGTAATTATAAACCAAACTCGTCCATAAACGATGAAGTATATACAACTTTTAGAAATCCTTTCAATAAAATAGGCGCTTATTCGCCATTTGCTGAGCGTTTGTTTAATTGTTTCATAAATTCTCCGCAGGAGGTCGTTGCTATATACGATGGCTTCCGCTTTGGGTTGTTGTTTGCGACAACCGTGAAGAGTGATCGTATGTGTCATGGAATGTGGTGCTTCATGCCAGCAAGTAAAACTTACGGAGGGGAAGAATCGTGCTCTTAACTAAAGAAAATTTATATTTTGAGCCTATTGGATTATCGGCCGAAACTGAGTGGAAGATACTGAAGTAAGTTAAGATAGTTGATTAGTGCTGATGCTTTTGCTACTGTTTATTGTATCATTATTCGAGAGAGATGTTTCATCGCGAAGTCATTGCTATATCTACTGACTGTGAATACAGCAAATGTCTTCTTATGCTTCCATTTCCAATATTGTGTCTAAACCTTGAGGAGAGAGGTAGCTACTCTGATTCATTCTTGCCAAATAAGGCTCCGATATCGTCCGCTAGATTTTAAATTTGGTGTCACCTTTCTGTGCGTTTGCAAGATTTAATTTCTGTCAGATCTTCTGGATTTGCGGTTAGGGTTTAAGAATTGTAGATACTTGCTCAATCCACTAAATTATACGCTTTATAAACAATATACATTGCAATTATGTGTAGACGAAGGCATTTTCGTACTGATGTTTTTACATTAACCACCTACCTCTCTACCATCTCGAGTTTCAAAACATTGATTCATCTGATCGGATTGACAGTCTTTCCGACGCCGTGTTCCGTTTTGGGTTTTGGGTCTAAGCGGTAGATAATGAGCATTCAGTGGCCAAGTTGTGACACCACCCTTCGTTTATTCAGAAGGGCTTCGTAGCGGCTGGTACAACCCCTGTCGTTTATTCATTGTATATCCCTAATGCTTCGTGGAATGAATTCGGAATGGGATAGGGAAGGAAGTGGTTAAGGATCAGTGACGGCGTTCGTGCTAACTTGGACTTGCTACTCACAATCAGTATGCATGCACAATTGTTTCGACAGATTTTATGCTAGCGGCGTCTTAGCGACTCCCCTTTGACGTAAGAAGTGTAACGTTCGCATTGTGTCATTTCGAAAGGACGTCAACCTATTTCTATCAAGTTCTTATCAGTTGAATTCTTTTTTGCATCCTCGTAGACCTTTTTATTTTTCCTGCCCCATTTAAAGCTTATTTTACATTTTTTTAACGCCTCGAGCGTTTCGTTTATTCGTCAAGAAGAAAGAATAAATTGAAAATTTGGATGAAGTTGTTTGTTTATCTAAGGCAGCGTTTCCTCTGTAAAAAAGCCTTCATCCGCGACGTACTCACAGACGCGTGTGCTCAAAACATTGTGACCAAAAGAAAAAAAGCGTTCGCTTAACAACATATGCTCGGTGTCGAACTCGTCGAAGGACATGTTTATTTCCTCTTAGCTCAAAATCATCTACGGATAATTTAATCCGCTCCATTAACTGGACGGTGCTACTTTGGCGACGAAGTTGCTTTTCCGCATTCCAGGTTGTAGCAAAAATCTTTAAATCGTTCAATATATTATGGTTTTTATTATAATCTCTTCAGTATAGCGTAATTTACGGAGTTGATAGTCAAGTATGTAGATAGATTGCGGTGTACTATTATCCAGCTCATCTAATTCTATCCCATGAGTTGCTGTATGTACTTTGACAATGTCTTATTTTGCCGAATAAAAAGTCGCCGGTTACATCATGATTATAAGTTTTATCTTCGTCGCAAATCCGCTTCGGTTAGATATGTTTTGTCACTTTCATCAAAGCAGTCGATATTAAGTTCTTTTGCAGATGCCTCGGTTTTCCTTTTCCTGATTTGATGCGCTAAACGCGTGGTAATATTTATCTGCGGCGTGGTGCCTGTGGCGTATTAGTTTACGAAGGTCAGGATGGCGTGCAATGAAAGCAGATTCCTCGAGCTCTCATCAGAGTGAGTTCTAGTTTCATGTGGTTTATGTTATCCGATGCGACATTATCTCATGCGAGCGAAGTAATCATAAATTAATTCGCTCATATCTGGAACCTATAGGTATAAATTTTTCATGAAATTCTTATCCTTATGTTAATTTGTGCTATGTATTTATCACGAAGAATTTTTCTTCGTCACCATGTGAATAATTTTTTATCAGCTCAATTAATTTCACACCTCTATGCGAAATAAACTAGTTCTCTGCTGCGCACGGTGTGCCGAGGAAAATTTATTCTCTTGCGAAGAAAAGAGTATTTTATTTCGTTATCAAGAAGTCATCAGCGGTGACGAAATGCGAAGGGCGGCGAAACAAAGGTCCTCCCGCTCAATGTCATCGGTTTATTAGCTTTTGGAAAGCTCGGGTGAATATTTTTATCGTCAGGCAAACAATTATTTTAATTTGATTCAGAAAATTGTAATAGTTTGAGTTTCGACAGACTTTATGGCTCTCTAAAAACGTCCATTTAATAATTAAAATCGGTAAAATGTATCTAAAAATATGCATGCGTTTTAAGTTAACTGTAGAGCGAAGAATATTTTCTGTCGCCCTTGTGAATTTCAGCCAAGGAACTCTCCATCTGTACAAAGTAATTTCCTTTTTTTTAACATTCCCTAGTCATTTTTCATTTCTTGTGGATTGGGCATGGGTGTAAGTTATTCTTGCATTTGTCATTTATTTGGGTTAGCGTTTCAACCGAAACCTAACCACGAACATGGAAGGAAGCTACCATTAATTATTTCTCATTACGCTTTCTCGATTTGACTAAATGAGTCATCATTTCCTCTTTCTGGATACCGGGCAGAAATAAATCGAGAACGAATGCATGGTGGGCCGCCAAAGGTCAAATTTAATTAATCATGGCAAAGTCGGAGGGCAACCCAATTATGATTTTCATGGGAAACTCTTTCTCTCTCTCTCCCTCGATATATATATATATATATGTATCTAGAATATCGCCGAAGATATTTGGGTTGGCGAGTTGTAAATCGATGAAACGGAATGATATGTAATCTTATTTTAATCGAATTTTTGGAACGCTCGCTCGGTCGAACGTGGGCTAGAAAACCATCAAATATTTTCCATCGGACCTTCCAAAAACGGATTCCCATTTAAAAGACGTCAGGTGATATGTATTCCGACTCGAACAAAAATGAAAGATGCGGGATCGATATCTCCGTCTCATCTTGCGTGCGAAAGGCGGCAGACTTCGTTTGTTTCCATTCGTTCCATCCGTTCCTCCGAAGACGTCAGGTTTTTTTTCTAGTTGGCCGGTGGGTTTCCTTCCGGGAGTTGAAACCGGCGTCGACGCCATCGTACCGAAACGCTCACGAAAGAAGATATCGGGTGGGAGGACACATCGCGAAGATGGTCGTATTCCCCGCGCAAAAAAATCGGCAGCAGTAAAGTAGCGGATCTCACCTTGGGGTAAAGAAATTGCTCGGTCAATTTATACCTCGCGAAGTGTGCTTTAACGGGCATCGGTGCGGAAATCGCCATTCTCTTTAAATGGACGACGATCGGATTTCCTTGAAGGAGGTAAAAAAACGACGATAACTAATCTCTTTTCGCCTCATGAATCTCCTTTGGTGGGGGGGGGGTAGGGGTGGAGTGATTTTCCTGAATATTTGTCTCTTTCCCGAAGGACCTAACTCGTTCGATGCGGGCGAGAGAGCAAATTTTTCGCCACTTTATTGCGCGACGGAATTTTTATAAGTCGGCGATCTTGTTCCGCGGGACGATGGCCCAAATATGCTGTTCCTTGGGACTGGAGATGCGGGGCTCTCCTCCGCATTGCATGTCCGGAAGGGATATGGAGTGGGAGGAGAATGGAGGGAGGGAGAGGGTGAAGGAGAATCGATCAACGGAGTGTTCTAGCCGCACTCTAGTTTAAAGGAGTCCTCTTTCGTTCGCTCTACCTCACCCTTAGCGAGAGGAGAGAGGAAACTTGCTCCATTGGGACCATCTTGACATTTCCCCGCCGATATCGCGTTGTTTTCCGCCGTTGAATTTTCGTGCCCATGAGGTCGATCGGAAGTCGGTATCGATGCAGTTATACGCGTTCTTCGAAGCGGATGATTTATTGTCGACCTCCGCGAAAGTAAGTGCTTTCTGCTTCGTCGCCTCAGTTCAATCCCGTAGTCTTAACCCTTTTTTTATTAATTGCAGTAAGACCTCAACGACTCTTGAATTTTGTAGGACGAAGAAATTATTCCCGCAAGTGTTTTTATGCGTCATCTTGAGGTTCTGGTCTTTTTTAAATAATTTGGGAGGGTTCGAGTTATCGAGGGTTTGTCTCCATTTTTAATTGAAAAAAATCGGTTCATATCTATTAGTACATACCAAATGTAGCGAGTTATGAATAATTTAATAGAGATATTAGATTACTGCCGCTGATGGCGGCTGATTTGTTGCCGAAATGCCCACCTGGTTTTCCTAATATTTTTATGGATATTGGAGAGACACATTGTGTCAAATTACAGATATGAAAAATTTGTGGTTTTGTATGCTTACGTCCACGGTTTTATGAAATATTCACAACGCCATCGTCGGTTTTCAGACCTGCTTCAATTCCTATTTCGTATAAAATCCCCATAACGGATCTCCGGTCTAAACAATTGCATCAACCCATTGCGCAATCGATCACATACTGATAGCATTTTTCGTAACACGGCCGATCGTGCTCTCGTTATGAGTTTGTGCCTCGTTCCCTCTCTTCTCCATCGGCGCTACGAATCGGGGCACTTCTCAGTTATTGGGCGAAGAGTTGTGTTTCGAACCGAGTCACGGCATCGCGTTGCGAAACTAGGGAAAGAACTAGAAAGTCTTGTCTAGGAATGCGACAAAAAATTCTTTGCACTTTTCATCGCACGTTTTGCGAGGAAGCGAGTTTTTGTTGACACCTCTCGTTATTTACTTATGGTCACCGGGTGATAGGTGTCCTCTACAAGAAATTGGACTTTGAAGAGAGAGTAATTCCCAAAAAAATGTTGCTTATTCTGGTTTAACCGTTAAATACGTGATGTTTTGTGATAAGAATTATCACGTCAAGTTACCTATTCGATATTAAATAAATTATAATAAAAAATAATGTTTAATATTTCCTATATATTGTAGAACTGCTTAAGCAGGTGGCAAAGTACATGCTTTACCACCTTCGCATGCCGCCCATGAATTGTTGTGAAAGAACTTCCATCTTACGATTACATAGAGCAACCATATTCCTCGATTTGCCGTCACCCCCGCTTTAGCGCCAATGTCAGTGATGGACAAACGATGGCGCTAAATCAGGATCTGACTGATGTTTAGAAGACATTCTATAAATTAACTTTGCTACACTTTTGAACGACGAAGCAGATATGAAACACCGTAAAACTAAAGGTTAAGTTCGGTCGCATCAAGCAATTGGGATCTGTACGAAAAGGGTCGCATGTTGCTATAAGAAAAAGTTGGAAAGCAGCTAATTTAAAATGAAGGTTGTGATATAAAACAAAGCGCTTCAGTAAATTAACTAGAGGATTTAAATTTCTTACCATTCGAAGGTGATCGATTAAACCCGAGACTGAAGCTTCTGTTGGAACATAGGTCTAGCTGATGAGGTTTGAAAGCAATCGAAAATCTTATTCATATCGTAAAGCACGAACACGAGAGATTAATGATATGACAGCGGCGCGGAAGTTCTTTTTTTCCCATCGCTGTTAGGGACCACAAAAGGAAGAAAGCTATGCTGTAAACGAGGATCGTTCCCAGTCGGGCAAATTGGTAAATTGCAGGATAATAAGTATAGATGTAGTATTTTCGTCCCCCTCTTTGTTTCACAATACCACGGACGCCCCTCTTCAATTTTTTCCGATCTTCGCTCTATATGGGTTCAACGGTCTTCGACGGAGTCTATTATCGAACCCGCCGGCGGTTTGTCTTGATAACTTGGGAAAATAAGGCCGCAGGTTAATATGCCGTCTGACTTGCAAACATGCCTTCTGTCTCCACACGTCACCCGCCCGAGTAAACATGCTCGCGGACGGGAAACACTCCCCGAGTATTTCCGTCTCTCTCTCTCTCTTAATTCGATCCGGTGGTGATAATCCAAATCCTCTCGTTCCGGAGTTTTCTTCGCCTGAATCCCGTTTCTCCCGTGGTTACATTACCCAGTCCGACCGGATAACGGCTATCGCCTCCTGTTGCTTTTGGGATGTTTTCATTGCGTTATATCCTCGATGTTTGTTTCCCTTGACTGCCAGTCTAAGCGAACTTGGCATCAAATCGAACGGTTTCGTAATGATTATTCGATCAATTGCATTGCCGTATTTACCGTGCACAACCCCCCTACCCTATCCCCACTGAGTTCCTGCTGTCTGCCTCATTAAAACTGCATCGCTTTCTCATCGTCGCGGTCCGCAGTATTACCGGACTCATTCATTGGCCCATTCGGAGGGGAATAATTTCAACAACTCCGACGCAATTTTTCGCCACATCACGCGACCGCGGAGTTTTATTTTTTATCCGCCACGTAGGGAGTCGGAAAGCGGCAATAAAGTCGGGAGACATAGTTAATAAAAGCGCTGCGTCGGCGACCGTAAATCTAATCTCCTTTCTTGAACCTTGCGGAGTAGAGGCGCAAGCCTATTTCGGAGAACGGAGAATTATTTTAGCGATAGACTGGTTTATTTTTTTCTGTGTCGCTGTAAAAGATATGAAGTGCGTGCTACATTTCAGCCGCGCTCTTAACGTTATTTGCGTCGATGACTCATTGTCTCCGTATGGAAGAGTCTTTCGACCATCCGTTAGAATCGAATAAATAATCGAGCGGGTAATTAGTTGATTGAATATCGAGCGCGTTCTATCGGCGATGAAGAACTCCCGCGGTAAACAAAGAGGAACCGATCGTGGACTACGCGAAATTGATTTTTGATTTTTATAAGCTGGTTTTATTGGTGTTGTCTTCGGCCGTCTCACAAATGGGAGCAAGTGTTTTGTTATTGTTTTTTCCAAAACATAAATACCTAAATTGGATATAAGTTGCGGACTGATTATGTATCCACGAGCTCATCCTTTTTTGCGAATAACGTAAAACATATTTTCAGCGCGCATTTTTGCTGCTTCCTCGGCCCAGTTTCCTTAATCCTTGCAGGAATTTGGCGCTTAGAGGCAGAGAATATAGTTGAAACTCGTTAAAAACGAACTTCAAGGGAGTGAAAGAAAAATTAGGGATTCGTAAAATTCGTTTTGTAAAAACATCATTGCTCCAATTAACTCCGACGTAAAAATCTTCCCAAGAGTAGTCTACGGTTCCAATTCGGTTAATCGACTTCTAATTAGAGGTTATGCCAATTATCGTCTTCCCTTAATCAGCCTCTCCGTGATCCGAACGCTTGGGCTTATCTCCACAATAAAAAAACGTATTCCAACGAGATTTTTCCGCGGGGAGGACCTTTTTGTGCCGCAGTATTGGTCGGATTGGCGGACGTGGATCGTCGGGGCGAACGCGCAAGTCTTGTCCGCCTTTTCCGTCATCGCCGCCAAACAAAAGCCTGCTTATTTCCTCTGCCCGGATCCGCTGCGTAACGTCCATACGCACGCTCGCGCACACCAAACATTTCGCACTCGAAACGCAGCTTCCCTTCCTCCCCTTCACCCACCCTCCTTCCCCTTCACCCACCCTCCTTCCCCTCGCACACTCCTCGGCACGCAATCTCGACCGATCGAAGCCTTTTACCCACCCTATGTTATCCCCGCGCGTGCATCAATTCATTTGGCTCGCGCGTTCCCCTTTCATGACTCCTCCCGGTCCTTTTGTCAAGGCGATCCTGGCCCCACCCCAAAGTCACTCCTATGAGACGTCTCCTTTGCTCCCTTCTCTCTCTCTCTCTCTCTGCCGGCTACGTCAAAAATCTTCTTTCCACCCTTCCCTTCGCACGACGAAAGGAGTGGGAGGTTAGGGAAGATATCGAGCCAGGTTATAGCCCTCTTCCCCCTCCTTCCCGCCTTGGTGAGGTAGGGAAAGGGGCCCTTTTTTCGCGATTATTCGGGCGCTCACGGTCCCTTCCTCTCGGCTGTTTTTTTATCGGAGGTGAGTGAACGAATGACTCCTCCTCTTCCTTACGACTCTTATAAAGCATCTTCTTCGCCCTTTCACTATTTTTTCCATTCCCCCTTTTCTCTCTTCCTCTTTCCCTCGGGGGGGGGGGGGGGGGGGGCAGATTCTGCAGACTCCGATAGGACACGGAGAAGCGAAGGAGGAAAGAGGGGGCGGGATGGCTGCTCGAACACTTTCATTCGTTTCATGGCCGCTGTGATTCCTCCCGTTGATTGCGGGGCAGACGGCTAACATCCCACCACCTCCTCATCCTTCCTTTCTATCTCTCACTCTTTCCTCCCTTCCTCTCGCTCCCTTTCTGTCCGTCCCTCCCTTCTTCCTTTACCCTCTCGACCCCACCCACCCACCCTCCGCCTCTCGAAATCCGCAGGGTATCCCGATGCAGTTGTGAGAGAGATATAGCGAGCGAGAGAGAGAGGGTTTTGAAAGGGGTGGGTGGTAGAGAGGGTGGTTTTCAGAGGGAAGGGGATTGGGGGATGACTGGCACAAAGCTCCGGGCAACTCCCTTAGAGGGGTGGTGCGTTTGTGTACGGAGCACGTTCGCTCGTATGACTGTCTCTATGGCATTACTTCGTCAGCAGCAAGCGAAGTGGGGTTCTCTCTTAGTGTCTATGGTTTTACGGACCATATAGGATGTGCGCGTGGAAAGGCGGTGCAGTGGAAGGGAGGGAGACGGGGTAGGGAAGAGAGAGGGGTAGGTAATATATGAGAGAGCGAGGGGGGAGAGGGTTAGAGAGAGGGGAGAGACGTGAGGAGGGAGGGCTGGAGACGGAACTAGGGAGGGTGGAGAGAAATAGGGATGTTTGCGAAAGAAAAGATTTCCCTTCGTTTATTTTGGCAAGTATGTAGGATTATAGGATTCTATCTTTCATGCAGTTTTCCTCTGCTGTCTTTCTTTCTCTCCCTACCTGCCTCTCTCTATATCTCTTATCTCGTCGTCGCGTGCGTCGTCGAAGTGGCTGTTGCGGGGTGACTTTGGTTGAGGACGTAGAAGGGGCAAGCGTGTTGGTATAGCAAAACGTTGGTCGTCATGGCTTAATTGGGGATGTCTGCTTTCCTCTCTTTTTACCGCCGTTTCGCTATCTGTTGTGAGTAGCGAGTGACGTAGGAGTTAACCTCGGGGATTCCTCCTCCTCCCCGATTCCCTCCGCGTTTCGTGTTCAAAGCTTCGAGATTCGGAATGCGAAACGGCAGTGATTTTTTAGAAAAAAATATGAGTAGGGAAATTAACGCGAGCTCTCGTGAAAAATTCTCCTAATGAGGCTTAATGCCCACTTGTGGAATGGTGTTTATTTTTCTAACGGTCACGAAAGACTTAGAAGTGTTTCACGCCACGTTTATTCCATTAAAGCCCTGTTTATTGTGAGTCGCAATTAAAATTTTTCGCTTGATGGTGAGTTTTTATTGATGTTTTTAAAAAGTTCCAAATTATGTTTATTATGTATAAACATTTCTAATTCCATTCGATGAAAGTTTTTTGCGCTGGAGAACTCGTAAGCTCTACTCCCCCTTTTCCATGTTAGGTTTATTTTAACGTCAGTCGAATTTATTTATTCAAATCATCATACTTGTATGCATTCGGAGCGCAAATATTTTGCAAAGTAAGATGTGACCGAAAGCAATGAGTCATCAGTCTCTGCAGATATTAAAAATTTTAAATTAGAGTCAGTTTTTATTCTGCTACATATCTTCGTAAATATGAACTTTATTTAAATGACCCCGCAAGTCACTGTACTTGTAAATAATTAATTTTTAGATGATGTCCAAATTGATTACTTATTGCCTCTGGGAAAGTAAACCTGACTAAATAAAAACTTGTCTAATTAACGCATCAGTTGATGCTTCTAGGTTAATTTAATTTTAGAATACAAAGCTGTAAAAATATGTATTTACAAATTGCAAATCTTGACCTTATGGGTTAATTCCTAATGTTTTGTGTGAATATTTGGCAAAATATTTTATTTTTAGCATCTGGAAATTTTTGCAAAGTAACGTAGTACTATATATTATACGCGTATATGTTGCATTTAGTTTTACGCTAAAAAATAAATCATTGTTAATTTTTCATATGCGAACTTGTAAATTTCATGGACGTCGTAAATTTAGCGTTACGCGAGTCTCGAAAACAAACCAAGCGTAATATTTAACGAACTTTTCGGTAATCGGAACGAATATAATAGTCTCATCCCGGTTTCCATTATGTGATTTGGGCTAATTGGTGCCTCGCGCTTCTATAATTTTGCTACCGTTATTTAGCAACTCGGCGCGCGCCAGTTTTCGAGCGTTATATTATCCAAATATTTAGGTCTCGGGTCCTTGATTACCGCAACCTATTGTCTCGCTCGCCTCATAATTTCCCCGATCATTAATAACCCAATTACTCTCTTTCGGAACGGATTTGTATTTAATCGGTATGAAAGGATCATGCGTGTAAGAGGTAGTATTTGTGCATCATTAAACAGCGATTATCTTCCCGCCGAAGTAAATGAAGTTGGTCACGCGCTCGATGTTCCTCCGAGTCCAGATTTTATCCCAATTAAGAGGATCGTTTGTCTGTTAGTCCCCGTTAAATAATCGGGCCACTCGCGGAATAATTTCCTCATAGTCACATGCACTCGTGTGTTCTGAATCCATTGCCAGACTCCCATCGGGATTAAAGGGTCCGTCGGTCTCATCCGTCGATCTCATCCGTCGTAAAAGCAAGTTTCAAACAGGAAAGGTATTTTGGTTCGCTCGTATATATAAATTATAAAAAGAGGGCGTGTGATGCGATAGCCCGAGGTTTTATCAGGAACATTTATAAACAGGGTTGACGAATGAGACAGCGGATGCTTGGAAATAGCCATTAACCTTGCTCTCCCTTGAACTCTCGTTTTCCTTCTGAAGTTTACATTCCGGGCAGACTCGGAAAGCGCAATCGACGAGCAGGATAAGGGACTAGCGCTTTTCCCTTTCCCCCCCTCTTATGGCGTGCGCGGCGGAGGCGCGATATATTTTTTCTCTCCATCTTCGGGCGCGAGTATCCTTCTTAACCTTTTCAAGGTCGCACGAGGCCCTCTCCAGTTTCCCATTCGCGGCTACGCGTTCCTCGTTTTTCTCGCGAACCGCAAAACTTTAGCGTATATAAAACTCGTCTCGTTGTCATCTCTGCTACTCGTGCGACAGGATTATTTACCTCGGAAACGTCGATGTTTTTCGAAAGAGAAAGACAGACGAGGTTGATGGGCTTCGAATTTCCGTCGGGAATATCGCGTCGAGGTCCGTCAGGAAAAATGTAAAAAAGCGAAAGAATTCCGTATCCTTTAAAAATAGATCCAAATATTTCCCATCCGTCTTCTTTCCCTCTCGTATGTGTTTTCCTCGTTATCCGTTGGGATAAATACGGATGGATTCCCAATGGGATTTTTATTATCCGCTTCGGAATAGAGAGGAGAGAGAGAGCAGCATGCCTTGTCAGTGTTTATTGCGCCACCCACCGTCTCTTTCTCTCTGGAGCGGATGTATGCGAAGAGGACTTATCTCTCGTTCTTTGATTGGCCTCGTGTGGAAGAGCGAGGGAAGGGGAGGAGAAGGCGGTAAAAAATACCACGAGGAGCGAGAGAGAAGCATATATATCCCCGTCGACCTAAACTACGTAGGTGAGACGTGCGCCCATCTCTGCGAGTGTGGCGAAGAAATAGGTTGAGAGAGGGAAAAAAGAGAAGATGGATTCCTTTTGCCCTTCGTGTCAGAGGAGAGGAGGAGGAGGTTCCGAGAGTGCGACTGTGCGAGACGCGGATGCCTCCCCTTCGCCGCCTCCCAGCGAGGAGGTGACGTCTTTGATCGTGAGTCACTCCGGACAGAATGTATCGGCGGCTCAGCCTCTTTTTTTCTCTCTCTCTCTCTTTCTCACACACGACCGAGACGGAACTCTGTAACACGCCCCGCGGATCCAACTTCAAAAGTCGCGCATCCACTGATACTCCTCTCTCCTTCCGTGTCCTCTTGAAGAAGATAGAGGTCTCTCCCGACGTCCTTCCGGCACCGTAGTGTCCGCGGAAGAGGGAATAAAAGGGCGTTCCGCGCCCACATAATGGATGAGGACGGGATAACCTCGACCCTTTTTATTATTTCTCATTTTTTCATAATCTTCCGTTCCGCTCGTTCGCGCTTCCTGCCTCTGGGCTACTCCCCGCGCTTCCGCTCCTCGCCTCCTTTCCTCTTCCCCCCCCCGTTCCTCTCCCCCCCCCCGTTCCTCTCCCCCCCGTTCCTCTCCCCCCCCCGTTCCTCTCCCCCCCCCGTTCCTCTCCCCCCCCGTTCCTCTCCCCCCCCCGTTCCTCTCCCCCCCCGTTCCTCTCCCCCCCGTTCCTCTCCCCCCCGTTCCTCTCCCCCCGCGCTTCCGCTCCTCGCCTCCTTTCCTCTTCCCCCCCCGTTCCTCTTCCCCCCCCGTTCCTCTTCCCCCCCCGTTCCTCTTCCCCCCCCCCGTTCCTCTTCCCCCCCCGTTCCTCTTCCCCCCCCGTTCCTCTTCCCCCCCCGTTCCTCTTCCCCCCCCGTTCCTCTTCCCCCCCCCCGTTCCTCTCCCCCCCCGTTCCTCTCCCCCCGTTCCTCTCCCCCCCGTTCCTCTCCCCCCCGTTCCTCTCCCCCCCCGTTCCTCTCCCCCCCCCGTTCCTCTCCCCCCCCCGTTCCTCTCTCCCCCCCGTTCCTCTCTCCCCCCCGTTCCTCTCTCCCCCCCGTTCCTCTCTCCCCCCCGTTCCTCTCCCCCCCCGTTCCTCTCCCCCCCCCGTTCCTCTCCCCCCCCCCCGTTCCTCTCCCCCCCGTTCCTCTCCCCCCCCCCGTTCCTCTCCCCCCCCCGTTCCTCTCCCCCCCCCGTTCCTCTCTCCCCCCCGTTCCTCTCTCCCCCCCGTTCCTCTCCCCCCCCGTTCCTCTCCCCCCCGTTCCTCCCCCCCCCGTTCCTCTCCCCCCCCCGTTCCTCTCCCCCCCACTCCACTTCTCCACTCCATTCCTGCACTCTAGCCTTCACTCCTTCCTGGCCCTCAAATCCTCCCACGCCCTATAATACCTACCCTCGGCTCCTCTACTCGCGCTTCTCTCTTCATCTGTATCTTTCTGTTCCCCGCTCTTAAAAAACTGCTCTTTCTGTCTCCTCCCACTCTCCCTTTCTCGCTCGAGCGGCCGGTGTTCGTTCGGCTGACTCATACGAGGCGCAAGTGTCGGTGGTGTGAGAAGCAGGGCGGGAAGTGGCGGAGGGGAAGGGAGACGAAGAAAGGAGCGAGAGGGAAGGGGGAGAAAGGGTTTTCGTGCGGGGGGAGGTGGAAGGGGAAGTGAGAGTATGTGTGGGTGATGGGAGGGGAATGGAACGTGGGAAGCGGGGGAGGTGGAAACAACCGGAGGGTTGCGATGGGCGTGAGTTTGTGCGTGCGTGCGGTGGGTAATTTGGGGTGCTTCTGCGTATATAAAAGTGGGGAGGGGGGAAGAGAGTTTCCCACCTCCGGGATCGACAAAAGACTCGTGCGAGCGAGCGCGTGAGGAGTGGGCGCGGTTGAGGGAATTTTTGAGATGGCTCTCTTCTTCTCATTTTCTTATTTCTTTCGGGAAAATGTCGAAGGGTGAAGGAGTAAGCTCGAAAAAACGCTCGCGGAAATACGCCTTCGAGGTCCTCTTTCCGCGAACGCGATTTTTCTTCCGCCTTTATTTTCGCTCACCCCGCCGCGCTCTTCGGGTCGCGGGGCGGAAAATTACTGAAAAAATAAACCATTCTCCGGCGCGTGTTTTTCACTTTTTTTCGCGTTCGAGAGCGTGACTCGTCCGTTGTCTCGATGGATTTCCGCCTGGCGCGATTTTCGCGAATCCGCCTCGTCATCTGAAGTCGTTTTTTTTTAAATCCCTATCTATCTTTTTCTCTCTTTGGAAAACGTTTATGTTTTCAGTCGGTGGTTTTTATTCCTCGTGATTTGGCTTCGCGGATGCGCAATCCCGCCGACCACATGAGCGAAACTTCGCGGGTTTGTCAACTTCGCGTGAGTCTTCGTCACGCGCCGTCGATTCTGGCGTTATTTATGATATTCTCCTTTTTTTTTTTTAATTTTTCGTCTAGGCCGATGAGTCGTTCCTGACCATTTGCCTGTTGTTCAATAAAAACTCCCACTGGATTAACAGCTGTCGTTCTTATTTAACGGATCCTCCGTCGTTACGAAACCGTCGATCCGTGACCTTGAGCGAGTCAGGTCGACGGTTGAAAAAATAAACGTACTACCCGGAACCCGAATAGTCGATATTTCTTTATTTTTTCCGCGCGGTAAGGAATTATTCCGATTGCCTCCCTCGTCCTGGAGTTTTTTTTCCTTTTCGTGATGGACCGCGACAAATTCCGCTGCTAGACGCTCCCCTTTTTCTGCGGAAACGAGCCATAATTGATCAATGCGGATTCCCTTCATGGGGTGACTCCCGTGACCCGAACTAGATTCGAACTGGAGGGTGAGGAGGGGTGGTGGGGGATAAGAGAAGATGGCGCAGGCGCTCCCTATCTATCTATCTCTCTCTCCCTCTTCTGCCGCAACCACCACTCCAATGGCGCATTTGTAAATAACACATGTCCTCGTTCTTTGCCTTTAAGCAGACACAACTGTTAGTCGCGGTTCGTATGTTTTATCCTTCAAGGCTCTCAGACGTACATTTTTTTACATATTCTCTCCCAAGAGTGGAGAGAGGGAGAGTACTCGGCGCTCTTGGGAAATCGAAGAAATGCTGTCGAGTTTTCCGCCTTTATTTTTCCTTCGTGGCAGAAAGGGGTTTTTTTCACCCCATCCGTTTCGGTAACCGCATCACTCTTTCCCTCCCTTTCTTTTTATCTTTCTCCCTTCCTTTCTTCCTCCGTGTTTTAGCAGCACCCCCGCCCACATCCTCGCATTCAATCCCTCCCGTTTGGACTACTCACCCTCTGAGGAAATGGCGGCCGTGCGTAATATCTCGCAGCGTGCATCTTTCTCTCTCTCTCCCTATCTCTCTCTTCCTCAACACATCCCACTCCCTAATATTCGAGCGTGTCCGCTTCATGCGAAGCAAGCCTTCTTCCCCCTTTTCTCCCTCCCCGACTCTCCCATCCACCCACTCGAGCTTCCCTCTTCAGGATCCATCCAGCTCTAACCCCTCTTAACAATTCTCTCTCATCAGCATTCTGTACCAAGCTCTCGAGTCTTCTCTCTCTCTTTATCTCTCGGTCGCTTTCTTTAAGGGTCGTGTTTAGGCGGCGGCGGCGACATCACCAGCGTGTCGTGTATCGTGGGATGTTGGGATGGGATGTGGGGATCGGGAGGGAAAGTCCGTCATCACTCCCTCGCTTACGCACGCACGTCCTTTTTTTGAGCCCGGTCCCCTTCCCTTTTAACGGACCTTGCCCTTGGTCACACCAGAGGAATGGCTCGGTCCTAAAGGATTTCGTAACCGACGTGTCCTCTTCGTCGCGAGGTCCGACGAGCGCGTATTGTTCGGACGTATTCGGAGTTAGGTGTTTGTCTGGGAGCAATGTGGGACACGGGACGATATGGTTCGCCTCGTGCCTGACCCTCTCTATAGAATATCCGTCAGTCCGTCTCGATCGAATCTTTCTCTTCTTTTTGAGGTCTTGCCGATCGGCATTCCTACGTGCTCGGCGGCAATCTCTCTTTTCTATTCTCTCCCGATCCTTCTCTCGGCACGTTTCGGAATTTTCTTCCCTGTCTCTCTCTCTCTCTCTCTCTGCGTTGCCTCCGTTACGTATGCGTGTCGGCCAGGGATTTACGGTTTCTTTTTAGGGTCGAGTATTTTTCCTCTCTTTCCCAAACAGCAGTGTCCGGATGAAGGGAAAGAGAGATAAAAGGGTACTGTTTGTGTGGGGAATACGCGGAGAGAAAGGGAGAAAGTTTTATTTCTCCGAGTGTTTGTTTTTTTTATAAAAGAGGGTCGGGAGAGAGGTTAGGGGGGAGGGAGTGGGGAGGGATTCCTTTTTTCCGCTGCAACGCGCCTTTGTCTGATTCACCGCACGGTTGTCATATGGTTTGAATTTGGCTTCGCTTCCCATCCTTGGAAACTCGACGGAAGATGATGGAGGCAAGTCGAAGACTTTTTAAAGGGATTTGGCCCATGGAACACGCTATGGTCTTAGGAGTTCGTGTGGTTGTCTGGTATACGAGTGAAGAGAGAATATGAGAGGAGGCTTGGAATTGGGACGCGTGTAATTTACATTCCGGAGGTGGGTGTCGGGAAACTCTTCCGTGGGCGGCGTGCGTCCTCTACCGGAGTCCCTTGGGGAGTTGCCCTCCGTATTTGCGTTGTAAATGGGACTCCCCTCTCTCTCTATATAGAGTGGGAGCAGGTATGAAAATCACCGTGATGGGATTGCGCGGCGGGGCGTGCCCAGGCGAAGCGATCGAGACGAGATGGAAGCGGCGACAGAAAGAAAACCCACCGATTATGATTTCCGCAGCTTTTAAAAAAATATGTATATATGTATATCGACGTTATCTTGGCGGCCGTTTTATTTTTCTCGATCCCTTTGGCTTGAAGGCGCTTGGTGAAAGGAAGGAGAACGCGAATAAAAAATTCATTTCGTTGGTCTGCTCTCGGTCGATGCGGCACGATCGAACTTCCATAAATCGAGCGTATTTTATTCGATTCTCAAGGAAGATAATTCTCGTCGGAAATCTTATATGGTATCTTAAAGTTTAATGTGCCTATATATATATATATATATATATATATATATATATATATATATATATATAAATGCTTATGGAAGAGGAAAGCTAAGAGGGATAATGGATGGCAACAAGATGTTGGGATAAGGAAGAACAGTGAGTACTCACCAATAAGATGACTTCAGGTTGACGAGCTGCTGGGGATGTCAAAGTGATCCACGTAAAACAAACAAAAAAATAAAAAACACGGGAGCTTTCGGGGGTGCATATATATATATATATATATATATATATATATATATATAGGGGTGCCGGTGGTGTAGTGGTTAGGACGCTGGCTGCTACTCGCCCGATGCTTGAAAAAGTCATCGGGTACGAATCCTGCGCGAGTAGGATTTTTTCTCAAGGTCACCCGGCCCCCTGTTTGCGTGGTTTGAGGAGACCGCGCAAATTCAGCTGTTCCGTCCTTCGGAAGGGACGTGTGAGTCCGGTGTGGAAGGCAACGGGAAACCACCACACCGTGTATGTATATTCCCTAGTCAAAACCAATTAATTAATTAATTGGTAGGACCTGTCGCAAGACAGAACACGAATGAATATATATATATATATATATATATATATATATATATATATATATATATATATAACAACTTACGGAAAAGGAAGGTAAAATGAATATATGGATGTCAACAAGGTGTTGGGATGAGGAAACCCAGTGAGCACTCACCAATCGGACGACTTCAGGTTGGCGAGGCCCCGGGGATGTCGAAGCGACACACGTAAAATAACACAAAAACACAGAAACATCACAAACGTAAAGCTTTCGGAACTACTCCTTCTTCAGCTACAGAGAGAGAACTGTGTTCTGTGTTTTTGTGTTATTTTACATGTGTCGCTTCGACATCCCCGGGGCCTCGCCAACCTGAAGTCGTCTGATTGGTGAGTGCTCACTGGGTTTCCTCATCCCAACACCTTGTTGACATCCATACATACATATATATATATATATATATATATATATATATATATATATATATATATATATATATATATATATATATATATATATGTATATAATCTGTGTTGCCTGAATTTTGAGAACACTTTGGAGACTGAATTTTTAAAACAATTGATTTTTGTTCATATATAAATTGAATTGGATGCGTTTTTTATCTGTATTTTAATCAGATATTGGTAAATTTAATGGTACAACGGTTAATTCATTAGTTAGTATAAAATATACCTATAACCAATATTTCGTAAACGTAATTTTTCAGCTCGTACATGTGATACGCATTATGTCCGTATAAGGCGTTACGTGGACTCGTATCGTAAAAGAAACGCGGCGCATTCTCCGTCAAGAATTTCGTTCCGCGGACCATCGAATTTTTTTCTCCTCGCGTCGTTCACAGAGATTGGACGAAACGGGCACGCGTTCCACTCATCGCACGTGAATCATTCAGACGAACGGATGTGGGAACCTGGAGATTCTTCTCTTTCTATCTTTCGCGGCTGTGGTGGAGAGGAGGAAGGTCTGTTGCACACGGGATTGCGTCTTTCCATTGTGAAAGCATCGATCGAATAGTAGGTGGTCTTAGATGGATGCGATTGGGACATAATTCGAAAGGAAAAAAATTCCTTCGCATTCATGAAGGCGATGGAAAACTTGCCTCTGGGCTTATGATTAATGCCGGTCCTGTTAATCTTGCGCTCGTTTTTCTGTTTTTTTTTTTTGAGAAAAAGAGAAAGATCCTTTCATGCCGGAGGGATATTCTGCGGACGGCTCTCTCCCAAGAAAAATTCGATAGAAATCTAGTTTTTCTCGCATTATCGTTTCCTCGTTTCTGTCGGCTAAAAATTTAATTGATGTCTGTCCGAGAAAAGGGAGAGAGAGAGGAAGAGAGAGGAACTTCTGGGTCATCGGTGGAAACGGCCTTGTGGCTCGACTCGTGTGCGATTGCGTTGCGCGCGAAGATGTTTTGGGCCTTCGCATGAAATTGCGGAATCTCACCTCCATCCAGAAACACGATCTCGACCGAATCGAGAGTGAATTACCATTTTAATGCGATAATGGAGCGTATCCCTGTGATTCATCTCGACGGGATTCTTAAAAAAAAATAAGTTTCCGAGCGCAATCCATCTGGAGAAAGTTCACGGCGTGAATCACGTGTCCTCCGTTTTTGTCACTGATCATCTGGTTTCTCACTCGAATTTCAACCCTTTCCACCGAAAGATGAGTCGGGAGCGAAGTGAAGATTTCCGCGTATGGCATTTATCTTTTAAGGACGCGCTCTAGTCGTCCTTCGAGGAAATTCCAGACGAGAATTATCTCATCGGTGAAGTGGCTCGTCCGGCTAATCTTTCGTTCCTCTCGTAAGCACTACGGGCGCAGCGTTTTAGATAAATCGAAAACGAACCGTTTTAGTCCTGGAATGTTCGATTTAATTAAGACGCGTGATAAATGGCGATCGGATCACCAGGATACAACTAAGTAAGAGATTTAATTGCGATATGGATGCATATTCCGAAATGCGATTCGCGAGCAAAACAGAATGTTGTTGACTTGATGGTTGTCATCTTATCTCAAATACCGCGCACCACAATATCGATTTGTTTTCTTTTCTGTTTTATTTCTAGCGGTATTCGATAAAAATATTTTTATCTTATATTTCAATTCCCAAAAAAATATTGACCTCCGTAAGAAGATTCCATCTATAATCATTTCCAGATTACATTTTTATTCTCTCATTCTTTTTAAGTCTGTGGCAGCTGCAATTGGTTAAGTTCCATGCATATCTCTTTCCTTTCAAAAATGCATATCAGTTATATTTACGTTAAAGGTTAGTTAGGATCGAAACGAACGTAGAACTTACAAAGAAGTGAATCTTTATCGGCCTCTTCTATATTATTGGAATTAAAAAAACCTCGCGAGAAAACCAAAATAAAAAGATTCGATTATTGAGAAGTGTATTTACCGTGGCTATAACAAACGTTATCACTGCAGTTCAAAGAATATTAAGCTTGTCATATGGCTAAGGACAAAAATGATGAATCAGAATTATCCAAAAGCCATAAAATGGTTGTGAGAAACCGAAAACGCATTTAGGCTATATCCATCATCAATGGTTAATTGCCGCCTTTTAGCCGAAATGCGCGCTTTGCTTTCGCAACCGTTTTATGGATTTTGAAGAATTCTGATTTATCAGGCTGTTATTGTAGTAAACCCCTTCGGCAAAAATATAAAATTGTGTTTGATTAAATAGTTCTCTTTTAAAGGTAAGAATTTAAGAAAAAGTGTCGTCGAGGCATTGCACGTTCCATATTGGATCGAACCTGGTGGTTGGCCGATTTTTCCCCCGCCCACTCGTCTCGCCTTTCTCTCTCTCTCAGGGAGAACATCCTGCCTCTCGACCCACGCCCTCCTTCGGGGAAAGCGCGATCGAACACGCCGTCACTGATATTATTGAGGCTTGTTATACTCCCACTCGCGCTTCGAAACTCCATTTACTTCCGCGTTATGGAGACTTCGTAAAAGCCTCTGCCAACTCCTTTGTTCGAAAAACATCTGCACCTCAGCCAGCTCGAACTCGCATCGCGCCGGAGACAATGCGACCATCAATCCCGATCCCTCTGCTTTTTTCGACAAAAAATAACGCGAAATAATGGTTATTTTCGTCGGGAGAGAAATTCTTTGCGTATTTTTGATATTGCGTCGCGAAAACTTTTGGTCTTCTCTTCCTCGGTGGCTGCGTCGTACCAGGTTTTCGTTCTGCCCTTTTAACTCCATCGCCGTTATTCAGCGAAGTTTCCCTTTGTTCTCTTTCGTCTTCGGAATACTTAAAAAGAGTTGATAACACTCCAAGAGTCATTTTTTGGAATCGTCGTTTGCTTAAAATAACAGGAGAGGAAAGAAGTACATTTCATTTAGGCATGTACGCACGCAAGGCAGTGGCGTTCTTGACAAACTATTTTTTGTTCAAAGAAAGGTGGCACCCCTGCTTGGGTTATGTGAACCATGTATATAATTTTCTTATTGCGATTTCTTCAAAACGTCCTTAGTACCAAACTTGACGAAAATCCGCTCAATACAAATACCGGTTTCGCTAAGATTATCTGATGTTGCATTAAAATTCCGTGGAAGGTACATAGTTGTATTTTATTTGTATCGTGAGTAAATTCCACAAAGAGGAGCCTGAACGTATCAATGATATCCGCTCAATATTTTCGGAGATGAATCATGCAGACAGACGGACACGACCTGACCATAGGGCGTTCATTTTTAGCGGTTTTTTGTTTAAATCGCTTGTTTTATCCGCCCGTCCCTCCGTGAGCAAAATATTGAAGCACCGAGAAGAGATGCGAATAGCTTCGGCTAGCGACAGACATAAACCCTATTGATTTTGGGGCCAGTCCGTCTGTCCGTTTGCCTTTTAGTAGGATTTAAAAAGAAACTTATGAACTATCTATAGGGGTCCGTTACTATGGTAGTTTCGTTTTGTTTGCGTGCTTCAAAAATAAAAGTGAAGCGTAAATAGGTTCAATTTACTTTCGATGTGAGTTAAAGGTCATATTACGCACAACTGCGTAACTGCGGTGAGTTATGTTTTAAGTAACTTTTGATTGATTTTGAGTTTTACCTTTTGTGAGAAAGGAGGGAGAGGAGGTCGAAGATTCCGAAAATTTACGTGAGCATTCTAAAAAAAGCGCTTTTGGAATCTACTTTCGCAATTCTTTTTTAACTTGTTTTACTTTTTCAAAGGACCCCCTAGAAACGAACATTTGAGAAATCTTGGTTTATCGTCCAACTGCGATAATGTAATCAAGAGTTCAATTTTTCCACCTCATCGTGTCAGGTATGCATCCTCCGGCACAATTACATCTATCTGCCTATCGAATGCGGCGAGGTTTTGAAAAACACCGTATCGCTGCGTTTCACCTCCATTGTGTGAAACAGTCGGGCTTTTCGGATTCACCTTTGATCGTTTAAGCGCCTATTCTCTCATTTATCTTTTTCTCCCTCAGATGTCTCCATGTTAATGCGTGGCGTGATGCATCTCCGCTTTTATCTCGTGATTCATCTCGACGATAAAAAAACGCTCTCTTTTTTGTTTAAAGCGTCGGCGGCTGAATCGTCACGGGATAACCAACCGACACGCTCCGAGATTCACTCGACTCGCGGAAACAATGGCCCCGTCGGCCATTAAAAAGAGTTCTTCTCGCTTCCCACGTCGAGCATTAATTCCCGATTTTCGGCAGCCGAAATAAAAAATAAAAAGAGCAAACCCTGGCCCAAAATTGAGGAATCCCTCCCTCCCGAGCGACGAAGGAAGACAAAGAAATGCCTTCACACGCGATGAGGTCCTCTCGAAGGGGAGAAGCTGGACGAAAAAAAATAAACCTAATCCCTTGCGTATGTCGTCCGTCGCGTAGATAACGCCCTTCTTTTTTCTCTTGGTGCGACACTTCTCCCACGCGCGTGAGGGAGGCCTCAGGGTTAGAGAGTCCGTGAGGTCGAGATCCTCTTTCTTGTCTTCTTCTTTTGGGTTGGGTCGGGTTGGAAGACCTATGTATGGAGACGATCTTCGCGTCCCCTTCGTGTCGAATCTCTCTCCTTTTTTTCCTCGGGGTGCTAAAAGGGTGAGAAAAGGAACGGATGCCGAAAAAAAGAGGCGTTAGCCTCAAGAGGATGAAAACCCATGACCGCGCCGTAGGATTTCTGCGGTGTCTATCTCCTTCCAACTCCTCTCTCTCGCATTACCTCTTTCTCTCCTCGTCACACCCACTCGCTCTCTCTTTCCCCCTCCTCTCCCTTTCTCTGACCGTCTCACTTGGAAGGCTTCCGAAGTACTTCCGGCTAGCCTCCAAAAGGATCTCCTCGAACACGTTTTAACGAAAACCCCGCGTGTCTTGAAATTCCAAGGATCGAAGGTACGGTCTGAAAGGGACGATATAAAAAGAGTCCCCGTTCGAACCGATCGATGGTAAAATTATTCACTGCGACGAAACGTTTGATCCATTTTCCATTGTTTTTTTTCTACGGCTCCATGTGTTAGACGCCCCGGATCGTTTTCGTGTATATTTGCCGGCTGAATCGTTTTTCCGCGCGCTCCGAATTACGTACCGAGAATTTGTCTATGATTTTAAGTTGTTCCGGGCAGGCGCCGATTTAGGAGGTCCTTCGGTTTGCGAGACCCAAGACTCGTGATTTCTGAAACGTGGTTAAATTTTATGGAGGAAAACAGGCTATCGAATTATTAATGTGTAATATATTTGCATATATTTACGATATAGTGGGCTTCTGAGATCGATATCGACTGCAGCTCCAACTCTTCGAATGGAACCCATAGAAATAACCATTTTTCTCACTTGAGACTATAACCTTTACGATTATCTTTTGCATCATTTACGTTGTATAACTGCTTCTTTATGTTGAGACTTTTCATGCTCAACGTAAACTATTCTTTTCCCTCTAACGCTAAGCTCCTGGTTCTCTTAACACCGACTCTCGCGGCTCTAGGTGCGAGATCCTAGACTAGGGGTCAGCAACCTATGGCACGCGAAGTGATTTTATGTGCCAGGACGTTTCAGAGAAGAATTCAACCTTTATTTCGATTGTCTTCCATGTTATAAATATAACGCATTGTATTCAGGATGCCTTATAATACAAGGTTCGCATTTCCTAAGGTCGCCTGGTCCTATATCCGCCTCTGGTTCTGGGTTTACCCACGCCATGGTTTTCATGTCGTGCTCATTAGGAAAACGATCGAATTCTTCTTCAGAACTCCAGAAAAAACGATTCATCCGTGATTTGCTAAAAACGGTAAATTCGTCGACGATATTTTTGCGATTCTTATTCCCCGTCATCCATAAAGAGTATCGCGGAAGCAAACTATTGAGCTCATCCAGTTCTGTTGGCATTTCTGGTCCACCTCTACATCTTTTTTTCCCGAAATCCTGAAATATATCGTGTTGATAGGGGAAAGGGAGAGGAATGCATCAAAATATTCATAACTAACCACTCGGAGACATTTATGAACTCACTCGGTTTGAGTTGTGAAATACAGTAATAAGTCTTCGTGTCCGACCTTTATGGGATCCGAATTATATCGGGTAATACAATAAGTTACATAATAATTCTAGAAACATTTAAAAACCTACAAAATATCTATTATTAAAGGTGAGTAAATAATAATAATAATAATAAATAATAATAAATAAAATGCTGAATTCTCGTAAATTAAATGCTGTAGGCCCACACACGCCGTTGATAGGAGAAGTTCGGGTTGCTTAATCGTTGCTTATGGAAGAGGTTTTAAAACCGTATATCCTAGAACCCTAGGATTCCGCGAAAGCTTGACAGCGTTCCGTGAGAGACTGAGACTGGTTATAATTTGTCTCACATCTGCGAAACACCACTTCTTGGTTATGTTTCCGAGATTTTTCCAAGGTCTCCGAGGCTTCAGAAAGTTTTAAACCCCTTAATCAGGATTTATAAGAGTGGATGTGAAGGATGCACCGGCGCTGTCATCTTTTAAAATGCGCATGGAGCGTCTCACCGTCCCATAAAAACACGAAAATAACGGGATGAGCAATAGCGACTACCTTGGGTGGCCTCCATGCGAACCATGTTTAGGCGAAGCCCACAAAAGTCGATTGATTGGAGTTATGGAACGACGTGAAGTCCGATACGAGGGCCTTCATGCGTATACTTCGAAATATTGTCCCGCGAAACGATGTCGAGGCGCTCTTCGTATCACATCCAATGTCACGCGCGTCAAAATGTCGAGTCCGACTCGACGTAGAAGCGAAAAGGATTAAAAGACAAAAAGGGAATGAACATCCGAGAGAGGAAGCCGTGTGGCGCTCGCACGGTTTACGCTTCGCGTCGTTCTGTTTGTTTACGAAACGCGTCACGGCGGGAAACATCCCTTTTCAACTCCGCAGCGAAGAAAATCGTGTTGATGCGTTTTTTTTTGTCGGAGCGCGAGAAGATCTTGTCGAAATTTTCGAGAAAGATCTGTCGTTGGGTTATCCGAAAGCTTTGAAAGGTTTTGGCGGCATGTTGAACGCACTTAACGACGGCGTGAAGAGAAGTCGCTTTTTCCCTCACGGATTCTAGGAGATTAAAATGCCGCGAAAGCTCGGGATATCGAGAAAGTGAGAATTTTTTGCGTGCGCTCTTTATGTTAATTTCCTCAAAAAGTTTGTTTTTATGGATGAATTTGGTAAATTTCCATTGGCAATGGCATTATAATTAGCTTGAAAAAATCCACAAGAGAATTATCGAGTTGGTCTTTAAGAATAAGTTCTTCGATATAAAAAAATTGAAAAAGTACTTTTCTCGGGTGTCTCCAATAGCCATAACAAAGGAGTCCTAACATTGTTACGCCTGTTGTAGATATTCAGAGATAAGTACTTTTTCAGTCTTTTGATATCGAAGTGCTTATTCTTGAATTAGATATCAAAAATGCTTCCAATTTTCCTCCATCTTTGGAAGTGCACGTGGCACTATACACTCTTGACCGTAAATCGAAAATGATAGATGCGCGAATTCGCGTTGAAATTCCTCAGCCTCCCGAAAAAATATAGCCTAATTTTCAAAGCCACATGCCCGCAATGCGTCAGTCATTACTATTCGGTCCAATGGGGAAGAGGAAAAGGGGTAGTTTTCCTTGAGGCCGCGAGGACAGGTCACTGGCGACATTTCGCATGCAATCTGAATGTGGCTTTTGTCTGGAAATACCGTCGGTCGAATTTCTTTCGGTTCCGATGGACTCCTGATTCCGCTGCATTAAATTCACTCCCAGTATTTGAGTGTCATCCGTCGAACACGTCCAATTTCACTTATATGCTTTGATGGCGCTCGATCGCAAAGGTTTTTATAGGCCCGAAAATAAGGTTAGCGAGATGATTGAGAGGACTCGGAAGGCTCGTTTGAAAATCTCATCCTTTTGAAAACCGCTCTCTAACCGCAATTCGACCCAGCCGAAGAACCTCGTTCTAAAATTCTTACTCGTCTCATTTTAAACTTTTCGAGTTTGCCATTTACGGAATTGGTTGAAACTCGTCCGCTAAACATGTGAGGCCTCCTTTTCGACGCTTGCTGTTTACCAAAAATATTCATGCCCTTTTAGTAGTCACTGTTTGTGCGGATGGGTATTTGTGTACCTTATTAATAATGGTTTCCAATAGTTCCCCTTGAGAGAGTTCTGAATTTAAACGAAAAGAATCGGCTGAGATTTCGTGCCATCTTAGCTTATACAGAATTTTCTCTTGGTTGAATAATTAATGCGCGTTTGAGGGCTTATTAATTAGCGTTTTGCGTAGAGTAAATTGATATATTATTACGTTTTCGATATTGATTTTCAAGCCGTTTCTTTGAATTTTTTTCTTTTACTGCCCGTTCTTTTTTACTAATTCCATCCGCTCACTTGAATATTTACAACATTTCATAACTTCGGAATAATGTTTAACTCCTCGAATACCTTTAAAGCGGACAGTGTTGACATTTTTGTCTAGTTTGGTCCAGAGTTATATTTTTGCGTCTATCACGGGTAAAATTTTAAAGTATTTGAAATGACGTGCTATGCGTTTAATACTTACGTGCCCGCCGTCACTTCCTTCCTCATTTCAACCACCAACCCGCTTTCACGCCTTATCGCCGCCATTATTCCCCTCTTATCATCTCCTGCCCTCGTTCTGTTTTCCTCCCAATCGAGTTTCAGGAGCCTCATTTATGTTCCAAGTGTTTTTGTTATAGGAGAAGGTAGAGACAGAAAAACCCCGGTGTCGATTCGTTTTGAATTCTCTGACCATATTCACGTTCACATGTTGTTGGATAATGGAACAATATGGCATATGTTAGCGTGTTGAAATCCTCGTTGTTGTTATAAATTGACGCCTAAGATATATGCTTGGAATAGTTCGTTAAATACGCGCAAAAACTTGAATTTTTCTCATCCTTTTAACTTGCATTTCAACGGAAATCATGCACGTAATAAGCATGTTTGATTAAATTATTCCAGAAATACAGTAAGCAGATGCACTTTCGATTAAAAATCCAAAAATGTACTGCAAAATAAAGTTGTTTCTTGTTTAAGGAATTGGAAAATGCACTATTTGCATTCTTCTGTCGCCTTCTAAAAATAAGGTTTGCGTTCGGGGAAAATAAATTGTTTCTCCTGCTGAAGCGGGTGTTGATACATGTTGATGTATTCCGAATAATTCTGTTGTTGCCTTTTTTGCTAAATTTTGACAAATTCGAAATTGTTGTGCATGTTATTAGTTTCTATAAATGTAAACTCGGGTGAATATTTTGAAAGCTTTCATCTGTAATATAATTGATAAAATACAGTTTGAGTAACAAGAAGTTCAAACCAGGACTAATGCAGGCTGGTTTCCAAAGTTGACGTCTCGAATTGATTACTTATATTGATAGGAAATGTTTCAGCATGCGTTAGTCATTCCAAGGATTTCTCATACCATAACTACCATTTGTAATTCATAGTTTATCAATGATAGAGAAAAAATGGGAAACAAATTAATAGAGCACTATCAGGTTTAAAATATTAAAGTAATGTCAAAATCTCTTTCTTACATTATATTTTGCATGTATTTATTTTTAAATAAACGAATTTAATAAATGTTACTGTTTATACGATAAAATATGTATGGATCAACTGTCCATTGCTGAAGGGTAGTCGAGTGAAAAAGAAAATAACTCATTTGTTCACTCGTCTATGCTCAAGTTGAATTCGGCAATAATGGTCTCCATGGCAACAATCCGATAAAATGCGATTTAAAACGCAAAAACACTGTTTTAGTATAAATTCAAGAAAATACGATCAATTAGTATCAAAATTCTGTGATAAGAATTCGAACCTACATTCTTTTTCCCTTAGAACAGTACAAACCTCGCTCCAATATCACAATTTTAAGATATTTTAAAGTATTAAAGAAAATATCTCTGGATTTGAGACTTCCTATGTAAAACAAATAGGCAGGGGGAAAAAGTTCCTGGAGTCGAACCCGGGACTTCAATCTTCGCCAAATAAAATATAGCCTGGCAGCACGAGCCTCATACCAAGTTTCATGAAAATTGATGCAAAAGTTGTTAGTGGGGGACACACACCCACAGACAGGACGGACAAGACCATTTCATAAGGCAGTTTCCTTTGGAAACCAGCCTAATAACAGCGGCGTAACAATTGGGTGACCAAATGCCACGGGCCCGGGGGCTCTCGAATTTTCTCGAATATAGAAAGAATAATGATTTTTTTAACGATTTCCCTTTTTAGCCTACTTTCCAGCATGGAAATAGTCTTATGGTTTCTTCGTTGTGTCTGGCTGTCTCCCCCCATTCACCATTGAACCAATAGACCGATTTTCATGACACTTGGTGTAAATCTCTTGTTAGTGGAGCCGATCTCTCTATGGTAGTTATTGTTGCGAAGATTGAAAGTCCCGGATTCCATTCCAGGAACTATCCTTCACATTTGATTTACATGGAGAATCTGAAATACATCGTGCAGGGTAATTTTCTCTTGCACAGTAAAATATCTTAGAATTCTAATCGGGGCTCCAAGAGCCAATACGGGCCCCTGGACAAACAACTTGCCGGGCCCCACTGTACGAACTTAATTCTCTCTATAGGTCTTGGAAGCTGACGTAAACCTTATATCCTCTTACCACAGTAGGGAATGTTTTTCTTTCAAAAACAAAAATGATGTTTAATGGAAAATTTGTATTTGTTGGGAGAGGGGCCCTCGATAATGCTTTTCCGCGGGCACTTACGCTCCTAGTTACGCCACTGGGCGATAACACCGTAACTGTTAGAGAAAATAATTTCCTTGCCTCGCTGCTTGTCAATCGATACTCACTTATCGGGAGCACACACACAGGTTTCCGATAAGAAGCCAGATGAAAAACAAGCGAAGGAAGTAGCGCCGGTGGATTATGCAACGATTTTCCACCCCCCCCCCCCCATATGTCTCGGTTAATGCTATCAGTTTTTTCGACGGCCATATTGATGTCCGACGAATGAGAACATTCCGAGTTTCGACTTCTCGTAAAAACTGGATTGTTTAACGTCCTACTTAAGGAAACCAGTGATTTAAAATGGAATTAAAATCCATTTTTTATATTTAAGTGTGTTTGTAAAGGAGTAATTCCGGTGAAAAACAACCCAACTGCGTTCCGATCCGATTGTTATAACGGAAGCCATCCGGGTGCTCGTGTAGGAAGCTCCAGATGAGGAATCTTGAAAGCCATTTACGAACCGAGGCGGGTGGAGTCAACGGCGCGGATCACTCGGGGGGATAATATTTGCTCTCGATAAACAAGATCGCATTTTTAGCGCATTTTATTTTATAAACCCGCTTATGTTTTCGGTCTGTGGGTCCGTATTTGCAATCAATTAAATTAAAATAGCAAGTAAACAGTAAGAGATAGGAAACTGATATTTGTAGGGTGTATGCGATCTGTGATGCCTTTTATTACGCTGCCAAAGAAATTCTTTGGAGAAATAAGTGTGCGCCAAGGGGTGCCTTTCAAAATTTTCAAATTAAAATTCCCAGCAAATGGTTATAGATAGTGTTAAAAATTTTCACAGTTTGTGTGACCTTTAATGCCATCTATAACACTGCAGAAGGATGCTTTTTTGAAAAATCGGTGGGCGCCAAGAGATGCCTTCAAAATTTTCAAATTATGATTATGAGCAAATGGTTAAAGATAGAAGGTTAAAGGTTTCACTATTTGTGTGATCTTTTTATGTCATCTATAGCACTAAAGAAGAAATTTATTTTGAAAAATCGGTGGTTGGCAGGGTGTGCCTTCAAAATTTTCAAATTAAGACCATTTTGGGAGAAATGGGAGAGCGTCAGTATGTTCATATCATAAGCCAACAGTCATTGGAATAGAAACCTAATATAGAGTATTAAAAACCTTTTATATTAATTGTTGAATAAATTACTTTGTCATATAATTATATTACTAAGTCAAAAAATAAATAAATAAAACGCGCTCTTTTAAATTGTGTCAACAAATGAAGCTTCTTATTTATTTATTTATTTTTCGTCTCTCGTGTCACGAAATTTCGCAGTGAAGTTGGTAAATCCTTCGGATTTCAAAAATTCGTGCGTTCCCACAGCCGCATTTGCAAAATAAACTTGGAATCACGCGGAACATACGGTCGCTCCATGCTGAAAAATTAAACGTCTGCGAATATGAGGGAATTCGGAACGAAAAGTAAATGAAAACCGCGGATGATTCGCGAGCTTAACTAACCGTATGCGCGCCGTTGTCTTTCTTTTTTTTATTAAACGGGCGCAAGGTCGGCGTAGATCATCGAGTGGCGCATTGATAGTATCGACAAGCCGTCGCAAGGATTCGGTGAGGTGGGAGGGAGGGGGGGGTGTTTGGAGGGGATTCGAATAGCTTTGTAAAGGGCGTTGCGGAATCTAACCGTACGAGGCGAACGTTGAACATGATGCGGTGTGCGGCTTAAAAACGGCATGCGCCGTCCCACTTATTTATTCTCCCGGAAAATGTTGTACCGGCGAGAGGAGAGGTTTCGGAGTTTTCCAGGAACGGATTCGAAACGGAGAGGTTTTTCTTTTTGCCTTTTGTGACGCCTCGTGCTTTCGTCGGAAACGACTAACGGATAGATGTAACGTGGCACACACGCGTGAGCAAATGATCCCCGCCGAAGGGATTGTTTACTAGGGTTTTTGCCGGCGCTAATAAAAATAAGCCGAGAAAAGTTTTCGCTTTGTCTATCGACCGAGAGATTTAGCATTTCCACACCCTGTTCTCGTTTTCAAAATCCTGCTGTGGGGCGTAAATTTCAACGCTCCTTTTAATTACTCTCGCTACTCTTTTCGATTTGTTGAAATCGGAGAGATTCGTCCTTAAGTGCTGTAAACGTTCATTTAAAAAAAAACATTTTTCGTCCCGAAACACGCTGGCAATTTGGAGGCGGCGATGAAGTGACCTTGAAATTACTTTATATTAGCGTGTCTTGGGTTAGACCTTAATGAAAATTCTTGCGTTAAAAAAACTTCTCGATTGTCGTTTTTTCCGAACCTTTCCTCAGATCGTTAAGAGGAAACCACGCAATCTCTCTCACGAGCATTCTATTAGTCTCGAGGCCCACCTCGGCGGGGTCGCCAGCCTTTTATTGATTTCGAAGGACATTGCAGCTCCTGCCTAATCTTCCCGCGGATCGCCTTTCTTTTTTTACGGAGCTAAAAGCTTTATCTTACTTCGATCTGCTGCTATCATCCTTGAATTTATCTTTTTATCTCTCATGTGGAATCGAAATAGTTCGCTAATAAGGATGATCTGTCACCGCCTGAGAAGAATAGCGATAAAAATGGTCGTAGTTCGAAATTCCATCGTTTGCTCCCCTGATGGTTAGTTAACGTTGAACGTTGGATTGAGGTGTACAATTAATTTTCAACGATCGTTCTGATGACTTTGACGCAACCTTGAGTATCCAGTCTGATGATTTTCTTATCCTTATCTCTTAAAAAATTCTCGAGGAAAACGCTGCATTCTGTTCACTCTTACGTCCGTAGTTTACTTTGAATTATACGATACTATCAGGTGGTTTTGATGCGTTCCAAATATGAAAAACGATATTGAATTCATTTTTAGTTTTTTTTTGACTTGTCTCATTTTCAATTTACAATGAATGCGCTATGTGTAAGGCGAATGATTAAAAATACAGTATGTCCCCGTTATTCGTCGTGGATGTGTTCCTGAGGGTCACGGCAAACAAAGGGGCCGATTAACCCATTTATTTAAATATCTTACATGGAAGATATGTCCCGATGACGAAAAGATTTCTATAATAAACTAATTTTCATAATTTTACTCGCTTTTACAATAATATCTTTCCGAGTACATTAACACAATCCATGATGGATATTGTGTTGGGATAAAGAAGCACCTTTTATCTTTAATTTCCTTAGTTAAGGACTCAAGATTGATTGGGTGACCAAGGGCATTGTCGAGGCATAGCAGTGCTTTCTTTGGAAGGTCATGGCTCAGTCATGTCTCCTTACAATACAGCTTTAATAGCTGGGCAAAAATCACGAACAAACCACTTGAAAAATATCCCGAATAACGTATGCTTCACGGTTTGAACGCAGATTTTCTTTGCTTCACTCCTCGTAAATTGTCTGAATGTTAAACCAGCAAGAATTGTTCTTTTATATCCTCTGTTCAGTTTCCTCCAAGCAAGCGAGTCGGGCGTTCTTTAGCATACAGTTGTATAACATTGGAACGATTTATCATTTTTTAATTAATATTTTTAAAAATTGCACGGAGAGTTTACTTTCAAACGAGGATTACGAAACGAAGAGGCGACGAATAATGAGGACCTAGCTTGATCCAAATAGTCCATACTTTTCCAACAACATGAAGCTAATTATTGCCAGTGATTTATAAACAGTAATAATTGACAGACTATGATATCCACAACATCAAATGATTCGGATTAAGTAAGAAACGTTTCTCAATTATTGTCCTGGTTCTGCCAACATTGGTATATATGCGTGTCTGCCTCTCAGTGCATGGTCGCGGGTTTATATCCTGTCACTTATGATCATTTTCATTAATGTTAATTTGGGTTATAACAGTCTCCGAAATGCTGTTTGTGGGGTCATTCGAAAGAAATAAAAAATGCTAACTAGCTGCTAAATCTGTTCTTTAAAAAACGCCTCCATTCTCATGTGACTTTCATGTTTAAACGAAGGGATCACTTATCTAGCTTCAAAATTTAATGCTGTTGAAATAGATTACCAGAATATTGGAATACTTGAATCATTATTTTGGTTTTAAGCCAGGCATTTTATCTTACCCCAAATAAACAGACTCGACTTATATCTTAACGTTCTGTATGATTTGTTTTAATCTTTTAGTACTAGATTGGACTCTTATCTTTATTGTAAACACGTCCTTAATTGCCATAGAAATAGTTTAAACCGTAAAATTTATCTAAAGTGACACTTTAGTTTGTCCATCGGTTGAGCGGAAATGATAATTAATTGAGGGTAAATAATATCTATATTATACATATTTATTGTCATCGAAGGTGACTCTCAGGTTAAACAAATTTATTAAAGTGACACGATTAAATGTTTAGTGAAAGTCATGATAAATATTTGCCTCTCTTTCATCCCCATTTGAAGGCAAAGATACCGTTATTTATCTACAAGGGCACGACAATTAAAGTCGAGCAATCAAACCGAATGTGCAGCCATCGTGACAGCGTTCTCTCATAAAGTGATATCGGCCTTTACAAAATGGACCAAAGAATTGCTAAACGTTGTTTTTGCTAGAGAAGATTACCTTAATGAAAGAGTACAGTACCTTTTCAAAATTTTTTATATTTCCTTCTCGTGTCTGAATGTCGAATTCATGAAGGCCATTGTTTGTGGTAGTTATTTTCCAACTTTATGGAACCGTAAACTCCCCTTATTTCTTTCCATCTTTCACGGTACTTTGACCATGAATTCAGACGCAAAGATTAAAAAGATAGGAAACCCCTGGCTTATTGTTTCGGGACCCTTGGCTTCCGCTGATCTGAAATTTGAATGAGGGATGAGTTTGTAATCCGCGTTCCATAAAATTGTTAAAAAATTCAATTGCCAATATTATTGTTCATGAAAAATGTGAAGGACCTGAATCATTGCTCATTAACACCGGCACAATTTCTAACACTTCATTAAAAAGGACGATTTTTGATGTACATGCTACTCAATCAGCGATGACAGTATAGTGTTTCATACCGTATTGTTTCTTTAATTTCATTGCCAAGGATGCAGGTTGGCCGTCTTTTCTCTTTGGAACCTTAGAAACTGTGAATGAAATAACAGAAAATTTACGGTCGGATTTACAGCGTGTCAAACGGATTCGTGCCGTAAATTTGTCATCTCTAGACGGTCTATATCGCTTTACCGCTCGCGGAGGCGAATTTTCAGTTTCCACGAAAACTAAAAAAAATCTTTTGCGTGAGAGTTGACTGCTGCTATCGTCGCAGCGGTTGAGCCAACTGATAAATTTGACCACGAAAAGAGTGAAACAGTTTTGATTAATTAAAGCGGTGTTCCCCTACTTTTTGGACTAGCAGTCCGGTGAAAAGCCAGCGAGGATTTTTGTGACCAGCACTGCAAAAGAGTCGCACAACTCGTGCATAGTTAAGAGGGTAAACTCAAACCTGGAACTTCCTATGCATCGCCTATTTCGAGCTTGTTATCACGATTTCAAATTTACTAGATAAATATTCCTGCCATATTCTTGGAATTACGCGGACTTTAAAAAAATCGCGAACTGGTACTCCCCAGCAAACAGTAGGATGAGAACACCAAATTAAAAGGTTAAATTTGCGTAACATAAGACGTAGAGTTTTCGCTATTAAAAAAATTGCTGCGGTAAAATTTTTCTTCGTACCGTATCACCTACATTTTATGATATTTCTGCTAAAATTTAGTTTTTGTAACAACGCAGCTATTCGATTATTTCGGATCTCATCATTTAAATTATATTTTAGCGAAATCGTTTTACTCTAACTATAAAAGAAAACTGTCTTGTGGCGGCCTTTCATCGAGTCCTGTTTTTCCGCGATCCGTATTCGGATAATTCCTCGCGCAAAAGGCAGGGATGCATACTTTGCTGATGAAAAGTTGTAAAAATGTTCGCAAACTTTTCTTTCTGTTCGATAAAAAATCGGAACTACTACGAACAAAAAAAAAGCGAATTCGAAACAACGGATCCCGCGTTCGCGAAATGTTTCTTTTTTATCGTTATTATGCCATGAATGAAAATAAACCGAGCGAGGCCGACGTAGCCCCGACGAAAGCCTTTCTCCTCTCGCCAAATAATTTCGTCTTCCTCGATTTTATTTTTTCCTCCGGCCGATATGTCGAGAGAGAGAGAGAGAGAGAGAAAGAAAGAAAGAAAGAGCTCGATAGCGCCGTTCGCTCTATTGTTTCTCACGTATCGCGCATTTTTTTCTCCATCCGAGAGCTTTCTGTCGGCAGAGCTTCGTCTCCCCAAGCATTCTCTTTCGATGGCGCACGCGGTCTGATTTCGTTTCAGAAGAGAAAGGGAGAGAGAGAGTGAGCGGTATCAAAAGACGCGCCTCCTATTTGAAAGGGATGGAGATAGAGAGAGAGAGGGAAATTCAAACCGCCAATGCTTTCCTCCCTTTTCATCATGTCTGATCAAAAAAGGAATCGCATCGAGGGAGGGAGGAGAAGGAAGTGCGGCGAGGAACAGAAAGGCGGGGGCAGTAGAGAGGCGGAGGGAATAGAGAGGCGGGCAGCGCGAGGAAGAGATAGAAATTGGACGCTGTTGTTTTTTATACACATGCACGCGGAAGCCGAGTTTGTTTGTTTTGAGGAAAATCTTACATATCCTCGATCGCCGCCCGTTCGAGAAATCGTCGCCGGATTATTTCCCCCCTCTTTCTTTTTCCTTTTTATTCGCGCAAAATCAACAAGCTGCCCGGAACTCGTGCGGAAACTTGCGAGAGAGTGGGGAAAGGGAGAGAAAGAGGGAGAAAAAGATGGTAAACTCGGAAGAGCGATTCCCTCGCGTGCTGGAAGAGGGGAGATACGAGCCGGCGGGTAAAGCGTGCTTTCGTTCACTCCTCTTCTCCTCACTCCCATCCGCTTCCTAATGGAAGAGGGAATTGCATCGAAGACGGCGCCGTTTGTACTCGTTTCCGTTTTTTTTTTCGTTCGGCAAACCTGCCGAAAACAAACGAAGTTCGCTACTCCGAGAAAAAATAAATCGAAGTAGTCCGTCGAATTCGAAATTCGCGGAAACCTTTTTTGATGCGATACTCCACAATTTTCTTTTCGGAATTTTTTAATTAAATGGAATCGGCGTATTTTTTTAAATATAAATTTCTAAAAGTACATTTCTCTTTAGCGCTCGTTTTGGTCGTATTTTGCGAGATTACTTATGATTTACGAGATATCGAGTTGGCGCATTCGTAAATCTAGTTTATGAATGCGCGCAGTCATATATTTCCACTTGGGAAGAAATATTTAAAGAAATCGCATCTTTAGAAGAGAGACAAGGGTGAATGACGGCGTGGTTGGACGCGTCATAATTTTCTTCTCCAAACTTCGCCGATTTAATGAAGCTCGGCGGCGGAAATCTTTTTAGATACTTTTCGGTCACGCAATTTCCCATCGGGCCGACTTGTTTGCGCGCGCGTGAATGTGCTTACACATATAAACACACGCGCACAAATACTTGACAGGTGCTTTTGCCGCGCAGGTTTGAGATCGTAAATCTTTGTTTGTGTAGGCATTTTCGTCCCCTATCTCGGTCCTTTATCTCTCGTGGCAGGTGAACCAACCCGTTTTATCCACGCCCGCACGCCAAGAATCGTTCGTAGTATTTTCCTCGAGCAAAGCTAAAAATAATCAATTACCGCGTCAGGAGAAAATAAGGGGTTGATTTTTTCCTCGAAAATTTATTTTCGCCTGTCGGTCCGTCTGTCCCTCATGACTTCTTTGTTCAATGTCGGGTCGAAGATTTACTGTAAATACCCGTGTATAGGACGCAGGAATGTTTTTGTTGTATAATTGTAGGAAAATTCAATGCACCCGTATATAATATATCTATTCTAGCAACATATGACAGTCGCCATTAGGGGGGAATTTACCACTTGATAGGGCCTTGAAGCGTCTGTATAGTCTCCTAACGAAGAATATGACAGATTTTAATTTATTATTTAAAATGAGCTTCCGTTATAAACTTAGACTAATTCAGTTCAAATTTCATAATCCTTTTCTTAAAAGTTCGTTTCACATATAATTTCGTATTTTATGATCCTAGTCATATGTGGTTTTATTGGTTTTCATGATGTAAAAAATATCTTTTAATATACACAGCCGAGTTTTTTCTCTCTTCATTTTGGAAAGAATTTCGTTCTCGTTTATCGGACGCAACCCGCTTTTGAGCACAAATAATTTTGGAAAAAGTGCGTCCTATACGCGGTAAACGATGGCACGCGGGGAATACGTACTTGATAAACGGATTTCATGCATCTCGGCTTTTGTGAACGCTCGGCTGAAAAGAAAACGCGCGTGTAAGAGTCGAGGCATGCAAACTACTCGACTTTCGATTCGTGTTCACTGACCTATTTCAACGCACGCCGATGATTTTCAGCAAAATTCTTCGGTGGGAGAAAAAAATGTTCTGTAAACGCAATGATATCTAGCTGTCACGCTCGTTTGGATTCCGCTCTAGTACTTTTTTCGTTTAGTACTTTTTTCGTTTATATATATCTTGTTGCTTTAGTTGGTGCGTTATTGTTTGCGTACGAGAGATGCATGCCTGGATTAGCATGAAATGACCGCGGAAGAAACGCGTGCATGAAAAAGCAAACGGCGGTTTGTGATGTGACTAAAAGAGTGAAGGAGTTAAAAGTGGCAATGGGCAGATTAATCCTTTGGTGTCTTATGTCAACCTAAGTTAAAGTAGAGGTATTGTGCTACACAAAGTTTTTTTCCTTCAACATATCTCTACTTATATGTTTATGCTTTAGCTTAGCATACCTCAAATTCAGTTCTTTTAGGATCATAAAAGATCATTTTTGAAATCTAGAGATAATGAAATTATTTTGAAAGTCGAAAAGTGAATTTCGAGCTTTTTGTTTCCGAAATCGTATAATATTGACATGATGGCAGGTCAAGGGATAATTCTATGAGGACATTCCTAAAATTATGCATAAATTATACTATACCATTTGGTGGAGAAAAAGGAAGAATTAGAGTGCTTTAGGCGAAGTACTTATTCCTACATTGTAGGGGTTGATGGTTCTATTCCCGCTGCTGGATTGTTCGTCAGAGTTTGACCGAATAAGGCTTCTTTATTGACATCTGGTTAACATCAACGGGAACGAGATTTTTTCAGCCTAACACAAATGTCTGTCACGGAGATTAGTATAATGTAATATATATTTTGCATTTATGCTCGTAATAGAAACAACTTAAATGTATCACCATTTGAGAGACGGAAATGTTTTATTTTTCATTTTTTAAATGAGAGTTTTTCCGTATAGAAGGGGATTTTGAAGTTTATTTGATTAATTCATATTTACATCCATAGTTATTTATATAGCTACGCGTCATGCACTTTTTACTTAGAGGTGTTTTTATTTATCATCCCCATGAAACATCTCGCCGCTCGTGTCATTTTAACCAAGTTGAGCTGAGAATGCAACCTGTTTGTCGTCAAGACTTGAGTTTTTGCGTCATGCGAAGTCGTTGTGAACCAGTTTTACCGTATAATATTTAAGTTCCGCAAATAAACGTGTGCTTACATATTTGCCACGAAATTACTTTTCTAAATGATTTGTATCCCATATCCTTTACCGGTAACGCAAGAAGGGTATAAAAGTGTCGCGAAGAGTGTATATATATATTTATTTATAAATACTTCCTCTCGCTAACCAATCGTTATTTAAAGCTTAGATTTGTAATTCTGCTTGGTGCATAATAGCTTACGAACGATTTCACCGTAGGTTGTTGGCAGGTTCTTCCAAGCGTCTCCAGAATCTAAATTTACATTCCAAACAAGTAGCCAAACGGTAGCCTAGTAAGGCACCTTGTTTAACTTATAAAGCTCTTAAAAGTCCCCCGTTCGAGTCCCGTTTAGGACGTGGAAATCGCCGGTTTGTCGCACGGATTTTTTTCCTCCAAAAATCGCGCCGTTACGTAAATCGGTCGCAGTCTACGCCAATCCGGTCGAACGACATCGATTATCGCCGACGCGGGACGTCGCCCCTGCGAGATTTTGTGCCAGGCGCCTCGTCGGCCTCTCTCAAATTTCAGTATTTACGGCCGGGTGGATTGAAGCGTCGTAGACGAAATCAATTATGAATGGAATTTCTCGTCGGATGCGATCCGGTTTCCGATCGTTCGGCGAAGGTTCATATCTCATCAGCCAGTTGGTTACTGGGAGATAAGGTCTCCAGGTATAACATTTCCCGTCGTTCATCGCGGCTCCCCCTACCCCTTTCCCTCTTCACACCCTCTCTCTCTGTCGACCTCTATGGCGCCGCGGGTACTCTCTTTATGGTCTGTGACGTCTGAACGAGATTTCTTATCTCTCACGGTTGATTCAAGGAGCATTCGAAGAGTTATACATATTCTCTTTCCTTTGGCGCACCTCGAAAAAAATAATGACGCAGTTTTATGCCTTTTCCGCCGCTTGAAATTTTCGATGTTTTTTTGTATTTTTAAACCTTTCCTCCCTAATCTCGAGGCACGTGCTCTCTCTCTCTCTCTCTCGTTCGGAGCTCATTTTGGCAGCCGTGCCAGATCGCCCCTTTAATCCGGCGAATGCACGCGAGAGAGACGATCAAGGAAAAAAATGCTAGTACGTGATGGAAGGGGAAGGAGGATGGAGGCGGCGGGAAGAGGAGAGTTAGAGAGCGGGATGGGATATATGGTATGGCAACCCTTCCGACCTTTTCCTCCTGTAAAACAAGCCCGAGGAATTCCTTCCCCTGTCTACTCGGAATGAAACCTGAAACTAAAAGAGTTCCCTTCCATCCTTTCTACCCTGTCGCGTACCGTGGAACGCATCTCCCCTGCCCTCCCCCTCTCGTCTCTCTCACGCCATTCACCCGCGCCCCTTCCCTACTCTTCCTCCCTCCCCACTCTCCCTCCCTCCCCACTCTCCCTCCCTCCCCACTCTCCCTCCCTCCCCACTCTCCCTCCCTCCCCACTCTCCCTCCCTCCCCACTCTCCCTCCCTCCCCACTCTCCCTCCCTCCCCACTCTCCCTCCCTCCCCACTCTCCCTCCCTCCCCACTCTCCCTCCCTCCCCACTCTCCCTGCCTCCCCACTCTCCCTCCCTCCCCACTCTCCCTCCCTCCCCACTCTCCCTCCCTCCCCACTCTCTCCCCCTCCCCACTCTTCCTCCCCACTCTCTCCCCTCCCCACTCTCCCTCCCTCCCTCCCCACTCTCCCTCCCTCCCTCCCCACTCTCCCTCCCTTCCTCCCCACTCTCCCTCCCTTCCTCCCCACTCTCCCTCCCTTCCTCCCCACTCTCCCTCCCTTCCTCCCCACTCTCCCTCCCTTCCTCCCCACTCACCCTCCCTCCACACTCTCCCTTCCTCCCTCCCCACTCTCCCTTCCTCCCTCCCCACTCTCCCTTCCTCCCTCCCCACTCTCCCTTCCTCCCTCCCCACTCTCCCTCCCTTCCTCCCCACTCTCCCTCCCTTCCTCCCCACTCTCCCTCCCTTCCTCCCCACTCTCCCTCCCTTCCTCCCCACTCTCCCTCCCTTCCTCCCCACTCACCCTCCCTCCACACTCTCCCTTCCTCCCTCCCCACTCTCCCTTCCTCCCTCCCCACTCTCCCTCCCCATTTCCTCCCTCCCTAAATGACCCTTCCATTCTTGCCCTTTTTTTCACTCCTTCCCGCCCATTCCCTCCGCTCGTATCAATAATCCGCGTTCTCTCCACTCAAAATAACGTCATCATCTCTCTCGCTGCCACTCAAAACCTTTTAGTGAACCGATTGAGTAGTCTATCCTTGTCGTGTGTGGATCACGGGCGTCATTTTACCACCACCTTCCTCTCTCTTCCTCCCTATACGTTTCTCTCCCTACTCTCTCTCTCTCTCTCTCTCTCTCTCTTACATTTCCCCACTAAAAAGTCAACGCCCCTTTCTTTACTCCCCTCATCCCCTCCTAGTTTTTTATTCCCCCGTCCTTCGTCACCCCGCGGTGGGGAAGTAGTGGAAAAAAACGAGGATCGCGGCATGTGAAGAGGGGAGAGAAAGAGAGAGATAAAATTAGACAATCAAAAAGAAAGACGGTAGACCGAAGTGGCGTAGCTCCGCCTCGCGGTGTAAGTCGCGGAGCTGTACACAAATTGTAGAGAGAGAGAGGAAGGGGAGAGATGAGGTTCAGTCCGGTTAAGTGGTTTTTTGTCCCGAGAGGGAGACAGAGCGTTCACCCAAGAGCATTGCAGCCTTCGTGCCTTCTTATTGTTAGCACTGCCTCGCTCCCCTCTTATTTTTTTTACTCCCCATCCTCTCGAAATCCCAGACGCACGTAGCCACCTGCCATAAATATGCATTCGGTTCCGTCGGTCCCGGCCTGTCTCGCCCATCCTCTTTCCGGTCGTCCCCGGAATTCAGTTGTGATGATGACGCGGCGGACCAGTCCGGTCGTCGGCCGCGAAAATCGTCTCGTCGACCTTCCGAATCTTTTCAATCCGTTCGAAAAATAAAAAAGTTTAAAAAAGGAGCGATCGATCTAAATATATTGGCGTGAATCCGATTGATAGTTCATCTGGGGCGATGCCAGGGAGGCGGAGGAGGAGGGGGAAGGAGCCGACGACCGTACTGATTGCACCTTTCATTGTGAGGTCTTTCTCTCCGTTGATCTGCGGATCCAAATCCTGGAATTTTTAAAGGAATGGGTTTAAGAGGGCGACCAATTGGGTGGAGGGGTGAATAGAACGTCCAAGGAGGAGGAGGGGCCGTCCTCCCCTCCTTGGGCCCGTTACTGTGTTTTACGCGAATCAGATGCGCGTTTCTGCTACCAATTAACTGTTTCCAGCGGTCTTTTCATTGATATTTCATTCCAGTAATTTCTACCGAGTTACCGCTGTCGGCGATATCCGGTCTATCTTAGTTTCGAGTAATTTCTTATTCAAATGATAATCGTAGAAGTCTCTCTAGAGGGCGGCTGTTTTGTGATTGTAATATGTATTTGGTTTACCGAGTCGTTTTACATCGACTTTATCTCTCAGGATGTGTTTTCGAATGTTGTCTTAAGAATATCTAATATTTCAGAAAATAACCACATTTCTCGTTACAAGTTGTGACAGTTAACTGATTGGATCGGCCAACGCCATCCAATTTTGACGGCGAAAGCTTTAAGTTAAAAATATAGTCGCTGTTAAAATATATCAGATTCGTTAATTAACGAGTCTGAAATATTTCGTCGCTATTGATAAAGTGCGTTAACCAGAATACTCTCGTATTTCCTGAAAAGGTTTCTTTATCAGTGGAAAGGCTTTTGAATCGGAGTAGCGCTACCAATATCCATGGAAAAGTTGATTTAACGATCCATTAGCGATTCTGTTCACGAGTACGGTATCGGCGGGATGAGTAATATCTCTTTTTGTTTGTTGTCTCCTTGTATGCATATTAAGCCACGAGATAGGACTGGTCAGTTTAATTTAGACGGCGTTGACAAGAGTGAAGAAGCTGAGGGCGTCTTGCCTAACATCCTTGGAGCGATTTGTTTGTTGCATCTCATGAAAGGCTCGGAATGATTTATTATGACGGGCTTGCCAACGCGGCGGCGAAATTTGTCATCTTTGAAAATGGAGCGTGTCATATCCGGTCTATTGAGTTCAATATAACGCTTTCGAGATTTACGATCTGCGCAGAGGAAGCGGAGCTTTATTAAAACGATATCCGTAATGCGATGTAATCCCTTTTCACGTGGATGATGACTTTTTTATTTCCTGTTTTGCACTGAAATCGGTTAAGTTTTAGTTGTTTTTTAGCGTACTATAATCGTTGATGTAGATGGTAGATACTTGCTATTCTCTCTCATGACGTTTTCGCTATATAACGTCATATCAAAGAATGAGGGATAAGTTAGAAGTTTATGAATTAGCTCGGAATATAGTATTCTCGACAATCGCGCGACTATGTTTCCGTTTTAATTATCTATCCTCTATTTTTGCGTTTTAGTTTAAATTTGCGCCATACTGGCAATAAAACCACATTACAGAAACGACTACTTTGGCCGTTATTACCGTGATAATCAGTGCTGTTTACGTTACAGTTAACGTGAAATCCCAAGTCTGTATATGCCTGCTAAAGGGAAAATCCGGGAAGTAATCTTAAAGATGGAACGACTTCGGTTTTATTCGGCAATTCGTATTCTCGTCGCTCGATTCTCGTAATGCTTTCACCCCAGATGTTAGTAAGATCAGAAAAAAGCCGCTCGCGTCATCCCTAGCGACAGCAGGTGCTGTAACAAGAAGCTCAAAGGAAGTTTGTAGCGTAACCTCAATAACGGCGCGAACAACGAAGCGAAAATTAAGGGCGACCATGCTAAGCTTCGGTGATCCGGTAATTCATCGCTTCTTAGCCGATGGCGATTTTTATCTCGCCTCCTGACGTCACTCTCGTGACGTAGGGCGGGCCAGTACCTTCGCGAAAATATTTCGCGCGCCTGAATGATTCACGCGGATCGATGGGACGATGAAAAACGCAGGATTTCGCTCCACCTGTGCCAGGGACTGGTTATCGAATGGATGGCCGTATCTCTGGATAATTGCGGTTCTCATGGCGTATCTTAGGGCTTTAGATCGAGTATAAGCCGGTTGCGAAATGCTTTTCCTCCTCGGACGAATTGAACGTTCAAAACGAAGAATTTGGAAAATTTTTGTTCGTCTTGCCTTTTATATATAAGCTTTCAATCGGTGAACGCGATGATCGAAAATAATGAGCGTAAGTGACGATATTGAATTTTTTCATTTCCTTTAATAATATTATAAAATTATTATAGAAGCATTAGTTCCACTGAAAATAGCTCACCTAAAATTTCCGCATCCCTAATGAACTTGTCTTCGAAGAAAGTAGCAACAACGCTTAACACACGGAGGGAGGCGGAGGGGGTAGAGCGTTGGCCATCCACGCAGCGGTCCCAGGTTCGAATCCGGCGGAGATCGGAATTTTCAATCTGGTATCGTCCCGTCCCCTACTTGTGTGCTTTGAGGAGAACGCGCAAGTCAGCGCTCCGTCCTTCGGAATGGACGTTAAGTAGTTGGTTTGCTTGGTGCTCGTCGTAGAGAGTAGGCTAATGCCGGCACCGGGTTTCCCTCCTCCCTTGTGCGCGTTTTCTGTATGAAAGTAGTAACGGCTATAATAATCCAAGAGGTCGATTAGCCATAAATACATACCAACTGCCAATTCTCAATACACGAAAAAACATTTTACAGAATGGAATAATTTCTGAAAGCCTCGCGAAATTGATTTGTACCAGTATATCTATTTTCAGAAACTCCGAATGTAACGTCAGTTTACCTTTTTCCAGAAGTTAGAAGCCCTGGATATTGTATGTCGAGGCCAACTTCCGGCATCGCATCGGCCATGTCAGGCCGTGGTGCCCTGGCCTCAGCGCCTCATCCACCTTCCTCGATCCATCAATCATCCCTCGGGCACAGCAAGGAAAAGGCAACGGGATTAGATGCACGACCCTCTCTTCAGCGCAGTATCAATGCAAAAGCTGGTGGAATATCGAACTTGCCCCAGCCGGTTAATTCGTCAAACATTACCTCGAGGCTGAACAACCCTCAAGGTAAGTCTCTAAAAAAAACAGTCCTCTCTGAAATATTCGTTTTTTTCGAGGGGAAACGAAGATTGATACGACGGGGTTATTTTTTTTTCTACAGCCGGGTCACGCAGAGAATCGTGCAATGCCACGAACACCTCCGCCGCCTCCTCCTCGAGGATCGGCAACCGTAACACAGGAGTCGGTCCTCCTCAAGGTTTGTCGAGGCACGTGCAGGGAAACGCGACGCGTGCCGCTCCGGAAAACAACAGGACGCGAGAGATTCCCGCCGGTTCGGCGCCAGTTTACTCCAACGCCAAGACTGTTCCAACCAGCCATCCCGCCCTCAGGGTTTCCCCCATCTCCAATCCCGCTCCGTTTCACGGTGAAGAGTCTTCCAGTAATACATCAGTGCTTAACATGCAAGATTCGTCGTCCGGTACGAGTCAAGCGACGAAATCGGGGATTCCCAGCCCCACGGCGGGGTCCAACAGGATGGGCCTTCAGCCGCTGGTTAACGGGTTGAAGTCCAGAGACACTGGCTGTTCGGCGATTTCCGATTCTAATGGTGTATGTAAGGGGTCTTTGCCGGACCACGGCTCGTTCGAAGAGCCTTCCTCCAAAACGGTGCCCTCCACTAACGGTGCGTCCAGACTCGCACCAACTACAGTGCCATCCACAAGGACTGCGATTCCCAACGGACCAGTTTTGAAGCAGGGTGGTCTCGGATCTGTAAATCACTCGTCCAAGCCAATGGGTGCTCCTTTAGCGAGTGCGAAGGCTGTTGGAGGTAGAGCGCACCAAGGCTCTACGTCGCCAAGGGGTGGTCTGCAGCGTGTCAGTGCCAGGAATGCGCCCGTAACAGTCAATTCATCCTCCTCGTCTTGGTCCATTTGGTCCAAGGGTAATTCATCTACCTCACAGCCATTGCATAATGGTCATTCTAGGTAAGCTTTGTGTGTTTAAAGTTAATTGATAGTTAATTCTGTCTATAACTTTCAAATCGATGGAATTTCTGTAAAGAGATCTAAAGACAAAAATCAAAATACAGTATAACTTCATAAATCCGGCAACCTTGCGACCTAGCATTTGCCGGATTTTTTAAAACTCCGAATTTTTAAAACTTAATACATGTGTACATAACTTGAAACGAAGAATAATTAAAGAGGGATAATTAACACTTACATAATGAACGCCAACAAAAGAAATTATATTTTAGCGCTCTTTTCACCTTGTCCGTCGTGCGCGACATTTTGAAGCAATGAGAATAGCTAAGAAGCTAAGATTTCCAGGAAAGTTTCGGCGATGACAGACTTTCGATGTTTTTTTTATCCTGCGCATTTTATTAAGGCTATCAGGTTACGATACTCACCTCATGACACAACATTTTCGTTTCGCCTTACTATCGGCGATAACTTTAAATTTTGGTTACTATTCGACTTCAGACTGTTTTAGCGCTTTAAATCGCTTTGGTTTTCGCATTGTCCGTCCATCCGCCCGTGAGCAACATTTTCAGGCAACGAGAACAGCTGGGAAACTAAGATTTTCAGAGTTTTGGCTCTTGACAGACATGAACCCTTTTCATTTTGGGGTCCGTCCGTCTGTCTGTTTGCCTTTTAGCAGGATTTTTAAAAACCTAATGAACTATCTATACTGGTCCGTTAATAACAGCCGTTATATCGGCTCTGGCATAGACCGAAATATGCAATAACTTTTTATTGTTCTTAAATATTTAATATTTAATTTAAATAAAAATTATGTAGTTATAAAGAATTTATTATTTTTTACAATTTCTGAAAAAATTAGCTTATTATCTTAAGAAGTAATTTCACTGTGATAGTATTCCTAAGGTAATACAAAATTCATAAATTGCCTGTGGCACTTCTGGCTATACCCACCGAAATTTGCCTGGCACTAAGAGGGTTAAACCAAGTATTTATAACTATCATTTTGTTTCTTTTACAAAGATCTACCATTTTTTTATTTTTTCATTCCTCTGTCCTAGGCCAAAATCCCCAACCTTACTGCCGTCCTTGCCTTGTCCTACTACAGCATTCCAATCCTCCATGACTACCAAGTTTTTTTTCACTTTTACTTCTCTCATGACTTCCTGAGTTGATCATGCAGCTCATCCAATTCCCCCTTGCTGTGATCACTAGTGGGCATATATACTTGTACAATCACTAAATTTACTGGTTCTGCCTTGACTTCCACTAACATTAAACGGCCACTTAGCTGCTGCATGTTAATTACTCTTTCTCCTACTTTCTTGTCTAAAACTAATGCTACTCCCCTCTGGTTCTCCTTTCCCCCACTATATATTACCCTGAAACTTCACTCCAAAAATCTTTATCTTCTTTCCACCAACTTCTCTCAAACCTAAGACATTTATCTTACCTCTTTTTATTTCTAGTTTTATATTTTCTAACTTTCCTTTCTTAAGCATAGTTCTGACATTCCAAACTCCTGTCCTTATTTCCAAAGTCTTCTTTTTCTTCATTATTCTGTTAACATGAGCTGTGTAAGAATTTCATAGGGTGACAACAGAGACGGCCTTACTTCCATCACTGCCAGCTTTATTTCCGTCACTACCGGACACCACCAGCCCTAATGGGTATGGCCCCGTACAGTATCTGGAAAGTTCACCGCCAGCAATTCATCACCATCAATTCATCACCATCAATTCATTGCCATCAATTCATCGCCATCAATTCATCGCCATCAATTCATTGCCATCAATTCAACGCTGTGGAAAATTCACCCCCAGCAATTCAGCACCATGGAAAATTCGCATGAATTTTCCACGGCGTTGAATTGCTGGCAATGAATTGATGGTGATGAATTGCTGGTGGTGAATTTTCCTAGACCCACCCCGTACATGTCATGAATCAAATTATTATCTAACTGTGCCATGTTGCTTGGGATATTAGTTGAGGTGGTCTCTAATTGCCTTCCTCAACAGTGTTTTTAATGTGACATGATCACTTAATTAGGATAAGCCATTGGGTACAAACATCTTTTGCAGCTGCCTCTCTGTGCTACTCTTAGTCCAGTCCCTACCTATTAACCTTATTGGCATGGGCAACCCTAGCAAGAGCAAATGCTCCAGCCAGTGTAGCTCTCAAGGTCTACAGCACACTCAAGCCCTTCTACCACTCCATGATAGTAGTCCAAAGAAGGGGAAGCCTGAGTATATATGTACAATGTTTAAAAAAAAAGAAAACGAAAATAAATCTTTTCTTAATAAAAACTTAGTTAGCAGCCGAAGAAAAGTCGAGGGTTCCATATTCATTGAATGTTAGTTATTACTTTCATTCTTGATCAGGTTGGAATGTTTATATGCTGTTGTAGAAGATGAATGAAGATGTAGATGACTGCATTATTATAATTTGTCATCCAAAGCCCCAATAAATGTATTTTTAGCCGTTATACAAATTTAAGGCTTTGGTTTGTTTCTCAAAACCATTTCTCAAGTTTTTAAGTTTTCAACTAGCAGAATTTTAAAAAGATGTGAAAGATTTAAAATACCATATTTACTTGCCTAATTGCCTCCATTGCTTAATTGCCCCATCTGAACTATGAGGAGAGTGTAAAAAATATTTTTCCTGATATGATCACTTTCATATGACAGGATAGTCCCACCCTAGTTTAAGTCTAAAAAATCATGCAAAAAAGTGGGGCAATTATGTGAGTAAACGGTAGTATTTTGCTAATTTAACCTCTAGGTTAGCATATCATCTTTCCTTTGCACAGAAGAGTGTAATTGTTCCATGTTTAATTTACCTTATGTTTGTTGGTTTCTTTTCAGCTCTCCTAATGGTGTTGTTGTTCGACCTCGTGTTGTCACTGTAATCCGCAATGGCAGCAGCCGCCCTCGCAGGGTTGTTCGTTTGCTCCTCAACAGGCGAACTGCACCCTGTTTCAATTCTGCCCTCTCTGCCCTGACACATGCTGTTAAGTTGGACTCTGGCGCTGTAAGAAAGGTGTTCACACTGGATGGAACACCGGTTAGTTTCAATCATTACCCACAAAAATGTACAGAATTTTTTAGTATATTCTTCCATTATCAGAATGTGTAATTGTGTTACATATTCAGTGAGAGATATTAATTTTTTTAGTAGGACCCAAAGAAAATCTCAATGAAAGTTTAGCAATTAACTACATTAACATTAATGAGTTATTTGTGTAGATCTAATTAACTTATGCTTCTCATAGTTTGTTTTTAAATAAAATTTTGGCTCTTGCCTAAATAGTTGTCCTAAATAAGGTCTAATTTTATTGAATAATTATTAATATGTAAAAATTTTAAAAACTCTGTTAGGGAAACTGGATCTAATTTTTTGTTTTCTTTTGTTTTTAATAAATTTATGCTCCATAGGTTACATGCCTTGAGGACTTTTTTCGAGAAGATGATATTTTTGTGGCATATGGGTCTGAGAGGTATTCCAGAGATGATTTTGACCTAGATTTGGAAGGTAAACAGAATTTCCACATAACTGTTTTGTTTAAAGTTTTATTCAAAAATGTATTTGAAAGTTCACATCTTAGAGCTAAGGTATATTTAAGTGAAAGTTGATAGTATAATATATCTCTCATTGCTAGCTTTTTACTATCACTTTTATGGTATGTGAAAATATTTGTATTGAGTTCATAACAAGAGATGAGAAGTGGGGAAGACATGATCTTTTATTATTCATGAATAAGCACTTCAGTGTAAAATAATTGAATTTGGCATCTTTAATAGCCATAACAAGGTTATAAGAAACCATATGCCCATTTCAGCTATAAGGCAGCCATATGCAGTGATAATTCATAACCTTTTTGTGACTATTGGCATTGAAGTGCTATTTCTTGAATTTTTTTACCCTAAGACAAGCTCAATGATTCGTTAGTGAATTAATGATTTTCAGTATTTTAAAATATCTTATTGTTATGAGTAATTTTTAAGTATGTTGATAATGGTTCAACAAAATAAATAAACTCAGTTAATGGGGTTGTTTCTCTTTAGATAGGTGGCAATTTTTCTGTTGTTACCATTCTTTTATATTAGATAGATTTCTATGTTTAAAATTATGAAAATTTTGTTTTAAATGTCATAAAATGACATCCTATATAATTAAAAATTATTTTTAACTACTCGCAGAACTTAAGGCTGTCCGTCAACAGGCAAAGAGTTCTGCAAGTCTCAGACGATTAGCCCCACTAAGGCCATCATCACCAGGCAGAATTAGGAGGGATGCAGATGGCTTCATCAGTCGAGAATGTAAGAACCTTAGCGAGTGTGGAGTGTTTGCAATTTGCTGCTCAAATTGAGTACATCAACTGTTTCATCACAAAGTCTGTGAACATTTTCAGGAATATAACATTTGAATTTATCTCTCTTCAGGTACAGGTAGCTCTTTGGGAGGTGGAGGCGGAGTGTCCAGGAGGACTGCATCTCAAGCCCGTCCCGGCATGCCGCCAAAGACTAAGCCTCAAAGGAGGAGGCCAGGAGCAACATCTGCACCGTCAAAGGTTTATCCTGCAGGTCATGCATCAAGTGGGAGACCGAGGCTACCATCCGGTGGAGCGAATATGGCTTCCAGAGCAAATGGTGGAAACAGGAATGGAGTTATTGAAGGAGTTGAATTTGAGGAGATCAGCAATTCTGAAGCTGAATCTATTAGTGGAGGTATTTCTTCTTCATTTTGCTTTTGTTTTATAAAAAAATGTGAATAACAACAAAAAATTATGAGAACTGAATTATCTCTCAGAGTTTTCAACCTGTTTTTGCTGACGTACCACAGACCATTTTTAATGGTCACTTATCCCATATAGTATTTTAAAGTGATAATGAAATATTAACACTTGTAGTAAGATAGGTGACTAATATTTATAATAATAATTATAATCGTTAACTTTTCGTGTACTCCTTCAAAACTCTTGATGTACCCCTGGGGTACACGTACCACCGGTTGAAAACCTCTGATTTAGTGGAATTTGGCCATGATAACTTTACAGCACTTTGTTCCTAGCAAGGATTTTCCTCAGCAGGAAATAAACTCACAGTTACATTTATTCTTACATTGGTTTTAGAGTGTGGGTCTGAAGTGGTTGAGGGTGTCGTTCAAGATGATGTGGATGAGGAAGAGGGCACACTAGAAATACCCGAAGAAATTTCCCAAAAATACGATGTGGGACGTATCATAGGAGATGGAAATTTTGCTGTCGTCCGTGAATGTACTGAAAGGTAAAGTAGTTATCAAGAAAATAAATCCTTTGGGATAGTATTTAAAATTGGATTATAGGAAGTTAAATTTTTTCTCTGTGTTCCTCAGTTGAATGTAATCACAAACCTTACATCTAATGCCAAATGATTCTTTTTTTAAAACTAGTGCGTTTGTTTCTCCCTTGCTGCATTTTAATCAGTTATTTAAATTTTCTTTGGTTTTTTAAATTTTCTTTTTGAATGTTTAGAGTTGTAGAGCAGTTTGGAAATTTTAAAATGTTGTCTTTACCATCAAAATTATTTTTTATTTTGTGTGGTCTTTATTCTTTGATAAAAAATTGTAATTACAGTTATCATCACATACCATTAAATGAATATATAATTTTTCATCAAAACATTAATATCAGTATTTCACTGTTTAATATTTTATGTTGTGTTTAACAGACAAACTGGAACGAGGTTTGCTCTGAAGGTAATCGACAGGAGCAAGTGTCGTGGAAGAGAACACATGGTTGAGAGTGAGGTGGCTGTATTGAGGAGAGTCAATCATCCAAATATCGTTGGCTTGCATGCTGAATTCCATTCCCCAACAGAACTCTATCTGGTTCTTGAACTTGTCAAGGTTTGTATCAGCATCAGTAGTAAAAATTTGTCATTAAATTATGTTATCTCATCACCTTCAATGATTACAAAGTTTATGTTGCCCATGATTTTAATTTTTTATTAAAGATAATTGACTCGTTTAAAAAAATGTTTTCATCAAAGTGATCAATTTTTCATGTTATGCTCGTCATACCAGCACCTCGACAGGTCACTCTGTAATAAATGCTTTTTCCACCGCTCCTCCAAATCCAGCCTGTGAAGGAATTCTATCAGATCTGGGTTATTCTGCAAAAACTGATCTGTGTTAATAAGTTGGCTATCACTTAAATCCTACAAAGTGTAATCCATACTGAATATATTAACTAATAAAATTCTTTATACAGTATGCTTTACATTTATGTTTACAAAGTGTTAGTACTGTTATGCCACATTTGAAAAGTTTGGAGAAAAATCACACCAAATGCATCCAGTAGAAAATCTATCTAAATTTATGATCCCAAACTAGTATTAGTCCTAGTGCTTTTTATTACTTCTCCATGGATTCACAGCTTCTTAAAAATGTTATACATAAATCTTTCAAAGAACACCTCTGATTGAAAATGAACAGTCTTCCACTCTGATTCCATGGAAAATCTACCCAATTTTGCAGCATCTCTATTTTCTTTTTCTACCATATATGCTGCATTGCCCGACAGAACTATAATTTTAATGGTTAAAAAAAAAATTAAACTAAAATACTTTGAAGATACAATGATTTATATTTTGGATTAAACTGTGTATTTTTGATGAACAGATAAAATAGGAAGCTTTGTATTTTCCACAGCTTTTAATACAGCAAAATACCATTACAATGAATTTCTCGGGGACCATGAATCATTTCGTTCTACTGAAATTTTGTTCTAACAAATATTGTTTAAAATTTCTTCACAAGGTCTATTACTTGTTCAAATAAGTTCCACTGCACTTTTATAACCTACTATAGTGGTAATTTAATTTATTACAAATTTTTAATCGATAATAAATAAAGCGCCAAAATACTTAGTTGCAAAAATAACTAAATATACTTGAGATTTTGATTTTGACTATATTTTATTTACAAGAATGATATTTTGAGTAAATCGCAATTAATACATCACTAGCCGATTAGCACGTTAATCGAAAAGAAGTGAAAGAACATTTTTGAAGCAGCAAGGTTTGGCTAATTTTCCATTTATTAATGGCTTTATCTCTTCAGTCCCTAATGAATTTCAATGAAAAAGTTATAGCTTGGATTCCCTGCCTCCTCTACAACAATCACACTTAATAGCAAGTGTATGATTTGGCAACAAGAGATAAAACATTTTTGTCCCATCACCTTAAAAATATCATCTGAACTGTACTCATTAATCATCAGCTTTTTAATTTCTCCTGTTCACCATTTGTTCACTTTATCTAGCAGAACATCATTTACTTCCATGCAGATTTATTTTGATGCAGTTCCATACCGTTAACAAAATCTGTTGAGCCACCCAAAGCATGCGGTATCCGAGCAGGTTTGCTAATTCAAACACTTTTTGCCAAACAAGTGGACCAATTATGGGAATGTTTCTAAAGTGAACATTTTGTAACCATTGAAAATTCTTTTTGCTTTAAAGCAAATGCCTTAGTATTCCTAGATAACCTTCCCTTAATGAAGAGAGAATGAAAAAGAAATGGAAAGGTTATTAAGACTCTTAGGAAATCATTTATTCATAAACAAATGTATTTTATACATATGTTGAGTTTAAAAATAATTCATTGTACTGGGTTTTTCATAATAAATAATTATGTTCTAATGAGATTAAAAAGCACTATTACTAAGGCAAGTTGGCCAAGGCTTGGAAATATTTTCGTTATAGTGAAATTTTCGTTGTAACAAGATTTTGCTTTAATTCACTATGTCTGGGTTTCAATAAAAAAGAAATGGAAAGATTATTAAGACTGTTAGAAAATCATTTATTCATAAACAAATGCATTTTACGCATATGTTGAGTTTAATTAAAATTCATTGTACTGGGTTTTTCATAATAAGTAATTACGTTCTAATTAATAGAAGGATAAGACTCCAGCCAAAAACAAACTTGTTTTTGGCTGGAGTCTTATCCTTCTATCAGTTTATGCCAAAAGTGTTTTGAGCCATCTTTGATTATTACGTTCTAATTAGATTAAAAAAGCACTATTACTAAGGGAAGTTGGCCAGGACTTGGAAATATTTTTGTTATAGTGAAGTTTTTGTTGTAACAAGATTTTGCTTTAAATTCACTACATCCTGGTTTCAACGTGATACAATATCTTCAGGTAAAGAAATGAGGTTACAGAGACAATATACAGAGTGATTCTGAACTCCACCGACAAAATTATAGCAGTAGTAGAGGGGCTTGCATAGAGCATGAAATGCCTTGTCTCAGCTTCCGGAACCTCTTAACATCCAAGATAATGAGGTTTGGAAGTTGATGCCCCGTGGCTTGAGGTAGGCAACCCGGTCATGTGGTGAGTCAAATGTGTGCAATTTTTGGCATCCATTTTCTGTGAGGTACTAGAAGGAAGAGTGAATGAATGTAACTGGCTCTTTGTGTAATGAAGGTTTTTAATACCCTTACACCATGCTGAGCGATCACAGAAGCTGCTCGAAATGGCAGCCTCTAACCTCGCAACACAATTGCCGAACACATTCAAAGATACTAGACATGTTCCTAATTTCATCACAGGCAGCTTGAATGTGGGGGACGAGATCTTCCTCACGTTCCACAGTTGTGTCGTATACTAGGGTCTTGATATGTCCCCACAAAAAGTAATCCAGTGGATTCAAGTCGGGACCGCGCTGGCCATGACATGGGACCACCATTCCCAATCCATTTCTTGCAGTACTTCGAATTCAGGTGGTTATGCGTCACCAAGCTGAAATGGGCAGGGGCACCATCATGCTGGAACCGCATGTGCTGATGGATCCTCAGAGGAACATCTTCCAGTAACTGAGGCAGGGTTTGATCCAAAAAATCACGATACAGATTCCCTGTCAAATGAGCAAGAAGGATGTGTGTTCCGATAAGGTAATCATTCAGGTCACTCCCACGACCAGAATGACTACCTCAAGGCACAGGGAGTCAACTTCCAAACCTCGTATTTCAGACGTTAAGCTGTTCCGGAAACTGTGACAAGGTGTTTCATGCTCTATGCGAACCCTCCCACAACCCCTATAAATTTGTCGTTAGAGCAAGCAATGGGGAATGAGTGGGGAAAACCCGTCGTTTAGGATGGAACGATCTTTCTGGGAAGCATACAGTTTGATTTACAAGAGATTTCATTCATTATCCTATAAAATATATGTGATAAGGCCTGCCACTTAAGTGTTTTGCTTAGGTACTTCAGCTAGAATTGACATTTTATCAATAAACTCGCTCTAAAACTCTAAAATACCTATTATACAGTAAGATATGCATAATAGCCCATTATGGTGAAAAACCTCATCCTATGGTCCATTCTTGCAAGTGTCAGCACTAGACCACATTTTCCCAATCTAATATGCACTTGTCTTTCCTGTTTTTGGTTTTCCATGTTTTTTGGGAACTTAGTTGCACCAAAAGACAAAAGAAACCTGTATTCATTACAGCTAAATATTAATAGCAAATTTCTCGTCTTATGTTGTTTTTTTATAGCAGACTTTCACTGTTTTTCCTACTGCTGCTCTGTTGAAAAAGACTTTATTAATTATTTATAAGAAGCCTGAAGTGTATTTAATATTATGATTAGATATGAGTACATTTTCCATTGCTCTTATACACTTGAACAATAGTTGTGAGAAATAAAAAACAAAAATACATGTACTGTACATTTTTGTCTCATATTTTTTTAATCATTGTTGATTTTGCTTTTATAATTTTAAAAAATAAGACTTCACGTGTAATCTTATTTAAATTATCCTTTAGTAACCTTTAAGTTGTAAGTAATCTATTGCACAATATTTTAAGAGTTCCAATTTTCTTTTAAGGGTGGTGATCTTTTTGATGCTATAGCAAGTGCATCCAAATTCAGTGAAGATGTTGCTAGTCATATGATAAGAGACCTTTCTTCTGCTTTGTGCTATTTGCATTCTCTTCAGATTGTACACCGGGATATAAAACCAGAAAATCTCTTGGTAAGCATTAAATTAATAATCTTATCACAAGTGGGATATGAACATGAAAATATATATTCTCCATATCCAAAATATCCCTCCCCACTTTAACTTCCTCTTCCTGACTTGTATTTAAGCCTGTCATGTAAATATGTGTTGCCTGATGATATGATTATTTTTCAGAACATTTTGTATATTTTGTGTTTTGTGGAAATACAGTAAAATGTTGGTGTAATGAACGCTGGACTAACGAAATATTCAGTAAAGTGAAATTATTTTCCGTCCCCTGCCAATTTACTATGCAACATTATGTAAAAATGTTTCATTTTAACAGATATCATTGTAACGAAAATATCAGTTTATATATACCGGAGAATGTGTTGAGACTTTTGGAATTATGCAGTGAAGTACAAATGTTCTTTATGGATCACTCTTTAATCTCTTCTTTTTGGATGACTCAATTTGGGTCGAAAGATTGGCATACTTGTCTAATATAATTTTTACTTAAATAACCTAAATATTGGTCTTCAAGGTCTCAGTAACACAATTTTCAATACACAAGATATCATAAAATTAAAAGTAAAAGAAAACTTTCACATGTCACAGTTTAGACTGTGTTACATAAAAGTTATTCTTTTCCTTTTAATGGTATTTTTGAATTGGCTGAAGATATGTTTCTTGATTCCATGAAGGTGGTGGAAGAAGGTGGTGCTGCTGAAGGAGCTAGGTTGTCACTGAAGCTTGGAGATTTTGGATTAGCACAAGTGGTGACTGAGCCCCTTTTCACAGTTTGTGGAACACCCACTTATGTTGCTCCTGAAATATTGGCAGAAACTGGATATGGTCTCAAGGTGTGTTGCTAATATTTGGAGGTGGATTTTAAACCTTTCATGTTTCTAAAGTATGGGTACTCAAGGATGGTCATATAAGAATAATGCACATCAAGTTTCAGGATGCAATTAAATTTTCCTTGTCCTTGAACATTTAATTTAGTTGTGAGGTTAAACACAAAAATAGAAAGGCAAGTTATTTATTTTTCACTAGCTCATATGTATTGCATATTAATATGAAATGGAAAAAATGTTCATTTTTAACAAAAAATATATATAATGCAATCAGTTTAATTAGTACCTGCAATGTTTTATATATATATATATATATATATATATATATATATATATATATATATATATATATATATATATATATATATATCGATCTCATGTATATGTCAACCCTCCACCTTTTTATAACAATTTTGGTTTTATGCATATCTCGTATATAAGCTGAACCTAGTTTTTGAAGTGTAATAGAACGACATTCTTGAGTTCACCTGGTATGTGTAATTCATTTGATTCAGTAATGCAGTACAGTAAAATCTCACATAGCATGGTTGTTGCGTTCCTTGAAATTGCCACGTCTTGTAAAATCTCGTTATAAGAAGCATTAAGTTAATAGGAAATAGGGAGTTAGGTTCTTGGATCTCATATTTTCTACATTTTTTGACCAGTATTTATATATGTAAAATAATACTGTATTTACTCGTGTAATCCACGCCATTATGTAATTCATGCAACCTTATTTCTCAATGTGGAATTAAGGAGAAATATTATAATAGTTTTGGTCATGAAATTCTGAGAAATCACCGGATGCATTTGAACACAACAATAACATAAGATGATCATTTGCGGCCTTGAACCCAGGTGCTTTTTGCTCCTTCAAATTGTGTTCTGTCTGGTATTCTTTTCCAAAAGAGGCCAGTTTCATCTGCATTATAAATTTGTTGCGGCTTGTAACCTTTCTCTTCAATTAATCCAGCAAATTCTGGTGTGTAATTTTCAGCCGCCTGGTGATCAGCAGATCACTAATTTTCTTGATTCAACATTTTTATGAGGTAAAATAATTACATGAATCAATTTGTCAGTATTTTTTCTTCAAAATGTTTTAATTTGAAGTTTTTATCATTATAATTTAAGAGAAATTTAGAGGTTAACTTTGGTTTTGACTTGTCAAACCATGTCTTTGTGAAGCAAACCATCACGTTTTTTGAGGTTTAGTAGGGAAATATATACCGCATCTTAGCAAAATTATGTCTTGTGAATTTGCATTATGTGAGGTTTTACTGTATAGTTCAATACATTTGCAATAAGTAAAACAATGTAATAATAGGCTATTTAAATTCATTATTTGTGAAATACGTAATGTTTTCCTGAACACCAAAGTCAAAATAATATTTAAAATATTATCAAATATAAAAAATAAATTTTTTCTATCGATTGTATTAATTTTTTTACATTTATCTTTGCAGTAATCTTTGTGTAATTTATTTATAGTTGACTACACTTATTTTTATAGGGCTTAGAATTGCCACTTGAGGCCCATTCAACAGCTTGGTTCATTCAACGTGTGATGTCATGTCCTTGCCTAGATATTTTCCCAAACACCAGTAGATCTTCAGTTCTAATTTCTTAAGTGTTGCCAAGCAGTGCATTATGCCCTTTCAGCCTTCAAATTAACTTGTATTATTCTGTGTTCTTTACTTTCATATATGTAGTAGTTAAGAAATACTATTATGAATCCATAGTTTTAAAAGCATGGATTCCAAATGTTGCAGTTACACAGTAAAGTTCAAACTCATTGTCATCGCATTTGCAGAGAAACCCAGCTGCGTTGCAGAGAGAGAAAAGAATATTAGGAATGGGAGGACAATTTCGACACAGTTGTAATGGAGCCCTAAAAATAAATGTGCAAACAGAGGAAAGCCTAGTAAATGGCCGGAGCTAGAAAAAGAAGTGGAAAAAATATGTTCTTGAAAATTGCAGAAATGAAACTGCAATTCCCATGGATCCATTCAAATCATTGCTTTGAAAAAAAAAAAGCAAATAATTTTATTATTACAGATTTAAAAGCAAACTGGGGTTGGTGTACAAGGTTCATGAAGAGACAATTTTGTAATGCAACAGAAGACAAAAATGTTATATGGATGAAACTCCTATGGATTTTGATATGTCATCAAATCAGACTGTGAACAAAGCTGGAGAAACAACAGTGTTTTTAGAAATGACTGGCCATGAAAAAACTAGATTCCGTATAGTGCTGGCATGTGTGGCGGATGGAACGAAACTGAAACCAATGTTAATATTTAAGAGAAAAACTACTCCAAAACAGAAATTCTCAAGGGGATTAGTAATCTGCTTTCATAATAAAGGATGGATGGGTGAAGATGGTCTAAAATTATGGCTGAAGAGAGTTTGAAATTCACAACCAGGAGAGTTACGGAAGGAACAATGTCTTTCCATCTAGGATATGTTTAAAATTACACCTTGTGAGTGATATTGTAAAAGAAGTTAGGCTGAAAAACAGATATTGCAGTGATTCCTAGCGGCCCAAGTAGTCTTGTACAGCCATTGGATGAATAAACCATTTAAAGCTGTACTACTCCTCCAGTATCCTCAAGTTTCATAACTGCAGGTTCACATATATGCAAGATGTACTGTATCCTATTACCTAATATCTGTGAGCAAGGTCTCGCATATCCATGAAGTGATATAATCTATTGTTACTACAGTAAATGAGCCTAAATGTAGCAATAAATTCAATAAAAATTATTTCTTTAGTGTGGTCCATATGATACAGCTGTTATGTAAATATATGACCCAGTATCCACGAATTTGATATCTGTGAGGTTTTCGCAGAGCACATCCCTCGTGGATACCGGGGGAATAGTTTATTATGAAAATAAAGTGGAATGATTGGATGATAGGAGAAATAACATTCACCAAAGGAGGTTACATATGGGCTCTGACTCTGACAACATTGTGTGAATGGTTTGTATAGGCTTGGAATGAAATCAAAATAGAAATGGTGCTTAAATTCTTGAAGAAATTTTGTATATCCAATCAACTAGACAGGACAGAAGATGATATTTTGTCGAATGAGATGTCTGATGAAGAGGTTTCTACTGATGAAGAATGCCTCAATGATCCGTACAATGATGATATTCAAGAAATAGATTGGGATGAGTTATTTGGATTTGATAAATCTGATGATGCCGATTTTTATGAATTTTAAGATTTACGTGAATGCAAATGTTTTCTGTAAACTAATTCATACTAGCTCTTTCATTTGTATACATTGATATTTTCTCCATTTGTCCCTGTTTACACATTCCCGTTTCCTGACTAGTCTGCCTGCGGTAGCGTACATTGTAAGATGGATTCAGAAGAAAAGCTGCCCTTTTGGCTGCTGCTGCAAGAGTGGTTTCATTAGCTGTGCCTAACAGTAAAAAGGAAAGAAAAGTCTGCTCATGTTGGGTGAAATCTTGGAAGTGCAGAAGAGAAGAGTGAAGCAGTTTTTGTTTTTTGAACAAAAAGTTACTATTGGAAGATGCAAATGTGTAAAAAAATGATGGAATATTCTTATAATAAGTTTTTAAGTTATGTGGAAGAAACTTTGAGTGGACAATAATTCACCATCTTGATCAGTACGGTGAAGAGACTAGGGTTTTTGTTTCAAGAGATAAAATCTGAAAAAAATCTTGTGGGAGGTCCCCCTAATGCAACACGTAACAAACACGTCACCTGTGTCACATGGCAGTCCTCAGCCTTGGAATCGGGAGTCGTGCCTGTTTCATTCCTGATGCCTTTCTTCGGGAGAATTTGCTTGTGCACATGTGCTGAATGTCAGGCGCCTGTTTTCAGGCTCGAAAATGGAAATATATAAACAGGGACTTAAAGTTTAAAAACTGCCAGAACAATAACATCATGGGTATTACTCATGTATAAGTCAACCCTCTAGTTTTTCGCTAAAATTTGGTCTTAAAAACTCAACCTATACATCTGTAAACATGGTATATATTTCATTTAAAAAAAGAAATTTAAAAAATGTTTTTATTAATAGTTTACTTTTGACAATTTTGTATAGGTTGACATCTGGGCAGCTGGAGTAATAGCATACATTTTACTCTGTGGTTTCCCACCATTTGTATCAGCAACCAATGACCAAGAGGAATTGTTCGATCGCATCCTGCGAGGTCATTTCTCTTTCCCAACTCCTCACTGGGACCATGTGTCTCCATCTGCCCGTGATCTTGTCTCACACATGCTCAGGGTTGATCCAGAACTTCGGTTTTCTGCAGAGGACGTGTTGGACCACCCTTGGGTACCACTTGCCGTAAGTTGTCTTTATACACATTCCCCATTGAATATTAGCCTAGGGAGACAATGGAAAATTCTGGAATATTAGTTTTTTGTGTACATTTTGTGTCAGAAGTTTATAAGACAATAAAGGACAATTTATGTGAGTGATAAGCAGCCATAGTCATGTGAATTTATCTCTTCAAATTCTCTTTCTCAGATTGTCCTTGGAAATAAGAGACGGCTCCCTGTATATTTCCTCCCTCCAATAAAGGTGATTGTTACGATTCCTGAGCTTATTTTAAAATAATAATAATCTTTTACCTTGTATGCAAATGTTAATGCTTTTAAACTTGATGCCTTTTTTATAATCCCCTCAACCAACTAGGCAGTAGAGCTGTATGGCTTGCTCGTTTTTAACTTCAATGGTGCTGAGTTTTGAATAATTGGCAGTGCTGCTGTCAAGTGCTGGGCTTTCCAAATTGCTCATTTATGTAGACTTTTTATTTTCCAAGGTTACCCATGTCGAGAAGAGTACATCAGATAACTATGATTTCATTTAAGAGAATAAGGTCAAAGCAAATTTGTAAATTAACAGATGAAGGAAGTAAACCACTTTTGCCTTGCATTCATCTCAAATATGAATGAAGAACTTCTCCATTTTACCAATCCTAGCCTCTTTTCTTGCATTCTTCTGGGTATGCTGTGTACTGCTGTATTATTTCTGCTTTCCACTGTGCCAATGTATTAAACAATCAATAAAACACTTTAAAAGATATCTTGATTGTTTTTTACCTGATAGAGGTCAAATTATTTTATCTCTCTTCAAAATATAATTCTAAAGTTTAAGAGACTTTGTTTTATACTCATTATTGATTTTAATTCCATCATTAAATTAACAGAAAATGTAAAATTATACCTTTCAAGTTTTTATTCACAAAATTTTCATGCTTTCGATTCATCTCAATCATGGCTTCGTCTCTTTATCTAGTCTTTACTCTAATACTTAACTGTACCATAATTCCAAAAAACTATATTGTTTCATGTTCACCATTTCAGTTGCATAAGCCATCCTTATCATTAAAATTGTATTGTTTTATGAAACTGAAATGTTTTTATACTTCAATTTTGCTGGCATGCAGGACGGTGATATAGGCAATGGGTATGGCAGTAATGGAGGTCCTGAGAGCGACCTCAGGGCAAGAGTTTACGAGGAGCTGGGGATGCGCTTTGATGGTGGCCAGCTGGTGGACATGGATCAGCAACACAGTCATTGCAATTCTCAGGATAGCCAAGGAGGCCAGGGGGTGGATAATGATGAAGATGATGATGGGGATGAAGATGATGATGATGATGAGGAAGATGATGCCAAACTTCTGTCATCAGTATGTCGATTATTATGTCCCTCTGTAGTTTCTTCATGAACTTAGGTCACCATTAACTATTGCAAATGAAATGGTACTATTACAGGAGATTTTTATTTTATCATTGTTAATCTTTGAAATGCCTATATGCAGTGGTGGATTAAGACACTTGGAGGCCCTAGGCGCAATGTATTTTGGAGGCCCATAACTATTTTACCCTATATATATAAGGGAATTATTTTATTATTTTAATTGCAATGCAGTTTAAAATATTGTTATTAAACAAAACACAACATACAACAAAATAATCTTTGTTAAATAAAACATCATAAAACTATAAATATACAAATTAACTATAAAATAAAACAAAATAAGTAAAGATGGAGACTGAGGCATAATTGATGTTAAATAGAATTAACTCCTTAACCGTAAAATTTAAAATTAGAGACACACAATGAAAAAGGGGAGGAAAGGCAGGAAAAGGCAAAAGACAATAAAAATTATAAACTTACAGGTTTAGGGGTTGTTACTCCATGCCAGGGACCTGATGTCACATTCACTCACTCAATCGCACAAGCACTAATCCTAAAGGTGGAAAGGAAACAGGACTGGGTTTGTGAGAAATTACTCTGTGCCAGGGACCCAAAAAAAACCACACCGTTGCTAGAAGGTTTGTGAGTCGGTACGACCGCGACAGAGACCTACTAATCAACCACAAACACATGCACACATACACGCCAAGAGGTAAGGGGAAAGGAATGGGGAAATAATACTAGGTTTACAGGAGATTAAACCACGCCAGGGACCTAGTATCGCACACAGCAGCCTGTAGGTTTATGTGCCTTCCGGCAACGACAGGGACCTAACAGACGAAACAATCACACACGCAAGCACTCGAATACACGCACACAAGATCTCTAATAATGAGGTAAACGTACTAAATACATATTTAGTTAGTTTAGTTAGGTTTTCGATCGTGATTGGATGGTGGTGTTCTTGGATATGTGTTGCTACACTAGTGTTGTTTAATCTGTTATGTTTAAAATGAGCTGTGTTCTTTGAAGCGTTTTTCTATCGTACGTTTTGTTTGTTCAATATATATTTTGTTGCATCCTCCACAAGATATTTTGTATATGCCGGATTTGTGTAAAGAAGGAATTGTGTCTTTTGGGTTGTGTAATAAGTTGGAGAGTTTATTGTCGTTAACAAATACTGTCTTATAATGGAATTTTGAGAAGATGTTTTGTAGTTTGTTGGTGAGCCCAGGAGCGAAGGAGATTTTAATGTATTTTGTGTCTGTGGGGGAAGTGTCAGTTAGTGTTGTGTGCATTTTTACATGGAGCCTATGTTTACGCAGGATGTTTTTGATCATTTCAGAGTCGTATCAGTTGGTTTTTGCACAGTTCTTAATATGTGTGAGTTCTTTACGGTAATCAGATGGGGAGAAGTATATTGATCATGGAATGAAAAGGGGCCAATTTATGTGAGATGTGATGATTGGAATTAGATGGGATATATATATATATATATATATATATATATATATATATATATATATATATATATATTCAATATTTACCAAAAACCAACACACACTGATATATATATATATATATATATATATGGATGTCAACAAGGTGTTGGGATGAGGAAACCCAGTGAGCACTCACCAATCAGACGACTTCAGGTTGGCGAGGCCCCTGGGATGTCGAAGCGACACACGTAAAATAACACAAAAACACACCAACACACACTGATATATATATATATATATATATATATATATATATATATATATATATATATCAGTGTGTGTTGGTTTTTGGTAAATATTGAATTTTAACTTGTTGTTGTGCCTTGTTAATAATAGAAGAAGGGTAGTGTGTTTTCTTTTTCGAGTGTGAATTTAATCGAGTCATATTGGACGTTAAGTTCTTGAAGGAAGTTAGTGATGTTGTATTTTGATCTGTCAAAAACTGCGAATATGTCGTCAATGTATCTAAACCAAGTTTTAGGGAAGTATGTGAATGTGGTTTTGCAGTGTTTTTCGAAATTAATCATGAATAAATTTGAAAGGAATGGTGAAAGAGAATTTCCCATTGTTGTGCCCTGGTTTTGCTGGTATATGTTATTGTTTATTTGGAAGAAATTTTGTTTCATGCAGAGGCTTGTTAATAGGATGTATTCATCGACTGATTTTTGTGGTAAGTTTTGTTCTTTGAGACAGGATTCAAGGAAATTTAGTGTTACATCTATGGGTACGCTGGGAAAAAAAGGACACAACATCGAACGAAACCAAAATTTCAGTGTTTTTCAGGGTTAAGTTTTTAACTTCATTGATAAAATGGGTGTTATTTTTAATAAGCGACTCTTGAGTAAGAGGCCATTGTTTGAACGTTTTATTTAGCCATTGGGAAATTTTGTATGTAGGAGAGTTGATGACAGAGACAATAGGTCTGAGGGGGATGTCATTTTTATGTATTTTTGGGAGGCAGTACAGCCTAGGGATTATAGGGTTTGAGATATGAAGTTGGGTTTGGATTTTTTTCGTGATTATTGTGGTACAAGTTTGTAAGGTGTTTTTTTGTCTGTGATCATCTTGTTTAGGGGCTCTTGGGAATTTTTGTGTAGGGTCCTTCTTTTAACATAGTATTGACCTTTTCATAGTATTTATGTTTTTCTATTATGACCACCGAGTTTCCTCGGTGAATGAATTATTTCATTGTTTCATGATTCATCACGTTGCATTTTCCTCTTTTTTACCCTGGTTTTTACATCATCAAGCTCCTTATCAGTTCTTAATTCGGCTGCTTCTCTCTCAACGCTTTCAAAATCATTCCGAATATGTGAAATAAATTCTGCTAAAGATTTTAGCAGATTCGTTGCTTCCACTTATAAAAGAAATTTAATAATTTTTGTGATTCTGTTTTGCCCATTGGTTTTTATTTATAGTTATTTCTTTTAAAGCTTCTTTAATGCATGCATAGCTTTCTCTTAATGCTAAAACTGCATCAGCTCAAGTCAACCACCTAGTATCACTTATTCTTTTTATACGATGAGAATACTTGCTTTTTAAAAGAGTTGATGAAAATATTCCATCGCTTTGTGGATGTTGAAAAAAATAGATATGTGTTGCACAAAATCAGAACCCTGTTCCTCTCGGTATATTCAATTTTCAGTTTATTAATGTCTCCTATATTACTAGGTGGGTTTATTAAATAATAGTTAATGGCATTATTACTTAAAGATATTGGCCATAATGCAATATCATTTGGATAATTTATTAAACATTCACTTGCTTCATTCTCAATATTATCAATTTCTTCAACTTCTAGATTTTGGTCTTTAATTCCAGTTTCTTCTATATATTCGATCAATTCTACTTCACTGTCCTTTGTACCTTCTTGTTCTATGATTTTGACTTCTGTTTATTTAGATGTACCTATTTTTGCCACTGAGCTAGATGGTTTAAAAAATGCAGCCATTGTATTTCTGTTTTTCTGCCAATTTTTCTCTTTCTTTCTGTAGTTTTTGCTTCTTTGCTCCTGAATTGAATGGCTGCTTCATTTTCTATGGGGATAACAATAAGATAGATATTTAAAAAAATTGTTTTAAAAAATGTTTTGGAAAAACAAATCATTTGAATTATACAAATATGTATATAATATACGTAGGTACTTACAATTGTTATATTTTAACAATTTGATAAATGGTATACAGACAATTTGAAATTATAATACACAATATTAACGTATCATACATTGCAAATGATAAAAACAAAAAATATCTTATCAATACTGTCCTATGGTCAATGCAAATAGTAGGGCAACTGGGTGCAAGGTGTATGCACAGATTGTCACATAAGCAGAATACTCACACATGCGCAGTCATTTTGATGATCTTGTGGACCTGTTTGCATCTTATACACTACTCGTGTGCCCATATCTATCATAATTTCGCCTGAAATTTGATTATCATGTGTATTATTTTTTAATTTTCTATTCTCATTTCATTTTGGGGCCCCTAGTATATGTGAGGCCCTAGGCATGCGCCTATTGCACCTAGTGAGTAATCTGCCACTGCCTATATGAGCCTCATTTACCTTTATTTGTACTTAAAAAAATGTCATGCTGGTGGAATACCTGTAGTTGGTCTGACATTTAAATACAATCTCCTGCTATAGGTTCATGACCATTTTGTGTGCTGCCAATGCTCGTAATTGAATTCATTTATCAACCAATCCATCAAGCTTTTCCATTTTATTATCAGCATCTAATTCCAAATTAAATACTTTGTGATTTTAATAGGCATAGCTTTGATGGTAATTGGTGAATGATTTTTCCCTACAACCTGTATGTATGCTGTCGCTCCCCGACTTACGGATGGGTTAGGTTCCTGAAATCTCTTTGTGAGTCGAAAACTCCGTAAGTCGGAAGTGCCTCTTATAGACTAAGTTCTTATGTACAGTACAGGCTAGCTTACTATACATGCTTATTAGTCTTTTTGTAATGGGCGGCACAGCAGAAATTTTACGAGAAAAACGTGAAAAAAGTAATCTGAGAGATGTACAAACAGAAGTCAAGATTCATCTATTAGGCGATGTGGAACAATACTGAGATGCCTCTTCTTCTTCTGATGATCAGAATGTGCACAATGAGGGTAACACTTTCCTCTGAACATGATGCCAAGTAGTTTCCAAGCACTGCTTGCTTACGTTATGCACTTACTGAATATTTCCGAGTCAACATTTTTTAAAATTCATGGGAATTAAATCCGTTAAGGCAATAATCCGTAAGTCGAGGAGCATCAGTATGTAAGTCATAGGAAAGAATCATTTGAATACTGTTAGATTAAGATGTTAATTGAATCTTGATTTCATCCAACAATTCTTTATATCATTAAAACAAATTTAATTTTAAATATTTTTTGTTATTCATTTAAAATAGTCTTTATCTCTTATAATTTCTTATGTTTTGATTATACCAATTGGTTGATTTTTTGCAGACGGAGTCTCAGCAATGCTACCATGCGTTAGAAGTTGTCTAGAGATGATAATGTTGCTGATAGCAGATAACTCAAGTGCAGGTTTTTTCAATTACCTGAATGTAGATGAAGGCCAAAAAATACTGCCATTAGGGAGTGTTTTGTTGAATTGGAGTGAAAGTGGTGTGAGTAGGTCATTATATGAAACTTTATAAACAAAAATTAAACGTGAGATATACATCTAAAGAAGTTTTGGGTCACTTGCCCTCGGAGCTTCTCGAACCTGCTCATGGCACTGGCTTCAGAGTGAAGAGAGCATTTGAATAGTTGATTATTTTTAATTTAATTTAATATTTTGTTGCTTTATTACAGTTGACCAATTTTAGTTATCGTAACGAATCAATTTTTATATGCCTAATGTCTTCCTTCATACTTATTGGTTGATATGGATTCAGAATTATTTATTTGTTGAAAGAAATTGTGATTGGACCTTAGAAAGTTTGTTTTGTGTGTGCTGCGAGGATAATTTTATGTGCATGTACTCCAAAAATTGTGGAAATTGTTCTTCTTTTGTATATGATGATACGATTAGAATTTCAAAAACGATGCAACATCGTTTGTAGAAATTGACACTTGCAATAACTGGATTTGATTGGATCCCTGTCAGAAAATCTTGAAGCCAATGATTGCTGGTTAATCATTTGCTAGCAGTGACTTTAATGAGTTCAGAAAAGAAGAATAAATGTATGCACTTATAAGGCTGAGAGGTTTTATTGTTATGACTAAAAAAAATATTTTGTATTTTCATATTTCTCACTTATTTTGATGTTTAGACTTTTGCATAATTCTTTACAAACCAGTTCCTACAGATAAACTTTGTTTTTTTTTCTTCAGTTATCTCTGTATAAGTTGCTTCTGTATTTAATTAATTTGCACCGTAAGTTATATTAACTGTCTTCCATGGATAATTTTCTGGAAATTATGTGAATAACATTGTATAAACTCAGTTATGCATGATTATTTCATTTTATTTAGGACTATTTCAACTCCAGCATAAGCGGCAGTTCACCTTTAGATTTGGATCTTACGTGTATCTTGTTAGCTATAGAGTTGCTGAAATCTTATTTTTTAGTTGCCTGTGTGATAAAATATCAGTTCCTCATTCACATGCCATTCCAAAATAAGATTTTTCTCTGGCACAGTATGTTTGATAAAATCATCAAATTGGCTATGTAATGAATGCATTCAGTCATCATGAAATTAGTTCATCATTTTATAACATTCTTCTCCATCAACTGTAAAAGACAATCTGATTTTTGGAGACAATTTGAACTTCTGTTGTATCCTTTCCAATACTAAATAATAATTACACTAATAATATCATTCTGACAGAAAGGTATATATGGACAAATACTTTCTTCCAACCTAACAAAAATTTTATAAAACTTGTTATGCTAATTCAACATCTCAGTACAATTTTGCATTTTTGTTAAATTATTTTTTTCTCATTAAGGCATGGCAATTTATTCTTGTAAATATTTACTTATACTTCAATTTCATTAATTCTCTTCATTTCTTTCTCTTTTGTTGTTGAAATAAACTCAAAATTTGTTGAAATAGTTTTTAGTTTTGACCTTGGTAAAATATAGTTAACAACAAAATTTATTATCTCTGAAAAAAGCAGTAGCAGTTATCTTACCATAAAATTAAAAATGAAACTATGATTTATTGCCAATAAATATAATATCTTCTCTCTTCAGAACATTTTGATGAATACTAAGATGCCATCATGCTAGTTTTAATTTTAGCCTATTGCATACATTATTGTAATGCAAATAGGTAGAGATATTAGGTAGCATGTTGTAACTTTATATTGTGAAAAAATATTTTTGCATGTTCTCTATCATGCTGATGTATACTTTTTTCATGGATAATTATCCTCAAAATTTGAAATTATACATTGACTGGATACATGCTACACAGCCTTACTTTGAATTTGTTGAATGAATTATAATTTAGCTTATAAGTTCATTTGTATCTTGATTATTATGTTGAAAATTTTGTATGATAATGCCAAGTTCATTAATCAAATTTTCTTTCATTATTTTATTCGAGTATCATGCTCAGCTAATCACTGATTAAAATTTTTATGAAGAGTGATACCTAACTTGAATGTAAGTCATAAAAATATATTTTTGAACAGAAATACAGGTTATACTAAAACCTTAATTTTTCACTTGTTTATCGAGTTTGTTGTGTATCGATAAACAAGGGTAGTGTGTTAATACAGAATTAAACGGCATAACAAAAGAAAAACTTCAGTTATATGAGGTAATGTATGTAGTGTCATGAAATTTTTTTAAAAATTGGAAATGCATTGTGTGGTTAGATATTTGCCATTTAATATGGTACAGTTTTGATATAGAAATCTCATGAACACTTTTACTACAATCTAAGTAAGCATTACCAACTCTTTCTTGTCTGATCCTGGGATTAATTGGCCTTCCATAGTTCTAATTGTCTCCAGTTTAGGCGAATACTATATTTAAATAAACGGGGAACTTGAAGTTTTTAAGGCAATCTGCTTTGTACTTATATAGAATTGGCAATGCTAATGTTTTTATGTGCTATAATAAGGGGAAAAAAGTCTGTGTCTGTAGCTTTGTGTCTTTGTCTGCATAAACCAAAATTTTTGGGTGGAGTCCATTCAAAGAGAAGGCAGAAATTCTGATAAACTGACGATGAGAAAAATACAGCATGAAGATGATAAAGCTATTTGAAAGTTTTGATTGCTTTGAGTGATTAATGCAACAGTATCTACACCAATGTTATACTGCCAAATCAATATTACGAGAAAATTTTTGTAATTACTTAGCCATCTCTGAATATCTGCATATTTTCCTGCCGCTATAATGGTATTATCTTACTAGGATCTTAATCATAATAAAAAAATTTTAAAACCTTCTTTTTAAATTTAAAACTTGTAATAATTAAAGTTTTGCAGAAAAATGTCTCAATTTCCTTAGATACAAAATAATCAACTTGAGCTCAATCAGCTTTTTGTAAGGATCAGAAGCAAGTGGCTATATAATATATAGAAGGAGCAATAAATAAAGTTAAGAGTCTGTAGGTGCAATCATGAACACCAATTATTATTATCCCTGTTGAATCAATATATAGCTCAGATTCCATGAATTTCAAGGCTCAACTCGGATGATTTCTTTACCATTTCTGTGTTCCAAAATTTAAAATTTAGTCACTTCAGTCTTTTTATATTTATATATTTCTCAGAAATGTATAATTTTTTTGTTTAAGATTTTTATTTTCAGAAGTGTCCAGCAAAATGAAGGAAGATCTACTAAATTTTGTGCTTACGTTTTTATGTAGCTTCAGAATGATAGGAAAACTACATTCAAATCAGTGTTTTTTCAAATAATTCTTTTTCACAGTACTACATTCTATTCATTATCTTTTCACAACTGAGGGAATTATTGGAACCACAGTGAATAATATGTTAAACATTTCTAGTGGTATATTTTAAAAAGTGGTTGAAAATGTCTTCTAAATCTGATTTAATCCAAAATGAAGAAAGCTCAGATGTAAGATTAAAATTTAAACATATCACAAATTTAATGTTGGCCAATTCATTTTATGGGCAAATTGGGTTGTAATATCTTTCCACGTGATTTTTTATTTCTTTCCATTTTGATTGTGAGCAATCATACTGTCAGCTGCTGTGCTAACCAAAAAATGTTTGGTACAGCTAGTTATACTAGTATGAGCAAGTTGCAAAATATTTGTGCCACGTTTAGGCATGTAAATGCATCATCAATCATTTTTTCCGGAAAAACTACAACATCATTTATCATGGGAATCATTCTTCAAATATAATTCTTATTGACAACTCTCTTGTAACAGTAAATTTCCTTTATGAAGGAAATAATGGAGTGAATGCATTTCTCTTGGACAATTGTGAATGCTTAATGAATGGCATCACATTGCGCTTCTGATATTTAGCTGTGATTTGAAATTGCATGGTAAAGATAGATGATATGTTTTCTTAGTCCAATAAAGTTAACTAAGTATCTAGTTAGATACCTGTGTACTCTTGTGTCAGTTCCTGGTGAGGATTTGATAACAATGCTTATGGTACGATTGAAATTGCATGTATACTTGTGGATTAAGTGTGTGTGGCTGTTTTGATTTACAAGACCACTGAAGTATTTCTTCCAGTGAGTGTGCCGCAATTTACGGGAGGTTGCATTTGATTGAATTTAGAGATGAGTGCATGTTTGGTAACTCAAAATAAAAGTTAATTATCTAGTTTTTGCCAATCTCAATTGCCCATAATGGCAAATTATGGGTCAATAAAGCCGAGCAAGGTGAGTGCATCCATTCAATGGTCCTGCTGTCACCTCACTCAGACAGGAAATGAAATGGCTTGATGACTAATTCTTTTGTTTAATTTGCAAACTAAGAATGTTGGGATCTTTTATTACATTATACATAATTTTTTTAATGTGCATGATATTTTCACTCATTGCAAATTAATCATTTACATAAATTTGAAGTGGCATAACTTGCATACTATTAGTATTTCAGTGATTTTATCCCAGTATGAAGTAACAAATGCTGAAATTGAAAAAAATTAGGTATGTGTATGTATTACCATCTGAAATTTACTTTTAGCCCATACAAATTAAAGATAATGTATATTTTAGAGTTGCATTGCTTATTTGGAAATGTTTCTCTGATTCTATGTTCTCTTAGTTACAATTCAGCCATTTTAGAAGGTTACGGCAGTGCAAAATTGCATTTGTCAAAACTTGAGAGTTACCTCTCCGACTTATTTATACTTAAATAAGAGCCGAAGAAAAATGAGCGAGTCCCATAGAGCTATGCATTTACCAAATTATTAGTTTTGTAATATTTTCATAATAGAGTACATTTTTATAAAGAGTGATTGTAGGAGAAGGACTGTATTTGCCACGATGTACCTTTTTAGTGCCTATTTTCACTTGGCTGTTGTCCATACATTGTAACCTGTATCTTGTTTTTATTTTAATATTTATTAGAAAAGATTTTTTACTTTGTATTATATATGTTCCTACTGCAGAATTTGGATGTGAAATGTGTTGTATACCAGAAGCAGACCAGAGGGTGATAATTTAGAAGTCTTTTCTGGTGTTGGCAGTTGTAAAGTTGGAAAAGAAATCAGTTTGACCTTTCCTTTTCATTATGTGAATTGTGTGGAAAAAGTGCCGAATGATGATTAAAAATAAATCACATAAACTAAGGCCATATTTATTTCCAAACCTATCCTTTGTGTCAGGTTTCTTTCATCCTAACTAGAATGTAAGTATATACAATAATTAGGTATGCCATGGAATTCAGTTATTTTACTACCCTTCCAAATTATCATGAGAAAGGGAAATTCAGAATTTTCCATTAGGTACTCCCAAAATAAATGGTAATTTCTGGACCTTGCATGATACTCAATGAGCATTACATTATAAAGCTGTTTGTATTTTTTTTTATTTTCTCACCCTACTTTCTGACGTTTTTCTCATGTTTCCTTTCTTTCTCAGCATATCTGTAAATATTGACTTTTATGGCTGAGTTAAATTTTATTTTTAACATCAATCTCACCATAGGCTCCACCTTCACTTATTTATTACTGATTGTAGTTACATCAAGTTTAAAACCGGATATATAATACTGTGAGAGAAGTTTGGAATGATATAAATTTTCTTAATTTGGTTGGTATTGTCTCACTAACAGATAACATAGGAAAGCTTTTCTGTATGTAGTTCCATAAATGTGAGGGTGACATAGCCATACTACCATATAGCTGGTTAATGACGTTGTGCCTCTTAGACAACATAACTACTTGAAATTTTTAGATGATATAGTTCATTCCCCTCCCTAAGGACTGCATAACCTTAGAGAGGTGGGAGGGTTTGTGTACTCTTACGAACCAAAGAGCTATGCCGGCGGGAGATAATTCTCCTGTAGGACCATCCAATCCGGAAAGGTCTGAGGGGAAGAGTCAGACTAAGAAGCAGTCTTGGGGGTTTTACATACCCCTGTGCAAGGGCAGCAACTTGCACAGTAGCTCTGTAGGTGGTGATCAGGTGGATCTGAACAGCTACAGATGGGTAATCACTCTGTGAAACTGTGATGAGGAAAGCAAGGGAAAATTACCTCATTATATTTCCCATGATAGGCTGAAAAGCTGAAAATACCTCTATGGATCTTTCTGGGGTAAAATATTCCGGAGGTAAAATAGTCCCCCAATCGGATCTCCGGGTGGGGACTACCCTAGGGGATGCACAGAGGAAATGTGACATTAATAAGAAAGCAAGTAGTGAGAAATTAAAAATAGGCACATGGAATGTTAGGACTATGAATTTAGGGGGTAAACTAGAAAACTTAAAAAGGGAAATGAGAAGGAATAATGTAGGTATAGTAGGCCTTAGTGAAGTTCGGTGGGAAGGAGAAGGCGAGATAAATTCAGACGAATTTAAGATTATTTACTCGGGAGGAGAGAAAAAGGAAAGGGGAGTGGGGATTATAATGAGAAAAGAGATAGCTGAAAGAATTAGCAAGGTAGTGACAGTTAATGATAGATTAATAGCCATAAAACTTCAGATGGAGCCAGTGGAAATGCTTATAATTCAAGTGTATATGCCAACAACTAATGCTGGCGACGACGAAGTAGATGAAATCTATGAACAGATTATGGAGATATTGGAGGAGGAGGGAAAAGGAAGGATCACCACCATAGTAATGGGAGATTGGAACAGTGTAGTCGGAGAGGGACAGGAAGATAACATAGTGGGAAAATATGGACTAGGGAAGAGAAATGAAAGAGGGGATAAACTTGTGGAATTCTGCCATAGAAATAGATTGATTGTAACTAATACATGGTTTAAGCATCACCAGTGGAGACTTGACACATGGAGAAGCCCAGGAGACCAGAGACGATACCAGATAGATTACATACTAGTCAATGAAAGATTTAGAAATAGCATTAAAAATGTGAAAACACTACCAGGGGCAGATATCGATTCTGACCACAACCTTTTGGTGGCAAATACACAATGTAGACTGAAGAGTGTTAAGAGAAACATAAGAGTTAACAAGAAATGGAACTTAGTGGAACTCCTTAAAAACAAGGAGGCTATCATGACTGAGCTAGAGGAAAATGTAATGGAAAAGAAGGTAGGAAAGATAACGGGTGAAAGAAACAAAAAACCCTTGATCACAGCAGCCATGCTGCAAAAAATGGAAGAGCGGAGGAAGTGGAAGAACATAAACACTGAAGAAGGCCAAAGAAAGTACAAGGAGTTAAATAATGCTTTAAGAAGGGAAACAGATAAAGCCAGAGAACAGTGGATAAATGAGAAATGCGAGAAGATTGTCGAATGTGAAAGAATTTATAGAACAGACCTCATGTATAGCAAAGCAAGGGAACTATTCAAGAAAAAGCAAGAAAGATAGGACGTAAAGGAATCATGAACAAAAGTGGTAAAATAGTATCGGAGCCAGACAATGTAAAGAATATCTGGAAAGAATACATTGAGGTTCTGTATGACAAAGAAGGAAAGCCAAGAAATATTGAATTAAATGAAAAAGAGGATGTGGAAAAAGATCAGCTAGGACCAAGTATTCTCGAGTCTGAAGTTAAAAGAGCAATTGATGACATGAAAAGAAGCAAGGCTGTTGGGAGTGATGATATACCTGTGGACGTTCTTAAGGTTTTGGGGTCTAAAGCAGTTAAGCAACTCACAAAATTTTTTAACCAAGTATATGATCCTGGCATATGGCCTGAAGATTTTTTAGATGTTGTGATGATACCACTGGAGAAAAAGAACAATGCAAAATGTTGTAAGGATTACAGAACTATTAGTTTAATTTCTCATACAGCTAAAGTTCTAACCAGAATAATAACCAAAAGAATTGAATGTAAAATAGAAAAGGAGCTGCAAGATAATCAGTTTGGTTTTAGAAGAGGAAGGGGGACTAGAGATGCTATAGGATGTATGAGGGTGATGATAGAAAGAGCGCTAGAAGTCAATAAAGGTATGTATTTTTGTTTTGTAGATTGGGAGAAAGCTTTTGACCGAGTGAAATGGGATAAAATGCTGGGTATTTTAAACAAAATAGGAATAGATTGGAAAGATAAAAGACTGCTTAAAAACCTTTACTTTGATCAAAAGATTAGAGTCAGGGTTGAAGAAGAAGAAACAGAAAGTACTTCAATAGGGAGGGGAGTGAGGCAGGGTTGTCCTATTTCACCAGTGATATTTAATATTTATGCAGAAACAATAACAGAAGAAGCGTTGATGGAAGAGAAAGGATTTAAGATAGGAGGTGAAAGTATTACCACCATTAAATATGCAGATGATCAGGGCTTAATAGCAGAAGGCGAGAAAGAGCTTCAGAGGATGACAGACAGACTAGTGGAGGTTGGCCAACAATATGGAATGAAGATCAATGCAGAAAAAACGAAAGTCATGGTGGTTTCAAAGGAACATAAAGAATTAAATATAATGGTAAATGGCCAAAAATTGGAACAAGTAAGTAGTTTCAAATATCTCGGTAGTATTTTAGCGCAGGATGGAAGTAGTACACAGGACATCAGAAGTAGGATTGCAATGGCAAAAGCAGCATTTAACGAGAAGAAGGAGCTTCTCACAAGCAAGAAAATAAATTTAGAAACAAGGAAGAAATTAGCAAAATGCTACATATGAAGCATAGCTCTTTATGGTGCAGAGATGTGGACGGTAAGGAGAAAGGAGGAAAAATATTTAGAAAGTTTTGAGATGTGGGTATGGAGAAGAATGATGAAAGTGAAATGGACAGAGAGGAAGAGAAATGAAGAAGTATTAAAAATGGTGGGAGAGGAAAGGATGCTAATAAAAACAATCAGGAAAAGAAAAGCAAATTGGATAGGGCATATATTGAGAAGACAGTGTTTACAAAGGACGATCTTAGAAGGAAAAATTAGTGGAAGAAGAGGGAGAAAAAGAATAGGAATATTAGATAATATAAAGCAGGGATATAATACTTATAGAGGTATAAAAGAGGCTTCTAGGGAGAGAGAGAAATGGAGGCAGCGATTCAGTTAAAACCTGTCTTCGGACAGAAGCATGATGATGATGATAGTTCATTCGGCTATATATTCTTATAATCCCATAAACAATAGCACTTCCCTTCTATCTATATGGCAGTACATTAATCGCTTTCCATCATCATCCCAAACGAAAAATTTGATATGTATGTTGTAGTGATGGAGAAATTAAGGAACTAGTTTTGTACCCATGGGACTGAAAGCAGCTCCTATAAAAATTCATCAATATCACAAGGGCAAATTTTTAATACCGTATTTCCTCAATTCTAAGATGTACTTTTTTCACTTTTATGTCTCTGAAATCAGGGGACGTCTTACAGTCGATTCAATCTGTAGTACAATTTTTTTTGAAAAGCTATTACTAAATCAGTCTTAAAATTGGTGGAGTCGTAGAATCGAGGAAATATGGTATTAAAAATAACGGACATAATTGTGGAAAATTAATGAAAATAAAAATATTAGCTGATTTTGACTAAGAGAATGTTAAAATACCATGAAGGTGTGACATGAAAAGTAGTCAGGGCGCTATGCTAATGCAGTTAGGTTGACACTTCTTTTTGGCCTATTTCAGGTTTCATTGCTCACCTTTTTTGAAATACAAGATATATTCCTATAGCTATTTAGTATAAGTATAGCCATTCCCAGCATGTAAATCGGATGCTGGGCTTTTACTTTATCCTTGCTTTAAGAGATCATGTAAGCTGGTACTTATTATGGTATTATTTACATGATAAAATCTACATCGAGATTTCAATGAAAATACATGTTTTAATGTACTCAGAGTACGATTTTGCTATTTTATCTAATATCTCCTTTTGGAAGTAGTTTGTGTAAGTACTATTTGTTTTTATCCAAATTGCAGGCAATATAATTTTCTACAAGTATTGTATGGGACATTACTTAATTAAATGGGTTGTTAAAAGAGATATCTAGATTATTTGCTTGATCAATTAGAAGCATCGATATGTTATACGTTTACTGTCTCTCTCTCTCCCCATCCCTCTCTCCCATCCTGCCACCCTTTCTTTCCCTCCCCCTCTCTCCCTGCCTCCCTCCCTCCCTCTCTCTCTCTGCCTAGCCTTCCACGTCTTTGTTCATCTTTGAGAATCAATTGTTGTCTCAACATGCATACCTGTATTATGTACGAGTGCATATATTGCCATATTTTCATATTATATTTCGTGAAATTACATAAAGACAATGAGGGAGAGCTGGGCAGCGAGAGGGATGGAACATTAATATGTATTTATTACTTATAATTATGTGTAATGAAAGCATGCTTTGAATTTTTAATACGTGAGAGAGAAGGAGAGTGAGGAAGAAAGAAATATGGAGAGTGACTGGGGAGAGTGACAGGAGGGAGAGAGACGAGAGTGAGTGAGACTGAGAAAAGGAAAAGATAGATTGACAATGGTCTTAGTTAGTGTGAGAGTGAGACTAGGAAGGTTATTTTTCAAGAGAGGAGGTGAGGGAGGGGAAGAGGGATGCGGGAGAATGGAAGAGACGATGAGAGAAAAGGTGGAAGAATGGGAAGTTCTATGAATGTAATACTTTATCCTCGCATACCCATCATATTTTACAGGCCAATTACATCAGTTATAGATATGAGGCAAACAGATATATGGGTGTTTTGTGAATGTCAATTTAGTCTTAAACCCTTTAACTGTGCATTATGGAACAATTACACTGTGGCGCTAACTACAATCAACTGTAATTTTTTCTCCTTTCATATCTTCACCAGTCCAGATATTTTGAAGACTGACTGAGGTAGTTCAAAATACAAACTCAAATAAAATAAAATGAAGTAGGGCTTTTGAAGTAATACTGTTTTTATTATAATTTATAGAATAATGTTAAGACAAAGTTAAGGTTAAATATTTATTTTCTAAATAATAAATAAAACAAGTTTTATTGTTCTCATCAACTGTTTTTTAACCTACAGAAAATCTCACAATCAACTACTCATATGGTGGATATCTCTCGGAAACAGCAATTTACAAGGTGGCAACTCCAACTTTTACAATAAAATCATCTCTGAATACATTCTTTAATTGCTACATTACATCATTCTGTCATAATGGAGCTTTGTTTAATTTCATAAGAGAATTTTTGTTCACACATGCGATAAATGTCCATAACAAATTTTACTTGCATTTTTACAGAAAAGGAAAGCACCAGATGAGTTAAATCCTGCCGGGCCACACAAAATGTTGTGTGTTGTGCACCCCTGCAGGTGTAGCTGAGTATGCTGCAGTACTGATTACACAAAAATCGCCTACTGATTCAGATCTAACCCGATTTAAAAAACGATATTTATGAACAAAGACTCCATTTGGCCAATTAGCACTTTCAAACAGCTCATTTTCTAGCTTATAATCAGCTCCTTTTTTAAAAGAGCTAAACTCGCCCTTTGCGGTAAGTTTGTCACAGATAAAATTGTGGTCTGGAAACTTGTTTTTGAGATAGGCCTCGACTTTTTCCACTGCGGTTTTCCGATGCACCCGACCTATGTAGAGCCAAGTGCGGCGAGGAACACCACAGAAATCAGAAGACATGGATTTGTCCTTGCTTGATCCGAAGCTAGTTTTAGCAGGTTGAGGATTACCTTTCTTGAAATCTGTATTTTTCGGTCTTCTCTTGCTCCTCACAGTTTCGAAGTCCTCCTCATCAACTGTTTTCTCAGGCCATGGGAGAGAGGAAAGATGCTGACTTGCAGAGAAATCCCTGAACTTGACTATAAGTACACAATAGGGGATGGAAGAAGAGATAGTGAGAGGCAATGATGAAAGGAGGGAGAGATATAAAAGATTTGGAAAGATAACTTCGAGGAAACTTAGTTAACAATGGAAATAAAATCCATTCTTCCATATTTCTGGATTTACAGAAGAAAATTATTAAATTATGGTTTTTAACAGCCAATCGGCCTGGCCCAACTAGCCTATTTTTGCTTCGGTCCCCTGGGAAATGTCCCGGTGTTCCGCTGGGCCAGTCCAACCCGGTCTCGATTCAAGATACGAATTTCTGGGTACGTCCTAACTCTATAGTTCGAGCAATATATTCTCAAAGTAGTAATCTAAACCAGCGTATCTCAACCGCCGGTCCGCGACCGCTTATTTGCCGGTTCGCAAAACTTTGGTGGAAACTTTAAGAAAAATTTAATGTTTCATACTGCTACGAGTCTTATGTCCCTTACTCTCTAAAACAGTTTTCTACTTGTCACAGGGTGAAAATGTGCTAGGTTTTGGCTCTAGATTAATATTTTTTGACTGTGCATACCTCAAATGTCTGCGATAACAACGGGGCAACAATTTAGAGGGATGGGTCAAGAGCAATTGCAAGCATTTCCCCTCTAGAGCTGGTAAAGACCAATATATCTATTCCTTAGCCCCACCTCACCTCCATGATTTCTTAACCGATAAGTAATCTCCATTTCTCGACCATTTGGATATGCGGTCATTTCTGCTAAAAATGCAGTCTCCAGACTGAATCTGGTCACCTTAATTAATTGCACAAAGATTTTGAACTCGACACTAATGTTAATGCCATCATAACCTTAGAGTTGCATTGTTAAGGAGACACTGTTATTCAGGATCGTTGCATTTGTGTTATCGTATTGATACCTGTGTCGATGGAGCCAGTGTAGTTTGGGTGGAGTTGAGAATGGAATTTTGTTATGGAATAGTCAAATGGATCTGGAAGCATGAAGTAGATGTTGATATTCGATTGGATTGATAATGTATGGACAAATTTTTAATGACTGGAAGTCTTTTTTATTAATGTTTATTTAGAACTCATTTATCATTGTAATTTACCTTTTAACCCTTAAGAGGTCGCGCACGGTCGAAAAAACCAGGTGGGTTACATTATTAAAATTTTTAAACCTCTCAGCATCACTTTATCTCTGGCCTTCAAAGTACCTTATTTCTTGTCCATTATGTATCATATGACGAATTTGAAGGGCTCTCCGATTAAGCTTTATTTGTTTACATTGTGGTTTTCCACTACTGCGGTCCTTTCGAAGTAGACAACAGCCCGCAGAAGGTTGTGCAAAGATTGATACGTCCAATTTCAGGATCTGGTCGCAATGTAACTGTAGATAACTGATTTTACTCTATTCCACTTGCCATCCATCTCCTAAATAACGATAGGTTAACACTTGTTGGCACAATAAGAAAAAATAAACGGGAAATACTACCCATGTTCGTAAATACTAAACACCGTGAACCTCATAGCAACCTATTTGGGTTTGGAAGCTCATGTACACTTTTGTCTTACATTCCAAAGAAAAATGAAGTAGTCATGATGTTGTCTTCAATGCACTTTGAAGATAAAATCGATGAAGATACTGGTATTGCAGCAAAGCCGGAAATTCTTACATTTTATAACGCAACCAAAGGAGGAGTTGACACAGTTGATCAACTAAAAGGAACTTATTCTGTAGCTAGGAAAAGTTGTCGTTGGCTACTTACTGTATTTTATGCGCTAATGAATATAGCTGGAATCAATGGTTTTATTATACTTCAAAGTAATACAGAAAATAAAATGAACCGCAGGGCTTTTTTTAAAACACTTTCAAAAGAACTGTGTGTAGACTATTTGAAAATAGTGCCAAATCAGAAAATTTGCCTCGGAGCCTAAAAGTAAAAATCAGGAAGTTGCATCATAACAAGAAAAGCAAAATGTAGGGATGAGATCAGAACTAGAATAGGAAAAGCAAAAGCGGGTTTCAGAAGAAAGAAACGTCTACTTACGGGGAATATAAGGGAAGATATCCGCAAGAAGTTCATAAAATGTATGTATGGAGTATAGCTTTGTACGGGGCAGAAACATGGACGCTAAGGAAAAATTACATGAAATACTTGGAAATCTTTTAAATATGGACTTGGAGAATGCTGAAGATAAAATGGACAGATAGGAAGAAAAACGATGAAGTGCTACGAAGAGTAGGAGAGAAGCGAATGATTATACAGACTATTAGAAAGAGGAAGGCAAACTGAGTGGGACATTACCTGAGGAGAGAGAGTATGATTATAGATGTGTTAGAAGGAAAAATAGATGGGAAAGGGGAAAGAGGTAGGAAAAGGTTTCATCTGATAGACGATTTGAAAGGGAAAGACAGTTATCAATGGTGATCTGCGAAAAGTTGTGCGTCAGGGCTCCTGAGTCCCTTAATCCGACCTTGGCTATACGATGGATGGATTTAAATTAAATTTGGTATTTATGATCCCTCTCAAATTAGTAGACATAGATGACATAACCGGGTCAAAGCAACCAATCACGTTTACCATTTGCTGGAAAATATAATCGAACTTTCGTTTCCCGAATGTGATGAAAGAAACCAGTTTCTTGCATGAATTACTTCTACTTATTTTATCTGATGGATGATGTTTTATTTGTATGCTTTTTTGCTACAGAGTATTATCGTCGTAATTTTTATTTGCTATTTTTGCATCTGAAGTGTGGCTGAAGAAGCAAGCCTCATTAATCAGTTTCAAGAAGGGATCAAAGAAGTATATGTCCAAATGTAAAAAAACGAGCTGTGTGTAATTCACTGAAGAGGTCGATAACCGATAAAACTCCGTAAAAGAGATGGGAGCACATATTTTTAAGATAAAATAAACATGAAGTATTTTTAACTTTTACTGATTTCCATAAGAAAAAATTACCAACATGTGAACGTCATCATAATAACCTGAATCCATTTATGTTTTGTGAATGGAAAAAGTAATTTTTCCAATGTAATAAAATCCATCAAAATCTTGCCTGTTTAATGAATGGAAATGTCAATTTTTTCATAAAACTTATATCGCTGTGTTATCGTGACTATTTTCAAGATAATTCTATAAAATTGTGTTTGATAGTACCTGGAATATATTAATATAATACGGAAATATTTGGGGGGAAGAAACTGTCCACTTAGTTTGACGGTGCTTAAAATCGGGCTCCCGAACTTAAAGAATTTATGTGACATTTTCTTTCAAGAACATGTTAACATCTATATTAGTAGTAAATTAGTAAATTTGTTTGCATTTATGATAACTCGTAATTAAAAAAAATAGTGGTTCTCGCTTGATATTATGGAAAATAATTAGATGATCACCACACAGAAAAGACTGGAAACTGACCAGGGCACGGCAAATTTTCTAAAAATCTAGGCGCCAGCTCCAAAACCTAGGAGCCAGAACAGGCGTTACATAATTTTGGCGGATATTTTTTTATAATCGTCAGAAAAATGAATGTTTAATAATTTAGTCACGAATCTGCTACAATAATTTAGCCATGCACATTTTTTCTGCCACGTTATGTGGCAGAACATAATAAAATGAGCATTATAAATTTGAAAAAGTCTAATGATATTCTAAAAACTGTAGTTTACTAACAAGCAGTGGCGGCTGTATAGGCACTGCAGAACTGCAGCACCCCCTATTTACACTTGATATTATCGATAACATTTAATATAATGAGTCCTTTTTTCTTTAATTCTTTCTTTATTTTTGTAGTACAATATATATTCCTTAAGCTTAATGTCAGTACTTCAGTAGCCATCCCCCAGTTTATGAAAAAGATACAAAAATCTTTGTATGGAACTGTGCGCTTCACAGTGCCAGCGACGTGGTGTTTGACTGTTGTGCGCATGCGCACATAGGAGGGGGGTGGGGAGGAAGGCGGGACTGCCAGGTAGAGAGAGCACTGTTGCTCTCGCAGTGCCGGCTCTGGCGTGATGGTGGAAGGAAGTTTTTTTTTACTCAGCGTGTGTTGTGCTTAAAAACCGTGTACCATATTCTTGAATGTGATAAAGTGTAGAAGAGTGTAGAATTTGATTATTATTCTGCTTCCAGCTATTCTATTTGATTCATTTTTTTTCGGTTCTTTTATGGATTTCATTTTTAAATGAATAGATCAAGCTTGAACTGTAACAATTTAAGTTAAAGTAAATAAAAAATGTTTGGTTTTTTTTTTGTTAAGATTTTATCATGTTCCTGAATAAATTTTCTTTTTATACATGTTTTTTTCCTTTTGCACAATTTTAAAACAAAGGCTAAAAATTTTCTGGAGCAGCACCCCCACTAATTTTAGCTACGAGCCGCCACTGCTAACAAGAATAAAAATTCGCACTTATTTTCAGGAACTTGGATGTTTCCGACAGTTATATTATATTTTGCTGCTCCTGCTGCTTAGCCCGACAATACGACTACAGTACGTGACTACAGTGTAACCAAAACCTAACTACAGCACGCATATAGGACAATATCTAGGCGTCAGCATGAAAATCTTAGGCACCATGGAGACCTGGCACCCGGGATTTGTCGAGCCCTGGGTTAGACAGTAATGACACATTCATAAATTTCGTGAGTGATATGTCATACAAAAACAAATACTTCGTGGAGTTTAAAGTTTTACTCAATATAAATAATTGTCTTTGCTAAATAACGATCTAGTCCAGGGAAGACCATCAATTAGAGCCGTCTAGTATAAAATGACTCACTTCGAGGGCCGCTAGCTCGAGATCGCGTCTGGAGGCGGGCGAGAAAGTAAATATGTTATTAGTAGAAGACCACAGTAACCCACCCTTAATATTTTAAGTACACATGTAAAAACATTTTTAAAGAACTTGATAGCCTGTTTTCCTCCATACAGTTTAATTACACGATTTCAGAAATCGCGGGTCACATTGATCTATTTAGAATTATGAATACCATTTGAGAAGTATTCAGTTATTTCGGTGAAAAAGTAGGATTCTCCCTCAATAGTTGGACTGATGCGAATATTCTCAACACAAGAACAGCTGCCTTCAGGTCAGGATGTATGTACTTCACTAAATTAGGTGTAGCTTCGTGAAGAGCCATGCCAACTGAATGAATTGCAAACTTTACAAAAAGAGGATATTATAGAATTCACTAATTATTGCGTTAATCTCCTTTCAGACTTAAGAAATTTAAGGTATAAGCGAAAATATAGTGATGCACGAAAAAGAACCGGGAGCGGCCTTACTGGAGACATTTTTTCCGCGAGCGACATATTGTCACATTTTATGTATAAACAGCGGTCACATTCTTTGATCTTACAGGATGTCGTACTTGGATGTTTGGAAAGAAGCGAGGGAAATTGAGGGAGTGGGCGGAAGTTGATGGCAAGGGCGATATTGGACAGAATGGAAGGAAGTTTTGGGGAAAGTGGTGTAAAGTGCTGCGTTTATACGTCGGAGGAGTGGAACAGAGTGAGAAAAGAGGAAAAATATTGGGTTCTCTGAAGGAGGGAGAGTGAACTATGGTGTTGGAGTTGAGCGATAAGCTGAGAAAGAAAGATCGTAGGTGGAGAGCACGCGGTGGAGTTCAAATCCATTACGTTTCCCAACAAACGTCATAAAATATCGACGGAACTTTTATGACGCGAAATTCGAGAACGATTAGCCTTCGCTTTGCGCGCATGAAAACTCTTCTCATTATCTTAATTGGTATATCTTCCGGAACTTCTTTAAGGTTGTTAATTTGCAAATCTTACCCCATGAGGGTATAAATGCTTCCCTCCGTGAGATTATGAATTATGCAATCGTCTTTTAAATAGATTAAATATTATTAAAAAAATAAAACTCTTATTCAGATAAGTAATATATCGTTCACTTTCAAAATCACCTCTCGAACTGTTATGCATCTTTCTTTGTTTTCGGAATTATGCAGTAGCGGATTTGAAATAAAGTCGAAGTGGGCAATGGCCTAAGGGAGGCAATAAAACAGGATTTCAGGGCGGGAATAAAAAAAGTTAATATTACGCAGAATTTTGGTGGATTTAACTATTATGATCCGCAGACAGGCGGATGGATAGACAAACAATATACACGAGCTATTATTTTAGAAAAAGGGCCAAGATGGGGGCGGAAAAAGAAATTAGCCTAGAGGCGAGAAATTTCCAAATCCGCCACTGGAATTGTTTTCAATTTTAATGCTTGACAATTATGTAAATGGTGCAATAGACTTCAATTAATGTTTATGAATTCAATTTTAATTTATTAATGGGAATTGATTACTCTAAAGCTCATTTTTCTATTTAAACTATCTAAACGCCCTTTCTAAGAACGTGTCAACCGATTGTAATCCAATGAAAGCAAATGTAAACGCAGAGATAAAAATATCTTATGCAGCGATATAAGTTTTCTGAAAAAATTGACATTTCCATTCATTAAACAGGCAAGGTTTTGATGGATTTTATTACATTGGAAAAATTACTTTTTCCATTCACAAAACATAAATGGATTCAGGTTATTATGATGACGTTCACATGTTGGTAATTTTTTCTTATGGAAATCAGTAAAAGTTAAAAATACTTCATGTTTATTTTATCTTAAAAATATGTGCTCCCATCTCTTTTACGGAGTTTTATCGGTTATCGACCTCTTCAGTGAATTACACACAGCTCGTTTTTTTACATTTGGACATATACTTCTTTGATCCCTTCTTGAAACTGATTAATGAGGCTTGCTTCTTCAGCCACACTTCAGATGCAAAAATAGCAAATAAAAATTACGACGATAATACTCTGTAGCAAAAAAGCATACAAATAAAACATCATCCATCAGATAAAATAAGTAGAAGTAATTCATGCAAGAAACTGGTTTCTTTCATCACATTCGGGAAACGAAAGTTCGATTATATTTTCCAGCAAATGGTAAACGTGATTGGTTGCTTTGACCCGGTTATGTCATCTATGTCTACTAATTTGAGAGGGATCATAAATACCAAATTTAATTGAAATCCATCCATCGTATAGCCAAGGTCGGATTAAGGGACTCAGGAGCCCTGACGCACAACTTTTCGCAGATCACCATCCACAACACCCTATACGCCAGCGGTTTCCAAACATTACAATGCCGCCCCCCCACCCTCCTCCCCCTCACCTAAGAAAACCATCTTCGCGCCCCTCTTTTTACAATGTTCAATTACAGTTCATAAACAATACCTACTGGACATACAATCACCATTAATAAAACCATCTTAAGCAAAAATATTGACGCAAATGATACATCATAGACAATTGAGGGCTAGAATTTGACTGCTGCATATTGTAAGTCTCAAGATAGGGATGGTTATACCGAAGGAAGAGATCCTTTGCGCACCCCAGTCTGCCCATCGCGCCCCCCAAGGGGGGCGCGCCCCACAGTTTGGAAACCACTACTATACGCAGTGTCTGAGGTCTCCATGGAGCCCCTCTAATCACGGGGTCCAAGTGCAACTACGCCTCGGTTAATCCAGCATTGGTCGTACGTCATCTTTTCCAAAACGCGTACTCCTACACTGTCCATTCTTGAAAATGGTTACTCATATGGAATGGATGAATAAATACAGAGAGTATTAATGAGAGAGGTTAGATCAATTTATCTCTTTGCAATTTAAGGAGTATGTACGAAAAACATATTCAATGCTATATTTTTTGTGACGCTTTCATTGGAGTGGTTTTATTGTATTTGTACGCTCAAGTTTTTTCTGACTTCTATTTTATGATCTATTTTATATATATCTAAAGTTAATTTACCCACTGGCTAATCTATCTGCATTCTTAAAATATTCCTACGAATTTAAAATTCTCTCAATAATCAAATTTCTTCTTGAAATATCCTAAAACTTTTTAAACCGAGCAGTCCCATTTTCGCCATAGGATAACATAAAAGTCAACAGAGAACGCTGAATAGGCCCATTTTTGCAAATGGTTAGAATCGGAGAGCAAACTCGGCACAAGTAAGAAAAAGAAGCTATCGCTTTCATAGCTATTGTTATCGCGAGAATTTAAATCCACACAAAGCGAGACATGTTTTTAAAATACGAAAAAACGAATTTTGCATCACACAATTTCTTATGCTTGCATTAGATTGAAACTATCAGCCCTAGCTACCAGCGCGACCAAACGTGACCAAGCGCGACTGGATTGGCCATAGTGAAATAACTTGGAGTTATAATCAGCCTTTGGAGGGCAGGTAAGGGGGAGTGGATAGGGAAGGTAAAGGGGAATGGGTAGAGGAGGGGAAGGGATGGGAGGTGCATGCGTGCATGGGAGTTAACAGCTGAAGGAGTATAGGCGTTCAGCCGAGGGACATGGTCGAGATTTTCAAATTTTGTCTTGACGCCCGGCCAACATTTAGAAAATGTCGGTGAGTATATTAATGCTCGATATATCGCATTCCTTATGCAATCCATTGAATTACGATCTTGGTGACGTTTATCAATGCGTACAATAGCGCAGCAAGTCTTGTTAGCGAAATTTTACGATTGTAGTTGAGAATTAGCTGCAGTGATTTTATTTCTCACGCCTATTGGGTACACGCATTTTTGATTCTAACCATTTTCATGGGCTTCTTAGTGAGATAGTTAAATTATCTAAAACAGGGGAAATAGATTTAATTTCGTTGGCCTTGCTTACGAAGGGTCCGAGTCCATTACTAAATTCTATATTAAGTATACGTTTTGAAAGACGATTTTTACGAGCGTTCCATTTTAATTTTCGTGGTTTGAAATTTGCTTTCAAGTAGAAATGTGTTAGATTAAATTTTCACTAATTGAAGTCGTACCTTGCTTGCGATTATGGGATCACACGCAACACCTTGGCATAAAAAAATCATAGAACTCGCACGGTATTCGAGTTAACTTGGGAGCTAGAAATGGCTCATTTCACAATGACCTCCGAGTCCACGCAATGCCTTCAAACGTCAGTTGGGTATCTCTTTTCGAAGGCTGTTTATCCGGGCACTATTGCACGATCTATTGTTCCCTCTGAAATTATTTCGGACTACATTCATCTGAGAATTCTTCTCGTTTACTGCCGGCCACATTTTCGCTCACGTTAATGCGAGAAGCATCGCGTGAGAACTACAATGGCCGTTGTCTAACTTTAGCTCCGACAATCAAGAAAATTTTGAGTGGTGCAGCTCCCAAAACGTCTTCAAGCAAGCATTGAATAGAAAAGTTGTCACATTGTCCACAACAACTGCCCCTGGCATTTTTTCGGTCACTCTTTGTGTTTGAAATTGTAAGTGTTCCCCTCCCCCATAATGTCAGAGCTCGAGTTAGAATTCTCGACTATAACACATTGTCAAGACCGAGACCATTGGAAGCCGATTTCGTCTTAGAAATCACTTCTCTTGCGTCTTCCATAGAAAAGGACTTGGTATAAATGCTGTGTTGAATTGAGACAATAGCACCCTAAGAATTTAGTTTTTCCTGTTGTATTTTCTCGTGGTGCCACTCCCGCACACTGCCCATGGATCGTGAACAGAACTTCTATCTTATGATCGATTTACCGCCACTCTCGCCATAATGCAAATGTCAGTGATGGACAAACGTTGGCGATAAATCGGGGGTTTGACTATAGATAAGTAAATATTGTGTGAAGTAAATAAATATTGAACACTTAAACATCTGTATCCCCATATAATTCCTTTAGTAGAACAGTTTCACAAGTTATTTATCCTAATGTAAAATTTGGGTGAGACTAATAGAAACAAGTAATTTTAATATCCACCTTGATTATGTATACATATTTATTTTGGTACAGGGCGCTTGTGTAATAGCGTTTTAATATTCTAAGCACTTTCATTGTAAACTTACAAAAATGAACTTTTAATTATAGAATCAAGATGACTACCAAGGATTTTGTAGCTGACCTCTGATGTTCTCAACCATTGTAAAGATATATCTAATATCTGAATCATCAGATGGATTCAGTCAATAAGGTGAGCTTAATAATTAATTTATAGATTTTGTGAACGGAAATTAGTTTCAGTTCCATCTCACATAAAGAAGTCATTATAGATATTATGGAGTGCACAGTTGTAAGATTGCTGTCACAAGTTAATCATATATCTCTTTGCCTTGTTAGGCTTATTGAATAAAATAACAAATGGTCCAATTTTGTTCTCTTAAAACGAAGATTTATGCCATATTGCAATTGTAAGCACATGGTTAGCTTACCTAATAAGTTTATTAAGTAATAATGTTAAATATAAATTATGGTTTGTACATTTTAACATAATGCTTTGCATGTGCCCATGCCATCGTTTAAGATTGTTCACAATGTCTGAGAGGAAGTTGAAGAACTTGACGCTAAGTATCTTAAGCCATTTCATTTATTTTTGTACTTGTCATTCAATTGAGACAGTATAAAAGAGTTCTTTTTTCAGCAAACCACTCTTCTCTTAGTTTTACGGCAAAATATTTATGAGGAAACTTCATATTTTAGTGTAAATAAAAATTGCTAATATTTATATAAGGTAGCCTCTAAAAAGACTGTCATGCTGATAAAGACATCTAGAAAATTTTACATTCAATAATCATAGTGTGATAAATTGCTTTCTAAAAACCATATTACTGAAACTTAATGCCAAACAAAGAATTTGAAAGAATTTAATACATCATATTTACCTTTGGTTGTGTAATCACAAAATCTGTTTGCAATAATAATTTGTTTCATAAAACACCAACCCCTCTGGAGCTAAAATTATTCTATAATATAATTCAAAGTGTTTGTCTGTTTGTCCAGCTATGCAAATCCACATGCTTGATCCTAGACCCACCATACTTGGCATGCTATCTAATACGATTAAAAGGAAGAATCAGATTTAGAATTAAAGTGATAAACTAAATGGATAAATTGTAGAACATTGAAACAATATTGGTATTTCCTGTGGCCAGCACATGACTTTCCGATAGCTAAAATTGAGAGTGAATGGGAGAACCTACTGTGATATATGATGGCTCGTTTGAAAGTCTATGTCGTTCTGACATCGGGAAACATAAAAGCTTTGTATTTTCATGTGGCAAGCACATGACTTTTTGATACCGAAAAGTGAGAGAAAACAAAAGAACCTACGGGGGTGTGGAACCACTTATTTGAAAGCTTATGGTCATTTATCTCGAGAGTACCTTGAGTTTCAATGAAAATATTAGTGAGTGATATAAGCATGAAAAATTTGAAATTGTGAATTTGGGGCAAATCCCAGGTAATAAGCTAGTTTTCAATAAATTAATAATATATATTACCAGTAAATAAAAGTTGCCCTTAGAAAGACAAATTTTATTATGAAATTGACTTCTACAGCTTTTATATTAGAAGTTAGTCTATAAGGATTTTGCATTGTTTTATGCAGTAAGTTCAATAGTATTCCATACCATTTTATCCTTTTTATTGAGAAGTCTATGAAGCATGGCATGAATTTGCTAGTTAATACAAGCTTTGGTGTTCCATTCTTTTTTATTGCTAGATTTTGTTTAGCTGATTCACTGGTCAACGAAGATTTTGTTAAATGTAAAATTTCAACTGTTTCATTTGTATTTTAGGTGCTGATTTCAAAAATGAAGTCAGAATTTTTCTTTCACCCACCATTTTTGTGTAACAGACATAATAATATGTATATAGAAATTAGCATATAAATGAATATTACTTATTGTGTTCATAGAAAGAAACAGCTAGTTTGTTAATGTTGGTTTGTTTATGTGTTGACTGCTAACATGAAGTCATTGTTTGCTCATCACCATAGTCCAAAAGCTATGAGTCATCACCTTGGATCTCTTTGCTCTCAGTTGAGTGTCAGCTTTCATTTGTGAAACATGCCTAGTGTCTGTGACTCATAGTCCAAAACCTACGAGTCATCACCTTGGGTAGGCAGCTACCAAAGACTAATACATCTTCGGATAGACTGGAAACTTAATGCTATAAAACGGTTCCCAGGTTTTCCATGGAAGACGACAATAGATGGGTCAACGGGAAAATTTGGAACTACGTGTTAATGAAGGCTAGCGTGACGTCATCACAGGATGTCGCTCACCCCCTTCCCCTCCTGTTTTAATACGATAATCGTAGCAAATATAAATTGCACGGACAGAAGAAATGGACTTAAATGAAAGAATTGCATATAAGAAATCAAATTTATTACTGTGTATCACATTGCGAGAGTATAAAGATATAAAAATGAATTATTGTAACCAAATTTTATTAATACCTTTTATGCATGAAACGTATTTAAAGGAAATTCACGTGGACGACGAAAAATATCAAACTTTCATGTCAAGAATGAATTTGTAGATCAAGCAAAAATCTATTGTAAAGTGATTTCTTCAGCCCTGAAACACATTCTCTTTCTGTTCCATCTGTAAAAAGAATGAAAATGAATTTCTAAAAATGTAAATCATTAAACCTGCTAAACCTAATGAAATTGATGCTGGAGGCAATGGGCATGCTTCAAATGTTGCAATAAATGTAAAATAAGGTAAATGTGCTTAAGGCCCATTGCGGTTCATAAACAATTTTTCTATGAAGATCACATTACCATTTGTAAAATTAAACACATCACATTGCACTAGAAAATGTCCACTTTATTTATAATTTATTCTAAGCACAGTTGTATTTGCTGATGTTTAGGTGTTCGCAGCAGTTACAGTTAGCCCATTTAAGATCTATATGTATTCATCAAATAACAAGGAAAACTTTTGTTATGGAAATTTCAATCAATATATATGTATTTCTAAATACGTTTTGAAACAAAGAAGAATTATCTTAAAGTCTAGGATTACAAACAAATGCATAATGAGAAACAAGAAATAATCAAGTTAACAATTCCTGTAAATTAAAAATATTTCAAATTAAAACAATGAGACATCACTATGGTATACTTATTTCATTCTATTACAAGCCTTTCGTCTATGTTGCAGTTTAACTTCCAAACTCACTATAATCTACTGATAACCACGAGAAGTTTTAAACAGAAATTTCAATTACTCAATCTAAAATTATGGCTTATTTTGTGAACTGACACGTACCATATTCATGGCCAGGGCAATGTATGGCACAGCTAGGTGAAGTAAGAGAGGCATAACACCTAAAAATGAGAAACATTTCCTCTCCAAATGTTCTCTCACACAAAAAAGAGAGAAATTTCTTTCCTTCCTTCCTAGGAGATCTATTCAGTGCAGGTATCTGTTAAGAAAATATAAAAGCATTCTCACAAAACGCATTCACATAACTTGTAGAACTAGTTCGTTAGAATTTTTCTTTCAAAAATATATGCTATTTTTAAGACTTACCTGTTGATTTGAGATCGGAACAAATTCATTCCATCACGTTTTCTTAAACAGTGATGAATTACTTGACAAAATCAGAGTAACTGTAAACCTAAGCAATGGCGAACCTATATCCTTGTATCAAGCAAAATGGCCGTTGTTCTGCTATGATACACAAGGAACGTGTGGTGATGTGGTAGAGAGAGAAATAGAGGGAAAAGAGAGAGAGAGCTGGTTGTGACTGCAGCACATTTGGTGGACCCCGTATCATCATAGTGAACTACATGTAAAACCTGGGAATCTATTCTCCCATAAGAGTTTCATACCCTTGGCAGCTACTAATGTAAATATGCTGACACTTGCACAATATCTGATTCAGTATCTTCTCTTTGCTCTCAGTTGAGTGTCAGCTTCCATTTGTGAAACATACCTAGTGTCTGTGAGTTCTAGCTTAGTGGTGAATATTTTTAGTGTGTAGTGTTTTTTTAAGGGAAACGTCTCGAAATTGTAAAAGTCACCCAAAGAATTTTTGCTATATTTGTGGTGAGTTAAATTTTAAGGCACATATTACCCTCTAGTTAGTAAATGATATGAGCTTTATTTTGGTTGCAAAGCAGGTGATCAGGACAAATCTTGGGCCCCTCACATCTGTTGTGCTTCATGTGTAACACTACTGACTGGCTTAAAAAAATCCCATCACATGCCATTTGCAGTTCCCATGGTTTGGAGAGAACCTAAGGACCATTCATCAGATTGCTATTTTTGCTTGACTAACATATCTGGAATTACATCTAAGTCTAAAAACTGTAAAATATCCATATCTTCCATCAGCTATCAGACCTGTGTCCCACGGGCCAGAGCTTCCTGTACCTAAGCCACCAGAAACATGGACCTTAGACGAAGAAGATGATGGTGATGTAGAGTGACTCAGGAGATGAAATACAGAACGACTCATCATTTATGGAAAGCCCGACTTCTTCTAACCCTCACTTTAATACCTCAGCCTGAAATGAATGATTTGGTTCATGATCTTAATTTATCTAAAAGTCAAGCAGAACTTTTAGCTTCAAGATTAAAAGATTGGAATCTTCTTGATCAGGGTGCTAAAATATGTTTTATCTGTAAATGTCAACAGCAATTTGAACATCTCTTTTCTAAAGAGGGAGATCTAGTTTATTGCAATGATGTTGATTCTCTACTGGAGGCCTTGGGGCAGCAGCACAATCCTCAGGAGTGGAGTTTGTTCATAGATTCCTCAAAGGTGAGTTTAAAGCAGTCCTGCTTCACAATGGAAATAAGTACCCATCTGTTTCACTAGCTCATGCTCCTCACATGAAGGAATCATATGAAAACATGAAACTTCTGCTAACCAGTATCCAGTATGAAAAGTATTCTTGGCATGTCTGTGGAGATCTAGAAATGATTGCTCTGTTACTTGGGTTATACCAAATTCTGTTGCTTCTTGTGTGAATGGGATAGCAGAGATAGACAAAACCACTACATCAAAAAGCAATGGCAAAAAAGAGAAACTCACTCCAGGAAAGAAAAATGTAGTTAGTCAGCCACTGGCTAGTTATGAAAAAATCTATTTACTGCCATTGCACATTAAACTAGGCTTGATAAAAATTTTGTAAAAGCGATGGATCATAATGGAAGTGTATTTCTCTTCTTGAAAAATAAATTTCTGAGAATTAGTGAGGCAAAAATCAAAGAAGGAATATTTGTGGGTCCTGAAATAAGGGAACTGATGAAGGATGCTTTGTTTGAAAGCCAACTGAATGAAACTGAAGCAGCTGCATGGGCATCTTTCAAAAAAGTAGTCACCATTTTCTGGGAAACTATAAGGCAGAATACTACAGGCAACTTGTGAGTGAGCTTCTTGTGGCCTACAGAGCAATGAGGTGTAATATGTCTCTAAAAATACACTTTTTGGACTTTTTTCTGGAAAACCTTGGGGCTGTGAGCTACGAACATGGAGAATGCTTTCATCAGGACGTCTCTGCTATGGAAAACCGCTACCAGGGAAAATGGAGCCCAAAAATGTTGGCTGACTACTGCTGGACACATAAAAGGGATGTTCCTCAAGCAAAGTTCAGCAAACAATCCACATCAACCACATTTTTGGTTAGTAATATATACTAAATTTTTTTACATATAATAAAAATACCTTTAATTTGAATTACATACATCTTTCAATTACTTAAAAACCCTGGGTGATAGAAAAATTTGGTAAACAGATTTGAAATCAGTGCAAAAGATTCTATAAGAATAACCATCTTCTTACCATGTAACAAAAAAAGTTTTCTTTTGTTATCCATTGTTATCATCACTATGCCATGCGTATCAAAGTACTTAAAACATGTTGTAGGAAGGAAGTATAAAGAATAGGGATGGTAGTGGTGGAGTGGTTAGAGTATAGGTCTTCCATGCAGTGGTCACAGGTTTTAATCCGGCGGAGGTTGGATGTTTCTACCTGGTATCATCCATCCCTTACTTTGTAGTTTGAGGAGGCTGCCCAAGTTAGTGCTCTGATCTTTGGAAGGGATGTTAAGCAGTTGGCCCCCTTGATGCTCTTCATAAATAGTAGGATAATGTTGGCATCTAGTTTCCTTCCTCCCTTGCATGTGTGTTTGGTTTGGAAGGAGTTATGGCTATAATAATCCAAGAGGTTGATTAGTCATAAAGACAATGTATAAAGAATGCTACTAGGCACCCAAAGTTTGTTTTGGAGGATTTAGTCACAACTTTGAATGATATATTATTATATTCAATTAAATATGGTTTTTATTGTGCTATTTTCTAATTTAAATTAAAACTATGGTCGATTAATAAAATCAGTTACTTGTATTTCTTATGACTTTTCATGTTTTTAATTTTTCCTCATGTAATTTATTTACCAAGTATTGGTGATAATTTATTATTGATAAAAGGTGTGCGCTTCAATCATTTACAAATTTAAAGATGTTTGCAAAATAAATAGTAGAGAATTATATTGGCTTGGTAGTTGTTAAAGTACCTGCTGGAGAGAGAGTTTGATTCCTGGTCAAGTTCAGAATTTTTCTCATTCTCTAGTCTCACTGACAGATGAGTCTTCATGTTGGATGTCAACAGGAGTGATCACGGAAATCTCAAATTATGCCAGAAACTTCTGCAATGTATGATAGGTATTTACAGTTGCTTTTTGTAGATAAGAAAGTTATTTTTAAAATGCATATATGAAGGATAAGCTTAAGTAAATGTAGGAGAGTAGAAGCCATTTATCAATTTTGAATTGAAGATATCTATAAGACATTTGTTGTAACAGAATTAGAATAAATCAAATAAAATAATATATGTTAAAAAATATTACAGCACATACTATTCCATTATTTTTAATTAAAAAATATAAATTATTCATTTCATGCATAGGAAAATAGCACAATAGTAAAGAAAAAATATCTTAAATAATTATACAGTAAGTCGTCACAGACAACGGAGATGCATTCCCGAAAACTGCGGCTTATAACAAAACAACATATAGTGAAATCTATTTTCCCGTATGAGCAATGATAAAAGTAGAAGTTATGCTCCTGGCAGATATTTTGTATCCCAAATAATACATATAAATACAGTACATTAGGCATGCTATGTTAAAACAAATAAAATTACCCACCTGGGCTTGTACATTTTTTACTTCAAAATCACCATAAAGATTCATATGATTGTATACAGATATTTGCAGTTATGAAATTATAATATTTGTATTTTTATAAAAAATGCTCGAAAGGTGCATTTTCTCAAAATTAAGACAAAGCCTTACTAGCGAAAACGCTTAAGTAATGAATGAAATTTCTGTACCTAATGTCGTAGTGACATAGGGAGTGTCGAGTAATCGTAAGACGTTTTAGTGCGAGAAGGAATATATTGCCAAGCGTTACATAGGATACAAAAGGAGATCAGTAATACCCAAACGTTACATAAGAGTACAACAGGTGATCAGTAATACCCAACATGCTTACTCGGCTAAATCCTGCAAGGGGGAGGTGGCAACAACTTGGTGACCCTGGTCTCGTAGGAGCTGCTAGCCAGTCAGTTCCGACGCAAACGTAGCCCGCGAAGGCGGACTAGCCGGTCGAGGTTTGACAGAAACGTAGCTGGACCAACGAACGAGGGACCGCGGAGGGGCGGGCGATCCTAGTCCCGTAAGGAAGGGCTAGCCGGTCAAGGTTGACGCTAACACAGCCGATCCTACTGACAGAGGAGTCGCGAGGAAACTCCGCCCAGCCTCAGGGATGACCCGCACTTATATACTAACATGAGATACAAAGGTCAATCACCCGAAGGGCGCATTGCCCTGAGATAGCGTGCCTTAAGGGCCTGATTCACCCATAGAGTAAATAATGAGTGTGGCGCTGCGGCTGACTATACGATGTCTTTCGGCATCCTTACAACACTAACATTTGTAAGTGAAGCTGAAATTATTGCGTATACTGATCACACACATTTGGCCATTCATTAAGGATAAGGCTCAGATGGGAGTGCAAAATGAAATTAAACACAAAATTGAATTAATTATATAAATAATAATAAACATGAAATTAAAAAGACAAATAGAGGGATTTTTGATTATAGTAATAATTTATGTACCACAACTGGAATTCCTAAAATTTTGCTTTTGGCACTTCACAAATGATGTATATGCAAAGCGATGCAAGTTATAGCAAAACATGTTCCTTAATTGATGGACAATGTATATGCGAAATAAGGTATAATGAGTAATTACTGTATAATAATAGTATTCACTATTGAGAATATTGTACATCCAAATAAAAATCACATTTAATAACAAAAATGAACGCTATATTTTGGGCATTTTACTGACCATAATAACTTGCAGAGATTTCTTTTGCAGTTTTCTCTTTTTTGGGTCCATTTAGATTATTTCCCATTGTTGTCAGTTTGAACATGAGTTGATGGCTGAACTTCATCTTCTTTTCTGCTTAGGTAATTCAAATATTCTATTTGGTTGACCTCCTAGCAGTATTAATGCTGTATTTTAAAAATGACTTTTCCAATTATGTCTAGAATTTCAGTAATTTTATCAAGTTTATCCTTTGTCTATAAGTGTGTTTATTGGTCTCTGAGGTTTATTTAGAACCACATTGAGATAAAAGTGAAAAAAAAATGGAATTTTTTATTGTTTTTAGACGGTACATTGTTTTCCGGTAATTAATTTTATCCGCGTATCAATTATTCTTCCTGTTTTTCGGGAGGTGAATAATTTTTTCTCCAGGCGAATATTCTATTCACGCGGTGGTTTAACTTTTCACGTGGCAAATAATTTTTTCACGCGACGAATAATGTTTCTAGCGGAAAATTGTTTTACAGATCGAATACTTTTCACTTTTCACTCGTCGAATAAATTCTTCATGCGGCGAGTATTTTTGCACTTGGAGAATGTTTTTCTCGGCGAATATTTTTTTTTATATTTTCACTAGGCGAATATGTTTTCACATTGCGATTAATTTTTCATAACACGTTTTATTTTTTAACTTGTATTAACTAATATTTTTTTCCGCCGGCGAACTATTATTCACGAATTTATTTTTTCACGTGGCGAATATTTGTTTATTCGGCGAATAGTAATTTCATGCGGAGATCATTTTTTCATTCGGATTTTTTTTTCACGCGGCGAATTATAATTTCACGCGATGAATAATATCTTCACTCATATTTTTTCAGGCGGCGAATATTTTTTTCATTCGGCAAATACTAATTTCACATTTTTTCATTTGATGAAATTTTTTTCGCTGGAGAATAATTTTGCACGCTGCAGATTTTTTTTATTTACTCTGATAATATTTATAACGCGGTTTATTTCTTCAGTATGCGTGCTTTCACTCGTTGAAATTTTTTCTCGCAGCGTAGTATTTTTTCAAGCGGCTATCAATGTTTTCACTCGATGGATTATTTTTTTAAACGTCTAATACTTTTTCGCCGGCGAATAATTTTTTATCTCGACGAAATTTGTTTCACACGGCGAACAATTTTTATAACGCGAATGTTTACTAACTAGGCGAATATTTTTTCACGCGGCGAAAATGTTTTTATTTTTTTCAATCGAACTATTTTTTTACGCGTCGTGCTATTTTTTCAGGTGGAGAAAATATTATCACTCGAATATTTTTCTCACTTGCCAATTTTCTTTAGGTGGCTAATCATATTTTATAACGCGTTTATTTTTACACTACCAAGTATTTTTTTATTATTATTTATTATTTTTACTTGGCGAATATTTTTTCACTGGCTTTTCACTCCTAGAATAAAGTTTTCACGCCACAAATAATTTCTTTTCACGCGGCGGTTTATTTTCCCAAGCTGAGAATATTTTATTTTAATTTGTCGAATATTTTTTCACTTGACAATATTTTTCACGGGAGGATAATTTTTATTTGGCGAATAACTTTTTCAATCGGTAATTTTATTTAATAACAAAGTTCTTTCTAGTACTATTTTAGATGAAATAATATTAGTTAAAAAATTCAAGTTTTGGAAAAAGTAAGCATGTCAGTAAACGGATGCAAAAACCCGCCACAGAGGCCAGCTACAGCTGCGCAGTGGGCATAGAAACTGCCCAACCAATACAGAAGCGGGTTCGTCTCAGCGGTGGATTCGATAGGCTGAAAAAATACTCCCGTCCTCTGGGCGGACGTAAACTCACTGTTCTCGACGGAAGTTTTTTTTCAACCTAGCTCCACTTGAGCGCACGATTCCACCGCTGGGATCGAACCCGCTTCCTCGGTATTGGGGGGCATGTAACTATACCCACTCCGCTAACCGAGCCGACGGAGGAGAGTAGGAAATAAGTTGGGGTCACTTTTCCCTCCATCAGGCTACCTTCGGAGGGGAAGTACAGTGGACGGGGGTAGAAGAGGGGAGTTGCAACTGGAGGGGAAGTACAGTGGACGGGCAGAAGAGGGGAGTTGCGACTGGAGGGGAAGTACAGTGTAGTGGGTAGAAGAGGGGAGTTGCGTAGGAGTCCTTCAATTTCTATCGTACAGGCAGCAGTTCAGTGAGTGAGTGGACATATCTTTAGTCGTACGTTGGAATACTTTGAAATGTAACCTTCGTGGCTTTTATAAATGAGTACAATTACAATTAAGCCATTTTATCGAACGTTTTCTTTACGCGATTTTATGGTGTTTTTTCACATTAAATTTTCATGCTACTTGCTGTTTTTGCATCGCGTTACACTCCATTCTACGTATTCTCGCTGAGATTCATTTTCTTTTAGTATACAGTCACGCTAATGCGTGGGTGACACTAACTCGAGGGACTTCAAGATTCTATTTGGCACCCTAATGGATATAAAGTACGCAATGTAAGGGTTAAAAACTTATCAGCTAGGTTTAAATGCCGCCCATAAGGTTCATCTACCGGATTTATTTAGGGATATTTAAATATTTTGGCTTTGTATTTCTAATTATTTGCATACCTTATGTGCCATTGATAAAAAATTTCAAATTTAATAGTAAAATATTAAAGAATTATATTATTCTGTTGTCTAGAGGAAAGAAGTCATACGAAAACACGTTGCACAAAAATTATTTAAAAGAAAGAAAATGCAGATAGAAACATATTTGGGGATTATCTGGATATGCACAGTGAATAAGGTTAATGGTACTTTAGGGAAAGAAAATTTGCTTCAGTTACTATATTTGCACATTATATTGAAAAAACAGAGCAATGCAGTACAAGATGTTACAATGCAGTTAGAAGTATAATTCAAACTCACTTCTGGGAAAATATTTTTCTAATTTTGTCTGAATTTTCTTTTTGTCATTCATTTAACAAATGGAAATAACAAGGCTACAGCATGCTTCATTAATCATTAAGTATTTTTTGTCCGAGTTCTCTTCAAGATATCGACGAATTTTGTGAAGACATATTTCAGCCTCCTTAATATTCAGTTTCACAAACTGTTGTTTCATCTACTTCACTTTCATTGTCAAATGAAGGCCCATACCCTTTGCGTTAGTTCCTCTATTTCCTCGGTTGTCATGTCTCCAATTGCAGGTTGTTCTTCATCGACTGCAAGAAATTCTAATGAAGACAAAGGTGCACTAACAATTGGAAGATTATCCATGGCAATCCGCAACTCCTGGTTAGGATTTCTTCTAGTTTATCTAATCGAACTTTTTCGATAAGTCCAGTGTGTGCCCAACAGTTATTATTGTTTGTGGTGAAACTTCATCCCATGACAGTTTGATCATGTACAATGAATCTTTCAAGGATAACTCAAGTGAACAATTATTTCTGATACTCTCTACTACCTTCTTCACTTGATGTCGCCTATAGTGTCCCTTAAAGTTCTTAATAATTCCAGCATCAAGAGGCTGTAGGAAGCCAGTGCAATTGGGCGGTCTCACGTTAATAAGGTGCAAGGTTTTATGACAAGGTGCATAAGAATATAACGGTTCTTAATTTTAATCTTTTTGTTGAAAATTTGTAGCCACTCATAAAATTGTAGTCATCCACGCTTTACTATAATTAATGTAAAGTGATGGTTTGAAATTCTTAAAGCACTGAGGCTTTGCTGCCCTTTCAATCACAGTAACAATCCCTTTTCCACCCCCATCAGCATTTGTACAGAATGCAAGGGTGATCCTTGCTTTTATTTTTTTACATCCTTTCACAGGCTCACTTCTGGCTATATAAGAGAGCGGCCTCGCCCATGTTATAAACATCTCTATATCTATCTATATCTCTATATCATGTTTTTAAAATCTCAAAAATTCTTTTTCAACCTCTTACAACTGCTCCCTTGTCAACGTCAGTGTCTCTTTTGTTGCATCAGTTCAAGGCGTTGCTTTAAACGATGCAACGATCCACTGCTATAAACAGTCTGTGATGCCCATCTGATATCCCATTAATTTTGCCTGTTACTTAATTACTTCATCAGTTACTCTTTTCCAAGGGGACGCACACTGGAGAGGGACTTCCAAACAACCGGCGGCACTTATATGTAGAAGTTCCTTTTTTTAAATCACTATCGAAATTCTTTTCTCCCTCTCGACATCCAAAGGGCTGAAAGTGTTCTCATCGAAGAAAATCTATCCTTTCTGCTCGTAGAAGACGGTAGACAAAAGAGCGCCTTTCGCGTAGTAAATGGAGTGAACGAACGGACGCTCTCAAGGATTTCAATACTTGGCATTAAAAAAATTGTACTGCGGCGAGTTGTGGTTTAACGCAAATAACTAGAGAACGGAACGTACGATTGCGAAGATTTTTCTCAATATATTGGGATCTACATCATCTTGCTCGTTTTAATTATGTCATTATATCATGAGTGCGATCCCAGGAGTGTTTATTTTCTCCATTTGATTAACGCGGGTATTAATTATTTGCATTAAAATTACCAAGTACGTCGATTTTCGTATTTCGCAAATTAGTTTTAACGTCATAATTTGACGTATTTTTACGAGAATATTTCGCCGGCTATCTGCAAAAATTCTGCCTCCCACTAATAAAAAAATGGACGTAATTTTAGTATGACTGTAAATATTAGATTTTTATTTATTTTCTAATCAATTGTAATTAGTCAATCGAATATTATTTAAAACACCTCACTTGAGTGAAGTAATTGACGTTTTTATTTTATTTTTCCGCTCACAAAATGTTCCATGCACGCGAAAGGAAATGAAGCGTATTTTTGTAACTAGTTTAAGGAACCTTGCGTGAGAAGTGGCCCTATGCGATAGTTCGCATTTTATTGCCCCCTCTCAAAATAATCATATAGCTCACACCATTTTCACAACCAAAAACACATATTACATGATTTAGAAAAACATTTTTGTTTTGTTCGTATGGAGGGGTTGTTTAATAATAAGTAATCACGCGTCAAATATCTTAATTAATCACAAACATTATCAGTATAGTAATTTGCATTAGTAATGTTAAATTGTCCATTATTACAATCTTATGGAGTCGTTTTTGCCTTCAAGTTCCTTCGTTGTTTTTAACTGAAATTTTCAATGTTCTTCTGCTCATTGTAAATGGACTTGAAAGCCCAATAATGCAAAAATCCGAGGTTAACAATGACTTAGAAATGTAGCAAAACCGTGGAAAATATAAGCCAACACGAATAAAACAACAGAACTGCGCTTAATTTCTTTTACGTGAAATGGTGTAAATCTCAAGTCCAAGTCGTAAGATATTTGAAAATGATAAAGACTAAAGGTCTACAATCTAGCCGATTACGTGTTAATCAAATGCAGAGAATTATCCTGACATGCGCTTTCTGAAGACGACAACCCACTTAAAACCTGCGGCGAAAGATTCGTCGAAATCGAACCGATTTATTTGCGTCCATACCGGGAGGTATGACGGAATAGTATTAGTATAGTAATGAGAGACGGAATGTAAATTTTAAACCGATAATAAATTATTACTACAATCACCAGTAATCGATTGTCGACAAATTTTGATTTAGAGGAAGGCATTTCTAGTGTTGACAATTACGGCAAGGCATTTATCGTTGAAATAGCAATATTTCCCCAAAATAAGTGATTAAAACGTCTAATATGAGCGATTTCGAGCTGTAGGCTGTAAGATGATCTTTTTAAATGGATGATCGTAGGCCAGAATAAAAGCCTGCATTTCGAAAAATCTATTTTAGGCGGTCTTTACCAGCGAAGTGGTAGTCCGTAACTTTCATCTCCTAAACCGACGGATTTTAATACAATTAAGTTGTAATGATCCTTATTAAAATTTATCCCCCAATTGTGATTTCGAACTACATCCGTTATAACTTCCAATACAATCCAAAAAATTCCGAGCAAAACATCGCATATTTTGTTTACATCGGTCTCAGCAAACAACAATTAAAAATCCATATTTTTCTCTTCCATGCTCATATGGTCTGTGAGGTATAGATTAAATTATTTGGATAGAGGACCACATAAACGTCTATAATTAGGAGTTATGGTTTAGATAAAAATTCAAGAATCGCCCACTCTTTCAATACCGTTTCATATGTATTGTAATTTTTGTTTGTTTGCTGACAATGTAATAGAATAAACTATCTTATATATATTTATAGCGGGTGCCTTACACACTTGCCATTATATCAGAGAGACAGTCCGTGGAAACTATATGAATTTCCTAATAACGGCAAGAATAATTCTATTTGGCTAGTTCTACTATGGCCTAGTGGTTAAACCGGCCCTGTTTAGAAGTTATAATTAAAGAATGAATTTTTTGTTTCAGAGGCATCGTCTCCTTCCCGACTAAGGGGTAGTGAGAGAACCACAATCAAACCTCCAAATTCCTACAAGGAATTACATTTATGTACCTGCCTCAAGCCTGCAGAAATGGAATTTTCCTGACTAGTAATGTGCAGATACATATATGACTGTATATAAATGTATAAAAAATTCTGGAAATAAAGTTCATCTCAAAGAAATTGTAATTTTTTTTCAAGTCTTTCATGCATGCTCTCTCCCAAAACTAAGTCAGGCTTATCCGAGACAGTCTGTATACAGAAATGTGCCCTTAAGGAGACAAGCAGGCAGCAAATTTTGCTCTGGGCAGTGCTTGTCCGAGAGAACAGGAAGTAGTTACCTTGCCGAGACTGTCTCGGAAATGCAACTTCCTGTTGCCTCGGATAAGACTTCCAGCAGCACACTTCTAAGGAATCTTAATAGTGCCTTGCTTCTAAGGAAGGAATCTTAATAGTGCCTTGCTTCTAAGGAAGGAATCTTAATAGTGCCTTGCTTCTAAGGAAGGAATCTTAATAGTGCCTTGCTTCTAAGGAAGGAATCTTAATAGTGCCTTGCTTCTAAGGAAGGAATCTTAATAGTGCCTTGCTTCTAAGGAAGGAATCTTAATAGTGCCTTGCTTCTAAGGAAGGAATCTTAATAGTGCCTTGCTTCTAAGGAAGGAATCTTAATAGTGCCTTGCTTCTAAGGAAGGAATCTTAATAGTGCCTTGCTTCTAAGGAAGGAATCTTAATAGTGCCTTGCTTCTAAGGAAGGAATCTTAATAGTGCCTTGCTTCTAAGGAAGGAATCTTAATAGTGCCTTGCTTCTAAGGAAGGAATCTTAATAGTGCCTTGCTTCTAAGGAAGGAATCTTAATAGTGCCTTGCTTCTAAGGAAGGAATCTTAATAGTGCCTTGCTTCTAAGGAAGGAATCTTAATAGTGCCTTGCTTCTAAGGAAGGAATCTTAATAGTGCCTTGCTTCTAAGGAAGTCTCTCCTCTAGAAGGAAGTTGACACGTCTAATAATGTGCAATGTTCATAGCATGCTTTCATAAAGTAATTAGCTTGTAAACAAAACTGTAGATTATCATTCATTTATTGTTCTTTAACAGTACAATAGAAGTAGCAAATTAATATTATCATTCTTTGTGCATGATTAAGTAACATTCTTTATATATATATGAAATTGCTACATTTTTAAATTGTAAGCAAAGCATCTTAACCTAACCCTGCACAGGTCGTCTGAGAGGTACTGGAAGAGTGAAGCCATGGCATCTCACAGATGCCCCATGACCTGTGCAGGGTTAAATAATAGGAAGTGCCATTTTTCTTCTTGCCCATCCTAGAAGGCTTCATTGCACACTGACTTCTTAATGCAGTTGATTCCCTGAAAATCAAGAAGAATGTCTGATTTTAATGCTCTTTCATAATAAAGGGTAGCTGAAAAGTTCTTAGCATAGAGTTAGTGGTAGAGGAGTAGTGTTCTTTATGCAGATTCTAGCTCAACTATTTGTGATAAAACTGTTAGATTCACATTTCCAGCAAGATATTTTATTGTCACAATTGCCATAAAGAAATTTGACAATTTTTCTCAAATATCTCCATCCATTCTTTCCCAATGATAAATTGAAATGATAAACATTTTTCTGTAAATTAGCTGCTGACATTACTTCTATAAAACTGTGTACTCACAGTCACAAGTACATAAAGAACTCTCATCTCCATAGTACTATTACTACTATTAATAATAATATCTCTTCAAGATACAGAAAGTCGCATTAATACAAATTTATTTTGAAGAGAGTACTTTGTTGGTACTCCTTGCTACAAACTATGAAAACGGTTTGTTTATACTCATTGCTATGAAGAATGATTACAATTTGTTGATATTCACTTCTACAATATAAATTCTGAAAAGGATCGCTACAGTCATATAATACAGATAATGTGATAACCATTGTCAAAATAATGAAATTATAAAAATAACCGACTAAAACATCATAATTTAAATAAATAAAGATGAAGAATGCCATTACCATATACCTCAATCTTCCCCTGAATAATTTAAATTGATAAATATCACAGCACCAGCGAGCAGATCTGGTAGCCAAGGTGATTAATAGGTCTTATGCGAGTAGTATGAGTTGAGATTTTAAAAAATTTAGTTAATTTGTTATAACTGGCAAAGTTAATATAAAAGTTGGTAAAACAACATCACTCTATGATAAAAAGCTGAACTATTAACTCAAGCAATTTAAAATGGAAAGTTGACGAATTGAGTTATTATACATGAGCGCATCAAGTCTGAAGAGAAAAAATCCTGTACTTGACTAGGAACCCCCAATTCAAGAATGAAGAATCATACTGACTTAACAGCTTAGCTGGCACCTACCCAGCAAGTGGGAGATCCAGGCTTGTTATGACGAAACTTGTTTCATCACTTAACATGTCTTCATCTTAGAGATTTATTTGCTAATGAGTAACCTTTTGAACAGAAACATTACGTGAGCAAATTGAGGTACATAAAAATAATCACAAAAACAAGAGTTCAGGCAAGTTGTGTTTAAAACCAAACAATTCCAAATGAATTCTAAACCTAGTTGAAATTGTACAAGAAAATTTCTATATCTAAATTGTAAGACATACCCAAACAACTACTTAGATGAATAATGAACATGTAGCATTAACTTTTTATAATTAGAATCAAAGCTCTGAAATCCAAAGTCTTGGTATGAAGCAATGCATAGATTTTTATATTTATCCTAATACACAGTCAAGACTGTGATTGAGAATAAATTTAGGTTTTAAGTGATATTTAAATATAAGGTATGGGTTTTTCAAGTTTTACATGATTTTTACCTTCCGAATGATTTTTTTCAAATTTGGATTATACCCGAAAAAACCAAAATTTTAATTTTTTAATACTTTCACTGCAAAAATCAATCAAAACCATTTTAGGGCAGGGGTTTCCAATCTGAATTTTTCAAAGACTCAGGGATAGCTAGCAAAAAAGGTAGAAATCAATGACAATTAAATCTTTCAAAAATACACTACTCATATATATACAAATTATTAATTTGCAACAACAACTTAAAAGTAAAGCTCCAATACTCGACTGTCAACATAAGCTTAAAGAAGCAAATGAGACTAGCTATAAACAGAGGTATCCAGATGGTATACCGATGGACGTTATGCCCAGGGCCGGCACCAGGGGTGAGGCGACTGCCTCAGGCAGCAGATAGATTGGGGCAGCATTTTCGGGTGCATATTGAGAACAATCAACAACCATTGGGGATTTGCAAAAAAGAAAAGCGTGTCCATAGAAAAAGACAACTGCGGACAGATTAAGGTATATTCTTGTGTCGCTATTCTTTTCCCACACTCCAGGGTGCACGGCGGCTTACCTTTGCAATATTTTCTTATTGGCGAACATACAAACATTTAAGCGAGTTGTTTATTCCACTACAGTACTAGCACTAACAATGCCTGCGTTCAGCCGATCTCAGCACCGCTGACCATGACTGGGTTGAACCTGGCTGGACGTGACTGCTTGCTCACCATGCGCAGACATTGATGGAAAGAGTGAATGTATGCAGACTGGATAATTTAGGTCTATTAGATCAAATGCATTAATATTTTGTGGAAATCCTAGTACTCACTGTTGCTATAATAATAAATATTTAATCTTTGTAACTGGTGTGTCTTTTTCGTGGAAAAAATGTGTTTCTATTTTATTTATTTCATTTACTTCATTATATCATTTATTATTAGCATCAATATTACTCCAAAATATTAAAAGAAAACAAGAATTATTTTAATTTTTATAATTATAATATTATTCTCATTACATTTTTATAATTTTAAACATTGTTTTATTTTTACTTGTAGAATGAGCGACTTAAAAATAAAAAAATTATCTGGAAGTGAGTACAGGAGAAAAAGACCAACGAAAGAAGCTGAACAAAAGAAGTGGTCGGGTGCAATAGAAAAATTTATTACTCCATCAACATCAAAGATTGAAAGGGTTGATTAAGCATAAATAGTCGAGAATAAACAGGACAGCGATACAAAGAAGACAAAGAAGGGGCACAGAAAATTGCAGAAGTGATTACTATTACAACTGATATGAAAAATGATAATGAAATTTCTGCTGAATTGGCAAAATATAAGTGTCTTAACAACTCATTTTAGAGAAATACGCAGCACAAGTTAAAAGAATAGATTTTCCTAAAGACAGCAATAGAAGACACTTTTCTGACTCTTTTTTATCAAAGAGTGATGTCAAAAATTAGAGAGAATGTGGCTAATATACCCCACAACTACTGATTCCATGTACTGTTTCTGCAGTGCTTTGTTTCGAAATTCTGATTTTAACTAAATAAATTGGTCCAAATTCGAGTTTAGTGATTAGAAAAATATTTCGCAAAACATATGGAACGTTACAAAAAATGGGTGGAGTTAGATAACCAGGTTGAAGATTGGCAAGACCAATGATAGAGAACATCAACGAATCTCACAACTCGAACGACAACATTGGTGAGATATTTTAAAGAGAATTATCACTGTTAGACAATTATGTGCCTCACAACTGTTGGCATTTAGAGGAAATTCAGATAAATTGTTTGACCATAACAATGGTAATTTTTTCAAAATCATGGAGTTATTAGCAAAGTTTGATCCTGTAACAAGTGAGCATTTAAGAAGAGCCTCAAAAAATCCTGTGTCCATTATATGAGAAAAGGCATTCAAAATAATCTTATTTATCTGCTAGGACAAAAAGTGCATAATACTATTGTTGCTAGAAGCAAAGCAAAATATTGCAGCAAAATATTAGATTGCACTTTGGACATTAGCAGGATTGAGCAATGTTGTTTGTAGTTCGCATTGTGATCAAAGAACAGCAGCCAGAATATTCTCCTAAAGAATATTTTATTAAATTTCTGCCTGTTGAATTAACCACTGGAGCTGGATTGACCAAATTGATATTGCAAGATACATTGGGCATCAAAATTGAAAACATGCACAAACAGGGTTATGACAATGGGGCAAATATAAAAGGTACCCATTCCGGCGTCCAAAGATGGATTTTCAAAATCCGTCAAAATCAAAATCCTAAAGCGGACAAAACGACGATGGGGAGTGGATCCTCAGCGACCAGACGGCCGTCAGCCATGAGTCCGTTAAATCCGAAGTTCGTTAAATCGAGGGTGTACTGTATATTGTTATTTAAAGAAAAGTTTAATTTTTTTTTTGTAAAATAACACTTAAATCTAATATTTTCATTTATATGTCATTTCATTGCTGTATATCCACAATGTTTCCTTTCTCCGCCCCTACCCCCTATTACTGTGTAAAAGGGTGGCATAAAGTGCACTCACCTCAGGCGCCGGCCCTGGTTATGCCGAATGGACATTATGCTGACTGACAATTGTTCAAACTACCGCCTACTATAATTCTGGTGGCTAAAATTAACCGTACAATATCATATTCTACTGGTGGTACAAATTGCACCTTCAATTGTTGATATCTTGGGCAGTAAAGAATACCCATTATATTGTTTATATGCTTGTAGGCTCAAATTACCTGTTCAAAAATTTATTATTCCCTCGGTTCAATCCACCTGTTCAATTGTTTATACTTCTTGTGATTCACATTACCCATTCAATTGTTTATACTTCTGATGGTTTAATCCACTTGTTCAATTGTACATACATTCTGGTGGTTTATATAACCCGTACAATATTATATGCTACTGGTGGTAAAAATTTTCCGTAAAATTATTTATAAATTGGTTGTTAACATTTCCTGCCTATCCCATCCTGTCTGCATAACATCCTGTTGGCATAACGTCTGTTCAGTGTATCATCTGTTCGGCATAACGTACATTCGGCATAACATCCGTCAGCATAACACCGTCAGCTTAACGTCCATCAGCATAACGTCCAACAGCATAACATTCATCAGCATAACATCCAACCATGAGAAACAAGTGTGTATGATGCTCTTAGGAAATCACTACCTAGTAAAACAGCAATTAATAATAATAATAAAAGATTTTTTGGAAATTCTTTCTTTGAAATGGATTGCTACAATCAATAGGAATGTTCATACATCCGTTATGTTTTTGGAGAAGGGCATTAGCCAATTTTAATAAATCTATGCTGCATTTTGTTATGTTGAATTTTTTGGGCTATGTAAATATGGGAATGAGCATATTAAATTCTAACTATGGGTAAATGAATAAAACGTTTAGTAAAGAATCCACTTTAATAGCACAAAACAGACGACCAGTTTCGACTAACACTTAGTCAACATCAGGTCAGATAAGGACACTACAACATATATATAGGAAATGGGCGAGGTCAGGGAGGGAGGTGTGGAGAAAACAGGATAGGGGGAAGGAAGAGGGTCTCTTAAACGGTACTTTTTATGGTGTGGGCGGAGGGGGAAGAAGACGGGGTAATTGTTTAGCAAGGGAAAGACCAAGGGAAGGAGGGTGAGTGGGTTGGGAAGAGATGTTCGTTAATAATGTCGTTGGCGTGGGTCTTCACGTGGTGGAGGATTTCCAATTGTTCGAGAAGGTTGAGTCTCCAGCTTTTGTTTTCAAGATGCAATATGGTTGGACAAAAATTGGCAGAATGTTTGTGGTCAATGAGGTGTTTTGCAAAATGGGATTTTTGGGAGTTGGAAGTAAAGCAATGTAAGTGTTCTTTGCAACGGGTCTTAAAATTTCTTCCCGTTTGTCCAATGTAAAATTTGTTGCAATCATTGCAACTCAATTTGTAAATGCCGCTTTTATTAAGATTGGGAGGCAATGGCGGTGGGAGTCTTCGTGATATAGGAAGAAATAGTTTGGGCAACTGAAAATTTAATTACTTTGTTTTCAAGAAGATGGTTGGGGTAATTCGCCCCTAGTGAAATGGATATTTTGAATTTGGGACCGAAACATATCCCCAACCTCTCCCCCTCCTCCAAAGACTTTAAAAACTTAGCAGTGGACTGTGAAATTACCCTCTCCCGTGAAAACAAAGTAATTAAATTTGCAGTTGCCCAAACTATTTCTTCCTATATCACGAAGACTCCCGCCGCCATTGCCTCCCAATCCTTGCGACGTACCGTTAAGGATGTTTCAGATACCATCTCCAAGGAGGATCTCGTCATCAGCAAATCAGATAAAGGAAGCTGCATGGTGATCCTGAACAAATCAGACTACATCCAGAAATGCTTGGACTTCATCCACGGTAATGATATTACCCGCCTCCTCAAAGATCCCACTACCAACTTCCATCAGAAGATCAAGAATGCCATCTCCTTGTGCCCATCACTTTTCCCCAACACTCCTCCGGTAAAGCCTTACAAATGAATCCCCTTGCGCCTAGGCTTTACGGCCTCCCAAAAATTTATAAACCTGGAATTCCTATTTGGCCAGTGGTCTCCAGTGTATCCTCGCCAGCAAATAAACTTGCCTTTCAAGTGAACAATTGGTTTAGAGAGTTCACACGCTTTCTCCCGAGAAACATTGACCTTACGAATATACTGAAACCCTTGGTTTTAACCCCCAATTCCAAACTTGTGTCCTTCGATGTGGAGAAATTGTTTACTAGTGTACCCCCGTCCGAAGCCCTACGTCTTGCCGAAGACATTCTTTCATCGTCAGATACCCCCATGAACCTAGTGATAGAACTTAGCACTTTGTTAAGAGTATGCCTTTCCCAAAATTATTTCCGCTTTCAAAATGTGTTTTACGAACAATCCGAAGGATTGGCCATGGGCTCTCCGCTGTCACCTCTCCTCGCCGATATTTTTATGGACACTTTAGAGAAGAAACTGTTTAATTCCGCTCAACCTTTCACCAATAAAACATTGTTTTGGTGTCGCTATGTAGATGATATTTTTTGTATTTGGAATGGTACTGAGAGATTATTGTGTAATTTTGCCTCCTACCTGAACAACCTTCACCCCTCAATCACCTTTACTTTTGAAATTGAAGAAAACCAATCTCTGAACTTCCTAGACCTAACCATTCGACACCTTAACCTAGAATTCTCCATCTTCCGCAAACCCACATACACCAACCACACACTGCATGTTTCCTCCAGACACCACACTTCCCAGAAACACGCCGCTTTCCACTCGATAATACACCATCTCACGCACATCCCTCTTTCTCCTTCCAAAAAGAACTTAACATCATCAAATATCTTGCACTTGCTAACGGTTATTCCCCTTCCCTAATAGACACTATCCTGTTCCGCAAACAAAAGAAACTGGCCCTCAATAAAATCTTCTGCCCTTCCCTGGAGACCGAAACCAAACCTCGCTGGTTTTGCCTTCTTTATACAGGTCCTCTTTCCCTCAAAATCGCAAACTTTCTCCCAAAAAACCTATCAAGACACGCTTTCTATGGAACCTCCAGTTTAGGCCATCTTCTTTCCAATGGAAAAGATAAAATCGAAAATCTTAATAAAAGCGGCATTTACAAATTGAGTTGCAATGATTGCAACAAATTTTACATTGGACAAACAGGAAGAAATTTTAAGACCCGTTGCAAAGAACACTTACATGCTTTACTTCCAACTCCCAAAAATCCCATTTTGCAAAACACCTCATTGACCACAAACATTCTTCCAATTTTTGTCCAACCATATTGCATCTTGAAAACAAAAGCTGGAGACTCAACCTTCTCAAACAATTGGAAATCCTCCACCACGTGAAGACCCATGCCAATGACATTATTAACGAACATCTCTTCCCAACCCACTCCCCGCTACTTCCCTTGCTAAACAATTACTCCATCTTCTTCCCCCTCCGCCCACACCATAAAAAGTACCGTTCAACACTTGGTGTGCCGGTGTCCTTTAAATTTACCAGCCCTTGGGGCCGGCCATTTTCTGTGCCACCGCATGAATGGTATAAGCATTCAATAAAACACACACAACTCCTGAACTACTGGATATATTTTAATGAAATTTTAAATGCATAGAGATTATATACCGGAGTAATCAATTAGAGTGTGGTATTGTTCAAAACATGTCCCTCTATGGAGTGGAACACAACAAAATCCACAAATAAAGTGGGTTTCACTTCTCTTTTTCTTGGCTGCACATACTCTACATGGTCTCTGAAGAATTTTCTTGCTCCCAGCACTAACTATTTTCTCTACTTTATGCTTTTTCATGTCCATTGAAAGTCTTCCTGGTGGGTCCATCTTAGGTGCACGCCTTGTAGGAGAAATGTGAATGTTTTTCTCTCGTGTGTCTGAGATGGGCTCTTCTGGGCTTGTGTCTGGCAATGAGATGGGCTCGTGTGTCTGAGATGGGCTCACCCAGTTCCTGGCTACTTCATGCAGGAATTTTTTATACATAATTTGTTTTCCATTGAGCTCTACATACACCCTAAAAGAATTGAATAGGGCACAGTTCAACAAATACAGTACTGTCTTCTTTGACCACTTCGTGGTCTTTCTCATTATTGTGCAACATGACAGATATTGGTCCGCACGGTCTACTCCCTTCATATACTTGTTGTATTCCAAGATGGACTCCGGCTTCCTTATTCTCTCTCCAGTTTTTCTGACCCTCTTCTCAGATTCTAGGAGCCGTGAAGAATGAATGGTAGAGATCATGCGAACCTCCCGCTTGTCTTTCCAAATTTGCACGAGAACATCTTTTTTTCTTCGGAATGCTGACTGGCCTTTCTGTAGTTTCACGGATTTCAGACATTCAGGAAGACCTCTATTTACTCTGACTGTGCCACAGATTCTTGTTCTGTTTTGGAGAAGTTTTTCGGCAATGCTTACACTATTATAATAGTTATCCATGTAAACATGGTGCCACAAACCTGTATTTGGCCCTAAAACTGACAGAATTGTATCTTCCAACTTATTACCCTCACTGGTATAAATTTGCAAATTGCAAATACATCCAGTGATCGCTTCACATACCATACGCACTAATATTCCATATTTTGTCAGCTTGGCAGTGTTGTATGTACGAAAAGATAGTCGCCCTCGCCATGGTATCACGCCCTCGTCAAGTGACAGTTCCTGCCTAGGTTTGTAGACACTTGCAAATTTCTTTAGAAGGTTGTTCAAAACTGGTAAAACCTTGAATATCCTCCCTGAATTTTCTGGGACATCTTCATTATTTGAAAAATACCATGCCTGCCATATTTGGCGGAACCTGTTTCTACTCATTACCTTTGAAAATATAGGAGTTTCTGTTAGAGGGTCCAGTGTCCAGTAATCACTTATTCTGTCTTTGTGCACCTGCCCCATAAGGATAACCAAACCTAAAAATTTTTTCATTTCTCCAATGGTTATATCGTGCCACTTCAAACTTTTAGGTGATTCTTTGTATTTATGGGCATTTTGCTCATGATAACGATTTGATTCCTCCACCATCATCGAAAAGAGTTCATCCCCAATAAACAAACTAACTACGTCACTCACATTTTTTGGATCATGTGGAGTAATTTTCACACCTGGTGTGCCAGCAAATGTTTCTAAAGCAGGAATAATGTCGTTGTCCGACCAAAATAAAACATCGCCACTCGTCGTGTTAGTCACACCATTACTGTCATCAACTTCAGAATCGCTGGAATACTGCTAAGGTAGAGCACGAACAGTTTTCTTGGTAATTATTATATCTTCATCACTGTCACTTGGCATTTCATTATCGTTTTCCTCAGAACTTCCATCAGTTCCTTCACAACTTGGGACATCAGACAAATTATCGGCAAAAACTTCATTTAAAATTTCATTTTTGTTCATTCCCCTTCTGTTCTCAGCAGCCATGATTGCGAAATGGTAACAATAAATGTCACAGGTTAAAAAAACTGTAATATCTCTCATAAAACACCTTACACTTTCACCAAAACAATGTATAAAGCTTCTAGACTGAGTACGATCAAAGAAATAGCTCCTAATAGTTCCAAATAAATCCACCGTGGCGTAAAAAACCGGAGACTAGATTAACACATATTAATACGTGAGCGGCCACCTGATACTGGTGACAAAAACACGTACTAATACGTGAGCGGACCACAAAGTGTTAAGAGACCCTCTTCCTTCCCCCTATCCTATTTTCTCCACACCTCCCTCCCTGACCTCGCCCATTTCCTATATATACGTTGTAGTGTCCTTATTCTTGACCTGATTATGACTAAGTGTTAGTCGAAACCGGTCATCTGTTTTGTGCTATTAAAGTGGATTATTTACCAAACATTTTATTCATTTTCCTGAATATGGAGTTCCACCACGTCAAGGTTGCATCCATCGATTTTATTGCTATGGGTGCCAAAAGGTAGCAATGATCATCATGCTATAATCATGTTACCAAAGCAACATTTACCAGGCAGATGTTATTATATGTGAATCATACAACCCAAAATAACATTTAAAAATTTTTAAATAATTTTTTTGTCCAAATAATGAAACCCAATAATTACCCTCCAAATGACCTTTTTTTAAACCCAATAAACCACACCTTAGTTATTATCAATAATATTCTGATCCTAACTGAAACATTCCTAATAAATAATTGAATAAATACTAATAGATCTTATAAAATAATTAATAGGAGACTGACAAATTGGATTTATTTTAACTGATGCACATATTGATGATTTTTCTCAGTGGAGCTAAAAAAATATCATTTCTATGTTATGAAACTGGATCAACCCCCTGAATGAAAATTATTATCCTTTTTTATCTCAATGAAGTGCTTGGCTACAAAATTCCTCGTTGTTGATCTCCAACTGTCATATGAAAGATATGTGATGTTGTTAAAATTAAAAACAAAATAAAAATTATAGCAACACACTTCGGTTTAATCCACATATAAGAACAACTGGTTTCGATGAATAATCACCATCATAATCATCGAAACCGGTTGTTCTTATATAGTGTTATGTGGATTAAATCAAAGTGTGATTATACTGTGTTGTTTTAATTTTAACAATGCTGCATAATATCTTTATTATGGAATTCCACCAAGTTTCAGCCTCATCCATTAACATTTTTGCCATATGAAATATTTCCATCCAAACTTCATAGTAGTAAATTCAATACTAAACTATCTTATATTTTTATTAAATTCAAAGAGTCTAAACACCTGTGAGTGAAACTGTATAAACATCTGCAGATGTTTCACTCCTGACCTAAGTATAATATTGTACAAAAAACGGCCTTACTTTGCAAAGTCATGGACGAGACAAGAGCTTCAGATAGCTTTCGTAATTTTCATGGAATTCCAACAACTGGAGGTACTTTGCATAATAAGGGCACTTCTAGAGTCATAGTCAAGCCTTGGTGCACAGGAATGTCTCCTCAAGAGAAACGGATGTAGTAACAGCAACCAATCCACTGCCAAGATTGTCCTTCATAGCAGCTGTCAAATAAATTTGAAAAACTTTAATGACAGTAACTGAATTAGAAAAGCAATGTTTACATTTTTGTCCTATCATTCATAATTTAGTTTAGTTCTAAAAATAAAGTTATTTACTTGGAATTGAAAAAAATTGGTAACACTGTCCAAGCACAAATTTTTTCAAGATACTTAGGCAAAAATTTGCCGCCACCTTACAAATTTGGATTCATGGTAAATAAAATTAAAATAAATGCTTTCACAATGTTTATATGATGATGGTCCAGTTTATAATGCTATTGGATAGATAACAGTGCCTGGAGTGAGGTGCATTTATACTTTGTTTTAGAGCAATTGAAACGATCCCAGTACTTATATGAGTCAAACAAAAATGAAACTGAAGAGATAGTCTATTGGTTATATCTTTAAGGCATTTTATTGTTCTGTTGTGTTATTTCTCAATTTATGATAATTGCACACTCGGTCCATTAGGTTACTGTTTATCTTCTGAATCATCACACAGCCTTTCCTTCCTACTTTGTTTACTGGCTCGACATGTGTCAATTTAGAGATTCATGATAACTACTAATTAACACATTAACAACTACTAAACCAACTTCAAAGTAATGTGATTTTTTATAACAGAAGTTATATTTTACTAAAAATGGTGTCCCTTGAAACATGAATGACGTCCATTAGACTACAAATAAATGGCTTCAAAAGAAAGTTCATGTTGCTTACAGCACAAAGCAAGTATTAAATGTATCTCACCTTTTCACGATTGATTATCTGTTTGAAAACTTTCATCCGCAATACGTAAATTTTCCATTAGGGATAATTTAATGATGTTTATCGGATAGATAAAATAATGAAGACACCTTCTTACTGCCAAGTTAGTTAACTCCACAAGTTTCCGACTTCGACGGCCATGATACAGTACTAGGATGAGAAAAAGACTGTTGCAATGCGAAACACCTACCATTATCGTTGAAATTTTAAATATAGTTGAAAGGGCAACAGTATTGGCAAATTATGATATATAAGTTTCCATCACAATACCGTTTATTAGGAAATATTCGTATAGCAGGCGACTTCGCATCATTCCATTACTGGTTATCAGAATTATTACTTAAGACGTTTTGATAAATTTTGAAGTTTTAGCATAGAATTAGAAAGGTATTTACAGGTTTACTTAATGCCAACACGATGAAATTTTTTTCGATTTATAGAAAAAGCGCAAACTGAAGAGACTTATCATAAAGGTTTATCTTTCATAATTCACGCAATACTTTCGATTGTCAAACATTTGATTTTGTGCAGGCAATGCGTATACTGTGTGTAAACATTACAGTTTATCCGTTAGCAACAGTGTACCACTACGTCGATTTTCTTTCCTTGCATAGCATGTTTTAACATATAATTTAGCCATAATAAATTATAAGTTAGTTATTAATATAGGGAATTATTTAATCCTATTGCCAAGATATACTACCTACGACTGTTAAGGAGAGGGACAGCATAGAGCATAGACCAAGACCGGATTACGGAACTCGGGGGCTCGGACGCGCAATTTTTTGCAATTTCCACGTGGGGGCCCGAGCTCCACGCTTGCAATTTAAATTTTTCCGTTGATTTCTCACTAAGCGGGGTAAGAGTATATTTACGTATGCGGTATTTTATACTAAAAACCTCCTTTCACGAGTGGGGAGAGCCATTTTCTTAATTAATACGGGTTCGCGTGAGCACCTCCGCCAAAAAACGCTTAAGCTACTGAAAAAGTACCACGAATACGAGTCAGCGGCAATACTCACAATAAATAATACAAACGCGGGACATATGACAACATCTATTTGCTTGAGGTCTTTCCTAACTAATACGACCCGTTACAACTTAAATGTTTCTTTCTCGATAGGTAAGTATTAATTTCTGGTGACTCGACGCTCCGCTCTGCATGATTAAGAACGCGCCTATTAAAAGCATATACTTATAAATGAAAGGGTACGCAATTTCTGAAGTCTGTATGCTTTCATGGAATCAATTCATGAATAAAACCCCGCATATTTTCATTTTTACTGAGTGAAATAAAAGTAAGCTTTCCCGGTTTTTAGAAAAACAAATATTGAACGGATTCCGCAAAAACAGTGAGATCGGTGTACCAGCCAGGATTTAACAAAGGGCTTGTGAGTTCGTATACCAGGGATGGGAAATACGTGGCACGCGTGCCCGAAGTGGCACGCATGCGATTTTACTTGGCACGCGTAAGCTTGTATTTTCTGTATAAAATATGAAGTTTCTTAAAGAATGAGTCAACTTGTGGCACGCGAAAAAAATTCTGATGACTCACATTACTTTCTTGGCGCGCGACACAAAAATCATTTGCCATCCCTGTCGTGTACTATCGACATAAACTCATTGGAATCTTGGATATATTTACTATATTTGATAAAAATAAAAACCGAATTATTTAAACATATATTAACATCTTCAGTTTTAGTTATATCATATATGTATAGCAGTATTTGAAAGTTTATATACGGAATTAAGAGGGAGCAGAACCCATTGTTAAATTGATTTAGGAAATATAAACAATTGTGATTACTTGCGTGTCACTACACATAACGTTGGTTATTAACCAACCAATCAACCAGTATTGAACATTTATATAGTGGAGTGAAATATTTGTTTATTATTTCATTGTGTTGACCTTAATGTTTAATTATAATAATCAATTTGTGGAATCATAGTTGTCAGTAAAAAGCTTTCTAAACGTTTGAGATTAAAAAGTAATTAAGCAAACAATTATGGAATTATTTTTCGTATAAAACTTCCTGTTTTTCTTAAATATTTCATTGTTTTTCTTAAATATTTTATTTAAAACACTGATAAATTGATTTTGGAAGAACTCGTCAAATTTCGACAAATTTGTCTTTCGAAAAATTGATCCTTCGAATAACTCGTTTTCGAAAAACTTGTTTTCGAAAAATTCGCTTCGAAAAACTCGTTTTCGAAAAATTTGTCGGCTGCCGCTTGCGACAAACGCTTCGAAACGAAACGTCTGATCTCGTCGGCCGACTAGTAATTGCAGAACCCTTTGGATCTTTTAGTTATTTGAAAGACCGTAAATACCTGTGAATAAGACGCAGGTTTTGGTTTCATATTCTAATAAAATTCCATTTGCCACTCGCTAGGCGTTAAAATAACAAATAAAGTACTACGCGGGTTTCAATTTGTGATGTTTAAATGTTCCTCCGTTGTAATAAACCCTCTATAGTTAGTTTTGCATATAATTTTGGGTTTTTATGATGAGTTGTGTAATTTTATCGTTTTTATATTAAAATCAATTTCTTGTAATTTATGAATTGTTTTTTTTGTTGTTTTTTCATTTAAGAATTATGTATCGTTGTATAGGACGCACGAATGCACTTTTCAGGAAAAATATTTTGGAAAAAGTACGACCTATATTTACGGTATTCCCCGACTTATGCATTGTAGTAAGTCGCCGATTTGTTTCTAAATTCACTTTTCAGTCGGCTACTGGACTGAGAGCGTAATTATTTAAGTGGTCATTGTAAGTTTTCCGAGTGTTTATGTACTAATTGTGCTTTGGAGTTTTACGTGTGGTTTCTGGAATGTTGATGTTTACTTATAATTTCTTTTGATGTGTGCTGTTTTCTGCTGTTAATCAAAGTTTCTCGGACGTCAATTTGGTGGAAATCGACATGTCATCCATCACCGATGAAATTAAAACTAAATATATTATGATGGGCAAATTTTACTCAAATCTTTATTCAACTTAGACATTGTTATTGCTAATGAATACGCGTACTTGATCAGCAAAATGAATAAACTTAACCTAATGATAAATTAAGTTTTTAAATTACCTACTTGGCAAACGCATGCAAGAAGATAAATTAATTACGGCTAGATTTAAAGAAAAGTAGGAGCAATATTTCCGAAATTTTACTATGCAAAAACGACCGGTTTCGACGAAACTGCTTTATAAAGAAGTTTAATTCTTCCCGACGAAGACGTAGTTACGTCAAGACTGGTCGTATTCGCACAATAGATCCTGAAAATATCTGTAACCCTATTCTTCAAACGTAGTTGAAATGGGGCTCGGCATACCTTTTACATCCCCAAACCAAAGACATCTCGTACCAGGAGCCCTACTTACTTTTCAGTTTATCTGTCGATCTTTTAGGAACAGCTGACCGATCAAATTGAAATCATAAAAATTCCCAAATTTGATTTGAACGCGAAAATTTTATTTAGCTGAAAATATTTGGCTTTCACGGCAGCCACCGAATACGCTACAATTTGATATCGTTTTATTGGTCTTTTTGAGTTCCTTCGCTTACGGGATTTGCGTGTGAGGCAGTCATGGGATATTCTCGAATATAAGGATCCTATAAATGTTTTTGCATTGACCTCTTCCATCTCATTCATTGCAAAATTTGCCTCTTGGAGTTTTGCCTCGATTATAGGAAATTGTTCTAAACACACCCATAGTAATAACTTGGGTGGACGTACATTTTACGGTAGAAATCAATTGTTCCTTTCCTTGACGTTAGGTGGATTAATTTCTAAATTTATATTTAATATCATGAGAACCGTCTTATCGATCGATGTAAATAAAATATGTGATATTATGCTTGGGATTTTCTCGAATTTTTTATCTTCGAAGCTATAACTCGTAATTATGTGATACCGCGGTCTTATTGTGGTAAATGTTATCCCCCATCCGAATAAATGTTTTGATGGATACCTTAAATAACATAAAAGATCTACGGAGTGAAAAATATGACATTTAATTGTTGATTCACGGATGCCATTTAACGAGATACGTGTATATGTACTTTTATTTAAATGCTCAAAATAAATGAAAGTTATAATTGACGGATGAAGTTCAAAATCACAATTGGGTGATAAATTTGAATAAGGGATACTAATATTTCATTTAATTCAAATCCGCCAAGTAGCTCTGCAGATTAAAACATTCGGAAGGGCGGACGGAGTCGATGTTCCCATAAGGCGTTCCGCTACTATCGCTTAGCTCGTAAAGAACACCTAATAAAACTAGCATATCCAAGGAAAACTTTCATATTTGCTCGGCATCCGGAAACAAAATGACGGCCGTTTAGTATATTTAAAAATTTGTATTTCGGATACGGTACGTAATGAAATAAAAATCTTGATATTTTCGGCTTAGCGAGCAGCGTAGCGCCGAAGTAACTGGAGCGCTCGGAGGGCGGGCTTGACGCGTGTAGCACGTAGGGGCCGCTCCCCTTTTTTATAAGTAACTTAATCGAGCCTGTTATAAAAATGGGTCAACAGTGGCGTAATGCAAAATATAGGAACCCCCGAATATAAATATGGCCCTCACCATTATATGCTGATATTATATGTAAGAACTTGTAAGAAAAGGCCAACATGAAGACTGCTTTAACTGTTGTAGAATTTTCCTTTTTCAATGCCATTTTGAATCCAAAAATTACAAGTGAGGGAAGAATTGCAGAGCAAATTACATAGGGCGCTTTTTTTCTTGTTTTACTATCTATACATCTATATATACATACAAGTAATTGGTGCTTGCATTCTGCAAGCATCTCATCTCCCTTAATAAAACAATTTTTCAGACAGATATTTCATTATCAGAAATATTTTTTAAATTCATAAGATTTCACCTCTACGCCAATTTTCGTTCTTTCCTTATGGAATAATATTTGGTTGAAACAATACCTAAAATTTGCAATTTTAAGAATATTATAATTTTTTCCATTGTGGTGCATTAATTCCACACCTTACTGCCTAATTTTAACGTTGTAGCTCATCTAGAAGTGAAATAATATTTATCTAATTGTTTAAATTTTAACAATTTATAACGGCCGCGATATCGATTTCAAGGAAACATTCAAACATATGTTTGTGCATATGCAATGAGCTATAAATAACTAAAAAATTTCAGCTTCGCAGCTTGCATCGTAGTACCTAAACATCCACCTATTTGTTTAAAATTCTAGAATTTTTAACAGCCAAACAAATTAGGTAAAATATCAAAATTTCTATAATCCCTATTTCGGTTTTTAACAAATGCTACCTTTAAAAAACTTTCAGCTACGTAGCACATTTGGAAATACATAAACCTTGAAATTTAGTTCAAACAATTGCGAATTTTTAGCGGCCACATTGTTGAACTTTTTCAAGATTTTCGTTTTTTCTAGTTGCTTTTGCACATAATACTACATACGAAAAAAATGTTGAATCTCCTGCTGACATGGAGTGCCTAAACATTATTATCCTACCCTTATGTTGTGTGTTAATCCTCCTCTGCAAGAAGCGTCAATATATAATGGATATCTATGTATCTAGTAGGTATAAATAAGCGAAATCCTATATTTGTCTGCTAACTCATTTCACACAATTTTATCAATCTCCACCATACTTTGGCATGGTGACTGCTACGGTCCACAGAAGTAACATGAACCGGTCAGAATTCCCATCAGGTTTCTCGCGAAAACATTTTTTGAATCTTTGCCTCTATTCTTTCATCTGTTGGCGAGTTTAACGTCCCTTATTCCATTATATACTTTTCCGCTCACGGTGGCCGCCGAATGCGCCAAAATGTTATTCCTTTAGAGTTGAAGGGCAACGAGGCATTACGTTTTTTCCGAAGTATCAGAGTAGGGGCCCAGGTGGAATTATTCCTTCGTTTACGGGATTTACGTTTAAAACACTCTCAGGTAATTCTCAAAATTTCATCTCTGAATACATTCTTTAATTGCTACATTACATCATTCTGTATAGCTACTACTTATGATATTTCATATAACATACTAATAAAAGGTACAAGAATTTCATCTCACCTTGAAAAACATTCATTTTTCAGTAAGATATTTCATTATTAGAAGTTTTACTTTAATTCCAAAGTTTTCACTTCTGCACAGATTTCCTTATGGAACACTATTGGAGTAAAAGGAATCCCTAAAATTTGCAATTTTAAGTATATTATACATTTTCCATCGCGGGGTACTAATGCCTCACATTTACGCCAAAATATAAGATTGTTGCCAGGGCCGGTGTGATGACTTGGGGGGCCCCTATGCAAATCCGATGTTGAGACCCTCTTCAACACTTTTACCGCAAGTAAATTTTCCAACCGCGGCCATCACATCACGAGAGCTAGCGATGCGACGATGTCAGGCAACACGTCATTTACCGTATATACTCGTGTATAGCTCTGCGCGGGTAAAGCTAGTTTGTAATATTTTATAACGCTAAATTTTGAAATTTGGTAACTCATAGAGCAAGCTATTAAAGCCAGTGTAGGTATAAAATAAATGATTAAGTGGAAAGTCCGCATCAATAATTGCCTGGATCATAATACTTTTTCTTCTTGCTTATTGTTGTCAACGAAAACAATCTTCGTAACAACCGAAATAAACAAGATCTAATATGAATACGTTTTAATTTCTTTCGTGCGCCTACTGAACATAGTAAATGAAAGGAAATGGATTATTCACGACGAACAAGTGAACTTAAATACGTTTATTTTCCTTATTTATACACACAGATTTTCTAAGTAAAAAGAAATAAATAAATTTCTGCGAAGGAATGAACGTGAGTGCAAAGATTACTCTTTCTCATCGCAAGTAAGGTATGTACGCTTTAAATGACTTAATTTTCGATTGTTCCATTAATTACTACCTACTGGTTATAAAATAAATAGGCAAATCACAAATTCTGTATTTCCTTTGACTTCGCTTCTGATATACCCTTTAGCAGTGCTTAGACGTTAGAGTAAGCCGTTATAATTTATCTTTTTTGACACGATAGCATTAATCGCTAAGAACGCCTTCTATTCCGACTCAACAGGGGCGGACGGTAGAGTGTGACATCCAAATGATCCCGAGATGACGTTTCATATTAGCCAGGCACCCCGTAGTTCCAAATTCTGTCACGTGTGGCGCCGCTGAAGCTGGTGGACGAGCCTTGTAGTTTTCCTATTCACTCCATATATTTTGTTTATTTGCAATAAGTGAGAGCCATGCGCTTATTGGGTACCTGCGTCCCTAAAAGCCTACTCCATTGCACTACGTCTCGTCGTGCTTACCTCAACACGATTATCCTGTTCACCCTGATCTCGACCTTGCTTTTCTTGGACTTTGATTTTGGCCAAAGGATTTGCTCTGTCGTCGTTCTTTCCCGCCGAAATAGGGGGAGGCTAACTGAGTTCCTCCTTCTCACCTATTTCGCTTCTCCCCCACTGCGGAAGTTGGGCCCCGAAAGGGACCTGATTTTCCGCTCTCGTGCATTGGCCCTGAAAAGGGCCCTTGCTGCCCTCTCCCCCCAGGTGGCCCCGCAAAGGGCCTTCGGTTCTCTTGCTCTTGCGCCTCTGACTCTTGGGAGGGTCATATCTGGGTACCCTGGTTCCGAGACTTCACGACCTTGCAGCTTGTCTTGCGCTTTGCGTAACCACCAGCACGCTACTTGTGAAAACCTTGATCTCGACCTCGTCCGTTTGGATTCTGATTCCAGATTGGTGTTTTGTCGTGTCCTTCATCCCCGCTGAGGCAAGGGGAGGCTAACTGAGACCCTCCTTCTCACTTGCTTCGATCCCCCTTGTCGACGGGATTTCTGGCCCTGTAAAGGGCCTTTTATTCTTTCTCTGTGCACTGGCTCTGAAAAGGGCCCTTGCTGCCCACCCCTCCACAGGTGGCCCTGTAAAGGGCCTTCGGTTCTCTCGCTCTTGCGAGACCTGGTGGCTTTTCTTCTCTATTCGGCGCTCGATTAGCGGAGTGGGGAGAGACTGCTCTAACGGCTCCTTCATTCCTTCTCGCCTTGACACCGGTCTTTCGTCTCCTTAACCATCGTCTACTGAATGGCGTCCAATCTCCCCCAAACTATGACCCTCCGTGGTCAGCACAGGAGGAGCTTATCATATGATGGCATGATTGCTCTCGGGACTCCGGATGGCATGATTAAGTATGCCACTCAGGAATTCCTGAGGAACATGACATTGCTAACCAACCCGAAATCGGAGGAGCCTGCTACCCCCCGTATCACCCCGCGTCCCTCCCGTAGGGACTCCCTAAAGACTAGCCCGGCAGCCTGTGCCGTTGGCCAGCCATTGGGCGCTGACCAGGACGTCAGCTGCAAACCCAAGAAAGGCAAAAACTATAAGCAGAAGAAGGGTTCTTGCAAGTCTGCCGCTTCTGCTCTAACCGCAGGCACTGAGCTGCGCCAATCAAGCCCTGTTGTACCTACTGCGCCATCAGCTGTGATGGCTGGAACTTCCAGTGCTTCCTCTGCGCAGAAGAGGAAGCTAACCTCCTCTTCTGAGGACCTCCCCTCCCAGCTAACATCTCCCTCACTGGAGCCTGCCACCCAGTGTGAGAGTGCTGCTGTTGACACTGTCTTGGTTTCAGCAACCCCTCTGCTTCCTGCGGCAAATCCTGCTGAATTCCGAGAGGCGGAAGAGCCAATGGAAGCTGAAGCCCCTGCTTCCTCTTCTCAGAAGAGGAAGCTGTCTACCTCTCTAGAGGACGTTTCCTCCCAACAGTCGCCTGCTGTGGAGCCTGCAGCCCAAGATGCAACGTCAGTTGAAGGTGCGCCCTTCCAGAGGTCAAGGGGAAGAAGAGGAAGAAGAAGGCCACAGTAATCTCCCTGACCCAACCCACCGTAGCCAAGCCCAAAATAAAACCAATAAATCTGTACGGGATAAGGAACCACCCAGAATTCATTGACACCCTCCAGGAGCGGTGCGGCAATGAGTTCGAGCTCACTATCCGGGACGAGTCGACGAGAGTCGCAGTCTCCATTCCTGAGTAGCAGGAGAAAGTCCTCGAGGTACTGGAGGAAAAAACCTGGAGTATTTCTCTCACCCAGTAGAGCACACAAAGACAGCCAGGGTGCTCATAAGGGGCCTTGCTAGTGACTTCCCCCGGACAGGGTTGTCACAGCGCTGGCTGCTCCGGGTATCACTGTCAACACTGTGAAACATATGGTTCAGACTGCCGAGGGGAAGGCTGAACCTGATAAAACCCGTAAATTCATTGCCATAGTGGACAAAACTCCGGGAATTCCCCCTCTCCACAAAATAACCCATCTCCACAACTGCAAGGTGCAGGTGGAATATTTCAAAGGCGGGGTTTCCCCGCAGACGTGCTACAACTGCCAGAGGTTCGGGCACTCCGCTTTGGGGTGCAACATGCAGCCCCGCTGCTATAAATGCGCGGGGAGTCATCGATCCCGAGCCTGCCCAAGACCACCAGAGGCATCTAGGAAGTGCTGCAACTGCGGTGGAGATCACCCCTCTACCTTTAGGCAATTCCCTGCCTATGTAGAGGCGTTGAATAAAGCAGTGACTGCCAACGACCGGAACTTTGTCCGGCAGCGCAAGGCAAACAAGGGGAGGACGGTGACCCCGACGGCGGTTGTCAAGCGATCCTCCACTGTCGTCCCGGGCAGAAACTTTGCGGCCGCGGTGGCCAGTGCCAGCACGATCCCCGATCTCGAGCGCCTCAGGAGGGCTGAGCCTGCTATTCCAAGCTGTGCCAGCACAGAAGCGGCGCCTGACCTCAGATGGATCTCCCGCCTACGGAAAAACCACAGGCATCAACACCCTCGGCGAGGCAGCAAGTGCCACCTGCGCCGCGTGGCGGCCCTTCCGCCACTCGAAGCCAATCTGTTCCCTCTGACGATGAGGATCTATGGGATACCATAGTTTCTATAACGAGGGTCCTGAAGAAGAATATTTCCAGCCGTCAAGGGCTCCTTCTCCTGGCGTTGCTGGAGGAAATTGCCCTTTCTAAGTCCGGCAATGGAGATACGCCGTAAAAGGGGGTGTTTTTCGGTAGTGGGTTGGAACGCCAACGGGATTCGCCACCGTATCGACGAACTCCTCTTCATGACCTTGGTGTCTCGGTCGCTGCCATCGGCGAGACGCGGTTAACGCCCAACATCCCCCTGAACCTGTGGGGGTGGGCTGTGCTCAGGAAGAACAGGATAAGCGGCCCTGGAGGGGGCGTCGCCCTTCTGATCGACACGTCCCTAAGGTTCTATGAGTACCAGCTCTCGGAGATGAACCAGATCGAGGCAGTGGCCGCGGTCATTCACATGACCAAAGGGAGGTTGCGAGTGGTGGCCGCGTATTACCCTCCTGGACAAGCCCTTGATGAGGACGATATGTATGCTCTCTTTCCCCCTGATGGAGTCCCGACGGTTGTGCTTGGCGACTTCAATGCCAAGCACAGAGCCTGGCACTCTAGGCTGTCTAACCCAAGGAGGCAGAAGCTCTATCGCCTCGTCGAGGAGGCGGGGTTATCTGTCTTGGGGCCCAGAACCCCGACCTACCTTCCCATTGCTGACGTTCTGGACATTGTCATCTCCTGCAATGCTCAGGTGTCTCTGAACGTGTCCACCCTGAACGAGCTATCGTCAGACCATCTGCCGATACTCCTTCATTACGGCAACCTCCCGGTCAGGCTCCCCCCTTCAACGGCGCGACTTAGCCAAGGCGAATTGGGCAGATTTCCGTGTCCAAGTAGCTTCTGCCCTCCCGGCTAATGCTGAGGAGCCGCAATCTTCTGAGCAAGCTGATGCCTGTCTGGTGTCATCCGAGAAGCAATGGAGGGGAACATTCCCTGGAAGTTCACTCCCAGGCTGATCTCCCGACGGCTCCCTGAGCGAGTCCGGCTGATCATCTCCCACCGTAACAGCGTGCGGCGGAGGTGGCAGCGCCACCGCACGCCGGATTAGCGCAACCTGCTCGACCGCCTTAACAGGGAGGTCCGAGAAGCGATCCGGGAGATTAAGACCGACGCCTGGGAGGAACAGTTGGCGGAGGTGTACCTCGCTGATCACTCCATCTGGAGGGTTTGTCGTGGTTTGAAAACCACCCAGCGGAGGGACCCTCCCCTCCCAACTCCTACAGGACTTGCCTGCTCCCCGAGGGAAAAGGCGGAAGTGTTTGGAGAACACCTTGCTAGCCCCTTCCGGCCTAACCCTTCCACTGCCGACTCGGCGGATTCTGAGGCGATGGTGGAAACAGCCATGAATACTATTCAGAATTCTGCTGATGTCGATCGGGACTTCTTTCCTCGGATTGGCACCGCAGAAGTCGTTGCTGTCATGAGGAACCTATCCTCGCACCGCTCTCCAGGTGATGATGAAATAAGCGGGTTAGTAATTAAGTAGCTCCCTGTAGCAGCTGTACAGTTCCTTAAAGCGCTGTACAATGGTGTGATGTTGCCGAGAATTATCGCCCCATTTCCCTCCTCAATAACTTTGGGAAGATGTTCGAGAGGCTGATCCTCCCAACCCTACGGAGACAAGACACCTCTCCGATAGGACTGTCATCCCTGGAGAGCAGTTCGGCTTCCGCCAGCAGCATTCCACCACGATTTGTTTCCTTCGGGTACTTTTTCACTTCACGAACGAAGCAATTATCAAACCAATCCTCAAAAAGTCTTGCAGTAACCCGAGCTTTGCAGTTACTCCTCCAAAATACAGGGAGCGAACTTTTGGTCTTGCCCTTCAGTGCCCTCGGATTTTCCACTCTATACACCAACATCGGTTTGCACTTAAAATCTCCTGCTGCATTTCCGCAAAATAGAAGGGTAAATCTGTCTTTCGCTACTTTAAAGCCAGGAGCCTCGTCTTTAGCAATCCACGTTCGTTGTGGCATTTTTTTCCAAAATTAATTCGTCTCATCGGCGTTAAAGACTTGCTCAGGTCGGTAATTTTTCCTTTCAGTGACTTCACCGAATACATCTGGATATTTAGCTGCTGCTTCATGATCGGCAGATACAATTTCGCCAGCATTCTTCACATAATGAAGTTGAAATCGCTTCTTAAATCTATCAAACCATCCTCTGCTGGCTTGAAAAGTAAAGGCTCCTCGTTCTTCACCACTTTCTTGCGATTTTAAATGCTTTATTTCTGATAATAGGAGCACCTTTTTGCGCCTGATCTTCGATCCAAATGTTTAACATCTTTTCCATTTTCTCCATTAGTGCATCTCGTCTGCTAACATAGAAGGTACTAGCAGAAGCGCCGGCACAAATACCAGAACAAATTTTTTCTTCCGTCTTCTTCATGGTTCTTATCGTAGATTCATTTACGTCGTATTGTCGGGATGCTGACCGTCCAGAATTCATCTCGTCAATACCTTAGTGATTCAGCCTTGGCAACCTCCGCAGTGAGTTTTGTGTGCGTTGCATCTTCGGGGAGAAAAGATATTTCCAGCGGAAATATTCCTGGGGGCTAAGAGATCCATCGGCGTTACTTATGTGACTTCTTTTTAACGACGGTAGTTAAGTGCTAAGTCTCACGTGACGTGAAAAACTGAAAAAAGGAACCTCATCTCCAGGTTGGAGTTGAAGATAAAAAAGCAGTTAAAAAACGCTGAATGATTTTTTATTGGGTGCCGACAGACTTAACAAAACACTATAATCGTAGTACGATTTTTTCTTAGTAATGATCTTTTCAGGGCAAACCTTTTATTGAAAATGGTCATTCAAGGAAATCGCGTATAAGTGAATCACTTCCCGCGGTCGGTGAAGCTCATCACGCATTTGAGTACCGCGTAAATTTGAATCCGCGTGCGGGAAGCCGCGTTCAGCGAAGTTTTACTGTATTTATTTCACGTTACTTCGACAATTCAAACTTGACGATGATAAACAGATTAGGGACTTTGTTAAGATCGCGTCGATAGGGTGTGACTGATTGACATTTCAATGCCGCTGTAATCGTTTGCAAATAGAATGGCATGTTACACTATATTAATTTCTATCTGTGTATTTCTTTTTTTTACTACAGTGATGTGTTATTAAAATTCTTAAAAAAATATTTCAAAATTTGGGAGTCCCCAAATTGATTTCAGGTGGAGGAGAGGGTTGGAGGAGGAGGAATTTAGGGGGGTGACGGTAATTGGGGGTGATGATAGGGTTGTGGGGGGAGAGAGGGGGGAGGGGGAAGACATAGGTGAGGGACAAGAGAGGGGAGAGGGGGAAGACAGAGGTGAGGGACAAGAGAGGGGAGAGGGGGAGATGGGGAAGACAGAGGTGAGGGACAAGAGAGGGAAGAAGGGGGAGAGGGGGAGGAAAGGGGAGAGGGGGGAAGAGAGGTTAGAAGGGGAAGAGGGGGGAGATGGAGAAGAGGGGGAGAGGGGTACAGGGGGAACAGATGGATAGGGGTGATTTCATTAGGGGGAGAACAGATATAAGGAGGGATGACCCTCCATATGCGGGGGGGGGGAGGGGGGAGAATATTTTGATTGCGCCAGGATAATGTAGTAGGGAAGAGGGGGAAGAAAGGGGAGAGGGGGAAGAAAGGGGAGAGGGGGAAGAAAGGGGAGAGGGGGAAGAAAGGGGATAGGGGGAAGAAAGGGGAGAGGGGGACGAAAGGGGAGAGGGGGAAGAAAGGGGAGAGGGGGGAGAAAGGGGAGAGGGGGAAGTAAGGGAGAGGGGAAAGAAAGGGGAGAGGGGGGAAGAAAGGGGAGAGTGGGGAGAAAGGGGAGAGGGGGAAGAAAGAGGAGAGGGGGAAGAAAGGGGAGAGGGGGAAGAAAGGGGAGAGGGGAAGAAAGGGGGAGAGGGGGGAAGAAAGGGGAGAGGGGGGAGAAAGGGGAGAGGGGGAAGAAAGGGGAGAGGGGGAAGAAAGGGGAGAGGGGGAAGAAAGGGGAGAGTGGGGAGAAAGGGGAGAGGGGGAAGAAAGGGGAGAGGGGAAGAAAGGGTAGAGGGGGAAGAAAAGGGGAGAGGGGAAGAAAGGGGGAGAGTGGGGAGAAAGGGGAGAGGGGGAAGAAAGGGGGAGACGGGGAAGAAAGGGGAGAGGGGGAAGAAAGGGGAGAGGGGGAAGAAAGGGGATAGGGGGACGAAAGGGGAGAGGGGACGAAAGGGGAGAGGGGGACGAAAGGGGGAGAGGGGGGAGAAAGTGGAGAGGGGATGAAAGGGGAGAGGGGGAAGAAAGGGGAGAGTGGGGAGAAAGGGGAGAGGGGGAAGAAAGAGGAGAGGGGGAAGAAAGGGGAGAGGGGGAAGAAAGGGGAGAGGGGGAAGAAAGGGGAGAGGGGGAAGAAAGGGGAGAGGGGGGAGAAAGGTGAGAGGGGGAAGAAAGGTGAGAGGGGGAAGAAAGGGGAGAGGGGGAAGAAAGGGGAGAAAGTGGAGAGGGGGAAGAAAGGGGAGAGGGGAAGAAAGGGTAGAGGGGGAAGAAAGGGGAGAGGGGGAAGAAAGGGGAGAGTGGGGAGAAAGGGGAGAGGGGGAAGAAAGGGGAGAGGGGGAAGAAAGGGGAGAGGGGGAAGAAAGGGGAAGAGGGGGAAGAAAGGGGAGATGGGGAAGAAAGGGGATAGGGGGAAGAAAGGGGAGAGTGGGGAGAAAGGGGAGAGGGGAAGAAAGAGGAGAGGGGGAAAGAAAGGGGAGAGGGGGAAAGAAAGAGGAGAGGGGGAAGAAAGGGGAGAGGGGAGAATGGGGAGAGTGGGGAGAAAGGGGAGAGGGGGAAGAAAGGGGAGAGGGGGAAGAAAGGGGAGAGGGGGAAGAAAGGGTAGAGTGGGGAGAAAGGGGAGAGGGGGAAGAAAGGGGAGAGGGGGAAGAAAGGGGGAGAGGGGGAAGAAAGGGGAGAGGGGAAGAAAGGGGAGAGGGGGAAGAAAGGGGAGAGGGGGACGAAAGGGGAGAGGGGGAAGAAAGGGGAGAGGGGGGAGAAAGGGGAGAGGGGGAAGAAAGGGGAGAGGGGAGGAAAGGGGAGAGGGGGAAGAAAGGGGGAGAGTGGGGAGAAAGGGGAGAGGGGGAAGAAAGGGGAGAGGGGGAAGAAAGGGGAGAGTGGGGAGAAAGGGGAGAGGGGGAAGAAAGGGGAGAGGGGGAAGAAAGGGGAGAGGGGGAAGAAAGGGGAGAGGGGGAAGAAAGGGGAGAGGGGAATAAAGGGTAGAGGGGAAGAAAGGGGAGAGGGGGAAGAAAGAGGAGAGTGGGGAGAAAGGGGAGAGGGGGAAGAAAGGGGAGAGGGGGAAGAAAGGGGAGAGGGGGAAGAAAGGGGAGAGGGGGAAGAAAGGGGAGAGGGGGAAGAAAGGGGAGAGTGGGGAGAAAGGGGAGAGGAGGATGAAAGGGTAGAGGGGAAGAAAGGGAGATGGGGAAGAAGGGGAGAGGGGGAAGAAAGGAGAGAGGGGGAAGAAAGGGGAGAGGGGGAAGAAAGGGGAGAGGGGGAAGAAAGGGGAGAGGGGGGAGAAAGGGGAGAGGGGGAAGAACGGGGAGAGGGGGGAGAAAGGGGAGAGGGGGAAGAACGGGGAGAGGGGGAAGACAGGGGAAAGGGGGAAGAAGGGGAAGAAAGGGGAGTGTGGGGAGAAAGGGGAGAGGGGGAAGAAAGAGGAGAGGGGGAAGAAAGGGGAGAGGGGAAGAAAGGGGAGAGGGGAAGAAAGGGGAGAGGGGGAGAAAGGGGAGAGGGGGAAGAAAGGGGAGAGGGGGAAGAAAGGGGAGAGGGGGGAAGAAACGGGAGAGGGGGAAGAAAGGGGAGAGGGGGAAGAAAGGGGAGAGGGAAGAAAGGGGAGAGGGGAAGAAATGGGAGAGGGGGGGAGAAAGTGGAGAGGGGGAAGAAAGGGGAGAGGGTGAGAGAAAGGGGAGAGGGGGGAGAAAGGGGATAGATAGATAGATAATCGTCTTTATTCGGGCGAAATTTAGACCATAAGGTCCATTCTTACATTTAACCCTTCGTCAATATAAAAAAAATATAAAAAAATGGTAAAGTAAGATATATATATATATATATACAATATGCATAACATAAACAGTATATACCTAAATCATACAGAGTAAAAAAAAAATATATATATATATAAAATTGAAGACAGATTAGAGATTGTGGGGGAAAACCTAGGTAAAACAGGCATGTCCTCCCTAGTAAAACCCACGCAGGAAAACACCCACTGAGAAGGGGGGTGTGAAAAACCTGCGAAAACCCTAGATAGTGTACATATAATGATATAGTAATACAACATTAAATAGAAAGGAGTATGTACAGTAAGTCTTCGTATATACAGCATCGTTGTATACCGTCATAAACACTATAACATAGTAGACACTAGACAATGAAAAGGTAACAGTCGAAGGAGGCGTACACTTTGCGAACTCGATAACCTGCAAAAAAAATAATTAATGTTAATTAAGTAAGGAAGAGTGAAGGATGCCGTCTTGCAATTGGTAAGAAGAAATGTTAAAGCTGACCTGAATTTTGGGCAGAGAACAGCAATTTAAAGTATTTATGTTTGAATATGTGGAGAGATGTTGCGTTTTGGAGGTCAGTAGGTAGGGCGTTCCAAAGTCTACAAGCTGTAACATGGAAGGATTTATTATAAATTTCCGTCCTGTGATGTGGGATCTGGAAGAGATTGGTGCCCCTAGTGTTGGCGTTGTGTACAGAGTTCATTTGGGAAAATTTGGAGTTCAGATACTGCGGGTTTTGAAGAGTTATAATTCGGTAAAATAACGAAAGGAGGTGAAGACGTCTACGAGCTTCAGTGCGAAGCCAGCCTAACGTATATAGAGGTTGAGTGACATGGTCTCTCTTTTGGAGATCACAAATGAATCTTACGCAGGAATTTTGTGCACGCTGCAATTTTAGAGATAGCTCGTTAGATAGATCTTGATAGACCGTATCGCAGTAATCAAGGTGAGGAAGGACAAGAGCGGTGATAAGTCGCTTGCGAAGGGAGAAAATGGGTAATGCTTTTAATTCTTTTAAGTGAGTGAAGTGAACTGTTAACAGTATTACATATTTTAGTTATATGATCAGTCCAGGTCAATGTGTCATTGAATACTAACCGAGATTGGTTGCAGTTTTTTGGAAACGAATGACAGAGTTATTGAGCAGAATTGGGGGAAGTTCTGAGAAGTTTAGTGACGAGAGAAGTTTGGGATACCCAATAATAATAGACTGACTTTTTAAAGGATTAATTTTGAGGAAATTTACATTGCTCCATTTGGATAAAGAAGTGAGGGGGAGTCATGGTTCATTTTATCAATGATAAGATGGAGATCAATAGAGCGAGAGTGCATATAGATTTGGAGATCATCAGCATAAAGGTGGTATTTACAGTGAGCAAGCTGAGAAGATATATCATTAATGTACAGAGAGAAGAGCAGTGGCCCGAGGGTGGAACCTTGTGGTACGCCACGTGACACTTTAATCCATCTTGAGGAATGATTGTCAGTTACGACCTTTTGATAGCGATCATTCAGGTAAGAACTAATTAAGTTTAGGGAATCTGAGGAGAAGTTCATGAGGCGCAGTTTGGTTAGAAGTATGTTTACATCTACAGAGTCAAAAGCTTTACTAAAGTCAAGAAGAGTCATAATAGTGACTTCTCTTTTGTCCATTGCTAATCTGATATCGTCAGTGATTTTGAGGAGTGCTGTGGTAGTGCTGTGTGATTTTCGGAATCCTGATTGTAGAGAATCGAGGATATTATTACTAATTAGAAAATATGTGATTTGTTCATGTAAAACCTTTTCAAATGCCTTTGATAATACAGGAAGTAAACTGATGGGCCGAAAGTCGGTTATGTCAGAAGTAAGACTTTTCTTAGGTATGGGACGGACTATGGCGAGTTTCCATTGCGATGGGAATTTGTTTTTGCATAAGCGACCAATTGAATATATGAGTGATGACGGGTAGCACAAGATGAATAATCTTATGAAGGAAAACTATTGGAATTTCGTCAGCACCTTGTGCTCAAAGAGGGGGAAGAAAGGGGAGAGGGGGAAGAAAGGGGAGAGGGGGAAGAAAGAGGAGAGGGGGAAGAAAGGGGAGAGGGGGAAGAAAGGGGAGAGGGGGAAGAAAGGGGAGAGTGGGAAGAAAGGGGAGAGGGGGATGAAAGGGGAGAGGGGGAAGAAAGGGGAGAGGGGGAAGAAAGGGGAGAGGGGGAAGAAATGGGAGAGGGGGAAGAAAGGGGAGAGGGGGAAGAAAGGGGAGAGGGGGAAGAAAGGGGAGAGGGGGAAGAATGGGGAGAGGGGGAAGAAAGGGGAGAGGGGGAAGAAAGGGGAGAGGGGGAAGAAAGGGGAGAGGGGGAAGAGAGGGTAGAGGGGGAACAGAGGGGTGAGGGGGAAGAAGAAGAAGTTTGTTTCTAGCATAACTATCATCATAGAAGGGGTAAAACGAGTAGCCAACGAGGTACGTGAGTTAAAACCTGAGCAATTGCATTTAGATTGATACATGTCATTTAGAGATTAAATGTTGTACTTTTTCTGATTTATGTTCCTTCAAATTTTATATTACTCAATACGCTGCCTTGTTTTATAACAGATCTTGAATACCACTAGAGAAAAAGCTATTCTGTTAAACAGCTCAGCCGGGCCGGATAATCTTCTCCCAAGACCATCTGATGAGATGGCCGTTGATTTTTTATTTGTGAGACAGATGCCTTAAATTTCTGCTTTTGGCCAGATACGAGTTATGGAATCTGTTTTTGGAATTCTGTTATGTTAGTTAGTCATGATACACGAATTTCGTAATTTTTTAATGCATTATTAACAGAATTCTCCCACGCTGACAAAGCTGTTTTGGCACATTATTTTACTGATTGCCTAAGACCAGGGGTGGAATAACATTTCAAATCGTTACGTTAATCTGTAGCGTTACAAACGATCAGTTTTCGTTACATAACATAAAAATAACGCTATGCAATTTATTTCTTGCGTTATATAACGTTATTTTGTAAAATCGTTATACACCTTCATGGAGATTTTCAGAGGTTTATTCGTGCATTTACATTAAGCTCTAAATGAAAAATTTCAGCTCCCTAGCTTGTCCCCTAGTACCTAAATATTTATCTATTTGTTTAAACTTTAAGAATTTTTAACAGCCGATTAAATTAATACGAGTTGTCGGTGCTTGCATACTGCAAGTGCTAAAAAATCACCATACACTAAGATCTAAACTAGTAAATAAACCAATGTGACAGCATTTGAACTACACAGAGCCCATTTAAATAATAATAGTTTTCATTTTCTGCGAAATTAAGACATCTATCCAGAATTTCTAAATTCTCTGTCAATCGCCTCACATCCAAGTTTTCGAATTTCAAGTTTCATGGCTCAGATCGTCCTTTTTATGCAACAACTATAATCATCATTAAGACAATACCCTATCTGTTACACTAAAATTTATGTAAAAATTAGGATATTCTGTGTGTTAGGATTATGATATCATCATCTGTGCCTTTTAGTATATATCCAGAAATTCTAAATTCTCTTATTAATTGCCCGGAGTTATTATCTTTTCTCAACTTTCATGTGCCCTCTAGATCAACCCGATTATCCCAACTTCTTCACCCTAATACCCGTAGGATTTCATTTATACAGCGTTCCCTTTTCTGCCGTCTTCCATCCCTATTAAATTCCCTCCCTTCTGATAATGATGTTTTTCGCCTCTCGCCTCCCTCTTTCATGAAACTGTCCTCTCAGTTTTTAAGTAAGTGGCACTATATGCTAATTTTATTAATTGATGTTATATTTGTGTTATAATATTTCACAGTGAAATGCTATTTTAAAGCTGTTTGTGAAGTCATTACTAAATAAATAAATAAAATACATACGGCATCATCATCAGCGAATGTACGTTATGCGGACGGTTAACTCACATAACCAGTGGTGCAGACAGGGAGGTGGCAACCAAGCAACTCCCCCCCCCCCAGATCGGAGACAATCTTAACAAAAGCATAAAGTATGCGAGCGTCATATAGAAGTAAGGTGGATCAAGGGTGTTCAAATTAGAACCAGAACATTTATGCATTAGTTTCTATTATTACGTGAAGGTTCTTGTAATTAACTTATGATTCTCATAGTTTGTTTTAAAACAAAAGTTTGTCTCTTGCCTAATTAGATGTCCTAAATAAGGTCTAATTTTATTGAATAATTATTAATAGGTAAAAATTTTAAAAACTCGGATAGGGAAACTGGATCTAATTTTTTTGTTTTTAATAAATTTATGCTCCATAGGTTACATGCCTTGAGGACTTTTTCCTAGAAGATAATATTTTTGTGGCATAAGAAACGTCTGTCATTATATATAGACGTTTCTCATTCATTTGTGGAAATTAGCAAAGGTTTTATTAAAAATATTTTTTGTAATATTGTAATATTGTTTGATAATGGAATTCCACGAAGTCTCGGCCTCGTCCATTAACTTCAAATCTATCATTCTTTCTTCAGAGAAAATTGCTATCTTTATAATGCCATTAAGACAAATCATAGAATTTATGGTTAGTGAAGCGAATACTGAATATTTCGCTAGTATTAAGGATTAAAAAGTACGCTTTTACCATGCATGCGTGATTAATGGCAGCAATCACGTTTCCATGGCGCTAAATTAATTATATGGATAAAAGACGCGAACAAATCTTATTAAAACGTAATTTTTGGGCAATTTCGGCCGAAGTTTAAAATTTCACAATAAGAAACTTAATATTAGATCAAATTAATATTTTTATTGCATGTATACATATAAAAGAGAAATGTTGGTAATTTTACAAGCATTTTTGTTTTTGGTTATAACGTTCCTGGAGGGTAAGAAAATTTTCTTTCAACCCTCCAAACTCACTTCCATGGACAGAGTTCGTACCGTATCTTTCTCAGACACAAAACTTATAGTTTCGCGAAAAAATTCTTTTATAATCGGCTTCCAGGGAGAAAGAAAAATCAAAAGTCTGTTCCTTTTTCGAAATTCATTTTTTTATCGCTCTGGAAAAACATTTCAACTCAATATTTCTCCAATAAAAGTCGATTTGTATTCGATCATATTAAAGATTCCGAGCTATCGAGGAAGATTGAATCAGTCCATCATGTTCTCTCCTTTTCCACAGACCAAATGACCCTACATGGCCCCAGCTTCAGCATCGTGACTCGGCGCGAATGAATCGCAAGCCCTCCGAAGTCCACGATGCCCCTACGCAGGCCGAGTGCAAGGTTACCCTCAAGTACCTCCAGCTTCACCACGCCCAATACAATAGTTGGATGGATATCGCCTACAACTTCATTGTCTCCTGCGACGGTCAGGCGTACGAGGGAAGAGGCTGGAACGTGGTCGGCGCTCACACAATGGGATTCAACACCAAAAGCGTCGGGATTGCATTCGTCGGAGTGTTTTATGAGGTGCTGCCTCCTCCTACTCAGATCAGAGCTTGCAAGTTGCTGAAAGAAGAATGTGTGAGGCTGGGAAAGATATCTCCCATCTATAAGCTCGTAGGACATCGGCAAGTGGCTCCAACTGAAAGCCCTGGAAAGATGCTCTTCGAAGAGCTGAAGACATGGGATCACTGGACACCTGATGTTTTGTAGCCTTTTCCAGCAGATTTTTTATTAATTCCTCTTAAAATAAGTTTATATAAGGGTAGGAAATTCGGGAATAGAAGAAACCGGAGTTGCGATGAAAATTTTAATATTTTCCTTCCATTGGGAAATCGAAATCCATCATTTATTGTAGGTTGAGAGAATATATCAAAGCAATGTGAGTGCCAAATAAACTATCGCCGACAGGAGTCGTGTGGCAAAACCGATTTTTCACTTTATAGCTCACGTCAAATTAAATTTCTCCGTCAAAAAATTGTGGAAATGACGCTTTTATCACATCTTAAAACTTGTTCGCGGGCAGGGGCGTACCAGAGACGCTCTGCCCCTCACCCTCTCCCCACACCAGTGAGTCGGTGACATTGGGCACCCTCTGACATACCACGCACATTTACTTCCAAATAATCTTCGTTCTCAGAGCAGTTTTTTCTGATAATTTCACACTATACCGTTTTTTTCAGTCTTACTAGGTCTGTTTCTAAGTGCATACTGGTAGAGTTATAGCAACCAAAGCACGAGCGTAACTTTTTGAAGGTAATTTTTAAGATACGCAAACACCCTTTGAGAACAATTTCTATTCCACCCATAATGCGACTTGGGAGAAGATCTTGCAAGAAGAGAGCTCGATCTTTCGGCAGTTTCTAGAAGCACTGCTTCAGACGCATACAGATTGTATTAATTGGTGTGTCCCTTCTGGCTGTGAAACTCTTAAGCTTTGCGACGCTCGTACTTTTTCAATTAGCAAAAGCGTGAAATAGTCATCATAGCCTTTGCCTAACGCTTCTCGCTGTTATTTTTGCATTTTTTATCGTTTAGTATTTATATATCGTTTTCATGGGGTTAACTTCTGCATTGTATCAACATCGGTTGACTTTTTTTGCTGATGTGACTGGATACCCATTCGGTAACAGAAATGATCCACCTAGCGTGGAGCTATAAATGCTCTGGAATAATTTCACAATTTTGTGAATTTTCAGCGAATAACACAATATTAAATTACTCCAAATCTGGAAGTTAGGAGGTAAGCTATCCTATCGTATACAAAGTGTAACGCCGTAGCTGCGTAAAATTTGTATACTCTGTTTCATGAAAAAAGTGGTGCCACCATCTCTTCTGTGTATGTATAATAACTGTGGTAATGCTTTTGCTGTTTTTTAAGTGTTAAATAATTTAGCACAATAAAAATGTTCAAAAATATTGATTCTCAAGTCATTGGCGACGTGTGCGGCTTAGTTTCTAATCGCAACCTTTGAGCGTGCTATTCCATATAAACCTGGAACAAGATATCCCTAAATATTCATGACGCCCTACAAATAGCCGAATGCGATACACAGCACTGTTTACAAAATCTTTTCAACTACAACCAATAATTAACAAACTAGAAAAAGCACTAGGGACCATAGACGAATACGCCGACAGCTGGAAAATAAAAATCAATAAAGACAAAACAGAGGCATTATTATAACAAACAAAACGAAAATCTTACGACAAATGACTAGCAGAAATATTTACTGGCAGGGAAAACAAATTGACTGGAGCAAAACAGTGAAATATCTCGGGGTGCATATTGACAGAAACATGACTTGGACGAAACACACGACTTACGCAAGACAGAAAGCCGTAATGACAACAAAACAACTTAGACCACTAATTAACGCTAAAAGCAGGTTGAACACGAGGAACAAAATTACAATTTATAAAACAATAATACGGCCTGTAATAACGTACGCGGCGCCAATTTGGGGATGTACATTTGTGTCAAATTACCAAAAACTGGAAAGAATTCAGAATAAATTCCTTAGAAGCGTGACCCGGAATCCGCTTAAAACCATTATTGAAAATAGGAAAACCACAGGACTACGGTCACTACAAACATATATTCGGGAAATATCAGAAATATTTTTCGCCGAAATACAAAATAACACAACGGGAAATGAACTACTTCAAACAATCCTATACACCGACGTAGCCAACATGCCATTCCAATGCAAGCATCGATTAATATCCCACAACATGCTAGCTAATTTACATAAGGGAAGGAGAAGCCTTACCAGGAGGCAGCTGCCAGCAGAGGAGGAAGACGGCTAGATTGACGGCACCAGCACCAACAGCGGAGAATGATGCACCCGGCTAAGAGACCCAGGGACTCGACGGACTCAAGGCAAAGGATAAGAAAGAAGAGAAAAACGAGAAATAAGAAACACGCGACCGACGAAGAGAGTAGAGAAGAGAAAAAGACGGAAGAAAGAAATAAGACAGGGGCCTCACCCCATTGTAAATATATACATAATGTAAATAACTTGTTTTGTTTAAATTCAATATGTTATGTGTTATATTATTTAAGAAAAAAGGGTTTTTTGCACTATAAACGTTTTCCCCCTATGGAAAATAAGAAGAAACAAATGAAGAAGAGAGCCTAAACAAGGAAAGACGGCATAGTACCCACGGGTAGTGAGCGGAATAGTAAATTATAAGACTAAAAATATGTACAATATTTTTACTATGTAAACCAATTGTATATGCAAATTTAAAAGGAAAATAAAGTGTTTTTTGAATTTGAAAATTTTGATTATGTGCATTACAAACAAGGGCGAATATCAAATTGTCTTGCTTTTTAACTTTCTCCACATACGTAGTACATATATTGTTTTCATGAAAAAAATCGATTTCGAGATTTCAACGGAAATACACGTCTTGAGTTGCCCTGAACACGTTTTGACCATTTCCTCGATGATGTCTGTGTGTGTGACAGTTTTTTGTGGGTGCTATAACTCAAAAATTATTAATCAGGTCATTGCGAAATTTTATATTTAACATTTTTATGAAAGTCGCAAGAACTGATTAGGTTTTTGTAAAAATCGGTCAACCGGAAGCGAATGTTTGTCTCTTATCCCCTAATTGTTTTTAATTCCTCTTCGTAAAGTTACTCATTTTTTCAAGTTCAAATCGTTTAATAAGACTTTCTTGGATCAACAAGAAACAAATTTAAGAATAGTGAGCGGATAAATGAAAAGACAGTAATAGTAATAGCTTCTTTTGTTAAAGTCGGTGCTCCAACTTCATAAGTAGAATAAGATTTCCATTCGTTTATACAAATATTCTAAGATTCGAGTGCAATCAATCAACATTTAAATATCGTATGTACTGGAATAATTCTTGCGTTCCATTATTTTCTAGCAAAGGAAATTTAAAACAATATGGCCTAGTTAAAATTAAGAAGACCAAACCAGGACTAATGAAGGCTGGTTTCCCAAAGTTGACGCCCCGAATTGATTACTTATATTGACAGGAGATGTTTCAGTATGTGTTGGTCATTACAAGGAATTCTCATACCATAAATACTACTTGTAGTTCATAGTTTAACAATGATAGAGAAAAATTGGAGAACAAATTGAGCATTATCAGAATTAAAATACTAAAAAAATGTCAACATCTCTTTCTGACATATTTTGCATGTATTTTTTTTAAATAAACGAATTTAATAAATGTTGATACGCTAATATGCCTGGATCAACTGTCCATTGCTGAAGAGTAGTCGAGCGGAAAAGAAAATAACGCATTTGTTCACTCGTCTATGCTCAAGCCGAGTTCGGTAATAATCGTCTCCATGGCAACAATCCGATAACATGAGATTTAAAACGCTGTTTTAGTAGAAATTCAAGAAAATACAATCAATTATCTAAATTCGATGATAAGAATTAGTCTACATTCTTTTCCTCTTAGAACAGTACAAACTTTTCTCCGATATCACAATTTTAAGATATTTTGATGTATTAAAGAAAACATCTCTACTCGATGGATTTGAGATTTCCTATGTAAAACAAATAGGGAAAAATCGCCCCTTGAATCGAATCCGGGACTTCAATCTTCACCAAATAAAATATAGCCCGGAGGTGCTCCCTGGGAGAACGAGTCTCATACCAAGTTTCATGAAAATCGGTCCATTCGTTCAAAAGTTGTTAGTAGGGGACACACACACAGACAGAATCATTTCATAAAGCTGTATTTCCTTTGGAAACCAGCCTAAAAACAGCAAAAATTAAAACAATACAGTTTTAATCACATTTAAATTTATTTTACATAGCACTATATAAGAATGACCGGTTTCGATGAATAATCACTACCATCAGGTAACAAGAATTCGTATGTTCCCAGCTGATTTACCTCTTCCTACGCGCAATGGCTATCCAAGAGGTAGTGCAATGAATAGCTGGATGAGAAGGGAGGAGAGAAACCTGGTGCCGGCTTTCGGCCTGCTCTTAACGAAGAACACCAAGGGGGCCAACGGCTTAACGTCCCTTCCGACGGACGAAGTGTTGATTTGAGCGCGCTCCTCTTTTCTCTTTTTCCCATTGGCTCGTCCTCATCTTCTTAGTTCCAACACGCACAAATAGGGGTCCGGGCGTCCTCGGGAAAAATCCTCTAGAATTCGAACCTGGTGTCGCTTTAGCTGGCGGGGCCAACACTAACCACTACACCACTGGCTCCCCCCATTCAAAAAATAGGTTTTTATACCAACAGGAGAGAGGGGAGGAAGAATCGGATGTCTGGGATTATGATAATACTAGTGTATTGCAGGGCATAAACCCGTCGTAAGACTGGTAATCCTACTGAAACCATAAATTTTAAGTAATCGTAACTCATCATTATGGATAATCACAAAATTAGTTTATTGTTCTAGTGTAATTGCCCATTGAAATTCAATGGGGAACTTAGAAATGAATAATAACAGCTGTAATTATTGAGTAAGAGCCGGTATAAAATTTGCCAAAATAGAGATTCGGGAGAATTTCTTTCTCATTCTTGCTTTCTCCAATTATAAGCTCCTTGTCAAAAATGAAGTAATAATAATAAATAAATAATAATGTTCCAGCCCTCCCTCTCTTCCTCTCACTTTCCTTCCCTCTCTCCCTCCCTCTCTCTCCGCCTCTCTTTTCTCCCACTTCCCCCTATCTCATTCCCTCCTGTCCCAATCCATAGCTCTCCCTCTTTTTCTCCGTCTCCCTCTTTATCTCTTTCCTCCCGTCCTTTTTTTAATTCTATATCTCCCTTACTCTCTATGTACCTTCTATTCCGTATTAATTCCTTCCTCTCTCTTTCCCCACACCCCCTCTCTCTTACTCTACAACTATATAGTCGTTTAGATCAGTGGTGGGCAACCTTTTCTACTTGGTGGGCCACATTGGTGGCAGTGAAGCCTTCAGTGGGCCGCATTGGAAATTGTCAATGCTTCGGCGAACTGGATTCAAGTTTAATCGGAAGTTAATTAGTGATTCCTAGGCACAATATGAGTGAAAATCAAGTTAAAATTAGGTAAAAGACTAATGATTATGCTACTTTTGCATGGTCAAAATACCGCGGCCGTTAAATAATTTTTCACTGGGCAGGTCAGACTTCTTATATTCCATTCAAGAAGACATGTTTTTGTTAAACAGGCGAGTGCTAATTTGCCGAGTTCCCTATAAAATCATCTCAAATAATGAAATATAAATACATATAAATTATACTAATTTAATCAGTATTACTTAAAAATATTAATTAAATTTAATATTTTAATAAGTTACTAAAATAAATAAAATCAAATTTAGTCAACCTAAACTATAACGTACTCTTTAATGATGGATGTTCTTAACCCTACAGAAGTTTACTAAAATTCTCATTTATAGAATAAAATTAGAGCTTATCCCCTAAATTTTTAAACTTATAAAATAATTTATTCCAAAATTAATAAATTAAGTTAAAAGTCTAAATTAAATGTATTTCTTAAAAAACTAGATACCTTTAAAAACGAATAGAATTTCTCCCCTAATTAACATTTTTAATGATTATGTAACATCAATTAAATTATCAAATTAGCTCTTTTAAAATCGATTTTAAATTTTTTAAAATGACTTTTACTTATATAAAATTAAATTTTCAAAATTTTTCATCTATATTCCCTCACGGTACTAATAAACTATCACTAATTAAAATTAATTCTTTAATATACTAAAATTAAAGATATTTCACTAAAATGCTCCTCATATATAAAAGTAAGAATAAACATTATAATAAAATTAAACTGAATTGCACAGTAAATTTTTCAGTGTAAATGAAATGCTTTCTATCAAGCTTTCTATCAATAAAGGTATTTGATCTAGCTTTATTCCTGGTGATTTTATATTAACTGTAGTAGTAATAAAATTGATCGCTCCTAAAATAGAGGAAACTCCTGCTAAGTGTAGTGAAAAAATTGTTAAATCTACAGATGCTCCTGCATGAGCAATAGCACCTGCTAATGGAGGATAAACAGTTCATCCAGTTCCTGCCCCTCTTCCTACTATTCTACTTGCTAAAAGAAGAGTTAAAGAAGGAGGAAGTAATCAGAATCTTATATTATTTAGTTGAGGGAAAGCTATATCGGGGGCACCTAATATTAATGGTACTAATCAATTTCCAAATCCCCCAATTATATGGGTATTACTATAAAAAAAATTATTACAAATGCATGTGCAGTTACAATAACATTATAAATTTGATCATCTCCAATTAGAGATCCTGGTTGTCCTAATTCAATACGAATTAATACACTTAAAGCAGTACCTGCTATTCCTGCCCAGTCTCCAAATAATAAATAAAGTGTTCCAATATCCTTATGGTTTGTAAAAAAAGTCACTGTCGCAATTTCTTACATCTTAACCTTTATATTATGACCCATTCATATAAATGGTAAAATGGTTGAGAAATTAAGCGATAGACTGTAAATCTATATAGGAGGTTATATTACCTCTTTTACCAAGCTTTATAGTCAATAAATGATATTAGACTGCAATTCTAGAGTTGTAGACATTAATTCTACTAAGGCTTAAAAGATTTAAAATTTTAATTATAACTTTGAAGATTATTTGCAGTGGCGGCTTGTGTATAGGCACTGCAGAACTGCAGCACCCCCTATTTCCACTTGATATTATCGATAACATTTAATATAATGAGTCCTTTTTTCTTTAATTCTTTCTTTATTTTTGTAGTACAATATATATTCCTTAAGCTTAATGTCAGTACTTCAGTAGCCATCCCCCAGTTTATGAAAAAGATACAAAAATCTTTGTATGGAACTGTGCGCTTCACAGTGCCAGCGACGTGGTGTTTGACTGTTGTGCGCATGCGCACATAGGAGGGGGGTGGTGAGGAAGGCGGGACTGCCAGGTAGAGAGAGCACTGTTGCTCTCGCAGTGCCGGCTCTGGCGTGATGGTGGAAGGAAGTTTTTTTTTACTCAGCGTGTGTTGTGCTTAAAAACCATGTACCATATTCTTGAATGTGATAAAGTGTAGAAGAGTGTAGAATTAGATTATTATTCTGCTTCCAGCTATTCTATTTGATTCATTTTTTTTGGATCTTTTATTTAACAGAAAACTTTAACCATGGCCTTGCATCCCCAAGAAATAAGTTCTGTGACTGTAAGTGAACTTCAACAGCTTAAGTTTTCACAGCTATCTCTCCATGAGAAAGTTACAGTTAAGAAAAGAGGTCGTTCAACACCTGATATTCTAATATCTCAGCCAGGCAAAAGCAACAACAAGAAATATATTCGTAGCTTTAATTCTGAATGGTACCAACGGAAAAGTTGGCTTTGCGGCTGTGAAGTAAAAAATGCACTGTTTTGCTTCCCGTGTTTGCTGTTTGGAGGTGATGTACCGTGGACAAAAGATGGTTTTAGAAATATAAACAAAATGAAAGAAAAAACTGAAAAGCATGAGAAGTCAAAGAAGCACGTTGATAATGTTGTTTCACTGTCACTTTTAGGAACCGTAAGTATTAAGGAGAAACTTAGTGAGGCATACAGACTTTCAATCAATGAGCATAATATAAAAGTTAAAAAGAACCCTGAAATTTTGTCCTAAATAATAGACTGCATTTACTTTTGTGGAAACTTTGAAACTCCCTTACGTGGACATGATGAAAAAGACGATTCAGTAAATCCAGGGGTATTTAGAGGATTAGTAAATTTTGCATCTAAATTAGATTCAGATTTGAAGAATCACTTAGAAACCAGTGCAGTCTTCAAAGGTGTTTCTAAGACCATTCAGAATGAGATACTTGACTGCCTGCTACAAATATACCATGAGGAGATAAGGACGGAAATTAGAAAAGCTTCCTTTGTAGCTGTCATGGCTGATGACACAACAGATGTTTCGGAACACACTCAAATGGTCCTTGTTCAACGGTACGTATTGAATGAAGAAATATTTGAGCGTTTTTGGGGATTCTTTATTCCAGAAAATCAAACTGCAGATGGCATATCAAAACGTATTTTAGAACAATTGGACATAATCCTTCAAGGAAATGGACAAAAACTGATAGCTCAGACATTTGATGGTGCAAATGTCATGAAAGGCAAAAAAGCAGGAGTTCAAGCAAAAATAAAAGCAGTTTATAGTAATGCACATTTCATTCACTGTTATGCACATCAACTTAATTTAATAATGAGAAATGCAGCAAGTATTACACGAAACGCAAGAATATTTTTCTCTAACATTCTGGCTATTCCAACATTCTTCTCAAGATCACCACAACGTGTGTCCATTCTCAAGAAACATATGGATGTCAGCATTCCACGTCCATCCTCTACAAGGTGGAATTTCAACATGCGGACCATAAACAGAGTTCATGAAAATTCGCAACCTTTAAAAAACTGCCTTACTGAAATTCAGTCAACATCAAATGCAGATCAAACCATTGCAGAAGCAACAGGAATTTTAAAATACCTGAATGATGATAATTTCAAGTTTTGGTTAGAGCTTTTTCATCAGATTATGCCTCATGTTGAAATAATTTACAACCAAATGCAATCTCGAGAAATTAGTGTGTTTAAAGTTAATGAATATATAACAAATTTCAAAACTGCTATTTTAGAATTGAGAAACTCAAAGTACTGTGAGAATCCTTCAAAGACACTCATGACAGAAGCTAAGGAAGTGTGTGACTGTATATGTGTTGATATAATGGACAGATATTCTTCCAATAAACACTTAGTAGCTGCTAAATTGTTCAACAAGAAATGCTTCACTAGATTTAAGAATGAACATCCCACAAAAGAGATAATACTGACCACTGAAGCTTATCCCATGATTGACAAAGAAAAGCTTGAAACTGAACTAAAAGTATTCTATTGTAGGACTGATATTCATGGATATTGCAAATTAATTGAGCTGCTGAAATTTATCTTGGAAAATAATCTAGATGATGTTTTTAGTGAAATTACGAAACTGATAAAAATCCTCTTGACAATTCCCATGACTACATCAGAGGCAGAGCGCTGCTTTTCAACATTGAAAAGAATAAAAACTTTTTTAAGAAGCACTATGAATTCGGAAAGACTAAATGCGCTTAAAGTACTTTCAATGGAGAAAAATTTCCTCAATTGTCATCCAGAGATCAAGGAGAAAATTATTGAACTTTTTGCACAAATTAAAACAAGAAGAATGGATTTCATTTTTAAATGAATAGATCAAGCTTGAACTGTAACAATTTAAGTTAAAGTAAGTAAAAAATGTTTTGTTTTTTTTGTTAAGATTTTATCAAGTTCCTGAATAAATTTTCTTTTTATACATGTTTTTTTCCTTTTACACAATTTTAAAACAAAGGCTAAAAATTTTCTGGAGCAGCACCCCCACTAATTTTAGCTACGAGCCGCCACTGGTTATTTGTTTATTTAACATAAAGCCTTAATTGATATTTATAAGTATTAGGTTTGGAATACCAGAAATAGAAACCCCTATAAATACAATATGTATATTGCTTATATTTTTTCTATTATTTCATTCAATTTCTTGATTTATAATAGTAAATGCTCTAAATATTACTCGTAAATAGAAGTATAGAAGAGTAATTAATGTAGTTATTACTATAATAAGGATAATAATAATATAATGAGAATTTATTATATTTTGAATAATAATTCATTTTGGGAGGAATCCTAAGATAATCCTAATGATAATATACTAATAAATATTCTAAATTTAATCAATGAACTACTATTTTTGTTATAATATATTTGGGATAGTTGATAAAGGGACAGATTATTAAAAATATAAATTACAGCTGTATATATAAAATATAGGTTGTAAAATATAAATTTCAATAAGAACTTCTAATTATTATAGCTGAAATTATTCACCCTAAATGGCTAATTGAGGAATAGGCCATTAATTTTCGAATGGATCTTTGATTAAATCCCCCAATCGATCCAATAACTACACATAAAATAATAATTATCATAAAGAATATTCTTATACAAAGTTTATATGATAATAAAACAAATGGGGCAATTTTTTGTCATTTTATTAAAATAAGACAATTTAATCAGTCTAATCCTTCTATTACTCCTGGAAATCAGAAACGAAAGGGAGCAGTCTCTATTTTTATTAAAAGAGCAGAGGATATTAGGTAATTAATATAACTATTAAATTCAAAGTCTGAGAGTCTTGCTAATAAAATTGATAATAAAAAAATGATTGAAGCTATAGCATGGATTAGAAAATATTTTATAGAAGATTCATTTTCATAAGGAGTTTTATTTTTACTTATTAGGGGAATAAATGATAATAGATTCATTTCCAATACTATTCAAGCACCAATGCATGTTGTAGATGAAATTGAGATAAAAGTCCCCATAATCAGGGATAAAATAAATAAAAGGGAAGATAAATTAATTAGAATTAAAAAGACAAGGATTTATAACCTTCATATAAACGGTATGAGCCTATTAGCTTATCTTTTTATATATTGGTATAAGATGCACAAAAATTTTTGATGTTTTAGGAGTAGTTTAATTCTACAATGTATAATTTTAATAAAGGTGAAATTAAAATTTCACGTTTTTTATTCTATCAAAATAATCCTTTACCCAGGCACTTTATTTATATAAAATTTGATTTGTTTTAACCAATTAATCCTAATTTTTACATAAATTTTAGTGTAACAGATAGGGTATTGTCTTAATGATGATTATAGTTGTTGCATAAAAAGGACGATCTGAGCCATGAAACTTGAAATTCGAAAACTTGGATGTGAGGCGATTGACAGAGAATTTAGAAATTCTGGATAGATGTCTTAATTTCGCAGAAAATGAAAACTATTATTATTTAAATGGGCTCTGTGTAGTTCAAATGCTGTCACATTGGTTTATTTACTAGTTTAGATCTTAGTGTATGGTGATTTTTTAGCACTTGCAGTATGCAAGCACCGACAACTCGTATTAATTTAATCGGCTGTTAAAAATTCTTAAAGTTTAAACAAATAGATAAATATTTAGGTACTAGGGGACAAGCTAGGGAGCTGAAATTTTTCATTTAGAGCTTAATGTAAATGCACGAATAAACCTCTGAAAATCTCCATGAAGGTGTATAACGATTTTACAAAATAACGTTATATAACGCAAGAAATAAATTGCATAGCGTTATTTTTATGTTATGTAACGAAAACTGATCGTTTGTAACGCTACAGATTAACGTAACGATTTGAAATGTTATTCCACCCCTGGTCTTAGGCAATCAGTAAAATAATGTGCCAAAACAGCTTTGTCAGCGTGGGAGAATTCTGTTAATAATGCATTAAAAAATTACGAAATTCGTGTATCATGACTAACTAACATAACAGAATTCCAAAAACAGATTCCATAACTCGTATCTGGCCAAAAGCAGAAATTTAAGGCATCTGTCACAAATAAAAAATCAACGGCCATCTCATCAGATGGTCTTGGGAGAAGATTATCCGGCCCGGCTGAGCTGTTTAACAGAATAGCTTTTTCTCTAGTGGTATTCAAGATCTGTTATAAAACAAGGCAGCGTATTGAGTAATATAAAATTTGAAGGAACATAAATCAGAAAAAGTACAACATTTAATCTCTAAATGACATGTATCAATCTAAATGCAATTGCTCAGGTTTTAACTCACGTACCTCGTTGGCTACTCGTTTTACCCCTTCTATGATGATAGTTATGCTAGAAACAAACTTCTTCTTCTTCCCCCTAACCCCTCTGTTCCCCCTCTACCCTCTATTCCCCTCTCCCCTTTCTTCCCCCTCTCCCCTTTCTTCCCCCTCTCCCCTTTCTTCCCCCTCTCCCCTTTCTTCCCCTTCTCCCCATTCTTCCCCCTCTCCCCTTTCTTCCCCCTCTCCCCTTTCTTCCCCCTCTCCCCTTTCTTCCCCCTCTCCCCTTTCTTCCCCCTCTCCCCTTTCTTCCCCCTCTCCCCTTTCTTCCCCCCCTCCCCTTTCTTCCCCCTCTCCCCTTTCTTCCCCCTCTCCCCTTTCTTCCCCCTCTCCCCTTTCTTCCCCCTCTCCCCTTTCTTCCCCCTCTCCCCTTTCTTCCCCCTCTCCCCTTTCTTCCCCCTCTCCCCTTTCTTCCCCCTCTCCCCTTTCTCCCCCCTCTCCCCTTTCTTCCCCCTCTCCCCTTTCTCCCCCTCTCCCATTTCTTCCCCCTCTCCCCTTTCTTCCCCCTCTCCCCTTTCTTCCCCCTCTCCCCTTTCTTCCCCCTCTCCCCTTTCTTCCCCCTCTCCCCTTTCTTCCCCCTCTCCCCTTTCTTCCCCCTCTCCCCTTTCTTCCCCCTCTCCCCTTTCTCCCCACTCTCCCCTTTCTTCCCCCTCTCCCCTTTCTTCCCCCTCTCCTCTTTCTTCCCCCTCTCCCCTTTCTTCCCCCTCTCCCCTTTCTTCCCCCTCTCCCCTTTCTTCCCCCTCTCCCCTTTCTTCCCCCTCTCCCCTTTCTTCCCCCTCTCCCCTTTCTCCCCACTCTCCCCTTTCTTCCCCCTCTCCCCTTTCTTCCCCCTCTACCCTTTCTTCCCCTCTCCCCTTTCTTCCCCCTCTCCCCTTTCTCCCCACTCTCCCCTTTCTTCCTCCTCTCCCCTTTCTTCCCCCTCTCCCCTTTCTTCCCCCTCTCCCCTTTCTCCCCTTTCTTCCCCCTCTCCCCTTTCTCCCCCCTCTCCCCTTTCTTCCCCCTCTCCCCTTTCTTCCCCCTCTCCCCTTTCTTCCCCCTCTCCCCTTTCTTCCCCCTCTCCTCTTTCTTCCCCCTCTCCCCTTTCTCCCCACTCTCCCCTTTCTTCCCCCTCTCCCCTTTCTCCCCCCTCTCCCCTTTCTTCCCCCTCTCCCCTTTCGTCCCCCTCTCCCCTTTCTTCCCCCTATCCCCTCTCTTCCCCCTCTCCCCTTTCTTCCCCCCTCTCCCCTTTCTTCCCCCTCTCCCCTTTCTTCCCCCTCTTCCCTACTACATTATCCTGGCGCAATCAAAATATTCTCCCCCCCCCCCCGCATATGGAGGGTCATCCCTCCTTATATCTGTTCTCCCCCTAATGAAATCACCCCTATCCATCTGTTCCCCCTGTACCCCTCTCCCCCTCTTCTCCATCTCCCCCCTCTTCCCCTTCTAACCTCTCTTCCCCCTCTCCCCTTTCCTCCCCCTCTCCCCCTTCTTCCCTCTCTTGTCCCTCACCTCTGTCTTCCCCATCTCCCCCTCTCCCCTCTCTTGTCCCTCACCTCTGTCTTCCCCCCTCTCCCCTCTCTTGTCCCTCACCTCTGTCTTCCCCCTCCCCCCTCTCTCCCCCACAACCCTATCATCACCCCCAATTACCGTCACCCCCCTAAATTCCTCCTCCTCCAACCCTATCCTCCACCTGAAATCAATTTGGGGACTCCCAAATTTTGAAATATTTTTTTAAGAATTTTAATAACACATCACTGTAGTAAAAAAAAGAAATACAGATAGAAATTAATATAGTGTAACATGCCATTCTATTTGCAACGATTACAGCGGCATTAAAATGTCAATCAGTCACACCCTATCGACGCGATCTTAACAAAGTCCCTAATCTGTTTATCATCGTCAAGTTTGAATTGTTGAAGTAACGTGTAATAAATACAGTAAAACTTCGCTGAACGCGGCTTCCCGCAACGCGGATTCAAATTTACGCGGTACTCAAATGCGTGATGAGCTTCACCGACCGCGGGAAGTGATTCACTTATACGCGATTTCCTTGAATGACCATTTTCAATAAAAGGTTTGCCCTGAAAAGATCATTACTAAGAAAAAATCGTACTACGATTATAGTGTTTTGTTAAGTCTGTCGGCACCCAATAAAAAATCATTCAGCGTTTTTAACTGCTTTTTTATCTTCAACTCCAACCTGGAGATGAGGTTCCTTTTTTCAGTTTTTCACGTCACGTGAGACTTAGCACTTAACTACCGTCGTTAAAAAGAAGTCACATAAGTAACGCCGATGGATCTCTTAGCCCCCAGGAATATTTCCGCTGGAAATATCTTTTCTCCCCGAAGATGCAACGCACACAAAACTCACTGCGGAGGTTGCCAAGGCTGAATCACTAAGGTATTGACGAGATGAATTCTGGACGGTCAGCATCCCGACAATACGACGTAAATGAATCTACGATAAGAACCATGAAGAAGACGGAAGAAAAAATTTGTTCTGGTATTTGTGCCGGTGCTTCTGCTAGTACCTTCTATGTTAGCAGACGAGATGCACTAATGGAGAAAATAGAAAAGATGTTAAACATTTGGATCGAAGATCAGGCGCAAAAAGGTGCTCCTATTATCAGAAATAAAGCATTTAAAATCGCAAGAAAGTGGTGAAGAACGAGGAGCCTTTACTTTTCAAGCCAGCAGAGGATGGTTTGATAGATTTAAGAAGCGATTTCAACTTCATTATGTGAAGAATGCTGGCGAAATTGCATCTGCCGATCATGAAGCAGCAGCTAAATATCCAGATGTATTCGGTGAAGTCACTGAAAGGAAAAATTACCGACCTGAGCAAGTCTTTAACGCCGATGAGACGAATTAATTTTGGAAAAAAATGCCACAACGAACGTGGATTGCTAAAGACGAGGCTCCTGGCTTTAAAGTAGCGAAAGACAGATTTACCCTTCTATTTTGCGGAAATGCAGCAGGAGATTTTAAGTGCAAACCGATGTTGGTGTATAGAGTGGAAAATCCGAGGGCACTGAAGGGCAAGACCAAAAGTTCGCTCCCTGTATTTTGGAGGAGTAACTGCAAAGCTCGGGTTACTGCAAGACATTTTGAGGATTGGTTTGAGAATTGCTTCGTTCGTGAAGTGAAAAAGTACCCGAAGGAAACAAATCTTGCATTTAGGGTGATCCTCGTAGTGGATAATGCACCAGGTCATCCGAAATCTCTTGCTGGGGCGGCCTCAGTCAGGCCCATCCTGAAATTGGGACAAATCCATCCTTAGGAGTTAGCGATTGCTGGAAAAAATTTGATATTTCTAAGGCCATTGAATTAATAAAGGGATGAAGTGAGAATTGAAACGATGAGCCTTTGCTGGAAAACTCTTTGGCCTGATATCGTTCGTGACTTCCGAGGTTTTCCCGATAATACGGAGGACGTTAGGGAAATAATTAATATAGCAAGACACATCGGGGGTGAAGGCTTTGAAGACATGGAAGAAAGTGATGTGGAATTGGAATTAGATGGGATATATCTATCAGTGTGTGTTGGTTTTTGGTAAATATTGAATTTTAACTTTTTGTTGTGCTTTGTTAATAATAAGTCGAAGAAGGTTAGTGTGTTTTCTTTTTCGTGTGTGAATTTAATCGAGTCATATTGGTCGTTAATTTCTTGAAGGAAGTTAGTGATGTTGTATTTTGATGTGTCAAAACCGCGAATATGTCTTCAACGTATCTAAACCAAGTTTTAGGGAAGTGTGTGAATGTGGTTTTGCAGTGTTTTTCGAAATTAATCATGAATAAATCTGAAAGGAATGGTGGCAGAATTTCCCATTGGTGTGCCCTGGTTTTGCTGGTATATGTTACTGTTTATTTGGAAGAAATTTTATTTCATGCAAAGGCGTGTTAATAGGACGTATTCATCGACTGATTTTTGTGGTAAGTTTTGTTCTTTGAGCCAGGATTCAAGGAAATTTAGTGTTACATCTATGGGTACGCTGGGAAAATGGGACACAACATCTAACGAAACTAAAATTTCAGTGTTTTTGAGGGTTAAGTTTTTAATTTCATTGATGAAACGGGTGTTATTTTTAATAAGCGACTCTTGAGTAAGAGGTCATTGTTTGAACTGTTTATTTAGCCATTGGGAAATTTTGTATGTAAAAGAGTTGATGGCAGAGACAATAGGTCTGAGGGGGATGTCTTTTTTATGTATTTTTGGGAGGCAGAACATCCTAGGGATTATAGGGTTTGAGATATGAAGTTGGGTTTGGATTTTTTTCGTGATTATTGTGGTACAAGTTTTTAAGGTGTTTTTTGTGTCTGTGATCATCTTGTTCAGGGGGTTCTTGGGAATTTTTGTGTAGGGTCCTTCTTTTAACATAGTATTGACCTTTTCATAGTATTTATGTTTTTCTATTATTTCATTGTTTCATGATTCATCACGTTGCATTTTCCTCTTTTTTACCCTGGTTTTTACATCATCAAGCTCCTTATCAGTTCTTAATTCGGCTGCTTCTCTCTCAACGCTTTCAAAATCATTCCGAATATGTGAAATAAATTCTGCTAAAGATTTTAGCAGATTCGTTGCTTCCACTTATAAAAAAAATTTAATAATTTTTGTGATTCTGTTTTTCCCATTGGTTTTTCGTTTTTATTTATAGTTATTTCTTTTAAAGCTTCTTTAATGCATGCATAGCTTTCTCTTAATGCTAAAACTGCATCAGCTCAAGTCAACCACCTAGTATCACTTATTCTTTTTATACGATGAGAATACTTGCTTTTTAAAAGAGTTGATGAAAATATTCCATTGCTTTGTGGATGTTGAAAAAAATAGATATGTGTTGCACAAAATCAGAACCCTGTTCCTCTCGGTATATTCAATTTTCAGTTTATTAATGTCTCCTATATTACTAGGTGGGTTTATTAAATAATAGTTAATGGCATTATTACTTAAAGATATTGGCCATAATGCAATATCATTTGGATAATTTATTAAACATTCACTTGCTTCATTCTCAATATTATCAATTTCTTCAACTTCTAGATTTTGGTCTTTAATTCCAGTTTCTTCTATATATTCGATCAATTCTACTTCACTGTCCTTTGTACCTTCTTGTTCTATGATTTTGACTTCTGTTTATTTAGATGTACCTATTTTTGCCAATGAGCTAGATGGTTTAAAAAATGCAGCCATTGTATTTCTGTTTTTCTGCCAATTTTTCTCTTTCTTTCTGTAGTTTTCACTTCTTTGCTCCTGAATCGAATGACTGCTTCATTTTCTATGGGGATAGCAATAAGATAGATATTTAAAAAAATTGTTTTAAAAAATGTTTTGGAAAAACAAATCTTTCGAATTATACAAATATGTATATAATATACGTAGGTACTTACAATTGTTATATTTTAACAATTTGATAAATGGCATACAGACAATTTTAAATTATAATACACAATATTAACTTAACATACATTGCAAACGATAAAAACAAAAAATATCTTATCAATACTGTGATATGGTTGATGCAAATAGTAGGACCACTGGGTGCAAGGTGTATGCACGGATTCTCACATAAGCAGAATACTCGCACATGCACAGTCTCTTTGATGATCTTGTGGACCTGTTTGCATCTTATACACTACTTGTGTGCCCATATCTATCATAATTTCACCTGAAATTTGATTATCACGTGTTTTATTTTTTAATTTTCTATTCTCATATTTCATTTTGGGGCCCCTAGTATATGTGAGGCCCTAGGCATGCGTCTATTGCACCTAGTGAGTAATCTGCCACTGCCTATATGAGCTTCATTTATCTGTATTTGTACTTAAAAAAATGTCATGCAGGTGGAATACCTGTAGTTGGTCTGACATTTAAATACAATCTCCTGCTATAGGTTCATGACCATTTTGTGTGCTGCCAATGCTCGTAATTGAATTCATTTATCAACCAATCCATCAAGCTTTTCCATTTTATTATCAGCGTCTAATTCCAAATTAAATACTTTGTGATTTTAATAGGCATAGCTTTGATGGTAATTGGTGAATGATTATTCCCTAAAACCTGTATGTATGCTGTCGCTCCCCGACTTATGGATGGGTTAGGTTCCTGAAATCTCTTTGTGAGTCGAAAACTCCATAAGTCGGAAGTGCCTCTTATAGACTAAGTTCTTATGTACAGTACAGGCTAGCTTACTATACATGCTTATCAGTGGCGTCGCGTGCCCATTTAGGTTGGGTGTGCTTTTATTGAGGAGGGGGTTATGCAACCCGCGCTACAAAATTCACGTGTTAATTTGAGCGTACGATTGCATTTTTATCGACGTGTGAAAGTTTTAAGAGAGCATAGCGCAGCAGCGCTCTTCTTAATTGGTCTAATGCAATTAATCGTAGAATAATTTTGAATACTTTAATTCAGTAACTGATATAATTATGCATCACGCGCGCCGTTTATGTGAAAAGGGTTAACGCTTCGTTGTGAGAAGATTAGGATATCATTGGCAAATACTAGAGTGAAGCACGAATTATCTGTATTTTTCTACGATTTTTAAATATGTACAACTATATAATACGCACAGAAATCTGAAAAAGTAATCACTTGGGAAAATATTATTTTCCCGATTGAATCAAAGAAAGGCTTAAAAAACTCATTTCACTTACTTATTTATACACCAGTTCCAATCTCCTGTTTTGCCTTAGGAATTGTGTTAGCACATCATCATAAAATGAAGGTCTTTTCTTCAGTTCCACCAGCAATGTCTTTTCAATGGCGAGTGAACTTAGGCCGCATAACCTTTCCTGAGTTTGTGTTCCTCTATAACACGTATGTATTCTCTTCATAGCCGAAAAAGAACGCTCGACTGTAGCAGTAGAACTCGGAATCGTCATGATAAGTTCCGCTAATTTATAAATTTCCTTGAAAGCAACCTGAAGCTGATTTTCTTGCATGAATTTTAATAGGTGATGCACTGGTTTCCTCGCAAATTCATCAGAAGAAAAGAGCACTTTTAGTTCATTTTTTAGGCGAACGTAGTCAAAAACTGGTCCGTAGAAATCCTTTAATTTTTCTAGAATACCATCAGGAAAAGTTTTCGCATACTGATCATATCTTTCGCTACAAAGGAGTTGAAAAAACTCAAGTTTCGAAAGTGAAGAGTATCTTTCTTCCATCTCCAGGCACATGCAGTCGACTATTCTCTGGTATAATCGAAGGCACGCGCTCTTCTCCTCTTCTATAGATCCTTTTCGTCTTTTAGGCTTCGACTCCTCAACCGTATGCTTTTCCTTTGCAGAAACCCAAATATCATCAAATCCATGTTCCTTGTCATTCCTAAGCTGTTTCATAGTATCATGCACCTTTTTACAACAGTACAATATGTCATAGGATGATGTTTGCAATATATTATTCAAAACATCAATATAGCCAAACAGAACAGAAAAAATTTCTAACAGAAAAATTGTTTGAAAATCTTGCAAGAAATACAAAAAACCACGAGCTTTGATTACAGCATCCACGTCCCATTCCCCAGAATTCTCCACAATGTGTTCAAAAAATTCAATAAGTTGACTTCTGTGGCGTTTTACTGTGTTTGATAAACGGGAAGTAAAGTTCCATCTGGTTGGTGCGATGGAGGGTAATTTTTTAGCAACAAAATCTTGCAAAGCATTTACTCTTTTCGATGATTTAGAAAAATATGCTGCCAATCCACTGATAGTTTGGAAAAACAATCTACATTCCTTGATATTCGAGAGGCTTTGCTTCAGAACTAAGTTCAAAACGTGAGCGTAGCAATGCGTAAATATTGCTAAAGGATAGGCCTCGATAACTTTACTCTGCAACCCATTAATATGTCCACTCATTACACAGGCACCATCATAAGTTTGGCCGACCAACTTGTCCTTAATATTAAATTCCTCAACTCTGTTTACAACATGTTTAAAAAGACCACTAGACGTTCTATCATCACTTACGTCTGTAAATCCGATAAACCTTTCGTGTGTTTGCCCATTATGGACAAAACGAAAAACAGTTGATAGCTGCGATTTCGACATGACATCAGAAGTTTCATCCAGAAGAATGGCCACAAATGTAGCGGAAGAAATTTCTTTCTTTATAGCATCTTTAACCACATCAGATATAGCATTAATGATATCATTTTGTACTGTGGGAGAAGTTCCTCGAAATATAGTCGATGCCTTTAAATGACTGTCTAAAAGAGGATCATACTCACGGAGCACATTTAAAAATTCTATATAATTCCCTCGGTTGGCTGAATCTTCAGACTCATCATGACCTCTCAAAGGAAGCTCTTGCTTAGCCAAATAACATACAGCATCAATTAATCTTTTTAAAATGTCTCTATTATTCTTTACTTGTTCATTATGACGACTAATTTCAACTTTTCTTTGGCTGTCAATGAGAGTGTCAATTCTTTGTTTTCCAAACATCTTAAGATTTAAAAATGACTGAACATGTGGTTGGGAGCGCTCATGTTTTTGCACTGCTGCAGCTAAATGATTAAGATCGGAATACCCGTGCTTATTCCAAACACTTTTCTCTTTGGAGAATAATAAACAAGGCCAACAAAAAAGTCTTGACCGCACTTCACATCCAGTTAACCATTCTACTGGACCGTATTGTGAAACAGAGAAATGTCTCATGTACTCAGTTTTTGCATCTTTGTGCTTGCACAGTAAATTTGGAAGAGGAGGACGAGGCTTACCTTCTTCGACTATGTTCATACAATCCGCAAAAGCTCTGGCAGAAAACGGGGCATTCAGTACATCGTCAACACTGTTTACCATTGTAAATATGGGCAAAAAGTTATAAATTATATCTAAAAAATTATAAATATATGTTAAAAACTTGTCTAAATCGGTGTCATAAACACGTCGGTTCACACCTTACCCCACGCAAGCAAAACAGACGAAACTCAGAAAACAAAAACAGCATCTCATGACAAGTAACAACGTTGAATTGGATTGCTTCACACAATAGCCAATCACAACCGCTAACTACTTATGGGTGCTGTTGTCTCAGCGCACACCCTGCCACGCCTTCTGGACGGTTTAAAACCACAAGGAGGCTAAGAATTTTACCCGCTGCGCCATCTGTACGTATGTTTAAAGGGCTCAAAGCTGCTCGTATTACTTACCGCACACCCGGGCTATTAACGTGAATGTGATACAATGTTTACGCGCCGAAACTTCTCCTCTTCATGAAACATTGTATATTGGATTTGATTTTAGGAATCACGCGAAGCCAGAAAACGATTAGGGGAGTCTTTAACGGGAATAAATGCAAAAATATAATATCTGTGACACTGTGAATCCGTGGGTGTGCACCGCACACCTAGCACACCCTGAATATACGCCCCTGATGCTTATTAGTCTTTTTGTAATGGGCGGCACAGCAGAAATTTTATGAGAAAAACGTGAAAAAAATAATCCGAGAGATGTACAAACAGAAGTCAAGATTCATCTATTAGGCGATGTGGAACAATACTGAGATGCCTCTTCTTCTTCTGATGATCAGAATGTGCACAATGAGGGTAACACTTTCTTCCGAACATGATGCCAAGTAGTTCCCAAACACTGCTTGCTTACGTTATGCACTTACTGAATATTTCCGAGTCAACATTTTTTAAAATTCATGGGAATTAAATCCATTAAGTCAATAATCCGTAAGTCGAGGAGCATCAGTATATAAGTTATAGGAAAGAATTATTTGAGTACTGTTAGATTAATATGTTAATTGAATCTTGATTTCATCCAACAATTCTTTATATCATTAAAACAAATTTAATTTGAAATATTTTTTGTTATTCATTTAAAATAGTCTTTATCTCTTATAATTTCTTATGTTTTGATTATACCAATTGGTTGATTTTTTGCAGACGGAGTCTCAGCAATGCTACCATGCGTTAGAAGTTGTCTAGAGATGATAATGTTGCTGATAGCAGATAACTCAAGTGCAGGTTTTTTCAATTACCTGAATGTAGATGAAGGCCAAAAAATACTGCCATTGGGGAGTGTTTTGTTGAATTGGAGTGAAAGTGGTGTGAGTAGGTCATTATATGAAACTTTATAAACATTAAACGTGAGAAGTTTTGGGTCACTTGCCCTCGGAGCTTCTCGAACCTGCTCATGGCACTGGCTTCAGAGTGAAGATAGCATTTGAATAGTTAATTATTTTTAATTACAGTTGACCAATTTTAGTTATCGTAACGAATCACTTTTTATATGCCTAATGTCTTCCTTCATACTTATTGGTTGATAAGGATTCAGAATTATTTATTTGTTGAAAGAAATTGTGAACCTTAGAAAGTTTGCTTTGTGTGTGCTGCGAGAATAATTTTATGTGCATGTACTCCAAAAATTGTGGAAATTGTTCTTCTTTTGTATATCATGATACAATTAGAATTTAAAAAATGATGCAACATTGTTTGTACTACCTTTACAAGCAACTTCAGCTTCATAGTACATTCAGAAATACATAAACCTTAAACATTTGTGAATTTTGGCGACTGCCTTGTTAAACTTTTTTGAGATTTTTGATTTTTCTAGTCAGTTATGCACATAGTCCTATCCACATAAAAATATCGAGTCTCCAGCTCATCTGGAAGTGCCTAAACATTAGTATCCTCCTATATGTTATATCATAAGTAAAAAGTTCCCGAATTTATTTCATATTTAGGATGGTTGACTCTTTGATAATAGTGGATGCCAAGCAACACTTTCTTTCTATATCTTTCTTGTTAGGGTATAGAATTTATCACTATTGTTCCTCTTAAAAGTCATTTGTTAAATAGAGTTACTAGATACTGTGGAAGCAAAACCATGCACGATTGCCTCCACAAAGTTTACATTATTAAATCGCATATTCTTCATTGATCTCGCACACGCTACATCCTATATTGATGCTTATGACATGGAAAGGATCCCTGAAATTATTTTTGCGAAGACTTCATCCAAATACTTATACGTATTATAGGCGGAGGTATATCAGGCAAAGGATTGTTGAAAGTATAAAAAAAACATGAACTGGTGAGAAGTCCGTTTAAAGTACAGTAATATAAATAAATAAAAATATTTCTTTTATGAATCCCTCAGAAATTTGGTTGATTGATTAAAAGCTTCTTTTAACACAAATCTACTGGCAATTTGTTTGCATTCTGTGGACCTCCGTTTGTTTTGTGTGACTTTTACGGAGTTATTTTTCAACAAACAAACAAAAGTCGAAGAATATTTTTTTGAGTCTACGATTCTAGTAAGTATTGTTTGTTATTTTTCGAAATATCTTGTACATCGGTCAACCTTTTACAGGTCGTTGAAAAATTAATTTCTCCGTACAATTATAGGGTGGAATCTTTGCCAGATCCATCTTCGGCAAGATGCATCCCGCCGATTGATGATGAAAATTTGGAGAAACCTCATTTATTCGCTGATGCGCTTAACTTTTACGCCAACTTCTTCGCAAAAGTGGTTTAATTTCTGATCACATTAGTCAGGAGATTTCTGATCGTGCTATCGCCATCAGACGTGAGATGTACAATTGTATTGTGGGAATGATGGCCAACATGGTCCTCATCGATGATTACCTGCTTGGCGAAGATGACAATCTACTGAGGAAGAAGGCTGTTCTAGTCCAACTTCTAGTGACGGTCCATATGTGCCATCCCCAAAGAAAATTGTCAATTCTATCATTCCTCTGGAAACTAAAATTAATGTTCTTACTGCTGCGAAACTGAATCCATATTGGTCTCTAAAATCCCTTATTGCACGAGTGTCTCGACTTATTACGAGAAAGGACAGAATCAAAATATGGGAGAGAGATATTCTATCTGAAGGAAGTTTTAGGGATAAGCAGAATGCCATCGACAGGTGGGTTTATGATAGGTTTTGTGAAGCCCGAGTAAATGGAGACCACGTTACAATGAGAATTCTGCAGCAGTGGGGGATGGCAGCTGCTCTTCAACACATTTCCGGCGGATTTAAATTTGAGGCGTCACAATCCTGGGTGAAAATATTTAAAAGAAGGCACAAGATCCGCCAAAGACAGGTCGTGAGATACATTAGTCACAGAGAAAAAATATGCCCTGAAGAGACAATGAAGGCTGCCATGCTTTTTCAAGAGCAAGTCCAAAAGCTGATTTCTCTGTATGACCCTAATTTGGTAATCAATGCCGATCAAACTGGTAGCGAGTATCATGCCCAGATCAAGCGTACTCTATCCCATCAGGGTGAAAAAGCGACCGAAATTTATGTAAGTAAACTGAGCAAAATGACACATTCGTATACGGCCCAATACAGTATCACACTTTCGGGAAAGCTTTTGTCAAAAGTTTTCATTTGCCTGCAAGAACCTATGTGGAGATTTGGGCCGAAAGTGTTAGTGATGCTGTTGGCCACTGTAAGAATGTGTTCGTGACTTGCACGAATTCGGGGAAGTTGCATACTACCAACTATGAAATGTATTTGGACAAGGTATTAAAGCCATATGTGACAGAAAAAAAGTTCCTGCTTCTTATAGATTCGTGGTCAGGACAGACAAGCCAGGCCTTGTACAATGAACATGAATATGAACAACGAGCCAACTTGCGGCATCCAAGTTATTCCCCCAAAGTGTACCTTGGTGTGTCAGCCTTTTGATGTATACTTTTATCGTCAGGTTAAAATTTTCATTTCACAGCTGCAAAATGCTGGACAGTTGCTCCGGCAAAAGAGGGAAATCACCAGCCGTATGGATCTAAATAAAATACACTCGTTAATTCATAACCAGTTTTCAGCTCCGATTTTCCATGAAATGATCAGGTATGCATGGTTTGCATGCAAGCTCACTGATAAAAGAGAAGTCTTTTTCAACGTTAACCAAATAAATTTTCCCGATGATGTATTAAATGGAAAATGCATTTGCGAGGAGCAGAGTTTTGCAAAATGTTCTTGGTGCAGAAAGTTTATCTGTTTCAATGTTACTATGACTCTTATCATCCAGGAAACTGTGAAGAAATTTTCTAACATAAAGCAAAAGTTCCGTTAGTTAATTAGTATCCCTTCTAACTCTCCCCATCATTGGCCCCAGTGATGATTGGTGATTGTAGATTATTAATGCTTTTAATCAATCACCCAAATTTTTGAGGGATTCATAAAAGAAATATTTTTATTTATTTATATTACTGTACTTTTAACAGACTTCTCACCAGTTCATGTTTTTTTATACTTTCAACGATCCTTTGCCTGATATACCTCCACCTATATTACGTATAAGTATTTGGATGAAGTCTTCGCAAAAATAATTTCAGGGATCCTTTCCATGTCATAAGCATCAATATAGGATGTAGCATGTGCCGAGATCAATGAAGAATATGCGATTCAATAATGTAAACTTTGTGCAGACAATCGTGCATTGAGTTACTTGAGAAAAATATCCGAATCACCACCAAACAACATAGAAAAAAATAAAAATATCAACGTGGTTGCCCAGTTAAATTTTAATGCGAAAAAGGATTTGTAAAAGGAGGCGAAATGAAAAAAATACTATCAAGAGGGAATCGAACTCGCGCCCTTAAGCTTCGGACATAACCACTATAACCTCACCACCAACAATTCTTGGTCAATAGAGGAATGGAAGCATGAAGTGGTATTTTAATTTTATGCTCATTACTCTTGAATGGCTGTGATCGGTAAAAAAGGCATACACTGTGAAGATGAAAGTTTTACATAGCTGTTAATCTTTTTTTTAATTGTCATATGAGTTGGTCAAAAAACTAGGTTCTCTTATTTTGTTAAAGATGAACATCCCAAGTTTAAATGTTCTGGGACTTTCGTGATTTTTTTATTGTATTTACCCAAATCCAAGATGACCTCGAATCCTTTTAGTAGACAGTCAAAACAGAAAAAAAGATTTCATGGCCTTATTTCTCACAATGTATTTGTTGTATATTTCGAACATACCTACGTACTAGTTCATTCATTAATTTAAATGGTTGGTTTCAAATTTTTGTTTGAAAAGAAAGAATTTTTAAAATGTATTTTTAAAATTAACACTATTAATTGAATTCTGGATCATAAGTTTGCAATGAAAAATTGTAGTAGATAAAATTGTTTTATCACGTGTTTTATTTGTTTAAAAATCATCGATTAAATGTGTAATCATACTTCCTATGGTTCTATGACAACTCGTCGTGGTCAGTTCGTCATGCATTAATTCAACGCAGTAACAATTTGTCGCGCATCAATACATCGCACGACAAACTCATGGCGCGTCAACTCATCTCTCGACAAATTCGTCGCGATACACCATGACTAGTGAATGGCAGGGGGAGACACTTTTCAACAAAATAATTTTTCTTTATATTTCGTTAATACCAGAATTACGCGAGACACATTGGACGGTGCATGGCAAGGAGTGGCATCCAACCAAAATTGTATCCCCCTGCCGTACACTAGTCGTGGTGTCTTGCCTTCCAATTTGTCCAGCGATGGATAGATGTGTGATGAGTTTGTCGTGCAATGTATTGATGTGTGATGAGTTTATCTTGTGACGAATTAACGCGCCATGAATTAAAGGATGACGAATTGACGTGCGATCAATTGACTGCAATGTATTGACGGTATACGATTTCATACATAATTTTCACCAGATTTTTACAAGCGGAAATTTGGAAAAAAGAACATCTTGGATTGGGGTAAATACAGTAATTAAAGCATAAGTGGGTGCGAAATTTTCACAAATTGCTCACCAGGTGGGGCATTTTTATGTGATTAAGTTAAGGTGTGGAATTCGGATATATCATCAAAAACAAAGTTATATGTTATGGAAATCCTGAAATTGATTGTTGAACAGATAATTTTATTAACAATTTGAAAGTGATTTTTTAATTTTTCACCACATATTTTCATTCGCTATTCCCATTGTATATGACGGCATATTTCCTCAAATTTATTTGTCTTGGTGGAACTTTTGAGCACATACTTCAAGTTGTGATTGTGTGGATAAATTCAACATTGTAAATCACTCCTGAAGTGGAGGGTTGCCTACTCTATCCCTGCAGCCAATAAACTAATGTAAGTTACATCACTGGTTAAAATATCCTAAGATTACATCATGTAACCTTCGGATATTTTAGCACCAATATGAAGTGCCTCCTAAGAAATTTTTTAAACTTTCTTGTTCCTAAAATTACCTCTATAAACAAAAGTTCAACCGTATAATTAGTGAAGTGTCACCACAGAAAAATATTGCCTGAGAAAATTGCTTTATATAAATATAGACGAAGAATAGTGTAAAACGTATTTCTGACCAATCACACTTTCTCACTAGGGCAAAATACATCCGAGCTCTGAACTCATCAAATGAAAGTCCAAGCCAAAAGTGCCATTAGAGGTTTTATTGCTTGTAAACTGTACCAAAATATCTCTTTTTCAAATGCATACACCGTCTCAGAGTGTGACCACCATGTGGAAAAAAATCACTAGATGGCAGGACACTTTTATTTGCACTTAATCTACAGACGATTTTCTTTTCATAGCGCGCATATATGTGCACTCCTCACCTGGCGAGCGACTTCTATGTGTACATATATACGCTTAGCCCACTTAAGTAGTTAAACATGGTTTTTTGACTTCCTGAAAGAAGATGGTTCTTGTACATATCATGCTTGTAAGAATGGAGGCTGCAGGCACTGTCTTGCTGCTATCAAGAATGAAATAACCACTAATTCATCCGAAAGTGCATCCAACACTTTTTACTTTGTAATTCTATGATGTAGGGCAGAGGTTCTTAACCTTATGCATCTTGAGTTCCGCTAACCATTTTGTCAAAAACTCTGGGTCCCAGTATGATAAAAACATCCATCTTTTCCAAGAAATGGAATTTTCATAAAATGAATTTTAGTATTACCTATACATATATGAATTATTAATTTAAAAATTTCAGAACATTAAATATTACAATAATTTTGTTGAGAAAAAGGTTTATATTAATTATTTTTGCAACTTCACATCCTACCTAGATGACCTCTGGGTCCCCACTTTCCAATAAATCATTCTTACCATTATAAAGTACCAGAAAATTTTATGTACACCCAGGGCCGGATTTACCCAGTGCTGTAATTAGGCTAGGGTGAAGGTGGTATTTGCCATAGGCACCACTTGGAAAAGGTGCCATACATTCCCACAAAAACTGCTAAAAGTTTATTTTCCCTTAAATAATTATTAATTTAATACTCAAATTTTAAAGTTATTGATAAGAAATACTACATTTTTTATGATAATACAACAAAAATAATTCTACATAAGGTGTTTCATTTAAATTTTGCTATAGGTGCCATATCTCCCAGCAATGCTGGATTTACCCCAAGGCAGACTAGGCATGTGCCTAGAGCATCAAAATCAAAGGGGCATCAAAATAGCTTGAACCACTTCCCTGATTCACCTGAGTATACTCGGGTCGAGGTGAAGGTCAAATTCTGACAAGCCCAAGTATACTCTGGCTAATGTATTCTTTCCTTTCAAAACAACCGAGTTTTTTTCGGTCCTTCCTAGAAGTTTATTTTAAGACCATCAGAGGTCATACGGAGAGACAATTTAAATTTATCGTTGTGAGTTTTTCGAAATATCAGGGTACTGAACTCACAGTCGTTTGCATTGCTGATGCCAAATTTTACACTTTACAACCCAGTTGCTTCGATTGCTACTCCAGATGTGTTTTATATTGTACATATACAGGTAGTTCTCGATTCGCGCAGTTAATGTGTTCCTGAAAACTACCATGTAAATCAAATATCCGTAAATCGAGAACAATTTTCCCATATAAAATAATTGAAATGTCCAGGTTAGAGGGAGTGCGTTCCTGTATTACCCTACTCAACATAACCAAAATTTCAAATTTTAATATAGAATACAATACAATAAGTTAATACAATAATTTCAAGTAGAAAATAAACTTAAATCTGAGACAAATAAATATGTAGTAAGAAAGGCACATTAACTGCTGTGCCAGACAAGCTTACTGGAGTTGGTGGAGAGGATGAGGTGAGTGGAGGAGTTATTGGGGGAAAGGGTCATCCGCATTGGATGACACTGAAGGCGACAGTGGGGGAGAAGATTGAGTGGAGGAAGTAGAAGAATGTTTGCTTGATGTAATGGAAGGGCAAAACAATTCATGAAAGCACAACAATATGGAATGTTCGTTCACTATAAAGTCATGCAGAAGCTGAGGCCGATCCCAGTGGGAAGTGACTTATGAGACAAGATGCCTGCACTTGTCGTACACTGCTGCCAATGTAGCAATAGAGTTGCCAGGATTTCTCGCATTGTGCTTTAAAGGTTCATTTTAAACAGAGTAGGAATGTAAATTTTTGGACCGTGTAAATTGAGAATGCCTAAATTAATAAACCATGTAAATTCAAATTCACGTAAATCAAAACTGCGCAAAACAAGAACTGCGCAAAACAAGAACTGCCTGTATACAGTAATACCCTGATATACGTGAAGGGTGCATTCCTGGAAAAGACACATATATATCAGGGTCTAAAATAAATGTATTGTATAAGTATTTTTGTAGCATAATTTACAACTTCTTCATTTTAGACTTAAGGAATATTACCAGTTTAATAGAATTAAATAATAATAACAAAGAAATAAACACCTGCATGTTTTTGAAGCCGTATTGTAAATATTTTGCTTTTAAATCAATATAGATACATAAAAATATAGGAGAATGAATAATGTGTGACAGAGAAATGCTACATGCAAACTGCAGTGCTGCAGTTAAGTATATGTAAACAAATTCGTTTATTCGCTGAGAGCTCTCAATTGCTGATTGGCTGTAGAGGTTGGCACTACTTTGCATTTTTTGTTGTTTACAATTTTTACTTTAATGTTATTCTAGATAACAAAAGAAATATTTTATCAAGTGTATTGCATAAAAACAAATCTGCGTATATCGGGGTCGCGGGATATTGCTGTATATACATATAATACGTAATTTTGTTCTCAATTATGTAGTTACCACTAAAGAAATGTTAGTTTTGAAACGAATCTTACTGTCATACACCATGAAATCATTCTGGCCTTTGAACAAAGATCCCAGGTTGACGTATGCTATATTGACCTGGCTAAGATGTTTGATACAGTTGACCAAAGATTTCTTCATAAATTAAGCAATAGATTTAACTGGAAAATTATCTCTATTCCCAACCACAGCATGTTGTACTTAATGGCCACTCCTTGTCCACTACTTCAGTCTTCTCCGGTGTACCCCAGGGTAGTGTCCTGGGACCTCTACTATTTACTCGTAATCTGTACATTGATGATTTAGTCGAGGTTATTGCTTCACATGATTGCCAAATTCTTTTATAAGTGGATGACTGTAAAATTTTCAAAAGGGTTGACTCCGATGAAGACAAGCAATGTCTCCAAGCTGTGCTTAACTCATTGACGGAGTGGTGCTCCAAGTGGAAACTTAAAATAAATCCATCTAAAAGCAAACATTTGTCCTTTACCCTTAAATCCTCAAATTTCCCTTCCTCTTACAGCTTACTAGGGAAACCCATTCCTATAGTTTAATCCCATGAAGATCTTGGAGTGATTTTTGATGCTAAATTAAATTTTTCCCAACACATCGAGAAGATTTCTGTGAAAACAATGTCTTTACTTGGTGTTCTCTACAGATTCACTGACATTTCCAATCCGTTAACTCCTAAGACTTTCTTTAATGGCTGTGTTGCTCCCATACCAAATTACTGCTCTCCTATTTTGACCACTGCTGCTTCTTCAAACATAAAACGCCTTGACTCTATATGAAAGTTCTTCTACGCTATAGTTTGACATTGCACGCAGGATGGAGCACCCTCTTTAAGCATCCCCTCCATTTCTCATAATCGTCTTATTACAGATCTTAATTACCTTCATTCTCTCATCAATGGTATCTATTGCTCCCCTGTACTTTCATCCTATTTTCTCTCTGTGTTCCACCTAGCTCCACTCGCCTTCAAAATCTTTTTATTTACCAAAATTTCAACTCTCCGTCTCCCAACGCTCTCTCTCTCTCTTACCGCCTTCCATTTGCATATAATTCCTTATTGGCTTCACTTCCGAATCTTGACATTTTCTCACCCACTTCTTTCCATAATTAACTGCCTACTACATAATCCTACATTTCCCTAATTTCTGGCGCTGTTTTGTTATGATCATTTCAATTGCTGTTAATATTATTGTCTCATATTTATTATAGTTACTTATTTTAATGTTATGTTATTCGTTACAGTTATATGTTTCAATTTAATGGAGCCTCTGTGCTGTTTTTAAAACTAAATAAATACATAAATAGGAATTGAGGTCAATTCCTTCGTATTTTCAATAATATGCATATTTTAAAGTTCGCTAAAATTATTAATAAAATTTGTAATAGTACCGTATTTATCCGAATCCAAGACGAGATTTTTCCAAATTTCAGCTTGCGAAAATCGGGGGTCGTCTTAAATTCAAGTACGAAGTCGCAGTGGCGGATTTAGGGGGGGGGGGTGTCGTACATGGCGCACGCCAGGCGTCCCGTGACACATGGCAGTGCTTCTCAACTTGGATTACGCGGAACCATGGTGTTCTACGAAAGATTGGGATTCCGTGTGGATCCGCGAAAATGGAGGAAAAAGGCTCGATATCCTTACCGCTCAGTTATTCTAAATCTCAAATTTCTCCCTCACACTCAGTGGCGGATTTAAGGGGGGTCGCACTTGACCCCGTCGAAATGTTCCTGTATATAATCTCAGAAATGTTAAACGTCTCAATTTAAAAGTCAGTGGAACCTCTCAATGATTCCATAGAAAAACGATCGTTAAGAGGTCAAAAAATAGGGTAGCCGTTAGGAGCGGTTTCACTATATATTTAGATTGCAAGGCCCCCGACTGCTTAGCGCCAGGGGCGCCCAAATGTTTAGCGCCAGGGGCCACAGGAGGCGCAAATCCGCCACTGTGAAGCCGTATACCGTCAATACATCGCGGTAAATTGATCCCACGTCAATTCGTCATTCTTCAATTCGTGGGGCATTATTTCGTCACACGACAAACTCGTCATGCGTCAATACATCGCTAGACAAATTCGTCGTTAGAGATTCGTCGCGAAACAAATTGGAAGGCGAGACATGATTTGTGTACGGCAGGGGATACAATTTTGGTCGGGTGTCACTCCTTGCCATACACCGTCCAATGTGTCTCGCGTAATTCTGGTATTAATGAAATATAAAGAAAAATTATTTTGTGGAAAAGTGTCTCCCCCTGCCGTTCACCAGTCATGGTGTATGGCGACGAATTTGTCGAGAGATGAATTGACGCGCGATGAGTTTGTCGTACGATGTATTGATGCGCGACGAATTTTTATACGACGTATTGATGCGCGTCGAATTTACGTGCGACGAACTGACCACGACGAGTTGTCAGAACCGTACGAAGTATGATTACGCGTTTAATCGATGTTTTTTAACAAATGAAACACGTGATCAAACAATTGTATCTACTGAAATTTTTCTTTGCAAACTTACGATCAGGAATTCAATTAATAAAGTCAATTTAAAAAATACATCTTTAAAACTTTTTTCCAAACAAAAATTTGAAACAAATCATTTAAATTAATTAATGAACTAGTATACCTAAACTGAATTCGTGTGTTCAAAATATACACCAAATACATTCAGTGAGAAATAAGGTCATGAAATTTTTTTTCTGTTTTGACAGTCATCTTAGATTCGGGGTCGTCTTTGATTCGGGTAAATACGGTAATTGATTTTTGAAGTGCATCAATGGCTATGGTCATTTTGCATTGTTAAGAAAACTTATTATTAAAAAAGGAATGCATTTTCTCAATTGTATCTCTGTGATCTTTCTGAAACTGAAATAAAAAATTGACTTTTTTTACCCTATATTGTAAAAACAGTCATCAGGGAAGCAGTAAAAATATACAGTCCGGGACAAAATGATTTGCCCACGTAAAAAATGAAAATTTTCTAATCGGTTATGAGAGCTTCTCAAGCAAATCCCATAAATGAAGGAAAAATTACTCCTGGACTCGAACTCTGACACTTAGGAAAAGAGTAATGCATTGTTGCCCTTAAAATCAAAAGGAATAACAAAACAATACCAAATTTTGGCACATTTGGAGGCTGTCAAAAACTATAAGGGAACTAAATAATATTAAAATCACCAACGGAGGGCATATAACCTCCTCGTAAATGAATACAAGCGGAAAATTCAAATTACTTTCTCGTGGGAAACCTGGTGGGCATTTTGAGCCATGCAGAAACAAAGGAAAAACATGCAGGCATAAAAATTAAAAACGCTATTGTGCTAAAATAAGGCAACTTAAAAACTCGTTAACGATGAAATTGTATACACAAGATCAGCGTTACCGAGAAAAGTCTAAAAACAACTTCCATAAAATCCTCATTTACACATGAGTGCAAAGTAAACATATTGTCTTTATTTCTATTTTCCAGTCATTTATTTGTATTGATGAATCAAAATGCTAATCTCACCTATCTCGATTCTTTTTTTGTTCTGTTTATTAAAGTTTCGAAATATTTCATTAAAACCCTGTTTGTAGAACGGGTACAAACAGAGCTTTTTAAAATCCACTCCCAGATGATGATATTAAGAAAATCCCAAAATTATCCCTATATTCGAATAATTAACCGCCTGAGTGCCCTTACTGCGCGTGTTAGTCTACTGCGCACTGAGCGGCTACAGAAACAGGCACGTACGATTCCGCCAGGTATTTGCATCTAACTATTTTTCGCTTGTTCGAGAGCTTTGCTTAGGTGGTACTGACCTACAATGTATCTTTCATTCAAAATGCACATTTCATTTTTATTCTTTTACGTAACTTATACCACTTGCATCTCAGCAGTACTCGTGCAAAGTTCAACCATGATGAAATAGATTAGTTTCTTATTATTATCCATTTTAAGTCTGCTGCAGTCCCAATATTCAATGCTCACTCAGGGGATGGTAACTATACCAATTCATCTGAGCTTCAAAACGATGAGAAATTAAACAACCTTTCAGAAATACTCGAAATCAAAGTTAACACTCGTGTTCGCCGACCCTCTCTACGGATTTTGAGGGCCCTGAGTATCTTAATATGCCCCTATTGCTCAATATAAACCATTGATGATATTCATCTTAACATTAACCTTTATATTAACCATTAATGATGGAGTGTATGTGGGGTTTTCGAACTCCTTTGACCAAAACATAATTAACGAGCTCACTAGGGGTAATTAAATTTTTAAAACATGGCTATACAATAGCCATAGTTTGTCATTATACTTTAATCAGTTTATGCAATATTTATTTTATTATTTAGTGCAGATGAATACTGTAGATGAATACTGCAGATGAGTACTGTTTGGCATTCATCTCGGCTAGGCTGTTCCCGTATCTTGCCCAGAAATAAACGACATCAGTTTGAGTTGAGGTTCAAAGTATGACTTCAGAGGAAAAATTACAAAGAACAAGCCACAACCAAAACGGAACCTCTGTCATTCTCGCTTTTCCAGCGATTCGCAAATCAACATTCGTTTAAAGACTGCTTCAGTCCCAATATTCAATGCTTATGCAGGGGATGGTAACTATACTAATTCATCTGAGCATCAAAACGATTAGGAATTAAACAATAGCCTCTAAGAAACACCCCAAATCGAAGTTAACACCCTTGAAAAAAAATATCAGAAGAGACAGTAGATGAACGGAGCGATTATCACGACAGTGAAAATGGTCTGCAGCAAACTTTAATGCCTCCAGACATGATTATTATTATTATTATTTATTTTTAATTCCATAAAAATTGCATACACAAAGCATTACAATTGTCAGGAGCTGTCATAGAGGACATTCACAACATATATATATATACAGTCAAACTCGTTTATAACGAGCACGGTTGTAACGAGTTCACGGCTATAGTGAGCAAATGCTACCTCCAAGATAAGTTTACGAGCATTTACATACAAATATTTCACGTATATAACGAGCACGCTTCACGGATATATCGAGCAAACTTTGACCACTTCTCACTGTCTCAAACGCGGCGGCGGTCACCCCCTTCAATCCTCATAGTGACCCAAAATATGTAACCTTGTGTTCTTGAGTCCAGCCTCTAGACCCTATCCCTCGGGGAGGTTAAAGACCGCGGCGTTGTTGTTAAAAAATAATCCCTTCGTCCAAACCAAGAATTCCCAACTTGCAGGTACAGTGGCACTCGCGGAGGTCCTTTGTTCTCTCCACCCAACCCCCAGCACTTTTACAGCCAGGAGGTTGTGTTTGGAAGGGGGTAAGGGGTAAGGGCATGTACAATGGCGCCCACCCCTGTCGCTCAGCCGAATGCATCCAACACCCTTTCCCACGTAAAGATGGGAAATCCTACGTTTAATCCGTCTCCTCATTAACTCTTCCTGGAATTGGTATGCTCGCAGTTTGCAAAGAAAGTTCGTAGCGTTGATCACAAAAATCAGTTGAGATTTTGCCCTTGAACGAGTAACATGTCCGTACATAAAAGGAAGTGTTTGTCTAATCGCGAAAAAGTTGATATTATTCGAGAGTTAGAACGTGGTAAAAAATGTTGAAGTGTGTAAAAAATTTAATTTATCGTCGTCTACGGTTTCAACCTTATGGAAAAACAAAGAAGCATTTTATCTGCACTAGAGAACAACCTAACAACGACCAAGAAAATAAGGAAGTGCGACTTGGGTACTGTTGATCAAGCACTTCTGGAGTGGTTTAAGAGGCAGAGAAATGCTGGTTTTCCCATCAAGGTACAGGCAGATAAATTTGCAAAACAGTTAGGACACGATAACTTCACATGCAATAACGGGTGGCTTGATCGTTTTAAAAATCGGCATAACATTGTTTATGCGAAAGGCCCTGCCAGCAGATTCAAAAACGGCAAGTGAATGGGTGAAAAGTGTTTGGGAGGAGTGTCGAAAAGGTTACAGAGAAGAAGACATCTACAATGCCGACGAAACTGGACTGTTTTACAACATGATGCCTGATGCAACGTTAAAATTCAAAGGTGACAAATGTGTTGGTGGCAAAAGACCTAAGAATCGTTTAACAGTTTTAATGTGCGCAAACATAAATGGGACTGACAAAAAAAAACTTTTTGTTATTGGTAAGTCACAAAAGTCACGTTGTTTCAAAAATGTAAAGAAGCTTTCCGTTAAATATGCAGCTAATAAAAAGGCATGGATGACTTCCAATATTTTTCAGAAATATGTAAGTCAGTGGAACAACGAGTTACGGAGGAAAAATAGAAACATTCTACTCCTTGTCGATAACTGTCCTGCGCACCCACATATGCAATGTAAAACTGGTGTTTTGCCTCCAAATGCGACTTCTATTTTGCAGCCAATGGACATGGGGATAATTAAAAGTTTTAAATGCCATTTCAAGCGATTTTTTGTTCTACAGTTGATTAAAAAGGAGGGAAAGAGGTTTAGATGGCAACGACTCTGTATTGGATGCAATTCATTTGATGACAGATGCATGTTTCACCTACAACGATCATAAACTGTTTTCGAATGTCTGGTTTAATATCGGGAGAATTTTCGATTGATAACCATAACGTTGATGAAGATCAGAATGGCTTAAAGAAAATGGAATTGCGAATTTTTACCATGTAATGACATTGACAATTTTGTTCATGTTGATGATGATTTGATTACCAGTGGAATTCCTACGGAGAGTGAAATAATAGAGACAGTATAAAGCACAGCAGACAGTGATGAAGACAATGTTGAATGTGTCGAAGACACAATCCTTACTCAGGATGCCGTGGAAATATTAAATGATTTTTTTAAAACATTGACATTTCCGATGGTGTTTTTAGTGCACTAAGTGTAATAAGAGGAAACTTCAAAGTGAAATCTATGAACCAGGCTACTATTCAAAGTTATTTTTGTAAAAAGGGGTGTGATATGTACGTATGTTTACTTTAAATTTCCTAGTTTATTCTCATTTTTAGGTTTTTCATAAATTTACTAAATAACCTTTCTGTTTATATATTCACTTTTACTTCTTATGTCTTATTTCACCATACGCATGCATCCTTTTGCCTTCACGGATATTAAGTTTAACGGCTATAACGAGCAAAACTAAACAGTCCCGTGGCACTCGTTATAGCCGAGTTTGACTGTATATATATATATATATATATATATATATATATATATATATATATATATATTAACTAAAGGAAAAGAAATGGTAGTGATGAGGGTGGCAACAAGGTATATAGTATATATATGTATATGTATATATATACACATATATATATATATATATATATATACATATATATACTATGGGAGTTACATATCAAAGCAAACATACAAAAAATACAGAGTGAGTACATAATACATATGCTACATTTTCTTATATGTTCTATGTTTCATATTTTATAATTGTGCAACTAGCCTTCATCAAAAATCATCATATATATTTGAAAGTAAGAAAACATATTCAAACTACAATCTCAAAATACAGCAATATTTAAATATAAAACAAATAAATTACATGTTAGAGTTTCTTCCTGTTACATGTTTTTGGAGTAGCATACATCAATAAATTCTTCAACTGAGTAAAAAGCATTCTCCAGTAGAAATTTGTACATTTTGTTCTTAGAGTCTTTTTCTGATCTGCTAGACTTAAGGTTGGGAGATAAAATATTGAACCATTGAATACCTTTATATTTGGGTAGGCTTTCATACAATTTTAGTCTATGTTGGATAAGATGGTAAGAGGAATTGCCTCTAGTGAAGTGTTCATGGACATCTTTATTACATATTATATCATCCAAAGTAGCTAAATATAGCAATGTCCTATATATTACAATGGAGGGGAGTGTCAGTAGTTTAAGGTCAACAAAAGCCAGCCTACATGTTTGTTTCAGGGGTAAGTTTGCTATATAGCGTATTGCTTTCTTTTGTAAGATGAAAAGCTTCTGTAAATTTGTTTTACTAGTGTGCCCCCATAATTCAATTCCATAGACAAGGTATGGGTAAATCAATCCAAAATAAGCAGTTTTCATAACTCCTTGTGTACAGCGATATTTTAGGTTTCTTAAGACGTAAAGATTTCTGCTAATTTTATGTGATATTTCATCTATATGGTAATTCCAGCTTAGTTTTTCATCAATAATTAAACCAAGAAATTTTGTGCAGTGGTTTTTCATTATCATGATATCTCCTACAAAGTAGCTATTTTCTGAGTCATATAAGCATGGGGAGAATTCTATAAAGCATGATTTTTCAGTGTTTATTGTGAGAAGGTTTTCATTATAATATTGTGCAATGCTGTTTAAGACAACATTTCCCATTATTTCCAGTTGAGAGTACAGCTTATCAGCAATTGTGATAGAAGTATCATCCGCATACAAAATTATAGTCCCATCATTAATAACAGATTGGATGTCATTTATATATAATAAGAAGAGCAAGGGCCCAAGAATTGAGCCTTGGGGAACTCCATTGGTAGCAGTGACATTAGATGACATAATATGTCCTTGGCATGTCTGTAGTTTTACTACCTGCTTTTGGTTTGTTAAGTAAGATTTGATGAGACTATGGGCTTGACCTCTTATTCCAAAATTTTCTAGTTTTTCAAGTAGTATGTCAAAATTTATGCAGTCAAAAGCTTTTGATAGATCCAAGAAGATACCAGTGGAGTTATTTCCTTGATCAATATTGCTGATAATTTTTTCCAGAAAGATGATTGCCGCAGTAGTGGTAGATTTGCCCTTTATGAATCCATGTTGGGTGTTACGGATTATGTTATGGCGTTTGAGGAAAGGTGTGAGTCTATTCAGCAGTATTTTTTCAAATATTTTGGAAAAACATGATATCAGAGATAAGGGCCTGTAGTTCATTACATCCCTTTTGTCACCCTTTTTATAAATTGGATGAATTACAGATATTTGAGAGCATTTGGAAAGATTCCTTCCTCAAAGGCTTTGTTAATGGTGTTAGATAAAGGAGAGGCAATGGATGATGCACATGCTTTTATGGCAGTAATAGGAATACCATCATATCCTGCAGAATTTTTTGCTTTCATGTTTTTAATTATGCTTTTGACCTCTGTGTCATTAGTTGGGAAGAGGTAGATACTTTGAGCAACTCTATTATTCAAAAAATGTTTATCCCTTGGAGTGTTAGGTAGTTTTTTGGATATTTTTGCAGCCATTGTGTTGAAAAAACTATTGAAATAATTTGCAATTTCCATTGGATCTTTGATGGTGGCTTTATTGATACATATTTCAGTGGGGGAGGAAGTTGGTGTTTCCTTTCCTCTGGCCTGGTTAATAATATTCCATGTACTTTTACTAATATTATTCAAGTTTAGGATATAGGCATCATTGTATTTCTTTTTAGTTGTTAACACTAAATTATCAAAAAACTTTTTGTAATTTGAAAAATCATGTTTACTATTAATGTCTCTATTTGATAAATATATTTGTTCAAGATGGCAAAGCTCTGCCCTGGCTTTTCTGATTGAAGCATCAATCCAGTTACTTTTTTTTGTTATTTTATTCAATTTTTTTACAGTTGTGATAGGGCAACTGAGGTTGAACCAGTAGGAGAAGGTTTCAATGAGGTTATTATATTTGCCATCTGCTGTATTATTGAGTGTCACACCAGACCATTCTTCATTCATTGTTAAATTTTGAAGGCGCATTAGGTTTTCTTTCTTACAGTTATGCACTTTAAATGGTATGTAATGTGGTGGGCTTACTAAATTTCGATATAAGTTTATGCTAATTTTTATAGGTAAATGATCAGATAGTGAGGAATGAATTACTAGAGAGGTTAATGCAGAAGGATTTAGATGAGTTAAAATATTATCTATACAGGTAGCTGTGATATTTGTTATCCTTGTAGGTGAAGATATGGTATGTTTTAAGCCAAATAGTTCAATAAATGAGATAAATTTTTTACTGTTTCTTGTATTTTCCAATATATTCACATTAAAGTCACCAATAATAATCAATTTACTCTTTAATTTTGGCTGCATGTCTTCGATTATTTGTGTTATATCCATATGAAGAGCATAAATATGTTGACAAAGTTAACTTGACCGGAAAATTCAACTATCAAGATTGATAATACACCAATCATTGTGTATCTATCGGTGACTCGAATGTCATCAAAGGAACTGAAGTTGAAATGACGGACGTGAGTGATTGGCATGAAAACGACGTTGAAATGTTTGACATGAGCGAAGAGTGCGGCGATTGAAATTTGATGGAGCATGATGCGAGACCAATTCACTCATTCCAGAGTGTACAAGTGGCAGCGAGCATTCCACAAAACATAGAGAGGCCCGAAAAAGCTGCCAAACTCATATCTGGAGACCATTCTACATAGGGTTTGTCGGTTTTTAAAAACCAGGTTTAAAAACCCGATTTTTTGGATAAATTTGTAAAATTCGAAAACCGGGTTTTAAATAAAAAAAAACGGTTTTAGTTACTAGAATTAATATGTAAAAATTAATTAATTATTTAATTAAAAACGTTAACATTTTGACTTGAAATTGCCTCGGGCACAAGCATATTGTATTAAAACTAATCTTCATGAGTCAGGCGAATGTTTGACATGCAAATCTGCAAACGCATTCTATTATGCTATTCTATGTGGCAGCACACAGACTGACCGATGACATCAGCTGTGTTGCTCACGTGCACCCCACCAGACCAGACCAGTTTAGTCCTGCGTACTACCCGTACTACGCAGTACACAACGCGCCGCGACAGCTCCGTTCACTTGAGTTTGATCACAAGCAGGAATAGGAAGTTTATGTTATTGCTTGTTATTATTCTTGTTTTAGTTAGTAAAAACGAAAACAACGTAAGTAAATTTATTAATGCCTATTCTAATAATATAACATTCTTTCATTATTAAATATTAATATCATTGATAAAAATATCTAAAATATTTCATTTGATTTTTAGACCAAAATGAATGTTGCAAATAAATCGGAGGTTTGGGATAATTTCAAAAACGACCCTCCTCCTGCTCACAAAAACAAGCCAGTATTTTTAATTTCGTGAAAAGGAGCAGTTTAGAAGAAATTATAGCAAAACTTGCTGCAATGGATGGATTGTCCATTAATAGCATTACAACAAGCTCGTTCGTACGAGAGTCTTTGCAACAACGGGGATATTCATTACCAAAATACAACTCTCGAGTAATGGATCTCATTCACACGTTTTATGACAATGCCAAACGCGAAACTATAAATGAATTGGATTATATTAAGAAGAATGAGAAAAAATTTTCTATAACTTTAGCTGAGTGGACTAGCAAAAGAAATCACAGATATTTGAATATCAACGTACACCATTTTGCGGAAGATTTTAATTTGGGTTTAGTTCCAATAGCTAGTTCCTGCGATGCTAAGAAAACATTAGAATTAGTTTCTGAGAAGCTACAAATTTTTAACTTGGATCTAGCAACCGACATAGTTGCAGCGACAAATGATGGTGCCGCTGTTATGAAAAAATTTGGCCAATTATTACCTATAATTAATGAACTATGCTATTCACATGCCATACACTTAGCAGTTACTGATGTGTTACATAAAATAAAGAAATAGCTGAAACTGATGTATATGTTACAAGTGAGGAATCGGAAGATGACGTAGTGTGAAGATGACTATGGTGAGGATTTTTTAAATTCTCTTGATCTAGATAACGACTGTAGATTCCCTATGTTGTCTGACAATTACAAACAATCAATTTCCCAAATTATAAAAATTTGCAAATTTTTTAGAAAATCTCCCGTAAGAGATAGCATCCTTCAGAATTATGTAAAACAAGAAAAAGGAAAGGAATTAAGTCTGATTCTTGACTGCCAAACAAGATGGAATAGAAATAGATTTATAACATTAAAAGAATGTGTTGTTTTAGCTTTGATTGATATTGGTGCTTCTCATATGTGGAATGAAGCTCAATATCCTAAAATCATGGAGCTTCTTAAAGTGTTGGGACGAGTACATCTAGCAGCTGAGGCCTTAGGGCGGCGAGATGCCAATTTATTAACAAGTGAAGGCATATTTGAATTTCTGTTAAATGAACAAAAAAATTTAAAGACTGAAATTAGTTCCAAATTATTAAATGCTTTAGAAGTACGAATTCAAGAAAGAAGACAAGTTTGATAGGTAACCCTTTTGCTATATTTGCAAAATCCACAAAACATTTCAACAAAGAAATCTAGTGTATTTCCACTAGCTTCAAAACTCGATATTATTAAGTTATCTGGAAAAATATTGTCTAGAATATATCCAAATTCTTGTATGGAATCAGATTCCGATGATGAATATATCGGAGACGGAGAAACTATTAATCAGGGCAATGCTCTAAAAGAAGCCATGGAAAAATCAATTCATAGGTTTATTGAGGAACCTGAAGAAATAACATCAAATCCGAAGACACTGAAGGCCGAATTTTCAGTATTTGAGGCAACCAATAAAAGAACAAAGAATTTAGATTTATTATTTGATGCCATGGAAACGATAAAACCAAGTTCAGTAGCCAGTGAGAGAGTATTTTCTATTTCAGGCAATTTTGTATCTAGAATAAGAACAAGATTAAGTAATCGTTCAGTGGACATTTTATGTTTTTTGAAATCATATTTCCTGGAGAAAATACTAAATGAAATAATAATTTATATTTTGTACGGATTTTAGTTATTTTAGTTTTTTTATTTGGTTTTGTATGGGGTATATTTTATTTTGTTATATTTTTGTAGTTCCATAAATATTAAATAAACTGAAAATTTAAAAAATAAGTGTAAATATTTTCTTAGTTTTAATTATATTTTGTTTTTTTTTGGTGTAAAAATTCGAAAAGCGGTATAACCAGTTTTCTTTTAAATACTGGAATTCGAAAACCAGTTTTTTCAAAAGTCGGTTTTTTTATAAACCCTAATATTACACCTTCTAAACCAACTCATTGATTCTAGTATATGGCCCCAAAATGCTGTGATTAACAAGTTTGTTTTCCCTAAAACTGGAATTGGTAATCAGAATAATAAGTCTTTCAGTGATAACGTAGGAAATGAAGATTTGACGAAAAACTGTATTGACAACCATAATGAGATTCCTAAGCTTAGATCAATGTGACTAGACAGAAATGATAAATTCGTTGCTTTCTCTGGTAGTGAGCTTATCCCAAATTTAATAAAACTCAAAATTTTTCATTTAAATGTGCAATGCCTTCAGCACAAAATTGAACAGCTTGAATTGTTTCTAACTGAAATTAATCCCGATGTTGCATGTGTAACAGAACATTGGCTAATTGATAGTGAAGTTAAACTTTTAAACCTTCCTGGTTATAGAGTGGCATCCTATTTCAGCTGTAATGTCTCCAAAAATGGTGGTGTATTAATTTTTGTTGAAAATGAGCTTCTGGCTAGGGACTCAAAAAATATAAGTAACCTCAGTGTTGAATTAGAATTTGAGTGTTGCACCATTGATCTAATACCCCAGGAGATTCTTTGTATCTCAGTCCTATGCATGTACAGATCACCAAATGGAGGTTTCTTAATTTTTAAGGATAAATTAGAAGATGCTCTTGACATAATCTGTATGAAATCCAAATACATTATTGTCTGTGGTGATCTTAATGTGGATTTCAACACTAATAATCCCTTTAAATCTCAGCCACTTGATTTATTTTTTATGTAGAATGCCAGTCAAACAATCTTTCAGCCTACAAGTATAGCATCCTCCTCCTCCACAATAATTGATAATATTTTTACCAATCTGGAAGTAATTGAAAGTAGTGTCCTGGACTTTCACTTCTCGGATCACAATGCATTGGTAAACTCACTTAATCTCCCAAACAACCTTAATATTCAAGCCCTAGTCTAAAGAGACACTTTTCAGCTTCAGCAACCCTCAAATTTGTTAATTTCCTTCAGAGTCAAACCTGGGATACTGTCTTTAGTATTGATTCACCTCAGGAAAAGTATTAAAGGTTTTTTGAAAATTTTCACTATTATTTTAATATTTGCTTCCCATACACTGCTAAAAAGTTTTATACACCCAAGAACAAGAGTTGGGTCACCCCTGAAATTATATTATATTCTACAATGCTTAAAAATCTTTTTGTAAAATATAAAGCAACTAAGGACCCGAATGATAAAACCGGCTATAATAATTGCAAAAAGGCCTATTCGAAATTGATAACTGAAACAAAAAGAAAGTTCAATATTGATTAAATTAACATCGCAAAAAATAAAAGAAAAACAGCTTGGAAAGTAATCAATGACTCTTTTGCTAAATCTGTTCACAAACATTCAATTAACAGGATAATATCTGAAAAAATGTTGTCACTGATCCTAGTGAAATTGCTATTAAATTCAATCATCACTTTTTAGACTCTATTGAGAATATGGCTCAATTTAGTAACAAAGCTAAAAATTTATCATTCCCATTGGCTCCAATAGAAAAAACAATTTTTCTTTTTCCTTCCTGTGAAAACAAAGTAAGTAATACTATGCAAAGTTAGTAATAAACATTCAGCTGGATGGGATGATATCCCATGCTCTCTCTTAAAGGAGCAGGTAGGAGTACATATTCTGTCACCTCTGACTGATATCGTAAATGCTACCTTATACTCAGGAATTTTTCCTGACAAACTAAAAATTGCCAAAGTAGTACCTATTTTAAAAAAGGTGAAGATGACAAAATGGACAACTACCGCCCTATATCAGTTTTATCCGTGTTTGCTAAATTGCTTGAACCGTAATCGCTAGAAGAATAATGTACTTCCTGGTAAAGAACAATATTATATCAAATTGTCAATTTGGATTTATGGAAGGATATTCAGCAAAAGCTGCCATTTACAAATTCATTGATTCAGTATTAGCAGGCCTTGATAGTCATGATAACACACTGGAAATATTTTATGATCTTACTAAAGCTTTTGATTCAGTAGACCATGAAATCTTACTGGCAAAATTGAAATCTTTTGGCATATCTGGTGTAGCTAGTAACCTAATTAGATCCTTCTTAACAAATAGGAGACAAGCTGTGTCAATTTATTCCTCTAGGAATAACAAAAATTGTTCATCTAGCTATAAAAATATTACCAGAGGTGTACCACACTGTACTGGGACCTCTATTGTTCATTCTGTATATTAATGATCTTCAATTATCCATTATTGGTGATCTATACATGTATGCAGATGATACAACAAATCTACTGAGAGACAAATCTGATATCCGAGTTATTGCCCAGACAGCAATCCAGGGCATGGAGAGTTGGTGTGACCTAAATTCTGTTTTTTTAAATAAAAGCAAATCAGCCTTTTTGTTTTTTCACCCTCCTCAAAAGAAAATAATCTATCCCACTCTCAATTTTTCTAATGGCCCCATGGCCAACGCTACTCTTTAAGTTCCTTAGGGTCCATATCAGTGACACACTAAATTGGGAACCTCATATTGACTACATATGCACCAAGGTGGCTGTAGGATGTTTCATGTTGAGAAGAATCATTAAGTTGACTAACAAAGAAACAGCTTTGTCAATCTACTATGCATATATATACAGTAGGATAAAATATGGTATTGCCGCATGGGGTTACTGTCATTATTCCCTGCGACTATTTAGACTACAAAAACTTGCTGTACAAATTCTATCTAATGCAAAAAAGCGTGACAGTTGCAGAGGTGTTTTTGTTAATCTAAAACTGTCCACTCTTCCTAGTGTATATATTTATCATTGTATTTTATTTGTCAAAGATAACCAACAATTACTAGATATTAAGTTTAATATGAATGTTCATAGTTACAACACTAGGACTAAGAATGATCTAATTTTAACGCAACATAATTTAGCAATGTACAGAAAAAGTCCACGTTATATGGGTAGCATTTTGTACAATAAACTCCCGGCTTATGTGAAAGAAGAGTCTTTACTACCTAAATTTAAAAGGAAGCTGTCAAGGGGTCCCCATGGAATGGTTGGTCCAAATTTCGGTTTTTGGAAAATATCTCTGTGACCAATTGACCAATTTTGATGAATCCTACACCAATATCAAACATAGAGACTTAAAACATAGCACACATACTAAAGAGATGGTTGTGCATGAATGAATACCAAGAAAGTATAATGCTTACCTAAATTGACTTTATGCTTTTAAAGGCACATCAAGTGGGCTTCCTACAGATTAGATTAAATAGGTTGATCATTATGTTATTCAATATTCTCTGTACTCTACCTGTAACAATGGCAGGTGACCTAAAGTAAAGTGGCAAACTGTTTGACCTGGTTGGGTTTCTTTGATAATTCTTTATTGATTTTCCAATGCTAAAATTCTTAATTTCGTAATTTGCCTTGAGTCACTGAGCTCGTTTAATAATTATTAGCTGACATAATAAGTCATTATCCAGGGATAGGTTTCTTGCAGCTTGGAAGTTTTATTATGTCTATATTCAGTGGTGAGCTGCCAAAATTTTATCAACCAATTCTCTAAAAAAATAAACTATTTTCTTTAAAAAAATGAATAAAAACAATCCATTTCAGTCAAGGTGTATTTATATTATAGTTACCTTGTAAAATTTCCTTTAAAAAATAAAGCTTTTATTATTGTTATTTTAGAGCTGCAATTATACAACAAAATTTATATCAGTTAACAAATTTATTTATTGTTTAATAATAGGCAGATTACAAGTAATTACCTAAGTAACTGATTTTCAAATGGTAACTTGGTTTGCATTGTAAATTTTGACTTTGGAGGAGTTTAATTTTTCAACAGCAGTTCCCAAGATTTTGCAACACAGTTACCAAACAGTTCTAAAACTTTTTCAAACTTTAACTAGCAGTTTTTGGAAACCAGTGTGAAACGGCCCCAGCTCAGCAGGTGATATTACTGTTATTATCCTGTAACCATACAATCTGTGATACCAAAGATATTTGGCAGTCTAGTTCTCATTAAGATATTATCTTATTTTAATAACATAATCATTCTCCAGCAACAAGGTTGTTTTAATTGGGATCTATGTACTAAAATTTTACTCTTTACATAAACATTTTTTTATTTTTATAATAAATTACAAGTAGATGCAGTGAACACAGACTTTGCTATGGCATGTGATAAAGTAAATTATTATATCTTAATTAGTAATTAAGAGGTATTCAAGATCTCTTACTGTTGTGAGGACATAACTATATAACTGAAAGAAATTTAGCTGTGAAGGTCAACTACAAAATATTATATACCTTACCAGCAACTAGTGAGGTTCCTCAGAGCCTCCATATGGGGCCTTTGCTTTTCCTGTTATTTATTAACGATATTGGAGAAGAGCTACAAGGAGTTAAGTGTTTGCTGATATGTAGTATAAAGATATCTTCGACTGTTCATTCTTCCTAGGATTGTCATATGATACAAGACAATGTAGATACCCTGCTTTGATGGTGTTCTAAAAATTATATGACTTTAAATATTGAAAAATGTCAATAGTTTCTAGAATAGAATAGAATGTTAGTTTTAATTGCAATATAAGTGGGTCTGATTTTGTAAATGTTTATCATATTAAAGACTTGTGTGACTTTTGATTCTACTTTAACTTTTAATTTCCATATTAACCATTAAACGCCTGGTGTGCCGACGTACCCATACATGCCCACAGATGTTGCATTTGTCATGTTGCATGAAATTTGGGAGGAGTCATCCTAGAGGCCTGCTCTCAAGATGTATAAAGGCAAACATGTGGTAGATCCAACCACTGGGGGTGGGGACACCTCACACTGAGAGAAAACAGAAAATAGGATGAGAGCGTTAGCCTAGCCCCTTTCCAACTCCACGACTCTGACTTCTCCAGTCCTAGGATGTTGTAACTAGACGAAGAAGCTCTTCTTCCACCTCCTCAAGGGCACACTGCTCAATAGCTACATTTTACTGAGGTCAGAAGGAAGGCAAATGACGCATTGGCAGTTTCGCCTTGCTTTTTTGAGGGAACTTGTTGAAGTAGAGGCATCAGCTATTTCCTCAAAAACTTCCCAAAAAGGAAGACAAGGTGCAAGTGGGGCCCCATTTGGTTGGTTAGAAATGAAAGAAAATAAACATTGACCCGTAAAGGGAAATTGCCTTCGATCCGGAGTATGCTCAGAGAAGGGAAATTACACACGGCAATGCAAAATATGTGATGTTGTTCTATGTATTTTCCTGTTTTGAAGAATTCCACACAAAGCAAGATTTCTAAGTGTAATACAGAATGAAATGCATATTGTAATGCACGAAAAATGAACTATAAAAATTATCATTAATATTTTTATTGAATTTATCATTGTTATAATATAGAATTATGTCAGATTTGCATTCTTTTGTTTTCTTTTACCATAAAAGATGTAATCCTATTTCTCGCCAAATGATTTATTAAACAATTTTCTATTTGAACGTTTTATCACTAATAGTTCAAGAAAAACAAGATATTTTCTGATTGAATGCAAGAAAACTTTAAAAGGCTAAAATTAATTCCAGCAGCGAGAGTCTACTATGGGGCATTTAAATTCGGCGTTTAAAGGTTAAATATGTGACAAAGAAATAATTGACAATACTAGGCTTCAGCCATAAAAACACTGAATCATTTAATAATATTCACACAGTTCAAAATTCTTTGATCCTTAGTCAGATCTCACATTGAGTATACCGTAAATACCCGCATATAATGCGCACTTTTTTTTCGAAATATTTGAGTTAAAAATTAGGATGCGTGTTATACGAGGGTACATAATCTTCCTATTTTCATTTGACCCCATATTTCCACAATTTCGGCACAGTAATTACTGCCCGGGTATTCTCATAATTTTATTGGTGATTTTTACGAAAAGTAAGATGGATAATAGTTAAAATTTATTAATTAATTTTACAAACAGTCATTAATTAGATATGAAAAGAATGAATTCAGTATTTATTTATTTTAAAAGCCAAGAAATACTTCGTCACCGAACCATTCTTCTTCGATGTTGTTATCGGAATCGTCATATTACGCATGACGTCACCCTACACCGGCGCCCGGCCTGGTGATACGTGTTTTATTCTAGATTCTTAGAGTCTGTCGTTAATTATGGTTATTTGCTATCGTGTTTACGTGCTCCAGAGTGTTCTAATAAGGGTAAAACTGAAGGTTGGGCGAACCCGTCCACCTTAGGCGTGACAAAAACGTATGTAAAAAATAGGATTATCTTCATTCCTTCATTTTATTAGCTCAAAGAATGTCATATGCCATACTATAAAATTAATATAATTCGATTTATTGTGTATATCCTAATATCACCTTGTAAGTAAACATAGAGTATGTAATGATTGAGTTATCTGACGATCTTTTGGAACGTTATTCGAAAATTTCATTTCGCACTTATATTATGTTACCAATTCATAATACCGATAATTCGATCATTGCTTTAGAGCACGTTACACCATCTACTTTATTCTGGAACGGTAACGCCAAAAAAAATCTGTGCGCACTATATGCGGGTATATAGAAAAATCATAGATTACGAGGCTGAAAACCCCCCTGCGCGTTATACGAGGGTGCGCACTATGCGCGGGTATTTACGGTACATCTACTATTTGGTCTCCCTAATACATATGTAAAATATACAGTTTTTTTTAAAGAGTTCTATACAAGTCCTATGGTTGATTAACTATAAACTTCATTATGATGCTGAGGAAATTTGTGACACTAACCCGCTGAAATTTTTTAAATTGGACTCTTACAATACTGTAGAATTTTTAGTATTTGGTCTATCTTAAAATGTTTGTATACACTTGGGTCTATCGTTTAGAACAAGTTTAGGTGTTGTCAAATTGTCTCATATCTTTGATCATTTAAATTAGTTAGAATTACAATAAAAACTTGACACTTAAGATAGCTGAAAGAACAAAGCATATTTTTTCAAAGAGAGACTCTGAATCCATACCGAATCAGCATAAATATTTGTCTTTAAATCAGGAAAAAAGGGAAAATTATATGGTTTTCGAAAATGAAAAATTTTAACTGAGCTCAATTTTTTTTAAGGGAAATGATAATCTGCCCTAAATAACAGTATTAATTTGAAGCTTTCAAGTGAATTTGGTATACTGCACTGCAATACCACTGGATTATAACACTGAGGTACACATACAATGACATTATCTTCCAAACACACGTAATATCCTATTTATTTCCATTGATTCTAATTATTATATAAAATGACAAACGATTGAATGGTCATTACATGAAAATGAAATACATATGGATAAGAAATATGTGAATGTTGATAAAATTTTGAATATATTCAATTTTCTTTTCACTACTGAAAAGGTGAAAATAAAACTGTGTTTAAAAAATGTCAAAAAGAATGTTTTTATCATTTTAAGCACACAGAAAATGAGAAAACAATTTTTCCATATCTAGGTCTTGCAATTTACGCCTAAAACGTTTTGGTGTTAATTAACAAAATTAGAAGATTGCACTTTATATGAGTTATCGAAAGTTTTACATGTTGTTAAAATGTTTATCAAATGATGAATGACAAGCCCTGCAATATATGTATTTCAGTATTGTGTCTCTTTGGCATTGCCACACTATTAGGGCAGCGGGCACCTGGAAATGCCTCGACAGGCACCTAAAAATACCTAAGTGGGCACCACATTGAGAACCTCTAGTTTAAGGGATTTGCATGTGAAGCAGCCTTGGGAAATTCTCAAATTTTCATCCCTGAATAAAATTTTTAATGGCTACTTTACAGATCATATAAGATACAGGGAGAGGATAATGTTTTACTTTCTCATATACGTACAGAGTACATTGAGAAAGTATTGTTATTGTGAAAAATTCCAATATACGGCTGGGGGTCGTCCATAAATGTTGTCACGCACCGAGGGGGGTCCAACTTGTGTGACAATAGGGAGTAGGGAGGTTTTGAAAAATGTGACGTGACAAAAATAACACCAGAGAAAACTATGTATAGCTAAAACGCTTTAACTTTGCAGTGTGCAGTAGGCACATTTACGGTAGGACGAGTACATCCTTGAGGCCTATAGGGGAGGTGGTGTTTAGGTGTGGGCATTTGATGCACGAACTTGGACTCGTGCGAACCAAAATTGTGTTACTGCGCACAGGCTCTGGTGTCGGCACCCCCTTAAAATTTCTCCTCCCCATTCCTTTCCTTCCCCTCTCATGCGTCTTCGACTGCCACCTTAAAGCACGCAAGCTATACGTATATATTTTTCCACCTGCAGAAGATAGCATTATGCTTATGGCGCATGCAGTTGCCAAATTTCCCCAGGGCTATACGCTTATGCCTTTGTCCCGTATTAAGTGCTAAAAAAATAAAACTAATAATTTAATGTAGATCACTGGATGCCAATAAATGTGCATGTTTTATCATAATTATTGGTTAATCTTATTGTGTAATTGAACTTGGTAATTAAAATTAAGCATATTATTTTCGTGAGTTATTTGAAACATTATCATTTTAAAACAAAAAAATTGTGGGAGTAATTTACAGTTATGAATCACTACATCACTCATTGAGGACACTCCTTCCGTAGTGGAGTGTTTTGAAGGCCATAACACGTCAAACAATCACTTGATTTAAACTCTCATACAAAACCGTTTCATTGTGTCAAACATTGGGTCCTTCTTCCTTGGGAAAAAACTTCGGCACTTGTCCTGTCAGATAATTCCGTTCCTTCCTTCATAATTAGCAAATTTTACAGAGGAACCAAAAAGCTGGCACCTATTGACCATCTCCCTTAGAAAAATCTCAGTGCAAATCTCTCGTCTATTCATTTAAGCGTCATAAACTATCCTTGTTGAGGATTTTCAAACGAATTTGTGTCCGTGTTTACTTCCAAGGAAGCCTCTTTCTTCACAGGTTGGGAGGTCGAGGGTGGGTTTTTTTTATTATTTTCTACGTCTCACATCTTCGGGGTATTTTTTGAGGCTTTAAAACTACTTTTTAGAGCAAGGCGCAGGAACCAAAAAACCAGCTTTGTTAAGCGTTATATTTCTAGCTGCCCGTATATACGAAGTTTACATAATTTTCCCTTGGCTATAGTCTTATTGTTAGTTGCATTATTAACCCCTCAACGTCGTCTTGCGTACTCAGGACTAAAACTTCATATGCGGGCATCCTGCGTACTGAGTACACCGCGGAGATCGGTACGGTAGATTTTATTTTTTGACGCAACACATTTTATTAATTCTGAAAAAACTTGACAGTATTTCATAACAGTAACTTTGGGCCTATATATTGTGCTTAATTCTGCTATTAGTACTGTATTTCTTTCTACTTTACCAGGGTCTGGGCTAGTGCTTGGTTCAGCATTTATTGAGAACAATTTAATGAGAGGGAGAGAGAAAAACACTTATCTGACATCATTGCACAAACATGCCCATTCAAAGATATTTACGATGCTACCTCTTGACCGAAAGTATTATGTAATTCAGAACGCAATGTTATATTGTTGTTTTTATAAAGAAAAAGCGATTTCAAACCAATTATATCTTTTGCAAATTTGTATTTGGGAAGGAGTGGGTAAAAGCTTTGTGACGACATATATGGGGTTTTTGTGACGAAATATGACGAGGGAGGTTCAAAAATCCGCCAAAATTGCGTGACGTCATTTATGGACGGTCCCTTACCAAGAACACAAAATTTAATAAAAACCGAGAGATATAATTATAAATCAGGGAAACAGAAAAACAACGTATTGATATACATATTAATCAATACGTTGTTCTTTCGTTTCCCTGATTTATAATTATGGAAGAGTTCCACAAAGTTCGCTTAAGACTATCAATTTCACCGAGAGATATTTTGCACAATCATGCGTGCAATTAATCAGTACCATCGTGCCATCCAGCATCTGCTTTAAGGTTTAAACGAAAAATAAAATTGCTAAAATTATTTTAAGAAGGGGTTATACTCGATTGAAATGAATGCAACTGCCCGTTCAAAATTTGTCTGTGCAAGATAGAAAAGAGGATTATCTTATCAATAAAATCACGATTACCGAATTGTATTCAAATGTAGTAAATCATACTAGAATAGTTACCTTCTTGCAAATATAATATAACACAATTGAGCCTTATGCTACCAAAAACAGTCGTCCATAGTAACTGGAATAACATTTTTCGTCAAAACAAGTGGAGCGCCAAATTCTTATTTGAGTCGTAACTTGTTTTAGGTGTTTAGCGTGAACAACTCACGCACGAAATTGTCGCTCCCTTAAAGCCATCTGACAGAAACGTATGTTTAACAGGTATATTATCTTGTTTTTATGCATGTAATAGTGATAACATAGTTTTTAAAATGCATAAAACTGACGGGGTATGTCTTAACTATGGTCTTTTGAGAGATACTATTGTTGTATCAGAATAAGATCACGAACTCGCGTGGGCGTATAAAGTCGAACTATTTTGATGTAGTTGTCTTTTGTGCTCGTAAATTGATCATTAAAAATCACTTAAGCGGTGCTTTTTAAATTGTTGATACACCGTTTTTTTGCATCAATTCTGCTATTGTTTGTTACTGGTAATTAATCTTGGTTTCATGTGTTATAATATGGTTATCTTTTTATAAGAGACTGTATCGCTATTAAAATTGTTACCTATAGACGATAAAATGGCAGGAGTAGACACAGCTAAGGTCCAGGAAGCAATCCAAGGACAAATAATAAAGGTCGTGGAACAATGTGTTGATGCTGAGCTGGAAGCATTAGAGGCGGTGGAAAAATTGGATGAAGATGATTTAGAAAAGTTGCGTGAGAAACGTTTGGCGGATATGAAGCGTCACGCTAAGCAAGTGCAAGAATGGAAAACACTCGTAAGACTCCTCACATTAATGTTTCTAGAATGATTGAAAAGGAAGTTTGTGATAGAAAACTTGGCATAAAAGAAAAATATTACTAGCATTGTTTTATAAATATTCTTTAAATTTTATATTATTTATTTACCCTTAAAATGGCACTTTATACTTGAAGTATTGGTTCGATTTCAGGGTCATGGAGAGTATAGTGAGCTTACCGAAGAGAAGGAATTTTTTGAAGCAGGTAAATTGTCCAAAGCAATTGTTTGCCATTTTTACAAAGATGGAAGTCCACGTTGTAAAATTGTCGATCACCATCTTCGAAGGCTTGCTCCAAAACATCCCGAGGCACGTTTTTGCAAATTAAACGTGGAAAGAGCACCTTTCTTGACTGGTATGGCCATATCTCATCCAATGTCGATGTATTTGCTGTGTTATATATATATATATATCTTAATAAATAAAAACTCCCTGTCATCACTTATAATAACAATGATTTAAATAAGAATATAGAATATTTTTAAATGCATCTACTCATCCAAATTTTACCGTTATTCTCTAAAATTTCCTATCCCAAGCAATAATTTAATTTTGTATTTGTTATACACTATTTATCATAAATCAACTGAAAATATATCACATTGCAGAACGTCTCCGCATCCGTGTCATTCCAACTATTGCCCTTGTTGCTGGAAGCAAGACGAAAGATTATATTGTGGGTTTCACTGATCTTGGAAACCGTGATGACTTCACTACTGGAATACTTGAATGGCGTATTGCCCAGTCGGGAGCAATAAAATATTCTGGTGATCTTCTCCATCCACCTGACCCAGATGACGAGGGTGACTGGGAAGAAGTTGGGCCCACAAGGAAATCAGCTCCGAAGCATAAGGGAACGATTAGAGGAGGATCCGACAGCGATGATGATTTGAGTGATTGAGATTGGACCAGCAAAATCTATTAGAGATCTGTTTGGCATCATTCCTATACTCATAGGGCTTATAACCATTTAAAATGTTTGTGACAAAATATAATTCAATCGAAGATGAGAAAACTTTGCTCTGAGGAAATGTTGGAGGTGCCTGGAAACATTCCTGCTTTTTAGAAAGAATCCTATCATTATCTTCCTATTGGACTATTTTTAATGCACTAAAGAACTTAATGTTTAACATATTATGATTTGTCTGTTATCAAAATTACTATTTATATCAACCAGCTTTTTAAGACAAAAATAAACACTTTTTGATAACTTAATTTTTATTTACCCATTCCAATGATAAAACACAAAGATTAGAAATATATGGAAAATCTACTTGAATGGGCTAGTAATATTTTCATTTCCCACATTTTCTGAAAATTTGTTTGAAGAATATCTTGTTTGCTTACATGTTTTGGTAGTGTGCTATGATTAACTTACTGAACTTCAATCATAACTTGTTAATTTTTGAAAATTCAATAAAATTAAGGTTATTGCTAAAATAAAAATGGAAACATGGAGGGTAGTGTTGCCATAGTTAACTGGTAACATCTTTTTTTTCACATAATATGGGTCTGAGAGAGAGTTCGGTATTTTATAAGTTGGAACAAAAAATAATTCCATATCAATGCCAACAACAGTTTATAATTTATATATTTCACATGATAATTAGATCAATTTAAGGTAGTTTTATGAAAAGAAAACTGTTTAAAACTTTTTTATTTAAAAAAATTTGCTTTATTGAAAACTATCTATTTATTTACAATATAACTATAGGTATATTTAAAAACAAAATAAAAAATGTTTTGAGGTTCCTGAACACGTTTTGACCATTTTCTTGATGTCCGTGTGTATGCGAGTTTTTTTGTGGGTGCTCGAACTCAAAAACGATTAATCCAGTCAACGCAAAATTTTATATTTAACATTTTTATGACAGTCACAAGAACTGATTAGTTTTGGTAAAAATCAGTCAACCGGAAGTGGGTGTTTACCTATGTCACTTATCCGTTATTTTGAAATATTTGCTTTAATATTTGTTATATGTAAAAATGTATTAGAATAAAAGTTGTAGGAAATTTAATTTTCTACAATCTTTGTTAGAAACATTTTCCTATATAATGCATTGTTTAAGAGATATCTTATATTTTTAGCTCCCACCACTATGGCACCTACCAACGACTATTGTTAACAATTGATGCTAATTACGTCTTAATAATGCTCCTTTTTCTTTTTTTAATTGTTGGAGCTTTGTGGCTATATCCAATATCAGAAGGCTATGCTTTGAGCTTATTTATGTTCTTTGTAGTCTAAAATTTTCTCGCAGTTTCTTAAAATATTTATTATTATGTAACCTATTTGGAATTTTTAGAAATATTACAAATATGGAGAAAGTCATGTGGTGGCCACATCAGATTTTTTAAATGAGTTTTGATAAGTTCCAGAGACAGCTTCTTGATAAAGTGAAACCTAGATTCTAGCATAGTTTCTTTAAAGCACATGTACAAAATGAAGGAGTTGACAGAGTGCTTATGCTTATCATAGTGTAAAATATAGCAAGTGGTCATCTTTGGGTTCGTCTATTACTGCAATAACTACTGCATTTTAAATCCAAAGAATCCACTCTGCCTTGGGTGCGATTGTAGCACTGAATTATTTCCGGTTTGCCATTTTGTACATAAATAACATAAATCGATTTACATGAGCAGGATTTGCTTTAACATGATTTTGTATGGGAAAGTAGGATTTGATTTACGTAATCTCAATTTAAACGATAGTATTCGGGAATGCATATATCACGTAAATCAAGGACTACCTTTGTAATTTTTTGACAAATACAAGAAAAAAAAATATTTTAAAGTAAGAATTGATTGGTTGAATTAACTTATCAAGATATTAGAATCCATTTCCATGATCCACCCAAATGTAGCAGAAAAGCATCAATAAAACTTTATGGCAGCCTCGGTAAAGGGATGGTTAGTGTGCCTAGCTCTTTATGGGTTTGAATCCTGTTGAGAGAATGGTTATATATATTTGTCTTTGTTATTGCGCTCATTGCAAGAAAACTGTAGTGCTATTTATTACATAGTTTAAATGAATATGATTGACAGAATGATCCAAGTTCAGACATACCTTGTTTAATGAAGCCTCTGGCAACAGAGCCTTTATAACGAAGGTCGTCCTCTCCTTATTTTGGCTTTTAATAATTCCTGGCGAATTAGCTTCACTTCTATCTCAGGAATAGATGTGTATTATTTTTTTAACACACTTTAGAGGGCCTCACACTTGTGCCTCTATTTGTGGCTGACCACATGTAGTGTTTGGGGCAGCATTAGTAAGGATGTTCCATTCTCAGCAAATAGTCTCAAGACTCAAGTGTCATATGGTGTTCAGTCGGTTATGCATTTCAAAAAAGTCAAGAAGTCTTTTTGAGCATACGAAGGTGGAGAATCAACAGGGATGTTTGCTGTCAACAGAGGTTGGTTTGAGAAATGCTATGTACATTCAGTAGGATGATAGAAGAAGGAAATTATCCCCAAATTTAATGTTCAATATAGATAAGACTTTTTCTGAAAAAATACCGTAGAACCTTCATTTCAGAAGAGAAGAAATATGCATCTGGCTCTAGAGTTGCCTTCTTACTTGGCAGTAATGCTGATTTCAAAATAAATACCCTGATTGTCTACCACTCTGAAACTCCTTGGACGATAAAAGGATTTTCAAAATCTAATTTCCCAGCTATCTGGAGGCCAAATAAAAGGGCTTGGGTGACAACCAATATTTTTGTGACTGGTTCATTAACAATTTCTGTCAGGCATTATTATCAAGCAAATGGGTTTGAATTAAGAGTGTTGATTTTAGATAATGCTCCAGGTTACCCTGAGAACTTAAGGGATCAACTAACTCTATACTTGTTGAAATTGTCTTCCTTTCCCCCAACCAAAACCTTCATTCTTTAGTCTATGGATATGGGGATCATTGCAAACATTAAAAGGTACTATCTGAGGAACACAGACAGTAGCGCAACCATGGAGATGTGTCTGTGTATTTTTGATTAATCAACCTCTTGGATTATTATAGCCATCACTCCCACATCGAACACACAAAGGAGGAGGGAAACCCGGTGCTGGCATTAGCCTACTCTTAATGAGGAGCACCAAGGGAGCCACCGGCTTAACGTCCCTTCTGAAGGTTGGAACACTGACTTTGCACAGTCTCCTCAAACCACACAAATGGGGCTGGACAAAACCAGGAGGGATGTGGCGGATGAAAGGTATCAGAGCCCCCGAATATTGGACCCTCCTGAAATGTGGTGATCTCAATTATTAAATTATCAGGTGTAATTTTGCATAAACTTCTATTAAAAAATCACTTGTCAAACTGATTAAAGAAACATTCCAATAAAGTTATAATTTTAAAACTGGGGTTCCATAAATTTCGTTTGTTATTACTATACATATTAATCTCATGGGATCCCCATGGAGATTTGCATCTGGGTCTTAGTTGGCCTTGACAGCAACAACCAATAAAGGATTTCTGTAAATCATATCAAACCATGAAAACTATTAATAACCAGTAGCGAAGCGTGGGTTTTTGTGAAAGGTAGGCTCAGAAAATCAGTGTTTGTGTGTGTGCGTGCACGTTTATAGGGGATACCTCAATTATCCAAGAAATTTCAGTATTTTAGCTCCATTTAGTATTTTGTAAAGAGGTACTTTTGAAGCTCACATTGGTGATTCAATATTGTTATTTTCGAGGGTAAAATCAATATTGCTAAACATAAAAGTACTAGTACTATTTAAATGGTCTCTCATGTAGCACTCTTCTTCAGCTAAAAATTCCAAAGTTTCCAAATAATTCCCTTTGTTCATGAACAATTCAGATTCATCGTGTCCACGGAAAGCCAATTCTTGTCGTGCCAGGAAGCAAACTGTCGAAATCAGTCTTTTAATTATAAGCCTATTTTGATCAACTTTCTCATTATATTTTAAGGCAGCAAGACATGCTACTTCTGAAAGTGCATGTTCAATTCTAGTTTTGCCCAGCTCATTGAATTTAATAGCTGCTGTAATGTGCTTCGTTGAAGCATCATGTTTATTTGTTTTCGCAGCAAAATTCTTTAAACTGTCCTCTCCTATTCCTAATTTACACCATTCTGCACTGTCTCTTCCAAAAAGTAAACAATAAAAACAATCAAGTCTGTTTCGCTTCAAGCTACCAGTTAACCAAGGTTTTGTGGTGTACCATTTCATTTGAAATCGTCTCACAAATTTGCAGTCTTGTTGCTGCAGCATTACATGTGGTGTAGGTCTCTTACCTTTAATTTGTATTTTATCCTCAAAGGTTAATCGAGAAAAATACGTTTTGTCCTTGATTAGATCATCCACGAGATCCTGTGACGAATCCATTTTCGAAAAACTTCTAATCATTTTTTATAACAATGCACCTACAAAGAAATGCACGAATATGAGCATCTACACTAAAGCTAAAGGTTAGTCTACAGGCTGTTTCGGGCGAGCCGCGAGGCAAACATGAGCCGAGTAAGATCTTTCCCCCTCCCTACATGTCCAGACCGCTTTGCGCATGTGCTAGGCAGGCTGACTAGCGAGAGCCTTCGTTTCGATCTAGTATTGAGGAGCGTTTATAGTTTAGAACTCGTATAAATTTAAACAGATGAAATGGAATAATGATAAATGGAAGTCAGTTACAGAGTAATTCAGTATTTCATAATTTTTAGGGTAGGCTGAGCCTTACAGCCTTAATGGACGCTTCGCCTCTGTTAATAACATCAAAGAAGATCAAGGATTCGATGAGGTAAACATCCATGATGTGTAGGAGTTCCTCGAATCTCATGGGGGAGGCGTTTACCAACAGGTAGTTGCAAAGGCTGGCAGGATGCAGATGATGATGAAGACAGTTACACATGAGGCAACAGCCGAAAAAGTGCTACCTGCAAAGTTTTTTCAGAGAACATAGTGAGAATCATACTAAGGTTTCTCAGAAAATGACCTAGACTTGAAACATTGCAGTGCTGTCAAGAGAGCTATGTAGTGAATTTCTCCTGTTATAGTCGGATGCTTCATGAAAGGAAGTAGCAGTCAGGACTAAGGAAGAAATCTAACATGCAGTCATTAGAGGTAGATCTAGATCCATCAACTTGGGATCTTGACATCTCTTGTTCTCAGTAAGGTCTCCCACCCACTGTTGCCAATTTGGACCATAGACGGTGGTAATCATTACAATACAAACTCGGACAAAAGTCACTGATAGGCAAAATTAAATATTCTTCTATCTCACTGGTTGGTGTAATTAAAAGAAAAAACACACTAATGTGATCACTCTGTCTGTGGACAACCAACATTTTTATTTTAAGAGATATTTGTAAAATTCTCTTTGAATTAATTAGCTCTTATCAATATATGAATTTTTCACTGATTGGATTTTTCTGGTAGTTCATAGATTTTTTGCCACTCAAAAATTCAAAACTTTGAAATGGTATTGTAAACAAATTATTGAAGTTAGATGAGTGAAGTTGTCAAAGATGGGAAGGTCTAATGAGGATCTACATTCTAATGGTGCAGATTGTCCCCTTTCCAAAGGGGGGAGTCAAACTAGAACCATAAAAATTTTAAGAAAACATGCTTCCACCTCTTGCTTTAGCAAGGAAATTTTACTTGTTTTATTATTATACAGGGTGCACACATGCATCCTTTACATTCCAGGTCAATTGGTCCACAGCACAATGTCCAATATACAGAAAGTCCAGAGCAAAAATGTCCACAACCATAAAGTCCATTGATTTAAATCCACAAGTCTAAATGTCCAATATGCAGATGTCCAATATCCAATATGATGTCCAATATCCAATACGAATATAGCATAGAAAAAATTACATTCTTGTTCCACTTCAGGCATTCTTGTTTGATAACAGAAGTGTGTTGCTATAGAAATTTAAATAAATAATAAATACAAACTTTTAAGAATTTTTTCCCAATGGCTACATATCTTGTTTCGCAGAAGAGGAAGAAAATTTTGGTGAGCAATGGATACACATATCACTTCCATTCCCGTAGTAAAAATAGTAGGAAAATTTACTGGAGGTGTTCCGAAAGAGAAATCTGCAAATCTCGTTGTGTAACAAATAGCGACCTAGACAATATTGTTATTGAGAAGGATGGTTATGGAGCACATGCTCATGAGTCGAACACTGCTGCCATCGAAGCAAAAAGAGTACAAGGTATTATAAGACAAAGAGCTATTGAGCGACCCAATGAAAATCCTAGTCATATTGTGAGAGAAGCTACTGCTAATATTACAAATGAAGAGGTTTTAGCCAACTTGCCTGAGAGAAATAATTTAACACGAACAGTAAATAGGGAACAGAATCACAATCGTCCCCAGATTATCAGAAATATAAGAGACCTTCAGATACTTCCTCCATATGATTCAACAATGCGGGGTGAACAATTTTTGTTATTTGATTCCGGGGAGAATAATGGAAATAGATTAGTAATATTTGCAACATCAAGAAATATTGAACATCTTTGTGCCTCACCATCCATTTACATGGATGGAAAGTTTAAAACAGTCCCAGCCCAGTTTTTGCAGCTTGTCACATTGCATGGAATGGCCCTCTAATGAAGTGGACATTAATATTAATGGCCATTTACAAGAGTGGACATTTTTGCTGTGGACCAATTAACTGATAATCATCCTTTACAACTTAGAATAAGCCTAACTTCTGAAGTGGTTTTCAGCCTATTGTTAAGCAACTTAAGTAAGTTTATTACAGCAGATTTTTTGTTTCAGATAACAGCAGATGATTGAGCAGCTCCTGACCCCAAGAATGGTAACACCATAGAAAAAAGCTGTGCTTGGCTCATTGAACCAAAATCATACACTCAGGTGCAACGTAATTTCCAAATGGCACCACCAATAAGACCATCGATATGTCAATGGCCTAAGAAGTGCATGGAGATTGAAAGTGTTTCATGGAAAACAGGATCTGGGTGTGCAAACACAGGTGATGAAGATGTGGAATAGATCTGACAATCCTTTTTGCATAGTCTTCAGAAATCCACATGCAAGTGTACTCAAGAATTGCAAATGCCACACTAAAGGTGCTACCCAAAAGTTATGAGAATGTATTTATAAACAAAGATTCGTTAACTTACCTAATTTTTCATAATGTTCCCTTCAAAGTAAATATATCAAGCCCAGTGATTCTGCCATCGTTGGAAGCATATCTGAAACTCTTCTTTGGTAATACCATAAAGTACCTCCCACAATTGTTGCTGAATCTCCAAAATATTATTAAATCTCTTACCTTTGAGCTTCAATTTAATCGCTGGAAACAAGAAGTCACAGGGATCAAGGTCTGGATAATAAGGGGGTTGGGAGACCACAGGCATATTTTTCTCGGCCAGAAGCCATTGGACAGACAGGATGATGTGAGCAGGCTCATTGCCATGATGAACCAACCAATCTCCATTTCTCCACAAGTTTTTCTGCATACGCCATAACACTTCAGTGTAACACTGCTGATTGACAGTTTGGACAGGAGAGAAACATTTGTGGTGCACAACCCAATCACAGTAAAAAAATGATCAACATGCACCTGACATTTGATCGAACTTGTCTGGCCTTCTTTCCATTGTGATGACTGCTGCTTTGTTTCCAGATCGTACCCATAAACCCATGTTTCATTGCCTGTAATAACCTTTGAAAAGAAATCTGGGTTATCTTGAACTTGTTGTTGAAGATCACGACACACACTCAAGGAACAAATTTGGCAGAGATACTTCGCATGTTCAGATCTTTTGATAAAATGCATTGGCAGCTTCAAGAAAAATTCATTTTGCACAATTCACGCATAGTGAGATGCCCGTCTTGATGAATTAACTCTTGTACCCTTGCAACATTTTCATTCATTCTGCTCGTCAATGGCTGCTCAGAACTTTCTTCATCTTCTATGGAAGTTTGTCCATCTTTGAATCTTGAAAACTGCCTGTATGTTTGTGCTTTTGATAAAGCATCTTCTCCAAAAGCTGCTCATAACATTTCATGTATATCAGAAGCTGTTTTACCAAGCTTGAAACAAAACTTAATGCAAAATCTTTGTTCTTTGGAATCGCTCACTTCGAAAAATTGCAGAACATGTGGTACACATTTTCACTAAAAAGCTTCACAAATGTGACTGATGCAACATAAAATGGCATATGACAAGGCAAAGTACTTGCAAAAGTATACTCAATCACCACCTAGCAGGATAATTTTTGTACTATTATTGGTTACATTGTTACGTGAGCATTCTCATACATTTTGGGTAGCACCTCGTATAAGTATTTGAGTCGGCATGCATACAAGGTTCGGGGGTGCTGGTGGTGTAGTGGTTAGGACACTGGCTGCTACTCTCCTGGTGTTTGAAAAGGCAGCAGGAATGAATCCTGCGAAAGTAGGATTTTTTCCAAGGTCATCCAGCTCCCCATTTGTGTGGTTTCAGGAGACCGTGCAAAGTCAGCATTCTGTCCTTCGGAAGGGACATTAAGCCGTTGGTCCCCTTGGTGCTTTTCAAAAAGAGTAGGCTAATGCCGGCACCGGGTTTCCCTCCTCGTGTGTTTGGTATGGAAGAAGTTATGGCTATAATAATCCAAGAGGTTGATTAGCCAAATACACATATACACATATGCATAAAAGGTTCAACTTGTACAGGCTCTCAAGCCCAATGATATTCCTCAATGCTATGCATTTGATACTGGCATAATGGAACAGCTGGCTGAGAATAATGGATTTCTAAAGTATATGATATTCACTGACGAACCTACCTTCCATGTCTCAGGACGTGTTAATCAACACAATCTCTGATTCTGGGGCTCCAAAAATCCCTAAGTTGTTCGAGAGATGGAAGGCGACAGCCCAAAACTTTATTTGTGTATATTTCTGGCTAATAAACCTCTTGGAGTATTATAGCCATAACTCCTTACACACACCAGATACACTCACAAGGGAGGATGGAAACCTGGTGCTGGCATTAGCCTATTCTTTACAAAGAGCAGCAAGGGGTCCAACTGTGTAACGTCCCTTCTAAAGGACAGAGCCCTGGCTTGCACGGCCTCCTCAAGCCACACAAGTAGGGTTCGAGATGACCCCAGGTTGAAAAATCCAACCTCAGCTGGATTCGAACCTGGACCACTGTGTGGAAGGCCAATGCTCTAACCATTCTGCCACCACCACCTAGTGAAGATAGTTTGCAGACTAATGCATGACCGTGTCGAGCCAATTCCTTCCAAATTCATAATTACAGATAAGGTTAACTTTGCAATTGTGGCACCTCTGCTTAGTCGATCCAGTCCAAATATGCCATTTTGGTTAAAATCTGTTCAGCCAATTCTTCCCTGATATATGCATATGGGCAGACATCACAAAGATAATAGCACTTTTCAGCAATGATGAAAAGCACTAAAAAGCTACCTGGACATGTTGCAGAATCATGATGTTCCTCTGTAAACTGACATCCAACAAGTGATTTTCCAGCAGGACAGTGATCCTATACATGGGGAAGGGAGATTCAAGATAACTTTGATGGGACATTTCCAGGTTGCTTAATCAGCAATGGAGTTCCTATCCCATGGCCTTCTTGTTCTCCTGTCATAACCCCACTAGAATTCTTCTTGTGGGGTTATGTCAAGGACATGGTGTATTATAAGAAGGTGAACACAGTACAGGAACATTGACGCTGTTGCAACTGCCAATGCAATATGCTTGAGCAAACCTGGTAAGAACTAGAATATTGTCTTGATATTCTCCAGGTGCTCATGTCAAAGTGGAATAAAGAAAATAAGTGAATGTTAACTTTTTGAGATATTCTTTTCAATAAAGCAAATCACATTATAATAGGTTTTAATTCAGTATTTATGGTGATTTAAAGTTGTAAACGTTTCATGTATAGACCCTGTATTTATAAGTAGTATACATCTTGTTGGGCGTCTGCTGAGAGGGGGAGGGGGACAAGAGAGGGCAGTTGCATCCCTCTGGATCAGGTCTATCAAGGAAAAATAACCATTAATGTCTGATTAGGTCAGGATTTACATGGTCATTTTTCTGGGGTCAGGCAGGCAAGCAGGTTGGGACACCCTGCAATAGGCTTGAAACAAACCACCAAAATATTAAGCATGCCAAACTCGACTGTGGGAGATTGCCTATCCCCTTGCCCCCACTTGGAAAAGCTACAGTGGACACCCATGCATCTTGACAGCTGACCTGGGCAACCCGTGGCTCATGAGCCACATGTGGCTCTTTACATAATTTTTTGTGGCTCTTGTATTCTTTCTTTTGGTGGTTTTTCCAAGTCCCAGATAATATACATATTTAAAAAGAAACCAAAATGAAGAACCAACAATAATAGCAATGGCACAGAACAAAAGAAAACAGGAGATGCTAAGAGAATGGCAGAACTACTAAACACATTGTATTACAGTAACTAAAAATACCTTCGTCTCTCCTTACTTTCTTAAACACAGGCTTAATTCCCACCACTTGGTATCTCCCCTATCCATTTCATTTTGCTCTAACAATATTGTTTTATTCCTCGTCACTCCATTGACCTGCTTATATAACACTGTACAATAAATTTGAACTTTTTGTTTTGCCCCTAAATGAAAATAGGTGATTTTTTATAAATAGCACACACTGAATCCAAATCTGAAACCCAAAATGCTCTATCATGTACCATTTTTTTGGGATTTCAGATTTCAATTTTGCCCCAAAAATAACAAAAATTGTTGTATTATAGCCATTTGTAAAATAATCAAACTATGCCAAAAGTTAAAAATGGGGTAATTATACTAAAATGGACATGCAGAATCCAAAAATGTAGTCAAAAATGCTCTGTGGACAAAAATGTGTCCAGTAAAATGCAAATAAATGGAAAGTTTTATTTTACTCAATTTTTTAAAAGTTTTTCTGGAAGCCTTTAACTGGCATCAGGAAGTTCTTTAATAAGAAGCCAGCAATTGTCAGTGAGCATGCTAGGAGACCATCTTCCGGCATATCGTTTCTCCATATCAGAAATGTCCTGATGGAACCTTTCTCCATGCTCATCACTCACTGCACCCAGGTTGGGGGGGAAAAGTCTAAGTGGGAATGAAGGAAATGAATCTTTAGCAACATACTACATCCCATAGTTTTATATGCTTTTAGCATGTCCTCAACAAGTTCACTGTAGTTATCAGCTTTGACGTTGCCGAGAAAATTATTGCAAACAGCTTTGAATGCCACCCACACTGCTTTCTCAGTGTCCAACAGCAGGTCTTCAAATACACTGTCTTGCATTATTGCACGGATTTGTGTCCTGATGAAAATACCCTCTTTTAATTTGGCATCACTGAGTCTAGGGAATTTGTCCTTCAAATACTGAAAGCCCTCACCCTCTCTGTCCATAGCTTTCACAAAATTTTTCATCAACTCTAACTTGATGTGGAGCGGTGGTAACAAAATTTTGTCTCTGCCAACAAGTGGTTTGTGTTTGACACTCTTTTCCCCTGGTACCAAACTTTGTCTCATAGGCCACTCCTTAACTTCATAATGTTTTTCCCTAGCTCGACTGTCCCACTCACACAAAAAACAGCAAAACTGTGAAACCTGGCTGCATCCCTAGTAGTGATCCTATGACTTTTAAGGTCCCCACAGATTTGCCACCCATATTTGAGTAATTAATAGCCTTTAGAAGCAAATCCACATTCTGGTAGGTTTCCTAAATGTGGACAGCATAGGCAATCGGTACTGACGGATAAAAATTTCTATTACCCAACAATACCGCCTTTAAACTAAGTTTTGACAAATCTACGAAAAGCCGCCATTCTTGAGGATTGTGACTGTCCTTCAACTTTGCCATTAGCCCATCCACATCATTACAATACACCAAATCACCGTCCTTTGAAAAAAATGATGACAAAGAGTGCTGATGTTTCCTATAGGTTGTTACTTTGACGCCCAGCTGTAGCAGATTCCAACCTTGTAGTCGAGAGCTTAGTAGTTCAGCCTGGCTTTTCGTTAGGTTGAGGTCTCTCACCAGATCGTTGAGTTCAGCTTGAGAAATCAAATGAGGTTCTGTTAGTGGTTATTGGTAATCAGGATCACCCTCGTTGGAACACGAAGGTTCAGCTTCAGAAGAAGTGCTTGTTGGTTCTTCATCCAAAGTCCATACTTCAGGTGGCTTGGGAATTGTCGTGTTTCACAGGTCGTATGGCTGAGGGCAGATTCGAGTAAACTACGGCATGTTTGGATTTTGAAGAGAAACCAGAAATGTTTGTTAAACAAAAATAACAGTCGGTAACATGATCCTTCTGCTCGCTCCAAACCATAGGAACAGCAAATGGCATGGACTGATGGGTGCCATTTAGCCAGCCTCTTAAGTAATGAGAACATCTACTGCAACATATGTGTGGTGCCCAACTCTTATCTTGATCCCCAATTTTGCATCCAAAATACAACTCATAAGCCTTTTTCACTACAGGAAAAATGGATTTTCATTGGGAATTTGGGGTAAATTCACCGCACATGTAACAAAATACGTCCGGCAAATTGAAACATTTGCAAGACATCACGAGAAAAAAAAATCAAGTGTAAAATATGTTATGAATTGTTAAATGATTCTCCCACTTTTGGATTTCACTGTTCACATAAAAAGTACTAATAAACTTGATTAATAGAGACAAGTTAAAAAAATATGCATATTCTTGAACGAACTCCCGTACTGGGATTCTCGGTATGCGAAGAAGGGAGGACTGACAAAGTTATCGTAAACATTGTGATATAATGTCGTTCCTCAAGCTTCAAAACCACAAAAGTGTCATAAAAACAGATGAGTGCATTAGCGCTTTGTTGGGGATTGCCTGCAAAACGTGCATGCCAAATGGATTTGCGGTGGGCGCTTTCGTATATATAAATTGACATGTTCTACAGAAACTTTAGGTGTTATGGAAAAATGGCTTTCATTTTCGTAATCAGCGCATATTAATGCGTATAAATCACCTAGTTTTAAGTCGGGGCAAATTTCAGTGTTGTACGGTGTAATTAATGATTATAAGTTAATATTTACGCTAATTTCTGTAAAATAGTGTTAGTTCCTCAGTTTTTGTAGTTGCTCTTGGAATAATTATTGTCAATTATAGGTTATATATAAATATCTTAATAATAATAATTGCATTGTAGATTTTACATAATAGATATTGATATAACAAAAATAAAACCCTCATACATTTCAGGAATAATCTTTATCGAAGAAAAGAACATATAAACAAGAAAATGGAAAATTTAATGAAGAATGGCAGGTAAAATATTTTTTCTCTTAGAAATGTGAAGCCTTTATGTAACATCTGTAATGAAACGCTGTCCAACATTAGACAACATAATTTGTGATCTCATCCCAAGTTTGAAGCATTAAAAAATGAATCAAGTTAATAATTTAAAATAAAAATTCTCTTCTCAGCAATATATCTTAAGCAGTTATCTTGCTCAACCCTAAAGTACCATAAAAGCCTGTTTTGCAATTAGTAGTATCACAGCAAAAGCAATGAATCTATTTAGTGATGGTGAATTTGTAAAATGTACTGAAGCTGCAGCAGAATGTTTATGCCCTGAAAATAGAAATCACTCTCAGAAGTGAGATTATCAAGAAGAACAATTGCTCACAGAGTTCAAGAGCTTTCAAAAAATATTTAGGTAACTTTACAAGAAAAAAATTTCAGGGTTTGTCTTCTTCTATTTGTCTTGATTTGAGCTGATTTAACTGATACAACTCAACTGTATTTTTACTAGAGATGTGGATTTTAATTTAAATATAACAGAAGAACTGTTAAACATGAAAAGAATGACAGGAAACACAACCGGCCAAGACATTTTAGAAGAGTTGTTGAAATCATTCTAAGCTTATGTGTATCTATAATAGTTAGTTGGTAAAGCAACTGATGGAGCACCTGCAATGGTCGTAATGATGGAGTAATTTCATTGGTCATAGCTAAAATGAGAGGGGAAGGATTAAAGTGACACTATTTATTTCCATTGCATTATTCACAAAGAAAATTTATGCAAAATCATTTAATGTAAGAACTATTATGACAACCGTTAATAAAATAGTTAAATATATCTGAAACCATGCTATGAAATCCTGAAAGTTTAAAGAATGTTTGAGCAAAGTTGAATTTGAATACAGCAATGTCTGCTACTATTCTGAAATATGATGGATGAACAGAGGAAATTATCAAGATTTTTTTTAACTTTGCAGCGAAATTGCAATATTTATGGACTTCGAAAACAATAGCATCTTAGAATTATCAGACGAGCAATAGGTATTTGATCTTGGATTTGCTGTTGATATTTGTGAACATTTGAACATGTTTATTGGAAAACTCCAAGGGGAAAATCAATTAATTATAGAACTCCTTGGGTACCTCAAGTCATACAAATTGAAAATCAAGGATGGGAAGCATAATTTTAAAAAGGCGAAATACATGATTTTCCTTGTTTAAAAAGCCTTTGGCATGTACGTTCCAATATAAAATTTGCAAAATAATGCAGATGGAATAAAACCTCTGTTGGAAGAGTTTAATCAACATTGTGGAGAAAGTTCTCGATATAGTTAACTTTTCAAAATTTTCTTGTCCATTTTATACTGATGAGAGTTCCAGTTCCAGAAGAATATCAAATTGAATTAATAGATTGCAATGCAGTATTGAGAGGCATAATATTTTTTCAGCAACAGAAGATAAAATTGAGTTTTATAAAAAAATCATAACAGCTGCAAAATATCAAGTTTTGAGAAAACATGCTTCAAAAATTATTGGTCTTTGCAGAGGTACATATTGATGCGATTTTCTTTTTTCAAAATTAAAATTTGTACAAAATTAAACCAGAGCTTTGATAACTGATCCCAATTTGGAAAATCAGTTAAGAATTGCAACACCCCAAATTGATGTCAACCTGGAATATCTCAGCAGAAGTAGGGAAAACCAAATTTCTCATTAACAGATTAGCAGATCCAAGTATTTATTTTTCAATCAAGGTTTTCTGTGGCTCCTTTAAAATATTTTATTTTTCAAGTAGCTTTTAAGTTGATATGAGTTGCCCTGGCCTGTTGTACAGTATGTACAATGAAGTACTGGAACCTATTCTCATTCACTCCATGTTATATCTACCTCCGGCACCCAAGTGGAAGCCAGGAATGCATCTACTTTGTTAAGGGAGTAATGTCTGTAATGTGAAGTTGCTGGGAAGGCATGAAAATTTTACAATAAAGTCATTCACAGATGTTCAAGTTAAATCAGATATAATGCTATTGTTTATAAGTTTTATTACTTTCAGTCAGCAGTTGGCATGATGATGCTAATACCAACAAAATCAACCTTAATTTATTTTAATTCTAAAAATAAATTGATTTTATAACAGTACATACACAAATGCAAACATTATTAAATGTAATCCATTTTTGTCAGTAAATATGCCAATTATGTTAAGTAATGGGGGGTTAATATAAAATGAAAATACATATAGAGGAAATAAGAATACTTTTTCTTTGAAAAAGAACATTGATGTTTTAAAGCCCACTTTTATTCAACCACTTTATATTTACATTGGCTCATACACAATATAGCCATTTATTTTCGTGTCACTAACACAACTGAGAAGAAAACATTTAATGGCAATGCACTTAATGGGCACATATTTAAACAGTGTGTATTTTGCAGTTCGCCCTGACGGAGCAAGCAGTGCTGTCTCTCATGGATAAATTAACTGTTCCCTTAGCAAGGAATGGAATAGTACAATGGGGAATGAATGTTCGTCTTTTATACAAAATATATGTATTTGTTGCCATAAAAGCACTTCTTTTGTAAAGCCATCAGCAGCATAACATTTATAGGCCTTCAGAGAATGAAGTATACACATCTAAAATTTCTTTTCAGAAAAAAATTAGTGTGAATAATAGCAGCAGTATGTTTCTTGTACAGTGTAACTGTTGCTTTTTTTTCTATTTCAAACTATTTTTGTGATATAAAATGTTCACCTGAAGCTGAATCCTCCAAAAATCACTCTCATTGGAACTATAATATTGAGCTGTGATAATGCAAATACTTTTTTTAACAAGTTTTGCTGGTTGCTTACATCATGGACTTAATTAATTGTAGTGAACAAGTAGTACTTTACTGAAGTCAACAATTCACTTTAAACTTTGCATATTCACTGCTTGCTCACATTTGACATGCAGAGCTTGATATAAAGAATTAATGCCTAATTCCTTTAGTGCAAACTTGTGGTTATACAAATACAACATTATATACGTCAATTTACATTATGGATTAGAATGGAGCTGAACCCTGATGCATTAGCAGAAACACTGGACATAAAGCCCATTCCACCAAGCATGACATACTTTTGTTGACACTTAAATGGCTTAAGCATCAGTACATATATTTTTTTGAGATCCCTGATAAAACTTTCACAATTGATAGTGTATTTTTAAAATATTTTAATTACAGTTTCATTGAATTTGATCCATTTTACATCAAACATTTTCATGAAAAAGTTGTCATTTTAAAAATATAAACAAATACTTTTTCAATTGAATGATCGGCACATTTCATAGTTTGATTGCATCAGAGAAAAATATACATCACTATTTTATTTGAAGCTAAAAATCTCACTCGGCAATGCTTATCTAGAAAATGAAACTAGTGAATGAAATGATTCTAGGACTCAAGTGGTGATAAATAAATTTATGAAACTGCTTATAACTATTTAAATAAATTATTTCTCCTCAATGCAATAATATAAAAAGACAGGGATCCCAAAACAATACTATTATGGTTATACAGCATAACTTCAACACTAACTTTCTGTGAACAAATGTGAAAAGTGAAAAATACATATAAAATTGTTGCTCAAGGAATACTCAGAATCTGAATTCTTATTAAAAAAGCTACCAACATACATAGTAAAGTCTACACAAGTAGAGCCAGGAAAATAAATTAATAGTAGTTATAATGAGTTCACCCATTCATCTATGGAGCTAAGGACAGTGATGCCAAATGGCTAAGGTAAACTTATCTTAAGCTTTGTGTGCTATCTAAGTGAATCACATTTAAATGGTATTCAATGACATTTTCGTTTCCCTTAAAAATATGGGAATTAATCAAAACCTATGTTCAACAACAACCATATCTCTTTTTAATAAAAGGCAGTTAGTTAATATAAAAACAATATGGTATATTGAATGATGAACTTTCAATGGAAACGTTCAAGCCATATCATGAGCTGTGTCAAAATGGAACAAAATATACAGTTCCAGTTCTAATGAACACCTCATGCATTACAATCATAGGTATGTAATTTACAAGGCAAGACGGGAAACGATCTGCATTAAACTTTAGCAAGCAAGAATTTCATTCACTACATAAGCTGACAAAATGCAAATAGATTGAAATGAATACCATGGTAGAAAAAATTATTTTGTATAAGATTAAGATGAATTATCACTTTCAACTAGCTGGATTCTAGACAAAACTTCTCTTAACCCAATGAAATTAGGTAGAGGAAATGACAGTTTCTCCCAATAACCTAAGGAGTTATCTACCTCCTTTGACATTCCCTCATACAGAGGTCATTGTAACTCTTTGTAGTGCTGAAACTTTGTCATAAGAAACACCTATTGTTGTAATAGTTGACGATATATGAAAAAATGGCTGACTTTTGGAATGGGACAATAATAAAGGCATCTAACATCTTTTGGATAGAGCTAATAGGGGAGCATTAAACTATCCATAGATTCAAATTTGAAGAATTGATCCCAAGAATATACACAATAGTGCTAGGCTTCTAGAAAATATTCACAGCATTTCACATTAACTTACAATATCAACGCACATATATTTTTACACAAGGTATCATGTATCATAGACAAAAACAATTTTTGTAACGATTGGTAGTTTTTTAATATGTTAGCAAGTAATATGATATGTTATTGCTCAGATATACCAAAATCATTCACTTGAACAGTGCCATCAATGTGTAATAATGCTTTATTACCCTAACTATATAAAATAGCAACTTGGTTATCAAGACAAAATATTTTATCATAGCAAATGTATTGATTATATTTGAGCACAAAAATTACATCAAATGGTAGGATATTGTTTGATTAATTTTATTAAGAAAAGAACATACCAAAAGGAAATATAATTTTAAAATAACAAATTGATGAGTATTTGAGACATGATAGCTACATATGTATATAGCAGTCGTGAATTTTTTTGACAAACAACTAACTCACTATGAATAGAATGATTTCAAAATAACAAACTAAAATATAAGGCATATAAAATATCACAAATGCTAAAATACCTTAAAATACAAAATACATTTTATACTGTTTTCCAGCTAAGTAAAATGATTTCTATCTCAGAATTATAAGAACTGAGAAATACACCACATAAGCAGTTCTGCAGTCAAGATAAATCAATTTACTGTTTTGACATTTACCTAACAATAGGTGTACCAGGTTAAGCAAAATTTTATTACAGGAAAGCAATGATTAATACCACCATATAATAATGTTTCAATTAGCATCGGAGCTAAAATGAAATCAGAATAAGTTAATGATTACGTTAGCTGAAAATTGGAAGCATTATTTCCAAGGCACAAAGACTTGGATAGTTTGGCATTTAAATACACCAAATTTTTTCCATGAAGATAGTTACCATGGAATAATTAGCTTTTTTGATCTTTTATAATAATACTTTCATCAATCTATAAAACACAGAATTGTGGAGAAAGAGCTAAAAGAATACAAAAATATTGAACTCTTAGATAATGGGAGAAATAATTACCAACTTCAAAATCTCCCACTGGCTGAAAAAACATATGTGGCTATTGCTGCCTTGCATTAAGCTGCATTCAAAAGTACAGAGAATTTTAACTCAAAAGAATGTCATAAAATGGGTTGGAAACTAATTCGTAACACATTCCAATACAATTATTACTTTCAAGTTTTCTCCTATACTCAAAATTGATCTTAAAAGAAATCGGTAAGTAAACCAATAACACTATGGATGTAAAAAAGTAAGTACTATCTTACAGCCTTTTTAATACTTCCAATCTCTTGTTTTCTATAATTGTGCCAAATATAATTAATTTTCAATAATACTTGAGCATTTCTCTAAAGAAATAAACAAAAATAAATACTGCTTTTTCTTGTGACTCAATTATTCATTAAATTTTGATTTTTATAGTGCCATTTGGGCAGAAAAAAACACTTATACAAGTTATTAATAATTAATACCCAAAAAATACACAAGGGCGCTCCCAATGCATCAGTTATAGTATTTAACCTCATTACTATTATTCAATTTTTCCCCTTTTACTTCAATATTAGCTGAAATGCATTCGCAAAAACAAGTCAGAGGGAATAAATTTATCTTCTATGACTCCACCAACATCATCATCAGCCCTTTTCACAACCTCACTAGTGAGGAAATAACATTTTCTCACACAATATTATGGAAAGATCAGAAATTTTAGTAATAGATCTTCTGATCTATTTATGAATATACAAAAAACTAGCTCAATAAAATTGGCAAGCCAACATCCATGACCAAAAAAAATTGAAATGGCAGAAAAATGAGAAATATCAGCATATGTAAACTAAACCATACTTATAGTTACATATCTTCTTGACCAACATCGACACAAAAACTTATGCAGAGATCTTATTTATTCATCCTAAAGATACAACAGAAGCATTCCAGCAAAATTTAGTACCATAATAAATATCCACTACCAAAGACCAGCTTTTGTAATATTTCATTATGCAAATGCTCACTCAGTCTTCTTAGACAATAACCTGAAATATATTTTCCTTGCAACACTGATGCGACACAACATAGGCAATCCATAAATCTGCAGATCAGAACAGTCCCTTAAATACCAGGAGGATAATAAACTTTAAAATGTAACACTGCAGACAAGTAATTAATGATTCAGCTATTTTTGCCTGTTTAACCCCAATCAATTCCCCAGCTTTTTATACTATTTGATAGTCTCGGTTTAATATATATAGCCAAATTTGACGATAACATGAGGACTAGAACCCCACATGCCTTTTAAGGTCACAACTATATATTTTGAAACAATGTGCATCGCAAGGCTTGCAGTCTCATACCAACTGCAATTCTGGTGGAACTGGACCTGCAACCTGGCTTGCCCCAATGGCCAGAATGAGACCCACACTTGGAGTAACCTCCCTAAACCTTACTTATCCCTTCCCCTTCCTCTGTTGGCACTCTGTCTCCATGGACTGCTTCTACCACACGAGACATCTCTCCATCTGACCCCAAGTCGGACTTCCCTGCACGAGCAGTCTGACGCAAGATTTGCTCCTTCTCTTCTCTTAGGGCACTGACCCTAGCCTCGAGGGAAGCAATGCGTCTGTCTCGCTCCTCCAGCAAACGTAGAAGGCGACGATTCTCTTCCTGAGCACGTTCGAGTAGCTACAGGACATAAATGCATCCAAGAAAATATAATTTATTTAATTACTCTAGAGATTGTTAGAATTTGAGTATTATTAGAAAGAAAGAACAAAACTTATTATTATTATCATTAAATTTTCTGTAAATTTGACCAAGAAAAATTATTGACAGCATATATGCTTGTCCTGTTGAAATAATGAATTTCAATTCAGGAAAAATTACTTTCTGCAGTGGTTCATTTCTTTTCCATAAGTAAATTGCTTGCTACCTCCTCCTTAGATTCTTCATGTAGAAATTGAAATTTGATTTGATAAAAAGTTAATTTAAAATTAAAAATAGAAAGCAAGAGGGTTACAAGTACATGGTATCTCATAGTCAAAATTTAAATTTCAAAATGCTTAAAAATCTGGTCTATACCCCCATAAAAAATTTTAGATTAAAAATAAAAATATCAAGAATGTGCTGCCAACCTTACCTCTTCCATATTCTCTCCAGTTGGTGTACCTGGGCGATTGCCGTTTGTTACCCGTTCTCCTTGTTGCACCTGCTATTATCAGAGAGTGGAAAAATAATTTTTTTCCCCTGATGCCTAATGAGATATTAGTTACTGATTGATTCTTGGGACTCTGACAAAAAAGTTTGAGATAAGGAAGAACCTACAGCCTTTTTTAAGTTTATTTTTCCTATAACTTTTACAATTATCTTATTTAAAGCAGTCGTGTCAGAGTTAATGTAAATATAAAGTTATCAATTAGGTTCATCCAAACCAAATTTATTGTGATATCCTTATTTTTTACATTATTACAAAAGACAGTTGAAATTAATTTCTATTTTAATATAATAGAATAGAATGAATTAGGCATAAATGTGAAAAGATTTGTGAAGTAATTCTCAGAAATTCATCTGAATAAGTTAGAGATGAAAATGATTATTACTGAATCTATGTTGAGGATGTTTTGCCATGTGTAACTCATAGTTAAGTTGTAAAACTAGTGAAATTTAACTAAACGTTTATAATTTCCTTGCATAAATCAGTGAGCCAATCTGAGATTCAAGTGACACAGGATTAAGAGAAACTATAGCATGCAACAATATGATCCTCACAACTGCAAGCATATATGACAGCTTTCATTGTGATTACAATTGATTACAGTGTTCACCCTTCCACTGCATTTCAAAGAGGTATGATCAAGGTAGGGAATCAAGCAGACATAAGAATTTATTTCAGTGAATTTGATGAAGTATTAAATTGAAAAAAGCTAAATCAAAGAAAACCATGTTACTTGAAAACGACCAAGTAGGCTGTAACTAAATGGAAATAGATTTTAAAAATTCAATTCATGACACAAAAACAAGTTTGACACACTGTAAAAGTTCCACTATAGAAAAATAAATATGACTTATACCTACACCAACTATGTTAATCGTATTATACAACCACTATTACTACAAACTTGTCAGAAACCCTCTTTCCCGAGAAAACTTCAATAAGAAACTTGGGTACAGTTTCTACACCTGCAAGAATGGACCATAGGATGAATTTTTTCACTGTAATGAGGACTGTAAGGCTTATCCTTCCATAGCAAGCAGGTGCAAGAAATTGTTCACGAGAGAGATTAAGGATCATAAGATTATTAAAGATTTCTTACAGTGTAAGAGATAATATGGAATGAGCTTACAGACACAATATAAATGCCAGCTGATGTCTGTAAGCAAAATACTTGAGTGACAGGTCTTCTCAAAGATGACGAATGAAATCTCTAGACCAAAGAAAAGATAAGCAGCTTAAAATCATGGAAGTTACATGTTATCTTTTGAAATCCAAGGATTTCTGTGGAATATGGCTGGAAGACTGTGTATCCTGTTCAATCACAGATGTTTTCAGAAAGATGTGCATAAAATGTTTAAGAAAGAAATGGAACAGTAACGTAAAGCTTTGGACTAGACTACAAACTTTGAGATCTTAAATTTCGATAATTTTCTGGTGATTACATCTGCAGTGGGACTTTTTTTCTAAATCTGATATAAGATAACTAACACTTTATAAACATAAATGTACAGACAACAATGTATCAAGAATTTTATTAGTTTATGTATTCATGTTATATTTTGCAGGCTTTCAGTTATGGCCGTGACATCATCTATTCCAGTGATGGCTAACTTGTTAACACAAACTCCACATAATAATATTGGAAACAAGCACCTTTTCCTCTCACACTACTAATGCTAACAATAATTTTAAACAACAGACCATCAAATTGTTTAATTCTTCCTTCTTTTACAATGGGAAAATATTATACTGATTTGTATTTGCTAAAAACTGTTTAATCCTTCCTTCTTTTACAATGGGAAAATATCGTTATACTGATTTGTATTTGCTAAAAACCATGTTTCCTCCAACTTCCTTTCCTCCCTTCTCTCTACATATTGTGTCCCATACTTATTGTTCATGATATGATGATGACTCTGAGTCGAAACCAGGGCAGAAATTATTTTTCGATAATGGAATTTGTACAAAGGTGTATAAAATTTAATTATATATTACTTACTTAAGTTTATTTGATGGAATACATTACTAAAATTGGCATGAACACAATTTTTTAAAAATTTCAGGTGAATGCATAAAACAGAAATACAGGTATGCCTTGTTTAGCACATGTTATTTTAGTGCATTTTACATATAACATGGTTGGCATCTCGGGACTAAAATTTTAGTTTTCGAAAATTTTTAAAATACAGCCCCAATAAATGCTACAATCCCTTATTATGGTCCCAACATTTCTATCATCTTCATTCGTACTTCACTCTCTGTTCAGTGATAGCCATTCCACTCTGATTAAAGACAACTTCGTTGTTATTTATACTTTTATTAGGTTTATTTATATTTCATTCACTCACTTTTACTATGTTTTTTTACATTAATTTGCCACAGTTCCAGTCTTTTGCAGTGAAGCTAACATTGGAAGTTTTAAACTTGTTAATGTTACTGTTGAAATGTACAGGGTTGGGTTTGCTTTGGATGGGTTTTTGCTTGGGATAAGGTTAGATTACGTTCATGATAACTTTTACTTTCGCAATCATTAGTCTGATATATTCTGATGTTATTTTGCTGTTAGTAGCTATGCTACAGTTACGCATCTGAAGCTGTGGTGGCGCCGCTGAATCGGAATAACACTCGCATTCTGTTTTATGCTGGTTTCCAAAGGAAACACAGCCTTCTGAAATAGTTGTGTCTGTGTGTCCCTCACTATAGTGCTTTTCATATGACTTTTTGGGTGAGAGAAAGAGAAGGTTGAGCACGACCTTGAGACCTTGAGCTTCAGTGGGAGAGACTTCACTCTCTCTTTGGTCTCCGTTGTGGTAACATCGTCTCTCAGTGTGCTCTGTTACCATGTGTTTATGCCGCTGAGGTTTGCAGTTAACGTTTTTTTAAGATCAGTTTTAGTTTAGATTAGGGTTGCCAGATGTCCCGATTTTCGTGGGAGTGTCCCGACTTGTTAACATGTTTCCCGCATCCTGACTTATCTTTCAAATGTCCCCCTTTTTAAACAAAATTGTGCAACACTCAAAATTTCAATTGGAATATATAATACTAGTAGTTGGTGCTTGCATACTGCAAGCATTTCATCTCACCTTGAAAAAACATTCATTTTTCAGACAGACATTTCATCATTACAAATATTCTTTTAATTCTAAAGATTTCAACTCCACAGCGATTTTCGTTTTTCCCACATGTAAAAATAATAGTTTATAAAAATCCCTAAATGTTGCAATTTTAAACATTTTAGACTCTCCATTATGGGGTACTAATGCTACACATTTTAGCCAAATTTTAAATTTGTAGCACTTCTAGAAGTAAAATAATATTTTTCTAGTTGTTTAAACTTAAATAATTTTTAACGGCCGCCACAATTCATATATGGTAAAATTGAAATGTTTATTTGTGCAAATTCACTATTCTGTAAATAATTTGAAAATTTCAGCTTCCTAGCTCATCCCGTAGTACCTAAAAAGTTATTAAACTTTAATGTTCATATGGGGTTAAAACAACCCCTGTAATTTTCAATTTTAAAATTTTTAATTTTTATAGTTAGTTATGAGAAAAGTTCTATAATCTTGCAAAATTTCATCTTCCTTAACTTATTAGATTGGTCTACACACTGGATTTCGTTTTCCCATGTTAACTTATGGGAGATATTCCGGGGTCTCTGGAATCGAACCCAAGACACTGTAAGAAAAAGTGACAATAATTCCTAATACATATTGCGGCCGTCTAGCAACACTGAAAATTTCATCTTTCTAGCTTACAGGCAAGTGCCCATTATTAATTTACAAAAATGGCGCAATGCTTTTCTTATGGGAAAAAACGCAAATTTCGGAATTTCTGGAGTCGAACTCATGTCACTTGGGTAAGAAGTCTCATTTTATCTGAAGGTTTCTCCATCATATCTACAAAAACTGAAACTTTCAGCTATCCAACTCTAGTAGTTTGGGCTGGAGATTAGTATCCTCCTATATGTTATATCCTCCTCCTCTGTAAGAGTCATCGATATATAATGATAATCATGTTTAAATAAAAAACAATTACAGAGAAATGAGTTAAATTTTTAAAATTAAATATAGAAGCTAATGAATTGTTAAAAGTTCAGCTTTGTTTCATCATTACCACATAGGAATGCAGTGAGTGAAAGAATATTTTGTTTGATGGCTGTTGCGTGGAGAAAGACAGAACAAACTATTGCTATCCAATTTAGAAGCTGAACTTATATATGATTAAGCAAGACTTTCAAAGGAGTTGTAGAGAATTTCGATTATATCTAGATACAGAAGCTGGTAAGAAAATACAAGAGGAAGCCAAATCAAGCCTAAAATGTTTATAATCAATTTAATTTCAAGATCATTTCTTTAATTGTGTGTTTGAACTTAAATGTTTGTAAAATATTCATGAATAAATCAATCCTTTTTCATTTAGTTTTTTGATATAATTATGACTTGAATTTTATTTTATAGAACTGTCCCTACTTAATATCACAAAAATGCTTGATTTAATGTAAATGTCCCGATTTGTGATTTAAAAAATCTGGCAACCCTAGTTTAGATTCATATTTCCCAAAATGATATCAAATTTTATTTTATCTTCATTCTGCATCCACCTTATAGCTAAGTCTGGAGGCAGCTGTTGCCATCTCCTCCACATTCATTGCATGCCCAGTCATGTAAATGATTCATTAACATAGAAGACATGGCAACAGTGCATTCTGCAATTTCTACTTTCCACCTATCTTCCGCCAGTTATGCTAAGCCAGACGTAGCTATAAGGCAGGGGCAAAATGAAAATGAAATAAAAATCGGTATCATTTTCGGAAGTAATATTCTGAAGTTCTTTTTTTACATATTAGTAATATAGGCATTTGTCCGGTGACAACGGTACCTCTAACATTGAAAACAACCAAGGAATGACGATGATAGCCAAATTTCAGAAATGTAACAAAATCGGGTATTAATGTTGCTGTTATAAATTAACGCTTCCAGATACTTATTCCTAATAGTTTTAGGTCAGTTCTATTAAAATTGTAATCTGATACATTGTAGCGTTTCGGAGTTGTAAACATTTAAATTGGTCTTATCGGATTTCCAGGACTAAAAACTGTGTTTTTTTCTAATACAGCACAATATAAAATATTTAAACAGAAACTAAAAATTTAAGATGTACATCAATTAATGTAGAAATAAATTCTCTACCTGCTACTTTTCATCCCATTAAAATCACTGTTGTTTTTGAGATATACTGCCTCAAACTTGGGTATTTAGACTTTTTGCAAGGACAGTAGGTCTTCTTCCATCAGTTACTCTCCATGTCCCTCTATCAGTTCTTCCACCTCACTTATAACCAAGCCCGTGAAAACTTCACCACCCACTTGCCATGCAACACTGATAATGCATTTCACTTCACTGTCAATGGAAGGAAAAAAATTGAAATAGAGAGGGGCACCAAAAGAGAAGTTTGCTTAGGGCACTGAAATGTCTGGCACAGCCCGTCAATGAGGGATCTGGGGGGGGGGGGTGTCATTCGTGAATAGTTGAAACCGCAAATGTTAAGGGTCTACTGCATTTAGGGTATGAGAATTCCTTGGAATGACTAACACATACTGAAACATTTCCTGTCAATATAAGTAATCAATTCTGGACGTCAACTTTGGGAAACCAGCCTGCATTAGTCCTGATTTGGACTTCTTGTTGTTTACTTTTGCACTAGCCACTAGCCAATCATCATCTAAGATCTTCGTAATCATGAAGAATTTTAGGAACATGTTATGGTAATACACTACATTGATGTTTTACCAAGCATATACCAGAAATACTTATGATATTTTGTATATCTCATTTATTTTATAATACGTTGTTTCATCGCAAATGTTATTATAAAATTAAGATGTTCCATCATAAAGATTTTTTGAAGCTGTTGTACACCAATTTGTTCATAATAAATAATTATTTAAAAATAATTGTCATATACCATATTTATTCGTGTAATACCACACCCCCATTTTCAGAGCTAAAAATCTGGAAAAACTCTAATTCATGTAATGTCTGCACTTCCAAAATTTTGATATTTTACAGCAATATCAGTTGAATAATCTATCTGAAGCCGAGTTTCATGATACAATTATGGCAACAAGGGAATATTCAAGAAATTACTGCTAAAAATGATTTTTTATTCTTTTTTAATGTACGTAATCATGAAAAATTCACATCCATTGCCATTATATTACATGGAGACAACTCAAAAACCTATTTTGGAGTCTAGCTCCTTAATCTAACAGAAATTTTCAGTTTTGAGCTGTTGCAGATTCTCAAGTTATTTAATTTAAAATGAGCAATTTTCACAAATTTTATTATTATTTATTATTCACCTAGAAAAGGAACATATTTTCACATAAATAAATGTAAACTGTTCATGCTCAAAACAAATCCCCATGTCAAATCCCACAGAGAACACAATACCAAAAATAAACCAGTTACTTGATACACTGTAACCCAGTTACATAGAAGCGTTTCTCACGTTTCTGTGGATAAAATGTATCACTTACAGCTTTCAGAAAGCATAAATGAACAACCCCAACAGCTATTTAGTGAGACATTTCCATCTCAAGATCGTGTTATTTGCTTTTATACAGAGTAATAAAAGTATGTATATTCTTTTAGGATTGTATAACGTAAAAGGAACCCAAAAAAATGCACTTACGGTAAAATGTGATTTGAGCATGTCACGAATTACAAGACAATCTAACAGAATTGATTTGTATTTAAATAAAAATGTGTAATTCAGTTGTTTATTTCTTTTATATCACCTATTATATAAGAATGAACGTGATTTAGGTTTAGTGCTGACAGCTGGCAAGGAATTTAAAAAGATACCTGATAAATATTGTGTTTATTATATTATTCTACGCATTTGAAAAAAATACCTTGGTTATAAATCGGGGAAATAAAATGCACAGCATATTGAGCCTACCAAAGAAAATTCCTACTTACTCATCTCATGCCAGGCATGCAGTGTTAGTCGGCGGTTTGCGGGTGGCCTGCCCTCAAAAGAAGAAAGGGAAAATATCGTGTAATATCCACACCCTCCTTTTCTGATTGGAACTTGTGTGGATGTATTTTTGGCTAATCAACCTCTTGGATTATTATAGCCATAACTCATTCCACACCGAACACACTTGCAATGGAGGCGGGAAACCTGGTGCTGGCATTAGCCTACTCTTAACAAAGAACACCAAGGGGGCCAATGGTTTAACGTCCCTTCCGAAGGATGGAACGCTGAATTTGTGTGGTCTCCTCAAACCACACAAAATCCTACTTTCGCAGGATTTGTGCCCACTGCCCTTTCTAGCAGCAGGTGAGTAGCAGCCAGTGTCCTAACCACTACACCACCTGCACCCTCCGATGGGAACTTGTGGGGAAAAAAGTGCAGGTATTACACAAGTAAATATGGTAATTCGTTTTCTTGACTTTGAATTAGTATATAAAAATGGCTTATTATTATATAAGTTGCAAGATAAAAATAGTAAAATTTCTGATGAGTAAAAAAAATCAACTGGATTAAGTACTATGTTACAAACTGTTCTTTTAGTGCAAATTTGGATAGCACACAGATGTCTCAGAATGCCTCTCTTGCACTAAGCAAGGCATGCCTGTATTCCTATTATTCATCAACTACACTTGGAGCAAGCACATGCATGCATGTCAAAAAAGTTTTTTTTTTAAATATTCAAATGCTATCTTATTATACATAAGAAAATGACCATCCTATCACATAATGAAATGAAAACTCACAGAACTGTTGTTAGTTGAAGTGGTATGAGCTGACTGGGAAGAACCACTCTGGTGCCTGTGATGGTGATGATGGTGGTGGTGGTGGTGCGTGTGGTGAGGATGGTGCAGAGGTGGAAGCGGAGCCACAGTCGCTGTTGGTGTGGGTGGGTGCGGAGCGCTTCCAGTAGCCGAATCAGATTGATTCAGACTATCAAATTCTTGGTTATCTTCATCATCAGCTTCCAAGTCAGATGGGCTGAAATCATTAAATGCCAAAAAAAAGAAAGATCACTTTGGCAAATGGATGCCTGGATTAAAAAAAGCTTGGGAAAATACTTTTTCTTAATTTTGCTCACCTCTTGTTTCTCCTTGTAGTGAATTGTTTCACAGGGACTCGCTCCTATGTTGGGAAAAAAGAAAAGTTATTAAAACACTTCAGCATGAGGCCAAACTATTTTACTTGGTAAAAATAGTTTTTACTGTGCATGCAGAAAAATGATGATCACATGGACAAAACATACTTCACTCTCCACAGCATTGATTTCAGAAGGGGTTGAACCATCAGGAGCACCTGTCCTTTCTAACAAGAGATGCTCATTGTGATGAGTATTCCGTCTTGTTTCTGCTGCTATTGGACATTGAGACATCACCCCTCCTCCACCAGTGCCACCTTCATCTTCATCCTCTCCAGTGCTCCCACCAGTAGACTGAGAGTTAATAAAAGGGCAATTAGCATTCACTTGATAACAACTGATGGGTTACAAGGAAGATGTTAAAACTAACAGAGAATTATGCAACAGTTACTCCTAACCATCAGTAACCTTGTTAGAGAGACTATTTCTAGTACAGAAAATACTTCAATGAAACCAAACTGAGACTAGTTCTTTCCATAAATGATCTGTGAATGAGTATGTATTTCTGAAATAAAAATAACTTAGTAAATTCCTATAATAGTTTTATTAAGGGACTTGATCTAGAATTCAATGCCTTGCATCATCATCAGGAGTTATAATTACTATGTAATTACTATAATTATAGTAATAAATATATAAATTAAGTAAACAATAAACATGGAAAGATTTAGTACAGCATCTTTTGGAATTTATAACAATAAACACACAAATGCAAAAATATGTAGAAGACTTTTTTAGAAAGCCATCTTGAATTCAATTACATCTTCATTTTCATGAAATATTTAATATTTTCAGAAATGTGGAAAACATCCATGTTCTGGAACAAGAGAATTAATCTGCTATAATAGTTCAGTGGTAGAATATTCGCCTGGCAAGTGGAAGACCTAGCTTTGATTCCTGGTCATAGCAGAATTTTTTCTCATTTGAAAAATATTCCCAACTTTACAGCTTATGCCTGTCTGCACAGGATCTTCAGATTGCTTTATGCCATCAACTATTGTAGTAGTCTTAAATAAAGTAATAATAATAATATCACCGGTTTGTACGTTTTAAAATATTGGGTTAAAATTCAGGTTCCATTCAATATCAAAATTCATACGCCAAGATCCAGTGAAATTCTCTGAAAATCTACCCGAAACTTCAAATGAAGCTCTGCAGGGGTTGCACTATATAGGGTTTTGACTGTATGTATTTCATATATGGAGAAAGTAAAAACACAGCACACCAACTATTTGTTATCTAATGTGCTGTCAACCTTTTTTATAGTTGTCAGCAATATATACCTAATAATTCTTTTAGAAGACAACATTCATGAAATAACAGAATAAAATCTGGAAACCCAAATATTTAAATTTTGCTGTAAAAGGACCAAAATACGCGTCTTTTACTTTAAAGTATAATAATTTTAGGAAACACATGAGAGGAAAATACTATAATTCTGACTTTCATGATAAACAATGAACAATCTTAGAAAGGCACTCACTTCAGTTGAAGGCAGGTGCACAACTCCTGTGCTTCTCCTCTTCTCCCTCAATTTTCGCCTGTCTCTTTGCTGCTTGCCTTTGTTCAGGTGGTTGGCCCTTCCAAAAACAGTGAAAAGCTTAAGTTATTAAAAGAAAACAAAAGTCGAGTAAAATTATGATTGTAACACTAAATTTCAGCCTTAACTCTCACATCCCTCAAACAAGATACCATTGCTAAAGCAAGAGGTAAAAGCATGTTTTCTTAAAATTTTTTAGGGTTCTGGGGGCTATGGGGATTTGGGTTAAGGGATTGAAATGAATGAAACATCCTGTTTGGGCTTGAATTTTTGCTTTTCTTTCGTGTACTTTAACCAGCGAAAGATTATCTTAAAATTTATTTACATTTTTGGATGTCGCCAAAAGTTCTAGAATTTTTCATAATTTTTTTTAGTGTTTTAGGAAGAATTTTCACTTTTATTTGTTCGATTTGGATGTGATAATTTCTTTAATTTGCAATCTCCAATTATGTTGGAAAGTTTCAGAAAATTAGAGTAGAAAATTACAGAACATTTACTTCTTATTTTTAAAATTTTCCAAAAATTTGGAATGTTTGGGGAATTTAAATACCTTAAAAGCTGTATTTTACTAAAACATCCACTTCAGAAGAAATTTTTGATAAAGCCCATTAAATACAAACAATTTTTTTGCCTATCCTTTTGAGGAGGGGAAACCCACACTGTTGGAATTTAGGTCTTTACTAGACCTTCCCATCTGTGAAAACTTCACTTATCTGACTTCTGTAGTTTGGATGCAATACCCTTTCAAAGTTTTGAATTTTATGATTTTAGAGCCACCTAGCAGAAAATCTAATTGGTGGTAAATTCATAGATTGTTAAGGGTGCTCTAGTTGAAAAAGAATTTTTCGAATAACTCTCTAAAAAGGGGGTTGATTGTCCACAGTGATCAACATAAGAATGTTTTTGCTATTAAGAAAATGTGCCAAAAAATAATCAAACCAATGTTATTTGCATAATGCTGCAACTCCGGCTAGACAATCAACTTAGCATATCTTAGAAATGTCTAGTTATCTCCCAATGTACATAATATTATGCAGTAAAAAATCCATCAAAAGAGCAAAGAGCAATAATGCATAAACTTCGAGTGGAGGCTTAATAGTAATAGTAGCATTAATAAAATAAAAATACCTTCTAAAATCATATGGCATTTTTCTTAAGTAGGTGGAACATTCCTTCACAAATTTACAATTAAATATAAGCTACAAAATGAAACAATTTCAAATAAAAAAGCAGAAGACTTCAACATATGGAGATTATATCATTTGACATTTTAATGTCATTTACCAACCTGTTCACCCTTTTTTCTTTGGCCCTGCCAAGTGGCTTTGGGCTGGCATCATTGTGGTCTCCACCTGGACCACCCTCTGCTGCTCTTAAATCCCCTCCTGCCAAGCATGAGCCAAGGTTACCTACTCCATCCAAGTTGCCATCCTCATGATGATCTGCTCCACATCCAAGAGTGTGATGATCTAACCATTGTAAAGATGCATAAAATATTCACGAGTAAAATATTCAGACTATGATTTATGCTTTGAAAGGACTCGCCAAATTACATTCAAGAAATTTTATGTCAAAACCAGAGTTTATCCTGCATGCAAAGCTGAAATTTGGCTGCAGAAATACTGGGAAATTAAAATGATTCTAACCATTGATTCTGGAGGCCAGGGCTGAAGGAGGAATAGCTGTGATGGAAGATGATGATGTTATGGCAGTTGATGGTGGAGGGGGATTGGCATTTCTGCATGCCCTAGCAGTTCTGATACGAGTTCGTCTTGACGACAACTCAAAGTCATTGTCGACATCTTCTTGGCTTACAGAGCTTGATGCCATGGTGAACTCCTGTTAAAGAAACAAAATTAAGATTCAGTGATAATTAACCATGTATAATTATTATTTTTACATCACGTGGAAACATAAAAATCTTCCAAAACTCAAGAACCAACAAATTTAAACCAATAAATAAAATATAATAATAACAAAATTAATTAAATTGGTAAAAATTTGAAAATAATTTTTAAGTGTATACATGAGTTCATTTATTTCAAGTTTCAAAGCAATGAAAATACAAGTATATTCAATATAAAAAGTAACCAAAAGAGAATAAAATCCTCATTGTAATAATTAGTGATGGATAATTTATAAAATTATTTTAAAAATTAAATTCATAATTCTTTAATATTTTGTTACAAATTTTACAACAATAGAAGTGAAAATATTCAACAAAAACAAATAGAAAATGTCAACATAAATTATGAGTATCTTTATGAAATTTAACTCGTTTAGAATAATGGACTTTATAAATATGAAATTTTATAGGACCATTGTCACATTACTACTAAGATGAGCGAACAAGTAGATTCATAAAACACTGAATAAGTGCACTAATACCTATAGAGGTACAATAGAATGGAAGCATTTCATAATTTTCAAATAAATAAATACCTTTAAATGAAAGGATGAAAATGCACACAGTTGACAGTAAAAAATTTGTTCTCTAATTATTTTGAAGACAGTCACAGCTGGAAATCTGAATCATACCTGAACAGCTAAGTAGATAGTGAAATTCGCTAAATGGAATGAAGTGCTTTTAGGTGTTTCTTCCTTTACAGAACGTTCTAATCTTAAAAGATAATGATGTTTGCACACGCGAATCTCTAAAATGATCATACACAACAGAATACTTACTATATTCCTTTTCAGAGATGATTTCATTTATGCTTTGTTTCATTTTTATTTACCTGAAAACTGCAATTTTTCGCCTACATGATAAAAAAATTACCATTAAACCGCACCTGAATATTCTGACAAATTTTCGAACTTAAATTAACAATTAGTCAAACAGCTGTTGTGCTAATACATGAGACACGATTATTAATATGAATATTTAGCTTAATGGTATGATGTCTAATAAACTACAAAAATTGATAGTGTCAGAGATAACACCTTATCCTGATCCAAACGATTTATAACAGGATCAACGTTTGAGATAACGCTCATATATCTATATCGATGACAAAAACATTATTCTTATTATAAATAGAAATAGCGTGAAAACATAATCATCAAATGAAATCCTTTCCAAACGGGCATGTTTGGACTACCACTTCATTATGCCTAAACGAGGCAAACTGATAATATGAAATGCGATTTTATTTAGAGACGGCAAACATCGTTCCATTCTCGTTCTTTCTTTCCCTCAAACCAAAATATAAACGGCCACCGAGAAACCAGAAACGAAACAAAAAAGAACCCAAGGACGTGTACGAAAACGCAGAAACGATAATTAGACAAAAAAACAGCGAGACAACGAAGGTTGCGGATCTTGCACGAAGGCGGCACAAAAACCACTAAAGCGTGAAAGTAATTAATTACTCACAGCCCTCCGCATGTCACCGGTCCTCAAAGCAGATCCACCTCAATGCCGCAAACACACACACACGCACAGACCCCGTACTCCTTCCTCCCCCGTCAACGCCGCGCCATTCCCAGCCCGCAAAAACCACTCTCCCTCCCTCAACCCCTTTCGGGAAGCCGGGAAGGAGTTCGAGCACCAACAGCATCCCTACGAGGTGACGTCAGCCTGAAGCATGCGTGGTCACGGTCGACCCCGAAACGCGAAGGAAGTCGGGAATGAGAGAGAGGGCGGTGGGAAAAGGCGAGCGGAAGGAGGGGTTTATGGGGGGGAGGTGGCGAGAAAGGGAAAGAAGGGTGAGAAGGCAAGGAGGGAAGTTGAGGAGGGTGACGGAAGGAGTAAGAGAATGCGTGAGAGCGTGAGGTAGGCGCTGGAAATCACCGTATGTCCCTCGATCCGGTCAACCAAGACTTCCGTCCGTCCGTCCGTCTCAGGGACGAGGAATGCCCGAAATGCGGGGCTCGGCCTTCCGCAGACGTCCTGACTGTTCTCTAGAGCCTTTCCCTCTCCAACCTCCTTCCTCCACTCATTCTCGATCAGGGAGCAAAGGGGGTCACCGGACTGAGCGTCTCGACACCGTGGTTTCCTTGAACACAGTATCTTTTTATTCTCTCCCCTCTCCCTACCACTCTCTCCCAACAACCCCTCCCCTCCTCTGCCAAGCGCCTTTACCTTCCCTGACGGGCGAGAAATCTGGGCTCCCCCACGGATGATTTCCCCTCTTTTTCATCCGCAGTATCCGGAGTCTTTGTGCTCCCAAGTGTTTTCTGAGGATTGATCGGCATTCTCGTTCGATGGCGTAGAATGAGCGGGCAATGAAGAGGAGGGTGGGTGAGAACGAGGGGAAGGAATGGTTCGGAATCTTTCGAGGGGACGATTACGACATCGATGCGATTCGTGGCGGGGAAACGACCAAAAAAAATCATCCCCCATTTCTCCTCAAGTCGTCTAAAGGAAAATGCAGACATTATAGTGCTGCGACGGAGACCATGACTTACGGTCATTTCATTCGCGATCTTGATCGATTTCTTTCCGTTTTCTCGGCTGCTTTTATTAAACATTTAATTGGCGAGATGAAATTATGATCTGACTGTAACTGAGGTCCAGTCTCCCAGACCGCTATTGTTTTTTATCATTTGCGGCTTTTTTAAACTCTCTAATGTAATTGTTATGTCCGTCGGTCTGTCCGTCACACTTCCGTGACCGATGAACCAAGTTAAAGCAACCAAATTTTGAGGGATTGTTCATGGTAATAAGTTATCTCCGTGGTTGAAGTTTGGAGACTCCAGGGTCAGCCTAGAGGGTGTATTGGAGGGCACAATGAACAATAAAACATTAAATTAGTGAACTACTTCTACATCGTTCAAATTAGAGCAACCAAATTTTCAAGATTGTTTCGGCTGGTAACAGTCATGAACGCGATCGATTTGGGGTCCCTCCGTCTTGCCTTTTAGCAGGATTTTAAAATCCCTTATTATGTATACGGGTACATTATTATGGTAAATTTTCGCTTTTCTTACGTTGCTAGAATAAAAAAATTGCCCTAAACAATTGATTCATCAGCTCTTTCCTTACTTGTTTATTCGTTAGCTTTATCTATAATTGGATTTTCGGTGTTAGAGAAGCGGTTCTCAACCAGTGAATCGCGAAGCTGTGACGCCGAAAATTTTAATAACGACTTGTAAAGCAGAGTTTTTGTCTCTTTCTTGCGTCATTTTTAACAATAATAAAAAATAATGTTTAGACTTAAACTCATAATAATTACACACTACTCCTTTTTTAAAGTTCAGCGGATTGCAGTGTGCAGTGCGTCGCGCACGTGAGCATTGACCGTCATTTGTTCCGCGACGGAAAAAGGGTGAAAATCGCTGCGCTAGAGAATTATCGAGCTCGTCTTATGGCTGAAAATAATTTCCACTATAAAAATTAAGCACTTATTTTTTACACTTAGGCGGTCATTCGGGAATGTAATATTTACTTAATATCTACGCAAAATGTAAACTAGAGGAATGTCAAGTATCGGAGTAATTTGGCGGTCTGACAGATCGTACCTCAGCAGTTAAACAGTGGTTTCCAATATGTGAGGTGCAAAAGATTTGATTTCTGTTATACGTTCCAATGTAATTGGCCGTCGCCCTGTTTTTGGAAATAAATAAATCAATATTATATTAACTGTTTAGCCACCCTAATATGCGGCCCTCAAATTCCAACCCTAGAGTGGCTTAGACCTATCGTTAGCCTCCATCTTTTTCTTGAGGTGATTATATTATTGGCAATTGTAGGTCCAGTTGGTATTTTTACTCATTGTGATTGAACATGAAATAGAGGGGGGCGCAAGGACAGTTTTCTTCGTAAACTTTGGAAACCGCCGAGTTAAATTTAAATTCGATTAGTTTAACAATGCGCACGTAGGTTATGCAGGCCGCTTGTGTTTTTCGCATAGGGGTCGGGAACGACGCAAGGGGACATACGGCGACTTTTCTCCACCAGAAGATTCGAAGTAAAAACAAAAACGGGTCAAGGAACACAGTCTCGGCGCCGCGGAGGGAGTGTGTGACGCTTCTTCGCGTCGAGGTCGCGCGGGTTCACATTCCTCGGAGAGAACTGAGATAGTGTTACAAGGAAAACAATTAATGCACCTCCGCTGTCATCATCAATCCGGTCTAAGGTACTGCATAAAATAGTCGACGTGAAAGCGTTCTCTATGAACTGCGGGTGAAGTGATGCCAGGTCGGATGAACCTAAATAGGTTACCACGGGCGAGATGTTTGTCGGGTCAGAGGGAAGGTGCGAGACATGTCGAAATAAAGCGTCGATCCGTGAGGTTGGCCGAAAGAGGAAAAAAGTATAGGTCGATTTTTTTGACTTTCTTGATTAAAAATGACGCCCTTGAATTCTACTTTGAATCCCTACTCCTTTACGTATAGTTAGTAAAGCTCTCTATCCTAGTTTTTTTTTCATTTTGACCCACTTACGGGGAAGATGGACAGATTAGGACGACCGCTTTTATTCTTATAAAAATGAAGAAAATAGTAAAACATTTGGATTATTAGGTAAAAATAAACAGTGGACGTTCATGTTAAAGCCGCAAGAACAATAAAAAGGAAAGATTGAGGTTGACTATTTTAATCTTAGTAATTATCCAATGATACGAAAAAATTAATGCATTTAAGACGAAAATTATGAATTTAAAACCAACGACGTGGAACTTAAAAACCAGCGATTGAAAGCTTAGTGAATAGAAGAGGAAAAAATCTCGCAGTCACAACAGGCGAATGGTCACCGGCGCAGAGAAATGAACATCGGAATTATGTCCTTCCGGCTTGAAGTTATCCCCGAAAATGGCACTCCTCTAATGATCTCATGTGGCGTCGATATCCCTCCCTCCAAGCCGAGCGACGTTGAATGGGCTTCAAGGGCAAAGCGATGACCTTTTACCGTGCATTCCTAGATAAAAATGACATTCGTAGCAGGATGACCGTTTATTCATAAATTTCTTTATCAGCTTTGATAAGCCAACCACCATAAACGCTGAGCTAGATTATATAAATAAATGTCAGGTAAATGCTTTTTTATTAGTAGGATAAAATAGTTTTTCACCTTGAATCTGTTCTACGAATGAGACTTTTATGATTTTTATCAGTAGCCTTTTTCTTCGTTTTCTTACTGCTATATTTATGATCCATAACGTTCATCTTTTAAATTCAATGTCACTTACCTAACACGCTCTCTCTCATCGATCAATTGCTTCTAGAAAATCCTGCATATTTTTTTTTTTAACCAAGAAGAATGGTGTTCCAGAAAAGTTGAAATAATGAGCATTAGCCCATATATGAAAAAATATTAGGCAGAGAATTATTGATAAAAACGATCCAAGCTTTAGTGACATTTTAACAACTTATTTAGCTACGAAATTTTCGTACACGACGAGCGTACACGAAACTACGTCGAAATTTCGTATTAAGACGGGTTTTTCGCATTAAACAAACAATTTTCACAACTCTGGATGATCGCAAAAATACGAAAGACATTTATATATTTCTTCAATGGGTTCGATTGATAAACCACAGAATCTGACAATACGTTAAAAATCCGTCGAATCATTCAGTCGGACCGTTCAGAAAAGAAGACAACCCCCAAATTCCCATCACAACAAGAGGCTTAAAAACTCCTTACAAGACCTCATCATAGGAGGACGATCCACTCACCGCAGGCCGTCTAAAATAAAAGAAAATCTCGGTTAGCGAAGAGGAACTGGATATTCACCATCCGATTATAAAAACTCGTCAATACTCCGGTAAGTGCCCGTTATTTCTCCGTTATTAAACGGAACGAGGAGTGAGGGAGGTAAAGGGAAGGGGAATAGTTAAGTTACGATGAACCGAAATGGGGTGGGGGAGAGGGAAAAACAGGGCAGAGAGGGTGGTGGTATGACTAGGAGGAGAAGCGAGGCATTGCACAATCACCCCACGGACTTCGCTAAAAGTCATCGAATGGCTTCTTTCCCGTCCATCCCACGTAGACTTCTATGACGTCCCTTTTTCCTCGGGAAATCCCTTATAGCCGCACCCTTTAGTCTCCCACAGCTCCGCATTACTCGCCCAAGCCGTAAACAAGGCTCGGAGACAGAGTGAGGCGTGCAACAAAGGAGACGGGGTGGGGGAGAGGAGGGGATAACTTCGGAATTAAAAAAGGACATCCCTCCCTTCCATTCGACCACGTCTGTCCGGGACGGAAAGAGACAAAAGACGTATTTTGCACGCGATCACCCTCCTACTCCTTTTGGCTCGGAAAACGTTGAAAACTAAATCATGCCACGCTATATAGCTCCCTTTAAAACCCTTCCCTAACTCTCCTCCGGTCACATACCCTGTCGTTTATTCCGCACACCTAAAAACAACTTTCCGCGATCCATTCTTCCGCCGCGATTCGATCCGTTCGGCTGCTGCCGCATTGCAAAACGAATGGAAGAGGTAAAGAGCGAGAGAGAGGGGCGGTATGAATCCTTTATATCCCTTTCTCTCTCTCCACTCGCTTCCACAGGCGCAACTACACATACTGCCTGACGCGACCAAAAGAAAGTACGGAGATATCCCGACGCGTATTTTTTTCCTTTCACTACGCAGTTCTTCTTCCCATCTCTGGTCGTTGCCGCCAGTTGGTCCTTTCATTCCCACTCTTTCTCAATTTCTTCTCCTACTAACCCCCCTCTCTCTCTCCCCGCACTAAAAAATGAAATCACGGCGGTCGGCCGCCACTATCTCGCCAACAATTTCCGATTCCCTCCATTCACCCCTCTTCTCCTTCAATATCTCCCTTTCTTTAGCTTTATTCTTCGCTCCCTCTCGTCATTTCCTATTTCCTCCATCCCGTCTCCTTCTCTTTCCCTGCCCCACCATCCTGCCTCTCCATCCCTTCCCACGCACAGTAACCCAGGCAAGTCAAACTCGATGAGGCATCTGGGCCGCATTGATACAAAATCTTTATCCAAGGGCCGCATTAGAGTTACACCTGTTCGAGAAGAAAATAGATGTCTTCCATAAGGGACAATTTTTAGCGGTTTTTTCCAAAGGAATCCGCTTATGCGTTCGGCTTGTCCGTCTGTCTGACGCGCTAACTCCTCCTAAACGAAAGCAGCTAAATACATCGTTGCAATCGATTCAGTAGTCTCATTCTGCACGTTTTCTTGTGGAGGTTCAAACGGCCAGCAGAATGAGAGTAAAAATTTAATAATTTCCTTTTTTGATAAACGTTTTGTTTTAAGAATTCTTCTTGTTACTTGTATTAAATTATTTTTCATAATATTATTCCAGACTAATCACTAGTATTAAAAAATTAACATTCAGTATTAAAAAAATTTGTTTAAAAAATCCGCCATTTACTGTGTGCTTCAGAAGATCTTTCCTCACTTGTTTGATTATTAAAAACAACAATTGAGAAAACTACAATAGCTCTATTACGTCTCGTTCCTATGAAAATAAAGTATTCATAAAAATCTGTATGAATGTTGTTCATATAAATTGAGACATGAGCACCGCAGTGAGGCATGGTCCGCATGCGGCATCCCCAGTTTGTCGTGCCTGAACTTTAACCCTTAACGGCCCCTCTCCATCACCTCCTCCCCTTCTTCCCTCATTCCGACAAAACCGTCCCTATCCGAAAGGAAGTCATTTTTAAAGAGTGATAAACGCCGACCGTTAAGTCGCTATCGCTTTGTTAAAAAATAAAAACTGCGAACTCGTTCCACTCGCGCAAGACGTAGATGTGGAAAAAAAGATTTTTTCCCCACCAGTGAAAACACTCCACCGTCATCTTTTTTCCTTGCGAATCAAAGCGGAATGGAGACGAAACGACGATCCGACCGACGCAAGAAACTCTCGCCGAGTGATACGAAAGACTGACCTCCGAGATTCAACGCTTCGACATACTAAAGTGAAGAAATATTTTTAAGCGAGCGATGGATAAGATTCGAGTTACGCAGTTTCGATTGTGAATAATAAATCCTTTTATAACGTTATGTCTATGGAACATGCGATTTTATACTTAATATCGAAAATACGAACTAGATACAAAGAACGATATTAAAATGCAAAAAGTCGTTTTATTGATTTAAACAGATTATATATAAAATTATGAAATTTTTCTTTTGATTTGCACGAAAATAGTCTATGAATCAATGCCTATATATGCCCTAGACTGTAGCTAAAAATATTATCCGTAAAATGCATTTTTGCTCGACATGTATCAGCGAGCGTCAGTCAACAATTATTCAGTGCAGAATGTTGTCTTTTGCTTAATAAAAACGTTACGCGTTTTTGCAATTAAATAAAACACGCTTAAAATCCCAAGACTTCTAAGTGTGTGCCAAACAGAACACTATACCGATTTTTTACTAGATTCGTTCTCAGTCGCGAGTACCATAAAATACGCTAAGCTGCTTCCCGGCTTGCGCATTTCACATTTAAATGCAGCTTCACAACAAAATCTCCATAAATAAACAACGACGGCCCATAAATGAACCAAGCGCACGCCCTGCCATAAACTAAGAGAGAAAATGAAGTAACTGGCGGCAACATTTTTCTACGACACTCGAGGTGGATCTTGAGAGAATTAAATTGAATAAAGGTCGTTCGAGTTTTTTTTTAATACTTGGCACGGTTAAGGCAGTTGATGTGGGATCGAACCGCCCTGTCTACCGGAGCAATAAAAAGGGGAGGGGTTAGAATGGAGGGAGGGAGGGAAGAGAGGGGAAGTGATAGACAAAAAGGCCTTCATTAGCCGATACGTACTTAAAGCGTCTTTCACCTGACACGGCGATTTCAAACATACAGAACTCAACGCAAAGGTTGGATCACCGACGCAGACAACGATTCGTAGGTTCGAGCAGAAATTTTGATTAAAAATACGTGAGAATAACGAGCGTTGCGTCGTTTTCAACGCTGATAGGATGGAAGGAGAGATCACTTTCTGACTTTTCCGACATTACGCAACTCTAACGAAAAATATACAATAAAACAATGTCTTCGGAATAAAAAATACGATCGAAGCTCAAAAATCGGGAAACCTTGGAACCAAGCCGTGGTCGAATTTCTGAAATTACAGATTCACGTGCGGTTTATGTGGTTTAACGTAAAATAAAATATTTTTAAAGAGAACTTCTGCGCAGCAAATATAAAGAAAGACAAATAAACGTGGATATGAAAAAAGATAACACAATTTTGTACAATATATAACCGAAATAAATATTTAAATGTATGAATAAGGACTCCGAGAATGTGGGTTTCAGATAAAAATAAAACGTAAGAATAAATATATTTAGACACCATGGATAACACATACATATTAAACCAGAGATGTCAAACTCGAAGAATCATCAGCTCATTGGCGGCCATTCGAAACCGTACGGATTCTTGAGCTATGACCGTACACGATTACATCTCTCTCATTGCTGAGGCGAATTCATAGAGCTTCGAATTGGGCCACAAGATTAGATAAACAACGAAAAATGACCTGAGCCTAAAAAATGGTCGGAAATAACTGATCTGAACCGCAAAAAACCGTGGAGGAAGAAAAGAGTGAGATCGAAAACTGGAAGGTTTGGGAATGGTGCAGGAAGAGAAAAGATATAAAAAGAGGGAGAGATGCATGAGAAAGGCTAAAGATAACAGAGAAAAAGCGAGTAAAAGAGAAGTGAAGGCTACGGGAAAACCGAGAAAAATGTGCAAGATAAAGCAGAAACAAGAGAGCAAAAAAGAATTGAAAAGCTCACCTTTTGACTAAAAACTATATTTCACCAATAGCTATAAAAAGGGTTAAAAAAGTAGATATGCATTTCGGCTACAGAGCCGCAGCCATCAGTGGGGATTCAAAGATCCTTAAAAAAAAGGCGTTTTCCTCAACATGTTTATGACTGCTGGGGAGTCAGATTTACAATTAGAAAATCAGAGAAATGAAAAATGTGAATGTGAAATTAAATAAGGGAAAAATAGAGAAACGAGACAAAGATAGTAAGGAAGGTAAGGATAGTAAGAACAAATTGTGAAAAAATCTTAAGTAAGAATAGATAATCCCAGTTATACGTCGCCCTGTTGTACGTCGTTTTCCTTATACGTCTTTTGTGAAAAATGTCAACAATTAAAGTTGATACATTATTTCTTTGTAATATTTTGCGTGAATGACAAAAAGATGAATGAGAAGATGGTCGCCAAAGCAAAAACGATTTAGCCTTGCCCATGCTCTTATCCGACCAGGGAATTCTAATTTAGGATAGCTTTTGTATCCTTTAACTATTATTTCTTCAACTATCATTTCTTATGTAATTTTTATCATTAATAGGACTTCATTAATAAATCAATTTCGTATATTTTATACAATAACACTGTATAATATATAAAACTGCATAAATAAGCACGATTTGATTCTCTCTACCTAATATCACCACCCGACACCCACATAAACCTCATAAAAAAACTTCAGAATTATCTCAGGTGAGCGTTTTATGGGAATGAATTTTATTTAATTAATTTGTTAAACTATTTTCGATTTACAAGATATTGTTTACTGTATCATAATGTTTTGTTTGGGTAACAAATGCCACGTACGAATCATAAAAAGTTAGGTTTCGCTTAGCGTTGTTTCTTAAAGCGTCGAGGTTTTCAGGAACGCATCTCCGACACATAGTGCGGACTCGTCGTGTTCCAGGTTTGCGCGAAACTTGCGACGGTACTTGGCAAACTTCCTGCGCGGCGCATGGCGCGGCCGCAGATTAACATATTTTCAATTCTTTCGCCGTACTATAGTCTCACTCGGGTTCACCGGCGGATTTATCTCTTCAATTTCTCCCGACTGAACTCCTTTCACCTTTCATAGTTTCTTTCCCCCCTCTCCGCAGCCATTTTCCCTCTAATCCTCATATCCTTCCCTTCGTGACTCAGACGCCCACTTTTAAATCTTCTGGTTGCGCAGCGTATGAGCGATCCTATCTCGAACCCACCACTGACGCGCTACTAACTCTCCGATGCACGGCGAATCGGGATATAGTCATCAATGGTGCCTCGTGCACATGGCTTGTACTCTCTGCTCCGACCGCTAGATAATGCCGGCCACACACGCAGGCAATTGAAATCCGTTTAAGGATTCCGAGACAGATAAGGCGAAAATAAAATTCACCACGAGCTAAGACGGTATTGTGGCAGCAGAAAAAGATGACGGATATTTTAAAATCGGGCTTTTGAGGATTGAAACGAACGAGGCATAATCATGTGAACTCGAGGGTTAGGTAAAAACTTACACAGAGGTGCAAAACCGTATAAAGGTTAATCGGTCATCAAGAAACAAATGGGGATAAACTAAAAGTGGCCCTGAATGACGTGCCTGTTAAGCCAAGGCGAAAAATTACTCTTTCCATCATTCTGAGGAAATGGCGTTTCTAGAATAATTTACAATTACGTAATTGAGCGTTTAAACCGTGCGATGCATTTCTTAATAAGTTCATTACAACACAAAATATATAAAACGCATCTGAAAAACTTTCATGATGCTGGAATTTTTTTCAAAGTTAAAAATGTTGAAAATATCTCTTTACTTCTATTTGGGTTTTCAATAAAGGTTGTGGAAATATATTTAAATTTTAGGTTTTGAGAACAAATAATTAGGATCTTCAGTGAAGTTAATACAAAAGTTTTTATCAAGTTATTCATCCCTATAGCTATCTCCTGCGTTACTTATATGCACTATTCTTATTTGATAAATCATAATTTACAGCGCAAGAAAATATCTAAGTCATACCAAATGTCTCCGAGTCCCCTACTAAGTTCACCATGAGAATACAAAAATTATTATCAATTCTCCAAAGTTCGCCGGTATATGTGTATGTATACGTATAACTTTTAAATTCAAATAACCCGATAAAAATTATAAATAAACTTTTTTAGCTAAAAATTTTACATTTCGCACTAAAAGTGAAAAAAATAATTATAAAATTATAGATGTTGTCTAGTTTATTAAGGTTAGGTGACATTTGTAACCAAATGTCAAATTATGTCCTTCCACTTTCTGTAGGAAACTCGAGGCAATATATGATTTCAAAATTTACTTTTGCCTTTTTGTGTTAGACAAAAAATATCGCAATAAGAGTTCTTCGTAAATTTTTATTGAAATATCCCAATGTCGAAGCGATCAGAACGTATTACGATTCCGTTTGTGTGCCCGTCCGCCTGTTTTGTCATCTTTAGGACTTCTCGGATTTGACGCAAACATAACGAAAAAGATCAATTAACAACTTTGGCAATCTGTGAACTAAAACATTAAGAAACAACTACCATAGGAAAGGTAAAAGCAATTTAAAGCAAATTACGTTCTACTAGACTAGGAATGTCGAATACGTTCGTCGCTACCCACATACGGCGAATTACTAAATTTTTCCTTCTAATTCTGAAACTATTCTAAATTTAAGTTTTTGGTATGTGTGGAATTTTATTCCTTAATGAACAGTTTGGAATCTAATGTTAATCATACTTTGAATTTATCCCTCAAGTTGAAGGCATAAGGAGTGTAAAAATATTTCTTTTATGTTAACATTTAAAAACTCTCAAAATTTACCGTGCGCAGAGGCATTATTGATTAAAATCGATATAAAACCTCAAACCAACTTTCAAAAGATGGGACATCCTATTATTAACATTGCATGTATTTTGTATAATGTGGCGAATATGACGACTGACCAGCAAAGTACGGCGAGCATCGAAATCTTATTTGACAATCCTGTACTAGAATATAGTAACTGCGCAAAAAATGAACATATAATTTTAGAAATGAATATGATGACTGAACTGAAGATGCTACTTTAAAATATACATCTGAAGGGGGTCTCAAATATTGCAATATCTATAAACGTGGCATATGTAAGCAATGGTGCTAGTATTAATGTGATATACATATAGTGAAATTGCACTGCTGGTGAGGAGCGTAATAGAGTTATCTCACAATATGAAACCAAACTCTTCCCTGAGTGACCCGTCAATGACAAGGGGGTGTAATACTTTCCAGAACCGATTTCGCCGTGTATTTATTTATTTATTTAATAAGTTCAAAAACAGCACTCAGGCCTATTACATTGAACATTACAACCAATAAATAATAAATGCATATAAAAATATATATAAAACAGTCAAATAAAACAATAAGAAGTTCAATGGAAAACATCAGTATGAGGATCTTGCATCAGAGATTGGTTATATAAGTTTGGGAGGCGGAAAATTAAGGAGCGTTTTGTGGTTGAGAGCCGAGGAGTGCGGCAGAGAAAACATTTCATTAATAGATACGAATAAAAATTCATCATCGCTAATTATTTTATTCTGAAAACATCTAAAGAATCAATAAAATCAAATAAAAATTCAAAACTGAAATGCACTCCATGGTAAAAAGTAGAACAAGGTGTAAAGAGGATAACGTACTTCATCCATAAAACTGATCTAAACGAGTCATAACATGGCTTTTTGAATATAGCGTTCGATTGTGCTTCCGTGTAGAATCAACGATACTCTATTTATTCATAGTCAAAGCAGATTAAAAAAGCTTTCAAGATAAATACTAGAAGAACAGAACGAAGAAAAAAAAAGTCTACATTCGACTTTGTGACGTTAAGAGCGGCTGTCATGACGCAGGCCGAGTGTAGATTTCCCAACATACAGGTTTCCTGCTGACGCCGATTAAGTGGACACAGTCGCTTCTTAATTAGGACTCATTTACAAAGCCCTAGAGACATTTTCCATGGAATTCAATGCAAAAGGCGTTATGATACTTTCCTTGAAGCGTACGTCACTACTCCAGCTAGCAGTAACATTTTAAGCGCAAAGAAAAATTCCACACAGAAAACGTGACCGCTTTCCAGCGGTAAAATTATTTCGTATTCATTAAATAATGAAATTTTCGATATAAGCTACGTCATCGAACTGTAATTTGAGCCAATCCTTCTTTAACATGGGAGGTTAGGTAAATAAACATGACATTTCCCTTAAAAATTTTGTTTCTTTTAGACGTTTCTCCTTGACCTTGTTTAGAATGCATTGTGATTGACACTAAAAGCAAAGCTTCCAATTATTAGGCAAAATTTGCATTACCTGACTAAAAAGAGGGTCATGCCCTGCATAAGTAATATGAAACGAATGGGTACACAGGAGAAATTTCGAAATAGTCTAGGAGAATACTTGTAGAAAATGGACACCTTCCATCGAGGAGCTCCTTGTCAAGGAAACGTCGCCAAACTCAGCCGATACGCACATCCGAGTAAAGACGGCTTATTAGAATATCTGGACTGAAACAATTCTCGATAATTTAAAAGACCACTTAATTCGAACAAAAATCTTCCACAAGTTGTAATATACCTAATATTCATATATAACACGTATGCAATAAATCATTAAAAATGCGTTGGAGTTGGAAGATTTTACTATAATTCCACATCAAACGGCTTAAATACACCGAATTTTCCGTATAGAATAATAAAAAACGGTACAATATACATTGCACAAACTTTCTCATATACTACGTATACATCGAGTCTCACAACACTTTTTCCTGACTGGAAGGATCTCTTACGACTACAAAAAAACTGCGGAAAATGTCTTCTGCACGTAAGTGGTATTAAAAATTGATTATGTGAATTACGTGAAAATCAAACTTGATAAATAGTTATATCAAACATAAATATCAAGTATTTACAGATTGACGAAGGCACATAAGCACTGAAGCATTATTGCTGGATGAAGATTGTCAACAGAACTAGGAAGAGCTGGACGGTAGCTGGGCGTAAAAATCTATATATTATGTCGCTGAACGATATATAGTTATTTTTGAGAAATATGGCTTATGCGGTATTATTTATGACTCCAAGTTCTATAACTGAATAAGTTTTAGTCAAAATCGTTGTCATTTTTTAATAAATAGACAATTCGTGAAAATCAACAAGAGTAAACTACCCTTTATTTTTGCGCTATATCGTTCGTCTCTTTGTAGTTTCCATTTTGGATAATAGTATGCCTAAATACGAAATGGCATTTGATTTCGTGGGTCCGTCTAGGCTCTAGGACCTCGAACGGGCAGACAGCATGGCGAAAACCACTAAAACGTGTATTTCCGTCAAATCTCGAAGTCATAGATTTTCGAGATTACAATACTTTCTCTATATACTACATATATGGTAAAGTAAAAATATAGTTTAAAAGATAGGGATTATCTTCAGAATAAGAAGCATAATGGAATAAAATGACTGCAGTCATTGGAAAAAATTGGGCAGAGAATTTCGTTTTTTATTTCAGCATTATCGAATAAATAAGTTAGAGCGATTGCTACTGTACGCCGCATATAAAAATGTCTCGTTCGTCCGGAGGACGTGCGACCGTGGGAAACCTTTTGAAGAAGCGTCCGCATTCAGGGAGGGTGGAATCTGAAATGGAATGGCGGGAGGAAGTAGTATAACGGGTATTAAGAGGAAAAAAATAGAAGCAAAAAAACACCGCAAAAACTTTCTCATATCCTCACGCTTTTAGTGCATCACTGGTTAAATTACCGCTTGACCAGCTTGATGGTCGGTTGGCGCAAAACTGGATATATTATAATGACACTGGACGGTATGAAGTTGCATTTCAATATGCGTGGTTCATGTAATATTGTTATTGGAAAGCAGATCTATGATTGGATGAATTTTAACAGAAATCCTTTCCATCATTTTTGAGTAAATCGACTTTCTGCGAATATCGACGAGAATAAACTACCCTCCATTGTTTCGCGTTACGGTTCATTTCGACGAGTTTTCTATCTCGAGTGATATCCTACGGTCGACAGACTACGGACGCGCGAAATTGCAGAGACTACCTTTTCAGCTCCTTAGATCAAAATCTCGATGTCGATTTTTTTCGCGATCACAAATACTTTCTCGATACACCTCGCGCGTGAAAAGTTAAAAAGAGGCGAAAGAAGGCAAAGGACGCGCGATGATCGAAAGAACGCGAGGGCGTAACAGACGAGGAGACTTAACGTGCTCTTAGAAATCCAGTTCTCTCTTCACTCCCACACAAACTCTTATCTCTCTCTCTCCTTTTAACTCAATGGACTTCGCGGGGAAAGGACGGAGTGAGAGAGAAAGTATGGGCGAAAAATATGGAGAATCGATATCCGAATTCTCGCGGCCTCCCACTCGAAATGCCAAAAGAGAGTGCATTATTTTCTCGGCCCGCGTCGGGTGCGAAGCGGCGACCGTTCAGAATGTTCTCCCGGCGTTCGTTCGCTAAACGGATCACGCGCGTCGATTCCTCCACCGCTATACGGGGTCTGACCTTTTTTTTTCGCAATTTCTATGAGCACGCACGCGGATGTGTGTTAACCAAGAAGCGCCTCTTAAGCCGGCCCAAAAATCATTCGCTCGCTCGCCTTTTTAGCGTTGAATAACTTACAATTAGTGGTAGAGAAGCCGAAGGGAGAATGAAGGCAAAAAGCACGCTTCTACCATGCCGAACGACTGAATGCGCAGTTTCCAATCATTCTATTCTGCAATACACATCTCCAGTCGAACTTTTGGTAATCACTCCGCGTTTCTGCATCATCGCGGTACAAGGTTCGACGGATTCGAACGACCTTCGGTTTTACATTTACACTGATGCCGCCGGAGGAGTGTGGCAGGGGGTGCTATTGCACGACAGGTACGATTATTAAAGTCTCTATGAACCTGTCTTACCGTTTACGGAAAAAAGAAGCCTTGCAGTTTAAGTCGGTTCGAGGGATTATGCCGAAGTATTTGCTTTTAACTCGTTTCTACCTCTACGCACAATAATAGAATTTGGTAAAAATATGCACCCAACATCATCAATGAATCAAAAGCCATTAAAGATTCCGAAGTCCCTCGTACATAACCAGAGAGATTTTCTCGAATGCAAAGCGGGCCAATCGTATTGCAATCGCCCCCAACCTTGGATCGTCGTCAGAAGGAAAAATTGCTGTTCTTGTACTCGAATTTGCGTTTTTATTGCTTGTAATTCCTAAAACTAATTTATTTTGCGTTTAAGAGAAATCCTAAAAAAGAGGTCCGAAGAGTTCAAATGCCGAGCAAGACTTCGGGAACATCCCAACGAAACCGGAACATCTGCTCACCCTGTTTATACTCGATTCTTCTACACTTCTGCCAAAGACCCTGAAAAACCTCAGTCCGGTCAAATTTTTTGCAAAAAAAACGGCAAAGGAAGAACGAAATAAAACGATTCTTTTGACGACCAATTCGTATATCGCATACTAAACGTTCTGCATTAGTCACTGCGCGCATATCAATGATTACGGAAAATTTTCGTTTTTGCCGCTTTCCCGCCATTATTGTTCTACGGCCATTCGGCCAGCAATTCAATACATCCCACGCACGCGATAGCACGATGCAATAAGCGACCCCGAGAAAGAGATTGAGAATACAATAGACACAAACGGCCGAGCGCACGTGCAGTCGTTTCACACACGTAAATTCTTTCGAAATTCCCAGCGTGATTGGTATGTACCCGACACTCGATATCGCACGCCTATTGCAATTTGGCAAGATTTAGGACGTCGTGTGTACTAACTTAAACACCTTAATGCCTCGAAACAAAAATTCAAAAATGACTACTTCGACCTTTCTCAAGTCCTTCCAAAATTTTAAGTAGGCGTTCGCGCAAGTTAAATCGAACTTTTCGAAAACTGCGGAGAAAAAAATAACGCTGGCAGCTACTTGTCCGGAATGGGAAAAAGATATATGGGATGCCAACGCCCTCAACTTATATCTGCAGAGACACGTTTCCTGGCAAGCCCTTCTGGCAAAAGAATAGCCAGATTGCCAACCGATACTGACGCGACAGAAAAAAATATAGAAATAATTCTGGCTCTTTCATAATGTAAAGTGAAGCCTTGAAAACATTTCGCGAAGGAATAAGAAAAATGCAATTAATAAGTTTTACTTTGACATGCAGGGCATTGGGATTCTTAAATCTGAAATTTTAAAATAAAAATCTAGATTGATATATTTATTCACCGCAGAAACATACTTGCACACGAATTCTGGGAATTGCTTTCGAATCGTCTGATATGGAGGCACTACGGGTAAAATTTAGTTTGTTAAATAACAATAGTATTAATTATAATATGGCAGCATAAAACAAACTATTTTCAAAATTAAAAAGAAATTAAATACAACAATGACAGAGAAGACTCACCATTCCGCTGCGTCTGTCTAGTCTATGAACGGAATGCATTGCAGGCATTAACATCAGAATTTCCCATAATTATAGTCTAGCCTACAGTTATCTTCAAGTGGCTTGTCGATGGAGGCCAGGGGGAGCATAAAGAATAAGTGAGTCATCGCCTAGTTTTCTCCTAAGAGACCGACAACTTGCGCACCTGGCGAGTCTTCTTATTTCACTTTAGATAAGTACGTACTAGACGGGAGTCACAATTTTTTTCATGTATTCCTCCGCTATTTAATATAATAACCTTGGCTGATGTAATTACTTACACAATTGTAATCTAAGGAAAAACTCAACAATTAGTACAATATTTTAAAGACGTTCGAGATAAAGAGAGATAAAGTCATGTAATGGCATAAAATGATAGGGGTTATTGCTTCCATGAAGTTTTAATGCATGTGCAAGCGATCGTATATAATTGTTACCTCAATTTAATCATCTTCGAGCACATCATAGCGTCACATATAAAGTTTAATATTTGATTCAATTAATACAAACATTAAAAATGCCCTTGTTTGCCCAATAACGTAAATATTGTATCCGTAATTAGTTATAATCTGAAATAAAAACTCAAGGCGTAATTTAGTAAATGATTTTTTACACCCACTGACAACACTGCTATCTTAAATTTTACGCATGAATGTAAATTGGAACGAATACAAATGATCTTAACACTTTCTACTCAACAAATTAATTTTAAAATTACTGTTAATACCATATAAGTTTTAATTACGTTTTTAACATCTGTGTATGCTTTGATGCCGGTATTCTGATACCAGCGTCACTACACTCATGTTTGGCTCTACTCCGAGCAATGACAGTGCCAGAATGCAATTGGACATGACATCTAAAAGTCACAGAGCAAAACACACACTATAAACATTAAAAAACACTAGCTTCCCTTACAAGAGTATCTTCGTCAAGGGTTACAACAAATCGAAGATATTTATGTCGATACACGTTATTCTGAATATCAACTGGGATTTTAATTACGCAGCCACATAAAAATGAGATGATATGATAAACAGTCTCGTTCACATATCTATTATATACAATGTTATTACGAACCTTCCACACGCTCTTCCTGAAGCTGGCAACCCGCACCCCACCAAATGTTGACAAGCACGAACTGCCCTTCAATTTCACCCAGCTGAGTTGGCTATCAAGCTGTACGTGAAAACAACACAGACACCTCAATGAAGCGCAGGATATGGTGCACCAAGCGTAACAGCTGCTCACAAAGAATATTTATCTCGAGTTTATGGAGCACAACTCATCGTTGAAATCGAAAATATTAGTAATGTTGACGACTCCGCCTCAGAGAAATACGAAACCAACATGCGCCATGTTATTTACGTCATATGGAGAAAGTCTATAAAATATTTTAAGTTAGTAACAACTTTGGCCACATCATGGCGCTTCTTACAAAAGGATCTGCAGCGGTCAATAGTAGAACTACGTGACAGCTTAACCGCTTAACTTATCTCAGAAATACGGTTGGTCGTTTTTCTTTGCAACACCTCGAATATTTAAAAGGTTATCAATTATAATTTTATAATGATTGATAAATTATTTTTGGAATGTAAAAGCAATCGTAAATTCTTGAGCTTTATTTTCTTTCTTTCATCTTCAGAACGGTTATATTTTCATGCTATTATCAAGGATTGAAAACATAGAATTAAAGTAATATTCTGATGCGACCATCCCTGAAACAAACTAATTTCTGTACCGTGACACTCAATTCGATTTTGCTATAAAAAATAAAATTTTCATAATGAAGGTTAATCTACCACCAACAGTGAGCTAACAACTATTTCCTCGTTTATCATATTTTCCTTCCCAAGCGTGTAGGATACATTACTTCTCTTAGTTTTTTTGGTTAATATTTCTATGAAACCTAAAGTGGTTTTGTGATATGCTTAAGCGTAGCTTTCGTGGAAAATTAATTAAAACATTCAAAGACGAAATCAAGAATTAAATAAGTATCAGAATTATAATACCAATTACAAGTGTTCATATCCTACAGGCATAAAACAAATTGAAATTTACAACAATTTTCAATAAAATTTTGATATACAAGTAGGGTAGCCAGATGTGTCCCATTGTGGGGTACAATACTCCATTTATTGAATCAATTTTTAGAAATACCAATTCCCAATAATCTCAAATGGAGTACCCAAAATACCCCAATTCTTTGTTTCGAAGGGTTTATTTGTTAGAAGCACTGCATAAATAACGGAATTCGGCCAAGGTAAATAGACTAACAGGTAGTATTGATTTTCAGGTATTTGTGTCACAGAAGTGCAAGATAATATTTTGCTTCTACATAAGATAAGATTGAAAATTAAATATGTAGTGGTGTTGTTTGAAAGTTGAAAAGTGAGATTAAAATTGAGTTAGTTTTGTGAGTCTTTAATGATGTAATAGTTATGCAATATCAGAGAATAAAATGTACCAAAATATTCTTTATTATGTTTAGCTGCTTTAATATTGAAAATAATTCTAACCTTTTTTTTACTAATTTATTTTAGTTATTTCATTTTGTATGTAAGGCTAGGTAAAATAAATGTCATTTTTGCGATGTGTTGGTAACATTTTAAGTAACACATTCGCAAAAATTAATTCTTTTCCTCATTGCATCCCAATTTCCTTGTCGATATTACCCGTTTATTCTATATCAGTGGTTCTCAAAGTGTGGTCTGTGGACCACTGGTAGGCTGCGAGGGTCTTTCAGGTGGTCTGCGGGACCAATTTAAAATTTCGGATATCGATGTCCTTTATGAGGAATATGTTCTGTTGAAAACATTCCATAAAAATATAAGAGTTTGAACATATCAAAGCCATTTGGATTAAATTTCTGAATTCGTTCAATGTACCGAAAAAATAACATTTTATTTTCGCTTTGCATCACTTAAACTCAAAATGCGAATGTGTTCAGCCTGTTCAATGCTTGGAGGAAAGATAGGAATAGATTAAATTTACAGGCCGAATTGTTAATAAAAACTAATTTTAAGCAATATTGTAAGGAATTTCATGCATATATTTTGAAAAATAACAATTATTAAAAAAGTTTGTACAAACGAAAAATATTAATAAATTAACCTGAATTTGTTTGTGATTTATATTTGCAATATTTGGTACTATGTATATTTTAGCAACTGAATTGATATAATTTTTAAAATTTTTGTTGATTTAGATTTATTTTATTGTTTTTTTTATCATAAAAGATGAATTGAAGAAGAAATACTATTACTTATATTTTTCATTTTTCAAAATGTGTTGAAAGAGGTTTTTTGCTCATTATCGTCTTATTTGTGCATCCCAATTCTAAATTTATGATCTGACCAACCTATATACAAGTAACATTGCAAAGATTCTATACAATAGTTGAACCAAACATAGAGCGTTATCAGGTATAATTTAATATATTAAAGGCTAGCACAAAGAAAAATTAGATTTTATTATAATGTAATAACAGAGCTTATAAGTCACATGAGTTCATGACGACAATAAATTGACCATGAAAATTGGTTATGAGCTATATCAGTCACCTTCACTTCATTGACTTCAACAGTGAGCACATATGTTCGTCAACACTATCAGTCCAGTACTAGTGTCGCTTAACAATTATATAAAGATATCTACATAATTTCCTCTGATCCACATAACTCCAGTGATTGAATGCTTGGTTTATTTTTCAACGTACTCTTGATTAGACAAAGACTTCATGGCAGGATGTATGTGAAATCTCTTCTTTGGTATAACACCAACCTGAAATGAGTAAGTTTAAAAAGACAGATTTAATTACATTGGTCAACAAAGATTTTGTTAAATGTAAAATTTCAACTGTTTCTTATGTATTTTTAGGTGCTGATTTAAAAAATGAAGTCAGAATTTTTCTATCACCCACCATTTTTGTGTAACTGACAATAATATGTATATAGAAATTAGCGTATAAATAAATATTACTTATTGTGTTCATAGAAAGAAACAGCTAGTTTGTAAATGTTGGTTTGTTTATGTGTTGACTGCTAACATGAAGTCATTGTTTGCACATCACCATAGTCCAAAAGCTATGAGTCATCACCTTGGATCTCTTTGCTGTCAGTTGAGTGTCAGCTTCCATTTGTGAAACATGCCTAGTGTCTGTGACTCATAGTCCAAAACCTATGAGTCATCACCTTGGGTAGGCAGCTACTAATGTAAATATTCTGACACTTTCACAATGTCTGATTCAGTATCTCCTCTTTGCTCTCAGTTGAGTGTCAGCTTTCATTTGTGAAACATGCCTAGTGTCTGTGAGTTCTAGCTTAGTGGTGAATATTTTTAGTGTGTAGTGTGTTTTTTAAGGGAAACGCCTCAAAATTGTAAAAGACACCCAAACAATTTTTGCTATATTTGTGGTGAGTTAACTTTTAAGGCACAGAGGTGAAATATTACCCCTCTAGTTAGTAAATCATATGAGCTTTATTTTGGATGCAAAGTAGGTGATCAGGACAAATCTTGGGTCCTTCACATCTGTTGTGCTTCATGTGTAACACTACTGACTGGCTGGCTTCAAGGATCCCGTCACATGCCATTTGCAGTTCCCATGGTTTGGAGAGAACCTAAGGACCATTCATCAGACTGCTATTTTTGCTTGACTAACATATTTGGAATTACATTTAAGTCTAATCATACTGTAAAATATCCAAATCTTCCATTAGCTATCAGACCTGTGTCCCATGGTCCAGAGCTTCCTGTACCTAAGCCACCAGAAAGATGATGGTGATGTCGAGACCCAGAGTGACTCAGGAGATGAAATACAGAATGGCCCAGCATTTATGGAAAGCTTGACTTCTTCTAACCCTCACTTAATAACTCAGTCTGAACTCAATGATTTGGTTCGTGATCTTAATTTATCTAAAAGTTAAGCAGAACTTTTAGCTTCAAGATTAAAAGGATGGAATCTTCTTGATCAGGACACTAAAATATGTTTTTCCATAAACGTCAACAGCAATTCGAACATCTATTTTCTAAAGAGTGAGATCTAGTTTATTGCAATGATGTTGATTCTCTACTGGAGGCCTTGGGGCAGCAGCACAATCCTCAGGAGTGGAGTTTGTTCATAGATTCCTCAAAGGTGAGTTTAAAAGCAGTCCTGCTTCACAATGGAAACAAGTACCCATCTGTTCCACTAGCCCATGCTGCTCACATGAAGGAATCGTATGAAAACATGAAACTTCTGCTGACCAGTATCCAGTATGAAAAGTATTCTTGGCATGTCTGCGGAGATCTAAAAGTGATTGCTCTGAATCTTGGGTTACAGCTTGGATACACCAAATTCTGTTGCTTCTTGTGTGAATGGGATAGCAGAGATAAACAACACCACTACATCAAAAAGCAATGGCAAAAAATGAAACTCACTCCAGGAAAGAAAAATGTAGTTAGTCACTGGTTAGTTCTGAAAAAATCTAATTATCCCCATTGCACATTAAACTAGGCTTGATAAAAATTTTTGTAAAAGCAATGGATCATAATGGACGTGGATTTCTCTTGAAAATTAAATTTCCGAGAATTAGTGAGGCAAAAATCAAAGAAGGAATATTTGTGGGTCCTTAAATAAGGGAACTGATGAAGGATGCTTTGTTTGAAAGCCAACTGAATGAAACTGAAGCAGCTGCATGAGCATCTTTCAAAAAAGCAATCACCAACTTTCTGGGAAACTACAAAGCAGAATACTAAAGGCAACTTGTGAGTGAGCTTCTTGTGGCCTACAGAGCAATGGGATGTAATATGTCTCTAAAAATACACTTTTTGGACTCCCATTTGGACTTTTTTCTGGAAAACCTCAGGGCTGTGAGCGACGAACATGGAGAATGCTTTCATCAGGACATCTCTGCTATGGAAAACCGCTATCAGGGAAAAGGGAGCCCAAAAATGTTGGCTGACTACTGCTGGACACTTAAAAGGGATGTTCCTCAAGCAAAGTTCAGCAAACAATCCACATCAACCACATTTTAGGTTAGTAAATATATACTAAATTTTTTTACATATAATAAAAATACATTTAATTTTAATGACCTACATCTTTCAATTACTTAAAAACCCTGGGTGATAGAAAAATTTGGTAAAAAGATTTTAAATCAGCGCGAAAAATTCTATAAGAATATCTTCTTACCATGTAACAAAAAAAGTTTTCTTTTGTTATTTAGTGTTATTTTATTCGCTCTACTAAAATTTAATAATCTATGAAAATTACAAAAGCAGACAATTTATTTCTGTCAAATACGAAAATTTCAGGTGTTTTCAAAAATGCTATTTTCTAGCATTATAAAGAAGCAGTATATTAATCATATTGATGAAAAAGGCAACACAAAATAATTAAAATATAAAAAATAATAAGTTATTACTGAGCATTGCTTCTAGTACATTGGATTCCTGATTTGAGGAGTAATCTACTTTCATTGGGAAAGTAACCAGGGTTGGACTGGGAAGCAATTTCATGCCAGGAAATCGAGATCAGCGGCCTCATCCCCCTCCCCCAATCTCCTCTCCTCCCCCTTTACCCCTGGATTTTTGTGTTGTATTGGCCATAGCATTTTTGTAATAAATAAGAAAGTTATAAAAGGGAACAAAACTACATGTTTATTCAATCAAGTGTAACTTATAGGTAGATAATAATACTAGTAGAAGGTGCTTGCATACTGCAAGCATTTCATCTCACCTTGAAAAAACTTAGATTTTTCAGAGAGATATTTCATCATGGGAATTATTTCTTTAATTCAAAAGATCTCCTCGGGACTGATTTTCATTTTTTCCTTATGGAAAAATAATGGAGTAAAACAATCGCTAATTTTTGCAATTTTAGGAATATTATACTTTTACACATTGGTTTAATAATGTCACACATTTTTGCCAAATTTTAAATTTGTAGCACATTTGGAAGTGAAAAACATTTTTCTAATTGTTTATATTTAAATAATTTTTAACGGCCGCAATAAGAATTTCATAGATACATTGAAATGTTTATTCGTTTATATAGACTAAACTCTAAATAATTTAAAATTTTCAGCTCTCTAACTCGCCCCGTAGTATTTAAACATTTACCTATTTTTTTAAACTTTAAGAATTTTTAACTGCCAAACAAATTAAAATATCTAAATTTGTATAATCCCTATTTCGTTTTTTTTTTTACAAATCCTACCTCTAAAAAACATTTCAGCTCCGTAGCACATTCGGAAATACATAAACCTTGAAAATTTGTTTAAACAATTGCGAATTTTTAGCGGCCCCATTGTTGCACTTTTTCAAGATTTTCGTTTTTTCTAGTCGGTTTTGCACAAAATCCTACCTAAGAAAAAAATTTCGAATCTCCAGCTCATCTGGAAGTGCCTAGACATTAGTATCCTCCTCTTCCTCCTCTGTAAGAAATGTCAATATATAATGATGAAATTCACATTCTGTAAACATTTAGGTATTCATGACAAAAATTTAATTATTTTTATAATATAAAAAGAAGTAAACATTTTTCAAGACATTTGAAAGATAAATAAAATTTACATTGTCTTGAAATTTTCCAATATTTAAGTCCCTAACTTTTAAGCTGCACAATATTAAGTGAAATTAGAAATATTAAGTATTCTATTAAATTTACAATATGTCGTCAAATTCCTTACTATTTTCGCATAATTTTTTAATATTTAATCATTTTCTAGTTTGACCAGAATATCTCTGTTCGCCGACATAGTGTTAAAAGAATCAACATTTTGATCTCCAAGTCTATTTCGTAATTTATTTTTAATATAACTTAAAATGTTGAAACTTCTCTCACAATAAACTTGCGTAACATGATTAAGTATATTTATATATGCTTTACAAATATTGTTATAAGCAGAACTGTATAAGTTATATTCATTTAATACTTACGTTGAAACAACAAATAAACATTTTTTACAAGATTTACATTGTCATTTTATGATCACTTAGAAACTCAAAAATGTCATCAAAATTATATTCAAGTACATTTTCTTCATGAACTTCTGAAGTGACATAAATATAAGGGACTTTTTTTTTTAAAGATCCATTTTTGCGCAAAATCGTTGTACTCGGCGACTAATCAGATACTTGAAAATTTTTTCATTAATTTTTCAAGATTAACAAAAACGGTTTTCTTAGCATCATTCTTGAAAAACTTGATTAAAAAAATTAAAATTCCTTTATCGAATAATTGTTATTTAAAAAGCATTTATAAAAGCGAAATTATTTTTGAAAATTTTTCTTCAAAATGTTTAAGATTTTCCGAATTAATTTATTCAATACTTTTATATTTGTGTTTGTTTCGAGTTATCTGAAAATTTTGTTGAACTTGAAGCCATGGGGAACTTTCAGAATCGTTTTCTAGATCTTCATTTAAAAATGATGAATTTATCACTCAATATTTTTATTTCTGTAAATTTATTAATATCATCTGATATTGTTTTCACAATTGCATGAACCATAGCAAAAGTGCTTGATAATACCATATTATTAGTTTGCAAATATTTGGAAAGACTTGTTGTACTTGAAAATAATTTGAAATAAACATGAGCAGATAATATGATTTCGTACTTAAATAGATTTTCTTTAAGATTGGATGTGGTGAAACAAGTTTGAGATGGAAATATTGAATATTCACTATAACTTTTAAAGTTTTGCAAATTTGTATGAAAATTGATGATTGTGGATCATCATAACTTTTTCAGAGCGGAGAGGGGAAAGATGCTGACTTATGGAGAAATCTCTGGACTTGACTATAAGTACACAATAGGGGATGGAAGGATTGAGATAGTGAGAGGCAATGATGAAAGGAGTGAGAGACGTAAAAGATTTGGGGGAAACTTAGTTAAAAATGGACATAAAATCTGTTCCTCCATATTTCTGGATTCACAGATAAAAGAATAATTAAATTATGGTTTTAACAGCCAATTGGCCCGGCCCCAACAGCCCATTTTTGCTCCAGCCCACCGGGAAATGTCCCAGTGTCCCGCTGGGCCAGTCCAACCCTGAAAGTAACATACTGTGTGAAAATGGGAATAGCCTTTTTAGCTATAAAGGATAGATTACATTTTTTTCAAGGATATGTCCTTGAAAACAAGCCAGCTGGTTAAAGATATTTTACATTATTATATTTTGTTCTATCCTTCTACAATTTCATTTTTTAATAGGTTTAATGAATATAATGAATCTGTATCGTACTTACATTTATCTCTAAATTAAGTGAATTATCTAGGACTGTGCATTCATTTATTAGCATGCGGAGGTATCACACTGCTTATATCAAGTTACGGGTTCCTAAAGTGGATGTCTGGGCTTATTATAAAAAAAAATATCTACATAATTTTACCTTTATGCCAGAATAAAATGGTTCTGAATATTTAAATACCAGACAATAAAGTTTAAATAGCAGATGATCATAAAATGTGGCAAAGTTAAAAAAAAAGACATCTGTTCAATGAATTTAATATATTGTATTAACCCATTAAGGCCCACTGTAAAATTTATAGGACACAGTTAAATTGTTAAATAAACTATAAAACAAAAAATTTAGTTTATTTTTCATTCTTAATTTGATATTTATACATTAAAGTAATATTATATAACATTAATTAAATATATTCTTTCTCCTTGTATTATTTAATTAATTTTGAACTTTGTGAAGCAGTACACAGTGTTGGTATTTTTTAAAAATATTTTGAAAACTACTTCCTATAACTCGATTTGCTTTGCTGTAATAGAAGATTATATCTTCCTTCAATGGTAAATATTATCCAATTGTATTATTTTGTATACATTCTACTTTAATTAGAGTGGAATGACTATCACTGAACAGAGAGTGAAGTATGAATGAAGGTAAGTGAGAAAATATAGGGACTGTAATAAAACACCATAGCATTTAGGAGCTATATTTTTAAAATTTTCAAAAATTAAAATTTTAGTCCTGAGATATAAACAGCACTATATCAAAAATGCACTAAAGGAACATGCACTAAACAAGGCATACCTATAAATCATACATTACTTTCAAAATTAATGAAAACTACTAAATAACAATGCAGCTATTTCACTAGCAAAAATATGTAAATGGACAATTTCTGTCTTTCTTGGCATAAAGCTGCAGTCTTGACAGCTCACACCGAATTGAAATGAGTTTGATTGGAGGGATTTACAATTAATTATAAGATAATGAGTTCTGGATAATTATTTCTGGAAAAACATCACCCTACATATAGGCAACTTATTTCCAATTAAGGGAAATGCATATTCAACATATTAAAAACTAGAGTGTAGATGAAATAATGACTTTTATTTTGTATTAAAATAGGATTAAATAAGTTGCACCAACCTTAAAGGACCCTATAATGATAGAAGTCCATGAAACTTCGGCTAATGTTCCATCCAATTACCACAGTAACTATGTAGACAAGAAGAAGGGCTGTCAATGGATACAATAATACTTGTGTCCCTTGGAGAATGGGTAAAGCTGTGAAAATGAAATGCACAATATATATGTATATTTCACTGAATTTATGGCAAAAAATAAAGATATCATACCAGTATTGTGGCATATGTTTATTTAAAAAATAAAATTATAAGATTAATCTAAGTGACCTGCAACAAATTTAAGACTTTTTTATAAATAAAATGAGAAGATAACTGTACCAAGAATATAAAATAAAATATTTTCACTATATTAAATAATATTTTTATTTTTACTCATTAGGTCAAACATTGAAATTATAGCAGAGAGAAACTATGAAATACACTCCTGGTAACGTACAAAATAATAATAAGTTTACTCAGTCACACCAATGAGCGGATTTGAACTCTCCTAAATGAGTGTGAACAAGTGTAACTTTATAATACTTTTTTATGGTCTAAAGAGTGTATTTCCTAATCCCATGTCTCTAAACTATAGTGGTCTTGCATGAGATTTAACAAATTAATATCTATATTTGTCAAAATCATGAAAAGAATATTTCCATCACAATGCCTTCTCTATAGACTTTATGTATCAGAAAGTAAAAAAAGTCACTGTAACAAAAGAATTCATCAGATACATGGAAGAATTTAAAACATGTATAAAAATATTTAGAACAACACAATTTCTATCACCTAAAACAATGGAGTTCTTAAAAAGATATGCAACTATATGGCAGCATTTCGTAGGCCCACAGAAGGTACCTAGCACTATTGGCATGTAACAAAATATTAATTATAGTCTGAAGAGAAAAAGAATACTTAAATCAAATTCACTGGTACCCAACTAGATTAAGTTATTTCATTATGGCCAGTAAAATTTTTTCCATACTTACCAGTTAGTAATTCTATCTACAGCATTGGCAAGTAAGGAGGTAAATATACACAGTGCATCTAAATAGTAACGAGACAAAAATTTAAGCATAGAAAAAAATTTATTTTACTTATTTCATTCAAAATAGTCCCCGTGTGACGAAATACAATTAATACAATGTTGGAATAATGTTTTGAAGCAGTCTGAAAAGTCACTTGAATATACAGTGTTTAATTCTGCCGTCATCAGTGTTTGGATGTCCTCGATCATGTCGAATCTTCTCCCCTTCAGCTTCAATTTTAATTTGGGAAATAAGAAAAAATCTGCCGGAGCCAAGTAAGGAGAATAGAGGGGGTGGTAAAGTTCAACAATGCCCTTTTTGGCCAAAAATGTTTTCACATTAATTGCCATGTGTGAAGGTGTGTTATCGTGCAAAAGACTCCACTTGCTGGAGTGATGCCAATTCGGTCGCACACGACAGATTCTCGCCAGTAAATGCTCCATCACACCCAGATAATATTGGCTATTTACAGTTTGCCCTGGCGGCATAAATTCTTTATGGATAATCCCTTGCGAATCGAAAAAAGTGATGAGCATCGTCTTGATGCATGATTTTTGAAAACGCAACTTCTTTGGTCTTGGCGAATCAGGTGACCGCCACTCAGCACTTTGTCCCTTGGTCTCTGGATCTCCATAAACCATCTGTAACATTTCGTGCATTTTGGGTGCACTTTTCCCAAGTTAAAAACAAAATTTAATGTTGTAACGTTGTTCCAATTTAAAAATATTGACGATGCCGCCAGATATATGGACACAAAACACATCTTATCTCAACAACAACTTAACAGAATTGCATGTGGTTTGCGATAATCAAAAGAGGAGGCATTGGTGAATAAAAAGCCTCCCTAGTTGTTTAATATCATTATTACAATGAGCACAATCAAATAAGTCGCATTACTTTGTAGACACACTGTGTAAATGCTTTGGATGACGAAACAATTAAAAAACAGGTATACATAATCATCTCTTTTTAAAGAAATTTATTAATTTAAAAGTGGAATTTCCATGAGAATAAAAAATGGATAAATTAAAACCTACTTTTAAGATAACTCTTAAGTTTTGAAGAAAAAACTGAAAAATGGATGTACCTTAATTAGAAAATAAAGTAGCTTTTTGATACGCAAATAACATTTCTTACTATCTATATGCAATTTATCATTACCTTTACAAATTACAGCATTTTTAACAATTAAATCTTTGAAATGTAAAATATATTTATTTTATATCCAAGGAAATCTATTTATGGTACTTGTGCAGTTTACCCCCTCACAGATGACTTTTCAAATGTGGGAAAAGGTGGAAATCCAATGGTGCCAAGTTGGGATTATAGGGAGGAGCCAAGTCTCTCCCAGTGCGAAGAGGGACACTGTGGTTTGGGTAGTGTGCGGGCAGGCATTGTTGTGCAACAGCAGCACTTCTACATACACTACAGAGAAGGTTTTCACAAATTTGAAAAGGCATCTGTGAGAGCAATGCTTCCCATCTGATCAGGCTGTCTGAGAGTACGTCAGGCGATGGCTACTGAAGAAGGACAACAACACATTCTATCACCATGGCTTCAACAGTTTGATCAACCACTATGACAAGTGCCTGAACAAGTATAGAGACAATGTCGAAAAATATCCTATGGATATACCACCTGTGCACTTGGATATAACCCACTGGCACTTGCAATAAAAAAAGGGAATTTTACTTTTTGACTTCTGAGTTCATCATGACTTTTATATAATTTCACATGAAAAAATTAAATTTTACCTACATTTTGAAATTTGCATTTAAAATTTTTAAACTTGTGCTCATTACCATTAGGAACATAAAAAGAAAAAATATTAATTTAATTTTTTCATTGATATGTGACACTTACTTGAAATAGACCTTAAAAACAGTGATCTAGCAAATGCTCAACCAATACCTTTTATTTCCTTTGCTAGGAGTTCATCATATTCTTAGGAATAATTTCCTTGACAACAATTGTTTTGATTTCTATCATTCCATCCAATATTGTGCAGTAAACTTCCATGAACTATTTTAATAATCTTTTCATAAATCTGCTATGCTTTATTATTCAATAAAGCTCAACAAGTATTATAGAAATTAATATGCAAAAATGGTTATAACTTACATTTATATCCAAGAAATGTGACATACACATAGTATCCTAATGCCACCAGCCACAGTGAGTTTCCAGCAAGACGGGAAACAAACCAATCATTGTCCAACAGAACTGTTGAATTAGGGCATAAAAAATACCATTAGAATTAATTAAAATCATCCCTTTATTTTCACATTAATTCAAATTAAAAATGTTCTTTCATATATAAAAGTTGAAAAAATATAGTAATTAACACGTTCAACCCGGCGCGTCATGCCGCCCGATACCTTATCGGTCGGCGTGACTCACCCGTGGGAACGCCCAGAAATGTAATACTAATAATACAATTGAATTACAAAATAATCAAAAATGCGGGTGAATGTGATTGGTCTACATGTTTCTCTCTATTCCTCTCCCTCTCTCCACGTAATAACCATATACCTATATACTGCACTCGCCATCTAGCTCATGATAGTTACGTTTAGTAGTCGCAGAAGTCCATTTGCTAAACTTCGAAGAAGTTCTAATTGAAGAAGTTTTCAAATGAGAATTGTGATATAATAAAAAGTTGCAAAATAAAGGGATCAGCATACACGCTATGAAGCATGTGAAGAGATATTAGAAGAATATATAATAATTCATAATAATTACTTTATAGTTATTGGAATTAAAATCCTGAAAACAACAGGAGAAATTACGAACCATCTGTCTGGCGGGACAGCATTAATTTTTTTATTACATACAACCGGCTCATTTCAAATTGCACTACAAACAGAAGGACGTCGTGACTCACCGGTGGGCCACGCCGCTGTAGAGTGCGATATAGCTGTTACCCACCGGTGGGTCATGCCGCCCTACAGAATGATGTAGTTGTGACTCACCGGTGACCCACACCGTGTTGAACGTGTTAACGTAGAATAGTGGTTCCCAACCTTTTTATCCTGTATCAATTATCATATGATTTCTCATTCTTTAATTATTAGTATGGTTCTTTTTAAATTATTTTGAATTTATCATAAATAAACTCTCTCTGAACTGCAGTAAAATGCAAATAATTACTTTTACCCAACTCATCTACAGGATAGGCATTGAAAGTGTTAAACTCATCGTTTTCTTGTATAAGACTCTTAAAAAGTACCATTTCCCATAAAATTCTACTGTTTGTCTATTATGGATATTTTTATGCTCGTGCCTGCTATGGTATTATCTTTTGGGGTTCTTATCCATCACTGTTCCATAAAGTGTTTCTAATACAAAAATGAATAGAAAGGTGTATGCTGGATTCACTACATAGAACATCATGCCGACGTTTTTTATAAAATTGAGTGTTATCCATCGCTTGCATTTACATTTACCATCTTATGGTTTTCATTAAACAAAATTTAAACTTGGTAGATATGAACACAAGTGTTCATAGATATGCCACTAGAGAGAACCAAAATATTCATCATAAAATGTTAATAGCCCTAAGAGTCTCTCTCATTATGGGTTCCAAATTATGGTAAAACTCCTCAAAGACAAAAATTCATTAAGGCAGAAAACTGTGAATGCTGGAAAAAAAATTCTCCTGAACTAATTTTTCATATAGGTATTTTGAACTCACTAAGGCAGAAACTTGTGAGACATGGACGGAAAATCATTTATGATTTTAATTGAATATTTCAGTACATTTTAATTTTATGAAAGGGGGAAGTAGAAAATGCAACGAGGTCAACACTTGTTGGTATCCATATTACCATATAAAATTAAACATGAGTAAAATTTTCAATAATATTAATTTTGTGGATACAGGGTGTCCGAATGATAGGTATCCAAAAAGAAAAATTCACATCTTGAAAAATGTTTCTTATATGCACGTCCAGTTTGCATCATTACAAAGGAAAACTCTCAAAGTTTTTTTCCATACCCCACTCATGCACATGTGCCAGCTGATGTCCTTGAGCAGGCCGAATAGCAATGGTGAGCAATGGCGACGCCGCAGGAGAAGGTTGCATGTGTTTTGTTGCTTGCTGAGTTGAAGTCTGTGACGGCTGTTCATCGTTGTTTTAGAACTGAATATGGACGCCAACTCCCAACACACAAAAGTATCTGGTTTTGGGACAACAAACTTAGGACTACAGGGAGTTTGTTATGTGAAAAAGCTCCTGGTAAACAATGGACCTCTGAAGAAGATGTGGATCACATCAGAGAGGCCTTCCAGTGGAGTCCGCATAAATCAATTCATGCTGCAAGGTCTCAGCTACAAATTCCACATTCGACTGTACACAATGTTCTGCATAAACACCTCCATCTAAGAACTTTCAAGATTCAACTGCTTTATGCATTGAAACCAAATGATCGAGTCACACGCACAAACTTCGCTGTAGACATGCTGAAGAGAATGGACGCTACACCTGATTTCCTCCGCAAAGTGTGCTTCTCAGATGAGGCGACCTTTCATGTCAGTGAAGTTGTAAATAGGCACAATTGCAGGATTTGGGGAAATTAAAATCCACATGTCATGCGCGAATTGGAGAGAGACAGTGCCAAAGTGAACGTGTTGTGCGGCTTAATGTACCATAGGGTGATCAGACCCTTCTTCTTTTTGGAACCGACCGTGACCGGGGTCTCATACCTGGAAATGCTGTAGCTGTATGCACTTCCACAGTTACCAATTGGAACTGTCTTCCAACAAGACAGGACACCACCTCACTTCAGCCTCATCGTGAGGAATCACCTTAATCACATGATGCCTGGCGGATGGATTGGCAGAGGAGCACCAATTATCTTGAGCAGTTGGAAGCCCACATTAGGGATGTTGTGGCTACGGTAATCCACACATGCTTTAAAATACATGGACTGAGGTCGAATATCATCTGAATATTTGTCGTGCCACCAAGGGTGTTCACATTGAAATCTACTAAGGTAGGTAGTAGTCAGAAAAAAACTTTGCGAGTTTTCCTTTATAATGGTGCAAACCGGATGTGTGTATAATGAACAGATTTTCGAGTTTTCCTTTATAATGGTGCAAACCGGATGTGTGTATAATGAACAGATTTTGAGATAGGAATTTTTCTTTTTGGATACCTATCAAATGGACACCCTGTATATCTATATAAAATGTTTACCCATGTTACCAGTGCCTAATTCTATCCCTGATGGAAATAGCAGGTCTCATATTCAACTGCTTGAATATTCATATATGTTGTTGATGCTTCTTGTAGAACTAAATAAAGTTATCGTTCCCTACCTTACTCTCAGCATTCATACGTGATTTATTCTTGAGTCTGTAGTTAATTATGGTTATTTGCTATTGTGTTTACGTGCTCCAGAGTGTTCTAATAAGGGTAAAACTGAAGGTTGGGCGAACCCGTCCACCTCAGGCGTGACAAAAACGTACGTAAAAAACAGGATTGTCGTCATTCCTTCATTTTATCAGCTCAAAGAATGTCGTATGCCATACTATGAAATTAATATAATTCGATTTATTGTGTATATCCTAATATCACCTTGTAAGTAAACACAGAGTATGTAATGATTGAGTTAGCTAATGTTCTTTTGGAACGTTATTCGAAAATTTCATTTCGCACTTTCATTATGTTACCAATACATAATACCAATAATTCGATCATTGCCTTAGAACAGGTTACATCATCTACTTTATTCTGGAACGGTAACGCTAAAAAAATCTGTGTGCACTATATGCGGGTATAGAGAAAAATCATAGAATACGAGGCTGAAAATCCCCTGCGCGTTATACGAGGGTGTGCATTATATGCGGGTATTTACGGTAATTTGTATTTTTTTAAATTTTGTATTCAATTAGTATTTGGCTCTTTACATATAAGGGGTTACTTGTTACAGGCCATAAAATATTTGCTGGTATGATTAATAATAAATGTGTATTATGTACGCAAGTACGTATACTAAAATACAGAAATATGCAAGTCTGATTTTAGGCATGTGTTAACAAAGACTACAGTAACCAAAAAATATTTTACTTTAATCAAAATTATTTCCATAAAAAGGTAACTTGTGAATAGCAGAAAACCTGTGAAAGGCAGTAAAAATTATTGGTCCCTTGGGTTTCCGCCTTTGGGGAGTTTTACTGTATATAATAAACTGCCATTATGCATCAAAGACATCAGTTCTATAAATAAATTCAAAATAGACCTTAAGAAAGAACTAATCGACAAATGCTTTCATGACATGAAAGAGTATTTAGAATCTTCTATATAATGGAGATTATACTTAATCTTTCATGAAAGTAATTTATTAATTTTATATAATCTTGTTTGGAATTTTATTCAGTTCATGTAATTTATGTAGAGCATTATTTTGTCCTGTATTTTACTGACTTGTTTTTTATACTCATTGCCTGACGAATCCTATACCTACACGATTTACTGTATGGTCTTATGGAGAATAAAATTTAATTTAATTACAACTACTAGTACCATTCAACTTTAGGATTGTTTGAGTCTGTTAAAAGGAGACAGAAAAGAAATACATGAACATGTATGAAGAAATACGCAACTTACTGTCAACAGTTGACAGTACTACTTACAGTAAGTCATGATACATATATTTTTGAAAATTTTAGCATGGAATCCACAAAAATAAATGTCAAAATAATGACTCAGCATGCATAACCAATCCTGATAACTACTAAACAAGTAAAAATTACAAAATAATTATTTGCACAAACCATGGTATAATAACAGTTGAATGCCATGCAATATCAGCAGGAGAGGAAAGAAGGCATTGAGGTGAACGTCAAATGTGAATCCCCACTCAACCACTTCATGGCCTCGTGCCTGAGGTCTCAATAAGTATCGGTTGCTCACAAACCTAGAAGCATACAATAACATGAGATAAGTTTACAATTAAAATGTAAAAATTAAATGAAATTTACCTTAAATTAATAATTAATTATGTCAGTCTTAACACTTAATCGTCAGGAAACGTAGTACTACGTGTTTGACTACCCGACCATTGTAGTTGGGGCACGTATTAGTACATATTTTGCCTACGCATAAGGAAAAACATCATTACATGTTTCACAGCTGCCCTGTTGAGGGCAGCACACGTTGTGCTATGTATTTAGGTGTCCTTGAAGGCTACTGCCACCTTACAAATAAGTGTAACTATTATAGCTGGACTGTGATATATGATAAAAGAGATGCTGCGAGCGTTAGTTCGTTACATATAGTCTCTCGTTTGTATCTTTTTGTAACTGTTTGCACCTGTTGATGCAAGTTCAGAATATTCATCGATTTTAGGTAATTATTGCATTATGAAATCATATTATTATATCTGAGTGTTATATTTTATTATAATAATTCATTCATTCCATAAAGATAATGTCTGCCAGAGAGGTTGATTTAGAAATGGATGACTGTACTGAAGACATATTTGCTGATAACTTATCCGAGTACCCAAGTGATGCAGAAATTGAGGCAGCTGATAGTGATGACTTTTCGAGTGATAGTAATGATTTTCCTATGCGAAGAAAACACTTGCCATTATTGCCATTGCCACCATCCAGTGACAGTGATTCAGAAACAGTTGACGAGGAAGCAAATATTGCTGAAGTACCTTTTCGGTCAGAAATTGATGTTGCACCAGTTCTAGAACCTTACACTCAACAGTCAGGTCTGAGAATATTTCCCAATGATCCAAGGAACATAAATGATATTGTCAGTTTATTTCTTGGAGACGATTTACTAATGATGATGGTAAATGAATCAAACAGGTACCATACTCAAAAGTCTCACAAATATAAAGTATTGAAGAAAATTCTGAAGTGGAAGGACATTACACTATTGAAAATGAGGAAGTTTTTTGGGCTGATTCTCGTAATGCCGTGAGTGCAAAAGTATACTATGGATGAGTATTGGAGTACAGAACCAACAACCGAGACTCCTATCTATTCTAAAATGATGAGTAGAGACAGGTTTCATCAAATATGGCAAGCATGGCACTTTTCTGACAATTCGAAATCTTCAGAAAATTCAAATAGATTATTTAAAATTGAACCTGTTCTGAGTTTTTTAGTGTCAAAATTTAAAAATGCATACAAGCCTCAGCAAGAATTATCACTTGATGAAAGTATTATACCATGACGTGGAAGGCTATCTTTCCCGACTTACAGCCCTGCAAAAATAATAAAATATGGTCTTCTTGTCTGCATGGTATGCGAAGCTACCACAGGATATATATCTAATTTAGAAAAATATAGTGCAGAAGGGAAGAAGTTCGAGGAAACAATCATGTCAGTTTTAGCCCCGCATATCGGTTTATGGCATCATGTGTACATGGACAATTATCAAAACAGTGTGCACACAGCTAAAATTCTAATACAGAACAAGACAAGAATTTGTGGGACAATTAGAAAAAACAGGGGTCTGCCTCAATGCTTGAAGAATGTAAAACTAAATAAAAATCAGAGCACTTTTCAAAGAAAAAAGGATGTACTCATGCAAATCTGGAACTCAAAAAAGGAAGTTCGGATGATCTCCACAATTCACTCCTCAGAAATGGTGGATACTAAGAAAATCAACAGGAAGACAGGAGAAAAAATCAAGATGCCTTTACCCGTGGCAGTGTACAATAAATACATGAAGGGAGTTGACCGCGCCGACCGGTATCTTTCACATTATTCAATCTTGAGAAAGACAAAGAAATGGTCCAAAAGAGCAGAGATATATTTATTGAATTGTGTTTTATTCAATGCATTTAGAGTGTACACATCATTAAATGGGCAAACAATGAAGTAAAAAAAATTTTTGCATGCTGTTGCACTTCACTGGACAGAAAAGATCGAAATCTGAACCCTACATTTTCTACCCTGTTTTAACTTTGAGGGAATTGCAATATAGGATACATTAGTAGTTGGTCTTTGTTATCTACACATCATTAACATCGAGGAAAGATAGCTGCGCAAGTGAAAGTGTGTCTGAATATTGAATTCGCTAACAATTTGTCGCAAATAATGTATCACATGTCATTGGGATTTATTAAAGCCTTATGCATTTATGTTGTATCAATAATAAATATAATATTTAAATTAAAAATGTGTATTAAATATTAAAAATGTGAAATCACTCTTATTCCTGGGTTCCCGGGATATTTGAAAATCGAATTCCTGTTTCCAGGGGAAAAAATATCACCGGAAACCCAAAACGCTATTCTTGTTTCTATGTTCTGTAGTTGTTGTGTTATAAATGCACAAACATGCAAACAAATTCTTCAAAATATTTAGAGTAGAGATAGGATATATGATATAGGTTATATATAGGATATATCACATAAAACCTAAGGTACTTCTAGAAGTGCTAAAGAGCTAAAATTTGGCATGAAGATAGGTCATTGGATACAACCTCTGGGCAAAATCCGAATTCCAGAAACAGTTATATTTAAGGGATATTTTAAACCCCAATATTCCATTTCAATACACCATAAGAAAAGCATGGGATTTAGAGCAAGGCATTCAAAAATGCATTTTTAAATTATTTACAATTAAGATACAAAGTCGGGACACGAACCATACTGTGGATGAAAGAATGAAGTTTATTTTTCTTGAATTTGCATAAATGAAAAGTTTTTTCGGTTTTCAACAATGAAAAATATTAACTACCATAGCAACAACTCCAATGCCTTTCATTGGGAATTGATTTTCCATACTTCAAGAGCATTGATTTAATGCTTAGACTGCATTATAATCCATTTGATTTCAGCCAACGACATATACATATGATGACGTGATAATTTTAAATTAATTTTTTTGCGTGAATACATACTAAAGGCACAGATGATGATGCCATAAATCTAACACAAAATATCTTAATTTTTACATAAATTTTAGTGTAACATATAGGCTATTGTGTTAATGATGATTATAGTTATTGCTAAAACAGAGCAATCTGAGCCATGAAACTTGAAATTCCAAAACTTGGACAAGAGCAGATTGCCTGAGAATTAGAAATTCTGGATAGATGCCTTAATTTCATGGACAATGAAAACTATTGTCTTATTTATATGGGCTCTGCATAGTTCAAGTGCTGTTGCGTTGGTTTATTAATGAATTTAGATCCTGGTGTTTGGTGAGTTTTTAAGCACTTGCAGTATGCAAGCACTGAAAACACGTATATCAAATAATAATACAGTAGTAAATTTTCATAAGTTTTATATCTGTGGCTTAACTTATTTGGGCAGAAATTATTGTAGTAATTTTCAATGTTCACAGAGGGTAAATTTTGCTTATTTGTGCCAATGAATCACAGCACACACTGTTTACTAAAGCCCATAAAACAAAATGCAATTTCCTCTCGACAACAAAACAAGTACATAGTAGATACATACTACAAAAGTATATAGTAACACATGCAGAGAATGACCAAGGTGGAGTGGTAACTGAGATGCCCATATGTACTTTTGGTGTCTTTTTCTCCATCTCTGTTTGAGCATGTGTTACTCTATTATCTTTCTGCATTGATGCAAAATAATGTACCTAGTTAAAATATGGCTCTATAACACAAAAGAAGTGAAATATATGATGAGAAAAAGGGTAATAAGAGCAAAGAAAAGTTCATTCCACTAATTTATTATAACATTCCCATTTTCTCCATAACCTTTTTGTATCTATAATTATGGTTTCTATGCCTGCGCCATTTTCAAGGAATATAACCCCTGCAATTTTGGAGGTACTTCTGTATTATACCCTCAACTATACAGATAAGCAGACGGTATGGCCCAGCCATATGAAACTCTTGTAGGAGACTTAAGACTGATGTTTTACACAAAATTCATCTCTAAAAAGGCACTGCAGTCACAGCCACCACCACTGCGTTCATGGTGCATGCAGCTGACTGCCACCATTTTGAGTTAATTAGCCAGGTGATATCTGCCATTGCCCTCCAAGCAACAGAGCCAAGGAAGCCTTAAAAACAGCATATATTTTTAAAAAGTTTTCTCACAAAATAGTTCTACGAAGTGTGTATGTGAATGCATTTTTTGAGACTGCACTTATATTTTCTTAACAGATACCTGCACTGGATAGATCTCCTAGAAGAAAGGAGGGAAATTTCTCTTGTTTTTATGTGTGTGAGAAGCATTTTGAGAAGAAGCGTTTCTCATTTTTAGGTGTTAAGCCTCACTTGCTTCACCTAGCTGTGCCATCCATTGCCCTGGGTGTGAATATGGTACGTGTCAGTTTTTCACAAAATAAGCCGTAATTTTAGATCGAGTAAATGAAATTTTTATTTAAAACTTTTCGTGGTTATTCGTAGATTATAGTTAGTTCCTTGGAAGTTAAACTGCAATGTAGACACCCAAGAATGGAATTGTGCTTGTAATAGAATGAAATAAGTATAGGCAGGGACGGCCTGAGGAATTTTGGCGCCCCGGGCGAGATAGCTCTCCACTGCCCCCATTCATTAATGTTTGTTGGAATATTTAAAAAGTACATGTTAATTTATTCATCGCTCTGTAAAAATTATTAATAATGAAAAATTTAAAGGAATGCTATGAAGATTCTAGCCAGTTCCTCGATATAAATTGATATCCAATATTTATTTACTTGCAAGTAATGTATAGATAAATGATCGGGATAGTGCCCCCAAAACTTTGGCACCCCGGGAAGCTGCCCGGTTTGCCCATAGCTTGGGCCGACCCTGAGTATACCATAGCGATGTCTGTTTGATTATTGTATATTGTGTTATCATTAAATATTTTGAATTATTTACAGAAATTGTTCACTTGTTTATTTATTGTTTCTCATTATGTGTTTGCTTGTATTCCTTGACGTTAAGATAATTCTTCTTTCTTTGTTCCAAAACACATTTAGAAGTTTATCTAGAAATTAGAATGTCCATATCGAAAGTTTTTCTTGTTATTTGATTAATACATATAGATCTTAAATGGCCTGTGGCTGCTAAGAACACCTGATCGTCAGCAAATACAACTGTGCTTATCTAATATATTATAACCACTGTGCCCCTGCCTGCGTCCAAAGCCTCGAGTGATGCCACCTCCTGGCATGAATGTTAATAAATCGAGAACGTTAAGTTTGATTTCAACGAATCTTTCGCCTGAATACGCAGCACAAACTGCTGCAGGTTTTTAGTGGGTAGCTGTCCTCTGAAACGGCATGGGTTCAAGACCAGGATAGTTTTTGTTTCTGCATTTGATTAACATATAATCGGCTCGAATATGTGTAGACCTTTAGTCTTTAACATTTTAAAATATCTTACAATCGAGACTTTGACTCAAGATTTATACCATTTCATGTAGAAAGAAATAAAGATTCTTATTCTTACAGTAATTTGTGTTGTTTAATTCATGTTTGCTCATATTTTAAGTTTATATTTGATTTTCCCTAATTTTCAACATTTCAGAAAGGTTGCTGGCATTGTTGATCTTGGATCAGCGACCTCTTGACCTCTGGTCGCTGTCGTGTCAGGTAGCCCCTGAAGATGCCCACATTGTGGGTGAAATGCATTGGGCTCATTTATTAACCCTTGTTTTTTGGCTTTGGGAGTTCTTTTATTTATTTATTAAGCAAGATATTTAACATGTGACTGGTGCATGTATACTGATTACTTATTATTGAATAACCCACAGAACATGTGATTTGCTGTGCCATCAGTAACAGCAGATATAACAAAAAATGTTATGTATCGGAAAGTGTTAGTCTAAATCACATGTGCTATTGGTTATGAAAACAGTGTGAGATATATGATTATTTTGAGATGGTCAATAAAAGTGGTTCAACGAAAAACCCCCTTTGTCATAGGAACTATCGCATACAGGCCATTTCACGCAAGGTTCCCTAAATATTTGCAGGAAGTACTGCAACAGGCCCGTAGTAACAGATAATAAATAAATGAACAAAGTGGATATTTTGTTGTGCAATATGATATGTGATATGATATGTATCCTCATAGAAAAACTTGTTTATAAACCACAAGTGGCCATAAGTGCGTTTGCCTTTTGTTAGATTTAGGACAACATTTGAAGCATGCCCATTGGTAATAACATCTCATTTTACAAATGGATATGTGATCTTCATAGAAAAATTGTTAATAAACTACAATTTAAGTGCATTTGCCTTATGTTAGATTTACTGCAACATCTGAAGCATACCCATTGCCTCCTGCATCAACTTCTTTAGGTTTAGCATGTAGAAGCATACCCATTGCCTCCTGCATCAACTTCTTTAGGTTTAGCATGTAATTAATTGTTATACTTAATGATTGACATTTTTAGAAATCCATTTTCATTCTTCTTACAGATAGAACAGAAGATTCTCGTATGAACACAGGACTTTCACCAGAGAATGCCAAAAAGAGTGAAACATCACTTTACCATAGATTTTCAGATGATTGCAATTCAACATTCTTTCAAGTCCATTTCTTCTATCCATCCAATTTATATTTGCTACGATTCTCATATTAAAATGGGAGGGGGTGAGGGATATCTCGTGGTGATGTCACGATAACCAGAGCACATTGTGAACACACAGTTCCAAATTTGCCTGCCGCTCAAAATTGTTGCTTTATGTGGAAAACCTGGGCATCGCCCAAAAGCATTGTTACTGGTCTTTCCATAGGGAGAGAAGTCTTTGGTATGGTGTAATACTACGTCCTCCATAGTTAAGGGATTTTTATTCTTCTATATTGGACACCCAATGACTGTAGGCTCACACACCATGCAGAGGTGTCCAGTATGCCACTGATTAATATGCTTTATAAATTATCCTTAGTGCATTTCAAGTATTAATAACAATAATTTATTTATAATTTACTTTATCAGGTGTGACTTCGTTGAAGTGTTTAATATTATTCATAATGAAACACAAGTAGTACTTTTCCACAATATATTTTTCCTTACGATCAGTTTCACCATGACACAGCATCATCTGGTGATAGGTAAGGGGGTGTAAGAGTAGTAACAGAGAAAAGAGGGAAAAGGAAGGGAGGGGGGACCCATTACAAAGACACCAACCACAAGCAGAGACAAAGTGAACACATTGTACTAAGGGAGGGAGATTAGTGGTACTTAGGATTCTAGGTGACCGGTAAGGGGAGGGGAAAGGTAGTAGGCTGTAAAAAGAAAATAACCAAGAGTACTCGGAAGCGATTAAGGGAGAGATAAATTGGTTGAGAGGAGAGGGGAATGGGTGAGGAAAACATATTCATGCACCAACTTGGTGTTTGACGAATTAATAATTTCAATTTGTTCCATGGCATTCAGTTTTCATCCTTTGGGAAAAAGCTCAAAATTTTTGGCACAAAATCACTTGTATGTTTATTGTCTAATAAATGTTTGGCAAATAATGAAGTGGGGTCCTTGTAGCACCTTTTATGTTTGTTCAGAGCCAGCCACAAGTGGTGCTGTCGCACAGGGCCCCACACCCAGGGGAGCCCTGCGCTTAGCCAGATCATGCCGGCAGATCAGTTCATGTCGCATGTGTCATGGTTCTTGCAAAAAACTTTGCACCAACATTTTAAACAGCAAATTTTCTACAGTGTGAACTTGCCTTGCAGTAGGCAGTTCTGATCTGTCACAAACGACTCCATATGAAACAACATATTACATGTGTCATTTCTCTGGATTTAATGGATTTACTAGTTTTAAAAAATTAAGATATTTCATTGTGTATGTGTAAATAAGTAAACGTGTTTAGAGATTTTGTTAAATTCAAAACGTGATGTTATGCTGTGCGTAAGCAGAAAAGAATGAATTTCATGCCCATGTGACAATATCGAGCAATATGATTGGACCGAAATTAATTTAAAAGTTATCACTCTAAAACTATGATTGTTTCATTTATTATCTCATATAGATATATTATTGAAGGTATAATAATTTATCTTTTTCTTGTGAAAGGAAATAGTTTATTACTTTTTGCAAAATTGGCTAATGCTTGAAACAGAGTGGTGCTAGAGTCAGTAATATTTTCATATTCGATATATCGTGCAAGTGTCTGAGGCCTGGTAGTGTCTGATGTTGCTATCTGAGCAGCGTTTTCTCCTGAATACCAGCCTGTAGTCCATTCATATTGGATTCAGACTATAATTTCTGCAGGTAAGTTTAAAATCGCAATTTACAAGAAGTGTCATAGAGATTTTGAACTTAATCAAATTGAATATAATATATAACCGTTGAAACAGTCATCATGCGCACGGTCACGGGAATGTAGAGTTCCCACCTGTTCGGTTTTCACCCGAACAGTTCAGTAATCTGACAGTTTGGTCATTGTTTGTACTGAGCACAGGAATGTTCGGTAAAATTGATGAAACACAAGCTATTTTTTAAATCAAGTTAACTTTATTATCATTTTTTTTAGTTCATTTCTTGTGTGTTGGCTAAAATAGTAATATAGTTTTCTCTTTAATTTAATAGCAAAAATAAATCTGCAAATTCAAACCCATGGCAAGTTGAGAAAGGGATCAAAGCCAAAAATACCTTAGTGGCAACGAAAAACGAAAGAAAAATACAAGAAAAAATGAAGAAGTCGCAAATAAAAAAATGCTATGTTCAAATATATTACAACGACAACCTTGGAGACACCGACCATTGTAAGTCTATCGGAGGATGGAAAAGAAGAAAACAATGAAAATGAAGAAAAAATCGAGAACAAAACCAAACAAGACCTAAAAGTACAACCATCAAAAACAGGCGAAGATAAAGCTGCTGCAGTCGATGTTGACGTAAATATTGAGGATACTTCAGATCAAAATCTGTCAGAAAAACACAAAGAGAAATCTACAATCGAGGATACAAGAAAACAAGTTCTACAATTACCTTCATTACCGAAAATAGTCCAACAACAACAAGAATCCAATGAAAATTTTAATGTTGAAGATCCAGCAACCTGGCCAAAAAATTTAACTGATGGAATGAGAGCATTAATAATTAAAAAAGTTCCCATTCAAGTAAAACCTAACAATTTTCCCAGAGACGCCCATGGAAGATGCTTTTCCAATTATTATTATACTAAGAAATTGCCGAATGGGGAAAATCAGCAAAGAAGATGGTTAATATATTCGATTAGTACGAATAGTGTATGGTGTTTTGCTTGTAAACTGTTGTCAAATTTAGATTCTGCCTTTTACAATCAGGGTTTCACGGATTGGCTCCATTTAAGTACAAGAAATCCCAAACATGAACATCGTCATTGCATGAATTCTTTAATTGAAAGAGAACAAAATTTAATAAAAGGATTGCTCTTGATGCAAAAAATGAAGAGTTAATTAAAGAGAGAAGACTGAAGAATTATGCAAAATATTTGTTCGAATAATTGCAGGAATAATCTATTTGGCAGAACGTAATTTAGCATTGAGGAGAGACAAACTTTTTAAACCCAACAGTGGAAATTTTCTCAGATTGATGGAATTAATTGCAAAATTTGACCCAGTTTTTAAAAACATTTAAATGATTATTCAGAAAGGAAAAACACTGGAAGCAGACAAAATACAATCTACTTTTCTCATAGAATTCAAGATGAATTAATTGAATTAACCCTTTAGCTGCGTCAAGATAAAAATTTTTATTCCCTGAAATATGTTAAAACTCCATTAAAAAATAAAATGTTATAATTGGATCTTTTTTGTTACTTCTTATGTAAATGGGTTCGAGGCATACATATATGGCAGTGAAATGTAGGAAATAAATTTTTTGCTGTTAAATGTTAACTTTTTTGATAGAAAATTGTTAATTTCGTGTAAATATTGTTTACGTTAGACTTGAGCTAAAATCGGCAGTAATGAACTCTGATTATGGATAAAAACCTACCCCAAATACAAAATTTAGCATGTTTATCTCATTATTTGCATTTAATAGTTGCTAACATTTACCCATTTTTGTTAAAATTACATAACGGTACCAGCAACTAACTGCTGCTATCAGACAGAACGTAGATAAGCATCACGGATGCTTGCCATGTGAAATGCATTTCCTAGTGACAGGCTACCTCTGTTTCTGTTACCTTAGCATATGGCTTATGAATAAAATGCTATTTGGGTTACCAGGAATGTTGTAACTTAAAAAAAACCATAACAAAGGTTCTTTTTAATCTTTTATTCACAGATTAGAAAATAATAAAGGTAGTAAATCATAAAAAGGTATTTAAAATTAATAATAAAACATTTTGCGAAATTTATACAAATTTTTAAGAATTTTGCCTCTTGGAACTTGTGGCATTTCACTTGTGAACTTTATGAACAAATTCATTCGGTTTTATAAAAGAAAATTATACAGTAAATTCTAGATTTTAAATTATATCTTATATAATATACCTTATATATTTTATATTACATAATACAGTTTACATTATTCTTTTTATTATATAACAATAAGTTCACAAGACAGACATGCACAATTTTCCTGGAGAAAATCAACCTGACAAATTATGGCAAACAATATTCGTATTTATTGAATTTTCAACCAAATTTCTGCAAATAAGTGCAAAGGAGGGTTGTCTTAAGATGTTGCAACTATTTTCAATTAGATCCTCCAACTGAAACGATTTTTATCGCACATGGACTAAAGTCGACTTACGCACTTAAAGGTAAAAAAAATTGTCAACTTTAGTCGCTCAATGCATTTAAGGGGTTAATATGATCAAAAATGAGACAAACGATTAGAGATATGGTAAATAAGGCAAAATATTATTCAGTCTTACTTGACTGCATGCCTGTAAGTCATCATGAACAGGTATCTATTATATTTAGATTTGTGCATGTCGACCAAACCGAAGTTGAAATTCGAGAACATTTTATTACATTTTTAACCGTTAATGATACTATGGGGAAGGGATTATTCAAAAGATTTAAATTGCTATTGGAAGAGTTGTGCATACGTTTAGAAAATTGTTGTGGGCAGGGCTATGACAATGGGGCAAATATGAAGGATTTTAACCAAGGTGTTCAAGCGCGCTTCTTAAATGAAAATTCAAAAGCCCTATACACTCCCTGTGCATGCCATAATATTAACCAGATGTTGGGTGATATCACCAAAACTTCGGATACCGCAATTAATTTTTTCAAGACATTACAACGAGTATACACGTTATTTTCTGCCTTGTCTCGTTGGAATGTATTAACAAAATACATCACTCGTTTTACACCAGAACCGCTATCTAATACGAGATGGGAGTGTCAGATAAGTAGCATTAAAGCTATTCAATATCAACTTCCAGAATTTTTTAAGACTTTAGAAGAAGCTGAAAAAAATGTATCTGACAAAGATCTTAAAGTAGAAATCAGAGGAATATACAAGCAAATGCATAAATTTGAATTAATTCTTAGTCTTGTAATTTGGTACAAATTATTATCAAAGGTATTGTTAGTAAATTATTGCAAAACAAGACAATGCATTTGGATATTGCAGTTAAGCATTGGGAAGAATTAGTAACCTTTTCAAAAATTACAGGGAATGGGTTCACAACTTGCCTAAATAAAGTCAGAGAATTATCTAAAGAATTGAACATTGAAATTTATTTTAAAGATCGCCAAGTAAGTCAGAAAAGGATGTTTTTTTAATTATGAAGGCAATGATATTCCAATATTAAATCCTGAAGAAAATTTCAGAATTGGTTACTTTTTATTAATAATTGATTCGGCTATAATGTCTTTTGACAAACATTTAAAATCATATCAAGAACATGACGAAATTTTCGGTTTCATATACGATTTTGAAAAATTGAAGGAAATGTCCAAAGATGATCTGAAACAAAATTTGGATAAGCTTTGTTCAATATTTGATTTGGATCTTGATAAAAATGATTTTTACGATGAAATAAATATGTTTAGAAATATTGTTCCAGCCAACTTAACGTGTTTGGAAGTACTACATTTTATATATGTGAAACACTTAATGAAATTGTATCCAAATGTCGCCATAGCCTTAAGAATAATTATGACAAGCCCTATTACAGTGACATCAAATGAAAGATCTTTTTCTAAACTGAAAATAATAAAAAATTATTTAAGACCATCAATTTTGCAGGAAAGATTAACTTCATTGTCAATCATTTCCATTGAAAGTGATTTAGAAAAAAAATTAACTACGGAGACGTTATTACGATTTTGCGGCCAAAAGAGCCAGAAAGAATTTTTAGCAAGTGAAATGTTTTAGTGCAATTGCTTTTATAATACATATAATTATTCATTGTAATTTTTGTTCCTATATGTATCATAAAACTGTGATTCTTATTTACTTATTATTTCTTTTTTCCTAATAAAATTTTTTTGCGTGAGTGCATTAGTTTGATAATATTTATTGTAATTTGTGTTCCTATATAGCTTAAAACTGTAATTGTTATTTACCTATTATTATTATTTCCTTTTTTGTAATTGTTACTGTGAAACTTGAAAATAAATACAGAAAAAGTGTATGAAATATTTAATTTTATTTTTTACGGGTTTTAAAGTTCCTTCTGGTATGAATAAATCATTTATTTGTTAATAATTTTCATTAATTACTACTGTGCTATTTTGTAATGAACATACATATTTATTCTTCTTATAATATGTTTAGTCTTGTAAGCCAGGAACTGAATAAACTATTTCTCATATGCCCTTGATTTTAGTTCTGCAGTTTTTGCATTTTTTCATTAACCTAATTCCTGTGGATAGAGTGGGTCTACTGTGTGTGTGTGTGTGTGTGTGTATGTGTGTATTAATTTTATATATTTACTTACCATAGGAGTGAAGCTATGACAACACCAACAGTAATGCAGTCAACAAATATGACATAAAGAAGGAGCTTCACAAATGAAAATATCCCGAGGCCCAATGTAATGGCAAACCCCACAGATGATACTGAAAAAAAAAGAAATCATAAATATTAACACAGATAACACAATTTCATGAGAATCAATTCAAATAATCAAGCAACAGACCAAACAAAAATGTTAATAATAAACATACATATCACAGCACCATTTTGTGCACATTTACCTTTTTCTGGGTGCAAAAGAAGAATTATTAAATTCTGTGATTAACAAACTTAATGCTGAGGCACACAGGGTGTCAAATAAATAAACAATTTGAAAAGTTGAATAGGTCATTAGAGCAATAATCTTCCCTTTAATAAGCTGACAAAGATGTAGTTTGAAAGCCTTCAATCACTTTGGTAGAATCTTTAAAAATATACAACCTTGTATCAAGGTGGGAATGCCTAGAATTCATTATCCACATCTGAAAAAATGTTGGGAACCGAAGACTTCACCAAATATCTCATTTCAGATTGAGCTTAAGGTTTCAGCATGTTTTCTAAGTTTGATCATAACAAGATTATCTATTCCTTCCTGGAAGGGGGATTAAGACTCCAAATTGAAGGGGCAACTAGTTCTTGTCTTAAGCATTAAAAATGCTATCAAAATAACATTTAAGTAAATAAAAATGGCAGCAATAGCGCAAAAAGTATTAACTGTATAGAAAAATTCAACATGTGGAAATCAATAATTTTTAATAACTAAGAATTACAAATTAATGAACTTGAAGGATGCCAGGTGATTAGTTTATAATCCTCAACCTCCCTCCTGCATATTTTTTGTTGTCGTAGCTTTAGGGAATTAAACAACTTTTTAGTAGATGGACTTATGTACGTATTTAATGATTTTTAGCCTACTTTCCAAAAAATGGAAAGTAGTCTTATGAGATTGTCTTGCTGTCCGTGTGTCCCCCACTAACATTTTCTTCATGAATGGACTGATTACCATGAAACTTGGTATAAGGCTAGTGCTCTCGGACACTACCTCCGGGCCATAATTTATATACCGAATTTACATGTTCCGAGTTCGATTCCAGGTGAGTTCTTTCCCAATTTGATTAACATGGTTAATCTAAAATCTGTCGTGCAGAGAGTTTTTCTTTTGCATATTAAAATATTTTAGAATTATGATACCGGAGTGGGATTTGTACTGTTCTAAGTGGAAAAAAGTGAAGATTCTTATTCTTATCACACAATTTTGATTTTCGATCGTGTTTGTTTGAATTTCTCCCAAAAACCTTCGTTTCGACGTTTTGCAAGTCATTTTTTCGATTTGTTGTTATGGTGATGATTATTGCCGAACTCGGCTGGAGTATAGCCAAGTGCACATTCCATCCGTGTTTCGATTCATAGGTATCGAGGTAACAATCGACCCAGAGGCGTAACTGGGAGATATGGCGCCTACGGAAAAATTTTAAGGCAACACCTTGTTTATGTAGAATATGATTCTTGTTGCGTTTTCATAAAGAATAATAGCTTTTTAACTAACAATAATTTCAACATTTGAGTATTATCTTAATACCTAATTTTGGGAAAATAAACCTTTGCCATTTTTTGCGGGAACGTTTGGCGCCTATGGCAAACGCCACCTTCGCCACACCCTAGTTACGGCGTCGATTCATACCTATCGGAATCGCGGCGAAAAATATGAATACTACATATTGTTGTCAGTAACCATATCGACTCTGCAAACAAAAATTTTAATGTGTAATTCTTACGGCATCTTTGGTGAGAGAATTTTGTTTTTGGTTTTTGTTGGTCTTGGATTTTTATATATTAAAATTGTATTGAAAGTAAAGTAGGCGGATTGGTTATTTCCAAAACTCCTTGTTTTATCTATACAACATCTTGATTCTGTTTTTTATGTTGCACACCTCTTTCATACAAAATTTCGTTGAAATCGGTTCAGCCAATTCCTTCCAAATGCACAATTAACGAAAAGTTTTATTTCGCAATTGTGGCACCCCTGCGTAGTCGATCCGATACAAATATGTTATTTTCATCGTGTATCTATGTGAAGATTCAATGCATCAAATTTGGTTGAAATCTGTTCAGCCAATGCTTTCCTGATAGATGCGTACGAATGGACGGCCATAACGAAGATAAAAGTGCTTTTCAGCAATGACGAAAAGCACTAAAAACACACGTATAGTTGAGTCAGCTAGCTCTCTTACGGAAAAAAGTGTGGACACGTGTAAGCTCCCCCCTCCCCTCTACGTGCTTTCCTATATCGTCGTAAGACATTTACTTAACCCCTGGTATATTTATAATGGGAGCGGCAGAACTATCTAGCACAGAGGCGTCAAGAATCTTTTATCTAAAAACATACTGGTTCTTGCAACAAAGATTGCCTCTATTCCTGTGCCCGGAATTAGATACGACGGCCGCATGTGCAGCAAACTAAACAAATAGGAAGTAATAATCACTGGAGTAGGAAAAATAAGCAACAGAATCGCCTTTTGTTATTTCATCATAACGCACTGAAGAAAAGGAAAAGTATAAAACGGGAACGCATCTGTGGTTTAATACTGTACTTTCTCGCCGTCACGATGAATAAATTAGCCATTGATCTGGAAATATGGTAGTAATAAGTAGCAACGGAAAATCGACTTCTTCGATAAATAGGAGAAAAAAATATACTTCTATTTCTTGAGAATCGAAGCTTGATATCATTTTAAAGAAAAGTTAAATACGGCTTACTGTTTAATATGAAAATCCAACCATGCGAAAAAGTGAATGAATACGCAAAAACATTTAAATATTAAGATCTTGCGGGATATACAGGGCAGTCATGAAAACAAAATAAAAGTGAAAATGCAACTTTAACTGCATATCGAGTTATTGCAACAATAATGACGGCGACTTTAAGCCAAAGAGGACAACGGAAAAGTAATCTACGCACCTATGTCCCTCCACTGTCTTTCAAAAGTTTAAACGAGAGCACATTTAATTATTTTAAAATAAGTTGATGGCTAGACGTTTCGTCTCTAAAAATGTGGTAGAACGAACTATTTCCTCACAATTTTGCTGCATTGAGATAACTCATTCGTTCTTGAAATGAAGAATGAGATTTACGTCATGTGTTTATCTCACAATAGATCATGAGAGGTAAGGAAGAAATAGATTAAATACCACATGAGTATTACGCCAGTAGGGCATTCATAATACTAACTTCTTACAATTAAAAAAAAACTAGAAACCTCAGAAACTAAATCTTTGTGAGGTATTAATCTTAACTTAGTTGGTTAAACATGGAAGCTTGGAGCTTTACATTAGCATCGCGGAAGCGTAATTTGCGTATATAATGGCAAATAATACAAATTATAGGAAGTAACGTATTTGGTATTTCAGGAAAAATACGAGGGTATTAATTCGCAGAAAAGGGTTATCCTTAACCCTTTGTGCCCTTACGGGACTATGAAGTCCCAAATCTTAAAAAAACACATAAACCTTAATCGAAAGCTTCGAAACTGTTACATAAATATACCATTACTCAGAAGAGTCCTCTAATCTTACATGGGGCACATAGTGCTCATTTAGGTGAAGGTATGAGGAATGTATTTGTCACTTTCGCTCATTACCACTAGGAGCTGAAACAGTAGTTGGTTTTTGAGATTTCAGGTGTGTCGATGTATGCTTTTGATTCTGTCGTAAAGGTGTGAATTAAATATAATGAATAAAATTTTCATTAAAAGTCATAGAAAGTCCAGAATGCTGTCGGAGACTTCGAAGTCTCCATGTAAATGTATATTGCTGTACAATTCAGCTGTTCCCAACCTTTTTCACTTCGCGAACCCCTTCGATTAACCTTTTATCTTCGCAAACCCCTTGAGTTGCAACAGTTTTGGCGGCGAACCCCTTATAATGGAGAGTAAATTTTCTCAAGTTTATGTAGCATATAGTATGTAAACGTTCTCAATAAAATCAGAATCATTGATATTGTCATGAGTTTCTAATTAGTACCCTGTAAAATTCAAATATAATTCTTGAAGCATAAGAAAAATTGAAAATAAAACCATGCAACTAATTTGAAAGAAACTAAAATATTGCCAAAAACTGTAGAACCAATTAAGTGAAAAAGACGCCATTACCAAATTTTTCTCGCGAACCCCTCAGATTTATTTCGCAAACCCCAAGGGGTACGCGAACCACCGGTTGGGAAACGCTGCTGTACATCAATGAGAAATTATGAGCTTTCAATATCTGGAGCCTTCCGTGATTGTATAACGTCTATAACCAACTAAACAAGGAAAAATATATTAAAGTGTTAATTTAGGGCATATAGAATTAAACATTCATTTATATTTTAAATCTATGACTTTAAAATGTTTTGAGACGCTTCATCGGCAGACGCTTCACAAAAAGAGGGAAGAGGACATTTATCGTGGGCAGTATGGTTGATGATGGGGCGGTTGGGGGAGTGGAGATAGCTCGCGCAATCTCACTTAGTGCAGGAGTGCAGTGCCGTAACTAGGGTATGGCATTTGCCATAGGCGCCATTTGCAAAAGGCACCAAATGTCCCCTCTAAAAACACCAAAAGTTTATTTTCTCATAAAGAAGTATTAATTTAACACTAAAATATTTGTTATTGTTAATAAAAACGCTAATATTCTGTATGAAAACGTAGCAAAAATCATATTCTACATACAAAAGGTGTTTCCTTAAAAATCTGCCATAGGCGCCACATCTCCCAGTTACGCTTCAGCAGGAGTGTGCAACTTTGTTCCGATGGCGGGTTGCATTAGTGTTTCCGAGTATGTATGTACTGTACCTCGGCGGGCCGCATTTAAAACCTCGGTTGTTTCGATAGGCCGCATTTAAGTCTCAGATGGTTCGATGGGCCGCGTCGAACTTAAACTCTTAAGAGGTAGCATAGAGGTATTTTGAGGGTGTTGGAAAACATCTCACCTGTTTATAAAAATACAATAAAAAGCAGTTCGCGAGTAGGTTAAGTAAACGAATTGTTGGTCGGTAAATAATCACACAAGTGCTTCTCATTTCAAACGACTTTATCGAGAATTGCGAGCCAAAATCAAGGCGCGCGCCGTTCCGCCTGGAGCGAGCGGGAGGCGTTAAAGCACCATAGGTGGAGTCCCTAGTATATTATAAATTTAAACATGATCGTTAATTATCTAGTCTTGGTAAGAAGCAGAGCGCCTTCCTACAGCAATTAAGGTAGCTGGTTCGATACTTACCGTAGGAATGATCGTTTATGGTGTTGGTTACCGTAAATCTTTTTACTATCACACTCTCCTAATGTGAACGGGGATAGCAGCGCTTTCCCACGGTTTTTGGCGAATTTTTGCCTATTTATTACAATTTTATAGTCCTCATTGTTTCATCATGTCTATGTTACAGCAGTACTGGCAGTCCATCCGTTCAATAAGTGAAATTGTGACTTGATGACAAAAGAGAAAAAGCTGACATTTTTCAGGGGAGATTTTCCTACTGGTGCTATTTTTCCACGCAAACTTTTAGTTTTTGGGAACCCAAGGAAGAGAGAGGGAATGGTGAAAAGTAATTTTTCGTCCGCATTTGTTAAGATAAGAATTATGTTTGGTATATATAAAGTAATATAGAACAATTTTTAGATATACAATTTATTTGGAATCTAGACGAGAAACTCAATGTGATTTTGTCGAGGCGGCTCAAAGAAGAAAATGCACCAAGGAAAAAATTGTGTAAATACATACATTGCACAAACTTCCTTATCATCTTATACATAATATATAAAAATGAAAGGTGCTAGCTTTTCTCGTCTGGCGACCTATTAATGGTGTACTCAATACACCAGGGGTCGGCAACCTGCGGCCCTCGAGAACGCTTTATGCGGCCCGCAAAGCTGTAATGAAAAAGTGATCAGGAAAATTTCTCATGGGCAATTTTATATTTTTTGAGTAAAACTATGGTCTCAAAGCCTTTTCTGGTGAAGTTTTAACGCTAGTAAATTACGTAGACTTGATTTCGTTAATATGAAATCACAGAATCTCTAAAAAACTTCTGATTTATTCGCTCATCCGGCCCGCCGAGGCTTTCTTGACTCCCAATGCGGCCCTCCGAAACATTCACAACTGCAAATGTGGCCCGCCAAGCAGAAAAGGTTGCCGACTGCTATACACGGATGGCACGTGCTCCGCCGCTGCTTAGCGTATTTTTTTAAAAGTTATGCAACAACAAATAGCTGGATTTTTAAATTTTTGATTGATGTTAATTTCTACCAAACATTTTATATACTTAATTTTGAATGGGATTTTCTTGTACACCTCAGCAGAACTACTGTTCCTCGTAAGAAATGAATGCATGGATGGGACATTCTAAAATTTTTATCTCGAAAACTATAAGTCTTAGATACATACGTGCTGTCGCGGACTTTTTTTTGCAGCAAATGTCCTCTAAAGGCAGGTTTACACATACCAGACTGTGCGACGACCGTGCGCCTAGCGTGTCGCCACCGACCGTTTTCGAAGCGATCTCCCAAGGTCACGGTCCGACAGCAGGGGCACAGTCGGAGCACAGTCTGGTATGTGTAAATTGAGAATCGTCACCCTATGGGCGACGTAGTGACGTCAGTCAGTTCGCAAATTTTATTCCATTGGAGAAACTTTCATATCCAGACGTGGGCGATCATGGATGAAGAAAAATTGATTAATTTTGCGCTAGAGCGCGAGTGCTCTCCAAAATAAAGATTGCGATCATAATGTAATTAAAGAACTTATATAGACTAACGCTGACACCAGGATAACTGCACTATATTCACAATTGTTTTTAAGGCGTTGCATTTTATCTACTTTTTTCTACAAAAATAAATTACAAGAATATAGTAACTTTCAAAAGTTCTATATCTTTCATGTTGAAAATGGAATTTGGAGACTACGGTTTACAGAATGGAATTAAAATTAATAACTCCTAACCGTAAATAAAAAATATTTTACGGTTAGGAGGCATTAATATTAATTTCATCTTTCATGTATTTTACTAAAAAATAACAAACAAAATACAGTTATAAATACAGAAAAAGTTTTTTACAACAAAAATACTTAATATTTATATATTTACAGCCATTTAAAATTGCAATTGCGTTTGTAATTTTTCTGAGCATGATATACTTCAAAGCAGGGAATCACACCCAGCGCTGGCTTCTCAGGAGACACTGAGCAAAAATATGTAGTTTGCTTCCTTTTGCACTGCCCTTTCCCCTGTTTTGAGGAGTGCGAGGGCAGAATGCTACGACAGTTTGGTCGATAGTTGTCTTCAAACTGACTTGGAAAGTGACACTCGGTCAACCGAGATAGCATAGGCGAGGATGTTTGGCAACCGCGTTTCATCGGAGCCTTCATCATTCCATCTATTACACATTCTCTAAAATTTCTTTGAGACAATTTTTTCTCTGGGTTTTGTAAATTAGAAACAATACAACCATTTATCAATGCCACTTCAATGATGAAATACCAAATGACCGGATCCATTTTCTTGACTTTCTATCCTAAATGTGAACACACTCTTCATCTAAATCAAATTCTGAGTCCGAAGGTTCAGGAAAATCATCCTTTTCGTCTGAAGACTCCCTTTTCCTCTTCCCACCCTTGTTAATTCTTTCACATAAATTCATTTCGAATGAAACGGCGAGAAAAATGTTGAGCGAGGAAATACAAGTTGTGCATTTAGAATCACTTCCCCTAAAATCGTTTTTCCGAATGATCATTTTCCCGAAAGATTAATTTTCCGGAATAAAATAAATAATCACCGTTCGTAACCAAAGTGATTTTTGGAAAAATTAACCATTCGGGAAACTGATTGAAGAATTTTCGGTTGTCATTCTTGAGTCGTACAAAAATTGTGTGAAATTCTCCTTCTTCCTCGTTTTTCTTTTGTAAAACTAGATAAGAGTCCATAAGCAATAATCACATCCTCCTCTGATCGATTCATTCTGTCGACTGCAGGTCTGCGGGGAAACTTCGAAAATTCGGAGCTTGGCAGGGGTACGGTAGGCACCCAGTCTGGTATGTTAAATGCTCACGACACGTTAGGAGTAGTCTGGTATGTATCTGTAAACCGGCCTTAACTCAATCAATTTTTCACTCGATACCTCAATGATTATATATGGGCTGGGGAAAGCTAATCACGGTTTTATATAGTTAATTTCTGAGTCGATTTATGATAACGGCCGACGTCATTTTTGTAGCAACGAATGTTAACAATTTTGCCATAAACAGAAAATACAAAATATAAGATACTTTGACTAATAAAGAGCAATTATCACTCATGAATTTCATTTATGAATAATTTAATATTGCTTTTATCTCGATTAACCACATAGTTTTCTAACGACCAATTATGCCAAAGTTATCACAATTTTAGTACAAGAATCCATTGGAGGAATTTACATTAATTAATGTACTTTTATATTTTCCAACAATAAATAAAATTTCACTTTAGAAAAACGATTCAAAATTGGTATCAATAATTATTTTTTACCAATAATATTGAATTGAAAAAAATAAAATGAACGAACACTTAAAAAAGGCTTTTATTGTTAGCTACGTCTTTGAATAATATACGTACATTAATGTTATGACTAACAATATGACAACGTAGCGAATAGTATCAGGTTTGTTCCAAAAGTGTTCAAATGTGTGGGAACAGATTATTTAGTTTAGTGCTAATGCCAAAGCTAGGAAATTGTTTATTTGTTTTGCTTAAAATGAAAATAGAAAATTACAAAAACAACGCATTACATCTTTACTTCTTCATTCCCGAATTTTTCACTTGTTTATTTCTTGTTTCTCACTATGCGTTTGCTTGTTTTCCCTGACGTTAAGATAATTCTTCTTTCTTTGTTACAAAACGCATTTAGAAGTATTTGTTTTTCGATCTAGAAATTGAAATGTTCATATCGAAAGTTTTCCTTGTTATTTGATTAATACATATAGATGTTAAATGGGCTAACTTTGACTGCTAAGAACACGTGATCGTCAGCAAATACAACTGTGCTTAGCACAGAATATAAATAAACAAAGTGGGCATTTTGTTGTGTAATATGATGTTATCCTCATAGAAAATGTTTTTTATAAACCACAAGTGGCCTTAAGTTAGATTTAGGGCAACATTTTAAGCATGCCCATTGCTTTCTGCATCAATTTCTTTAGGCTCAGCATGTAGATAATTGTTATACTTAATAATGATTGACATTTTTAGAAATTCATTTTCATTCTTCTTACAGGCGAAACAGAAGATTCCTGTACGAACACGGGACTTTCACCGAAGAACGCTGAAAGAATGAAAATATTCGTTCTTAACGTGCAAGTTTTACGTTCGTGTTAATTTCCCTTAAATACGTTTTAACACATAAAAGGTATTAAGGTTTTAAAAGTTGGTTATAATAATTAATTTTTATATCTGCATTGTATTTATGTACAAATACCTCACTGTTATGTAGTTTGATGATGACTTTGTACTCTCGTGTGATATACGCTAATAAATTTGATTTCTTAAATGCAATTCAATATTCTTTCATTTAAATCCATTTATTCTATCCATCCAATTTATATTTGCTACAATTATCGTATTAAAACGGGAGGGTAAGGGGGTGAGAGACATCCCGTGGTGGCGTCACGATACCGAGAGCACATCGTGAACACGTAATTCCAACTTTTACCGCCGATCCTAAGTGTCACCTTACGTGAAAACTTGGGCATCGCTCTAAATATCTATAGCAGGGGTGGCCAATTTGTGGCGAGCCGGATGCGCCTCTTTTAATTGAACGTGCGGCTCTTATTCATTTACATTTAAGGGCGCATCAAGGCTTATCACGTCAGAATGCAATAACGCGATGCGACTAAGAGGTTCAAGGACATCAATTCTCTCTGTATTGCTTCGAATACAAGTTATCTTTACCGTCCATACAATTTTTTGCGCAGAATATGTCTTGCGGCTCTCGAACTTAGGAAGATTATCATATGCGGCTCTGAGAGTAAGTGGCCAACACCCCTGCTCTATAGCATTAAGTTACCGGTCTTTCAGTAGGGGTAGTAAGTCTTTGGTTCAATTCATCAAAGTTTCTATTCCGAGTGATGTCCTGTATAGGGTGATCGAAAAGTCACGTGACCTATTAGAGATGTAAGTTTTATTTGTTAAAAATTACAAACTGAAATTAAAAAAACGCAATTAAATTTTAAAAAGATGTTGAAAATGAAAGTTTCCTCAGTGATTTACGCGGAGATTGCAAGGGACACATACGGACATTTTCAAGAGTTTCGTCATTGAAATGTGAAGGTCAACCGCTTCCTTTCTTTAACGCTGCCTCTCTCGTGGAAACATTTAATGAGACGACATATTGTTGATTTATCCGGAACGGGAGTCTGGAAATTATTACCGAAACGAATTCTGGCAACGTAAAAATGAAACCTTAAGTAATATTCAACGAACAACACGCGTAGCACGTGCGAAAAAGACATCCTCTCGCTTCGACTCTTCTGAAGCAATGACGCCAGGTGGGGGAATAAGGAGTGGAACGATTACGCACTTTGGACCGCGTTGGCTCGAACACTGCTGTATTAGTGTGCGATGTCTACATTTTAATACCTTGTACTCAACTGGAAAAAAACGTCAACTATGGGTTGGTGACTTTTCGATCACCCTATATACTAGATGCGAGATTTCGTGGAATCGTCTAAGCGTTTAGTCACCAAAGCCGCGCGCAGACTACAAACAGTCCTACAGATTCTGGGTCACCTAAAACGTGCATATTCGTCAAAATATCTGCATTTATTCACGATAACGATAATTTATATAGTACTTCTTATATGAGAAAGTAAAAAATAAAAAATATATTAAGACAACCAACCACAAAAATGTCGGGATAACTTCATCACCACCTTTTTTAGTTATAAGGGTTAATGAGCTCGTCATGCGGTCCTTTCAATAAACAAATTCGGTGACCTCTGATTTAGAGTCGTGAGATTCAACTGCAAGACACGCGTTAAGGTCAACCCAATATTTTCATCAGGCATTTACACCAAAGAGCGACGATTACTATTTACTGAAGCCATCGCAGCCAGATAACAACTAATCATTTAACGACCCTCAGAAATTAATTAACGTCAATGCAAACTAAGTTAAGGTTATGCTAACGTTATGGCAGATTTTCATCTGAACTCAACGCCTCGTTGCTTACGATTGTGGTGTTTCCTAGAGAGGGAGAATTTTGGGCGTCATTACCCTAACATGAAGTTGTTTCTTCTACAGGAACTAAATATAGTTACGATAAAGCTACCTTTTTCAAAACAAGTTGTAAAGATGAAGGAAATCCAGCTTTGCGATTTTAAAACACGACTTCGATCCTCCCGAGTAAATTTCCTAAGGGTTATCACGTAAGCCTCTCAAGATATTGTATTGCTACATATATTTGTAATAAAATAAATCAGTCTGCTGCAAACAAATGAAACCGGTTACAAAATTTCTATTGCTGTCTAAGATAACCAAGTATATGCGAGGAAAACGCGAGATAAGCACATTTCTCTCGAAATCACTGCGATGATGGCTATTAAAATCATTCCCATTTAAACACGTTACTGTTAATATAGTCAACTGATGTATCCTCAACATTTTAAAGCGAAAATATTTCGATACAAAAGGAGAATTTAAGATTAGCGAGAAGGCTTTCGCTCCGTTGATCCATTGGGTGCTGATTCTCAAGGAAATTATGCCGCGATTGTTGTTATTTAAGTCAAGCATCGCAGCTCAATGGCCCGAAAAATCAGCAGACAGTTTTTAAGAGATGTTTCACACGGACACGAATTGATATTTGGTTAAAATTCTTCGCAAATTAAATATTCCGGAGTTAAAATAGTCTCCCGATCGGATCTCCGGGGGAGACAGTTTACGAAGAGTCTAGAGAATAAAGCGAAGTCAGATGAAGGAGGAAGATTAAGGTTAGGGACCTGGAATGTAAGGACGTTATTAAGAGCTGGAAAATCTTAAGAGAGAGATGGAGATAAACAAGATGGACATTATTGGGATAAGCGAGGTGAGATGGGAGGGAAATGGTGAGTTGATGAGTGACGATACCAAGTTATACTACTCGGGGAATACCAGGGGGAGAAACGGGGTAGGAATGATGGTTAATAAGAAGATCAAACCGAGTGTTACCAGGGTCATTTATGACAGTGATAGAATTATTGGACTGAAATTAAATCATAAACCAAAGAACACGCTAGTCATCCAAGTGTACATGCCAACCGGCGACCATGACGATAGGGAAGTGGAGCAAGTGTATGAGAGAATAAGTGCCATACTGGACCAGGGAAGGAAAGGGATGCTGTAAAATAGTGATGGGAGACTGGAATGCGAGTGTGGGAGAGGGACGAGCCGATGGAGTTGTGGGGCAGTTCGGGCTGGGACAGAGAAACGAAAGGGGAGACAGACTTATCGAGTTCTGCAAGGAGAGGAACATGATAATAACCAACACCTGGTAAAAGAATCATAAGAGAAGGCTATATACATGGAAATCGCCAGGAGACATGTACAGGAAACAGATAGACTATATATTGATAGAAGGAAGGTGTAAGAATGGAGTGAAAAGAGTGTGTGGGCTCCCAGGAACAGACATAACAAGCGACCACGTGCGTGCTGCTAATGGTGGAAATGAAGATCAAAATGAAAAGAGTTAGAAAAGCAAAGATGGCTAAGAAATGGAATCTAGAGAAACTGAAAGAAAGGCAGAAAGAGGAAATCGGTTATGATATGGCAAACCAGATGAAGAGAGGAAGTACACAGAACGAAGGAGTAGAGGAAAAATGGAAGAGAATTAAGAATGGAATAGTAAATGTGGCGGAAAGGGAAATAAGATACAGGAAAGGCAAGAGAGCTAAGAAACCCTGGGTAACAGGGGAAATGATAGCAAAGACGGAGGAGAGAAGGAGATACAAGAATGTAAACACAGAGGAGGGGAGAAGGAACTACAGGCGGTTGAATAATGAACTGAGGAGGGAGACGGAAAGGGAGAAGAAAAAGTGGCTGGAGGAGGAGTGCAAGGAGATACAAGAGCTCGAGAAGAGGGGAAGGTACGACCTAGCGTATCAGAAGTTCAGGAGTATTACTTGGGATGGACAGAGATCTGGAGGAGGAGGCTCAAAAGAAATTGAGAGCAAGAATGGTAGGATACTGAAGGAGGAAAGGGAGGTTATGTGCAGGTGGAAAGAATACATGGAGGAGTTGTATAAGACGAAGGAAAAGCCGGTAGAGCTGGAAATTGAGGAAGAAGGGGAAGTGGATAGGGAGGAGATGGGGGAGGCAATACTGAGGGAGGAAGTAGTGGCAGCTATGAAGGAAATGAGGGAGGGAAAGGTGGCAGGAGTAGACGGGATACCTGTGGAACTGTTCAAGTGTCTGCAAGACGAAGGCATTGAAGAGGTGACCAACTTGTGCAATGCAATATATGAGAGTGGGGAGTGGCCGAAGGAGTTCGTCAGAACGGAAATGATACCATTACCTAAAAAGAAAGGGGCAAAGAAGTGCGGGGAGCATAGAACTATTAGTCTGATAGCTCACGCGGCCAAGATAATGTTGAGAATGATGAATAGAAGGTTGGCGATGGTAATGGAAGAGAATGTAGCAGAAGAAAAATTTGGATTTAGGAAAGGAATGGGTACGAGGGATGCCATAGGGGTGGTAAGGACGATTGGAGAAAGGTATTTAGAACGGGACAAGGGTATCAGTCTGTGCTTTGTGGACTTGGAAAAGGCTTTCGACTGTGTGAGGTGGGAAAGAATGATGGAGATATTGAGGGAGAAGAAAGTAGATTGGAGAGACAGAAGGTTGATAAGGAATCTATACATGAGACAGGAGGCGGCCATGAGGATAGGGGAAAGCAGGACGGAGTGGTTCGAGATTGGGAGAGGAGTTAGACAGGGCTGCTGTTTGTCACCAACCCTGTTTAACATCTATACTGAAGAAATGATAAAGGAGTGTTGGGAGACGAGCACAGGAGTAAGCGTTGGAGGAAGAATTACATCGTCAATTAGGTTTGCTGACGACATGATACTGTTTGCGGAGAGGACGGAAGACTTGAGGCAGATGCTACAGAATCTGGTGAGCGTGGAAGACATATGGGTTGAGAATAAATGGAAAGAAAACGAAAGTAATGAGAATAGGGGGCGAGGAAAGTATGGAAGTGCAGGTGAGAGGGGAGAGGATAGAGCAGGTGGAACAGTACAGGTATCTTGGTACGTTGTTGACAGAGGACTGGAAATGTGAGAAGGAAATTATGATGAGAATAGGTTTGGCAAAGGAAGCGTTCAATAGAAAAAGGAAGCTATTTAACAGCAAGATGGATTTGGGATTAAGGAAGAGATAGGTAAAGTGTTATGTTTGGAGTGTGATGCTATATGGGTCGGAGACATGGACACTGAAGAAGAGAGACAGGGAGAGGGTGGAGGCATTTGAAATGTGGGTGTGGAGGAGGATGCTGAAGGTTAAATGGACTGACAGGATTACAAATGTGGAAGTGCTAAGAAGAGTAGAAGAGGAAAGGAGTTTGATGGACACGATAGTGACTAGGAAAAAGAAATGGATAGGACATGTTTTGAGAAGAGAGGGATTACTGAAGGATGTTATCGAAGGAACGGTGGAGGGAAGAAAGAAAATAGGAAGAAGAAGAATTAAAATGTTGGATATTCTTAGGGAGGGAGGAGGGTATGGGGAGATGAAGAGAAGGGCACAGGATAGAAAAAGGTGGAGGAGGAGCACCTGAACCTGCAGAACACTATTTATTATTAGCCGTTGTGAAGGAGAAAATATTTTCTTAAATGTGATAATCACATGCTCTGTAGAAATTTACAAAATGTATATCGAAAGTTTGACTTGACAGAAGCAAGTTAATAAGTATCGAAGAAAGATATTTTGACTCCATTGAGCACATGAGGTTTCATTTTAATCAGCTTATGGAAATTTATAATCGTACAACATACTTTTCCTTCACGTTTCCTGAGGTATTACGAAAGTGAACTATCATTAATCGATTCTTTTATATATTACAATTGAGGCTTCCAATAAGGCTGAACGTCGTATTTTAGTAAAAAATATTAATGGGCAATGAGAGACACCGTGTCTAAGTTTTATTTTATTTATTTTAAAGATTAGATGAAAATAATACAATAAAAATTATTTAGCCGTGCAAAAGATATTTATGTTTATTATATGAATTTCAACCCCAAAATATCTCGCGGACCGCTGAAAATGCCCTCAAGGGCCGCAGTTTGCCCACCCCTGCTGTAGGGTGTAGTTGTAAAAACCCTTTTGTTTTTCACTCTGCTTGTGGTGCGCGCACGAATATCTTTTCCTCTCGATTTTGAGGAGCATTTTGGAAGAGACTAGAAAATCATCACCTATACCAGTGAAGACTACCCCTCCTCTGGGAAAATGTCTCAAGGGTCCGGCCGTTATCGGAAAGGCGACATTTCGTTACAATTAAAACTATCGGCTAGACGTAAACAGAACAGGGGACAAAATTTACTTTAATGGATACGAGAAAAGAGGTACGCGACATACTTATTGGATTAATAGGCGTGACAAAGGTGCTGTGCACTTCAGAGATTTAAATGGTTCTTTAACATGTCCATTGATTCAAACCTAGATGATGATTCCGCGTTGAGTTATTTTGTCGACTTTATCATTTTTCACACAGGTCTCCGTGCTTTCACTATCCTTTTGTGTCTGCGTCGATAATATTAGATACCTCCCGACGGTTGGTTATAACACTTCGGATGGTGCAGGAAATGTTGAAATCGCAATCACCAATACTGAGATTTCTACTAGTTGTTGAAGAGGCAATGGAGGAAAATAGTTTCGTAGTACAGGTATGTAGGTGTAAAGAAAAGTACTCGCGGGACCGCAAAATGCAGGTCCAGAAAATAGTCTAGGCAACAATAATCAGAGATCGAATTTGGCAAAGGCCAAGATGGCCCGATCCTATAACTCCGTTCCACATTTAGATGATAGGGTTCTTATGGAGATACATATTCCATCTCTCTCTTTCTGTTGCGCATTTGCCGCATTTATCATTTCTAGTCTCATATTAACTTTTTGTTATCTAAGATAAAAAAATCGTTTCTGGCAAATTTAATGCAGAATCCACTGCTGCAATTGGTTTTTGTTAATTAATTCAAATAAAATTTACATAAATAAATTACTCACTTCGTCGCAAAAACAATCTCTTTTTCGCCGTTATCTTTATTACATCATTTTGTAGAATTGGTTGTTCAATTTCAGTTTGAAATTTTTTTTAGACGTTAATACATTTTTTTATTCGTAGTGAAATACGTTTCTTTTATTTATGATCGATCTAATGAGTGTTATGTTTTTTATATGAAGCTTCGTATTGCAGATTTCGAAATTGGCAATGAAAAAAGTTGACACCTATAAAATCGCATACTGTAACACACACGCAGCCTATGAATTACCTAGAAAACGATGAAGATATTTTTGGTGAAGATTGCACGGAAATAGCTCGAATGAGATGGGAGTTACGAAATTTTGAAAATCGATGAAAATCTCGTTCCGCCAACTTTGACTGCTAAGTTCTATCGCCGGAAATACTTTGTAAATATCTGCGAATAGAAATTCTCTCTGACAGTGAAATAACATATACACTTATTAGAAGTATTTTAATTAAAAACTTAACACTGGAATATCGCTTAAAAATTATGAATTCTTATAACTAAAATTAAAAGAAATTGACGAAATTCACCGAAGGAGATAATTTTATCCGTGTATTCTGGTCTTTTAACTCCAAAGGAGCCGCGCGCCAAGTCTGAAAACGCTGCTCTTCATTAGACGCTGTTATCTAAAGGTGTAACGGAGTGTACCAACAATTTTTTTTAGGGCAGGCGGGGCAGGAAGGAGTGGTAGTAATTTTATTTTGAAGCCAAAGATCACAAATTGATTTAAATTAAAAAATCGCTCTCATTTCTTCTTTTTAGTTAAAATTTTCTGCTAATTTTTATTTTTGTTGCTAATTAGAGCATCCATATCTTTGGAGACAACAATAGGGAGGAATTTCTACAAATAAATGAAACTTCTGAAAAGGTAGAAGAAAATAATGGGATGAAAGACTGTCAGCTTCTTGTTACCGAATCGGCGAAAGAAGCAGACCAGCATCGTTTAGAGGGATGAGGAATAGTTGACATAAATCATTTATTTGTGTCTAATAAACGACTTTGCACGCATAGTCCCTTCGGATGCTCATTCAATGATATGGATGTGATATCGGAGAAAAGGGAAGGGTTGAAATCGTTGATAACTCTCCAATGTAAAATGTGCAATATGATTGAAAAATTTCGACGGAGGAGGTTAGTCAGACTACCGCTGATGTTAACACTGCTGCTGTGTCTACTGTTATATCTTCTGGTGGTGGTTACAGTCAACTGGAAGAAATAGTTACAGCTATGAGCATTCCTTGCATATCGAGTAACAGCTATAAAAAATACCATGACACTGCAAAATTTTGGAAATGACTGCGCATGAAGAAATGGAGATAGCGGTAAAAGAAGAGGCTGAAATAGCAACCTATAAAGGAGAGGTAGATAGCGACGGCACACCCTTGCTGACCGTGATTGCAGATGGCAGTTGGAGCAAAAGGTCCTACCGCACTAATTACAATTCTTCCTCTGGTTTGGTAAGTGTAACGGTACATGCGTTTTATAGGGTATATTAAAAAACTATATACAAATCCTGTGTTGTTGAGCATTTTTTTCAGGGTGCAATCATGGGTTACTACTCAAGGAAGCTGCTCTTCTTAGGGGTGAAAAATAAGTACTGTGTAATGTGCATGAGATCATCTTCAGAAAAATGCGAGAAACCGGAGCATATGTGCTTCAAAAACTGGGACGAACGTCAAATTGATTGTGGAAGGCTTCTGCAAAAGTGAAGAGGAATACGGTGTTCGTTTCGCGAAACTAATTTCAGATGGAGACGGTAATTTTTACAAAAGAATCTTGGATGCACGCCCATATAAAAACATAACGGTGGAAAAAAGTTAATGTAGAAAACACCTATTAAGAAACTTCTGCAATAAACTCAACGAAGTAAGTATAACTAGGGACAAATTGGGAGAAAAAAGTACAATTTTTCTGAGGAAATATCTAGGAAATAATATTCTTCGCGTCAGAGCAGGAATGACCAAAGCGATTCAATTAAGAAAAAATGGCAATTTATTAAATGCAACTGAATTGCTAAAATATGACATTTTAAACAGTCTACCTCACGTTTTTGGGGACCATTCAAATTGTGCATCGTATTTCTGTTCTCGAGAGAATCACCAGAGTAAGCCCAACATTTATCCTGATTTAAAGGCAAGTTCACTGTTTCCAAAGTTAGAGGTAATATTTCTATCTCTGAGCTATCATAGCAGAAGCCTAATACACGATGTGGACAGTAATCCTGTGGAACAATTTAACGCTCTCGTTGCGAAAATGATTGGGGGAAAGCGAGTAAACTTTGCTCTCCATTGATCTTACCAAGGAAGATGCCATGGTGCAGTCGTTAGGCACAATGCAATGCTTTTATATAAAGCACACAAAAAAGCATTTCTATCTAGCCCAGGCACGTTTTGTATGAAGATGTGAAAGCGCAGGAAAATGAAAAGTGACCTAACAAGAAATAGGAAACAAATAAATAAACGAAGAAGCGGAAAATTCAGCAAGGTACCAGAGAGAGGAGAGGGAGTTTGTAAAAGGCCTCTCAAAATCAGAAGAGGAAGAGAAGAGAGAGAAACAACGCTGCACTATTAAAGTGGGCAGTGGAAGGAAATGAGGAGAAAACTCCTCACAGCTTCTTATTTTGGAAGGGTTTGCAACATGCGTCCTCCAACTAGTTGTGCGACCTTAGTAAAAGGTATTGTTTATGACAGCCCTGACAACGAAACATTAGCTTACGGGTGGGAAAATGAAAATTTAGGAAAGAAAGAGTTCGAAAGACTGACGGGACTTGCATTGAAAAGCTGCGGCCTCTCTAATGATAGAGAAGTGCCATATTTAGCTGCGACACAGGATGGATTAATTGGAGATGATGGTCTCATTGAAGTTAAGTGTCCAGCCTCAGCCAAGGAATTCACTCCAGATGACGCGATTTCCAAGAAAAACATCACATTTTGGAACATTGATAGTAAAAATAGGATGACTGGAATTAAACCACGCCACAACTTCCACTTTCAAATACAGGGCCAACTACACATAACGAAAAGAAATTACTGCTACTTTGTTGCATGGACTCCAAAGGGAATTAAAATTTTAAAAATCTCGAGGGACGACGATTTCTGGGGAAAAGAAATGTTTCCACATTTGCAGAAATTTTTCTTCAATTGTTTGCTACCTGAGATAATCGATCCAAGGCATAGTCGATCAATGCAAATAAAAAAACCTCAATATATCTTGGATGCACAAGTTGAGTATCACCGGAGGAAAGAAGCCACGACAAAGAAAAGGCGACGAAAGGGAGACTGCGAAAAGATACAGCAAAATTCCTCCAAATTTAGGTACAAATTCGAAATTTTGCGTATATTCATGACTTAATTAGCCACTTATTTAATAATTAATCTATTATTAAACATTATTTGTCTTTTAATTTTAATTAAAACATGATTTGAAACCTGGTTTAGAAAATGAAATTTTCATGGGAAAATAATTTAATCATTAATTAAACTTCGACATAGAGGGACGCGTTCGCGGCGAGTTGAGTTGATTGTCATGATAACAGTGTACGAGTGAGGGTTATTGCCCTATTTAGGATGGAAATTGTTCAAGAAACGTCGACTGCTGCTCTTAGAAAAATACAGATCAGATTATTTCAGGACAGAGGTCGAAGGGATAATGAGAAGCCCTAACTACCACAGTAGGCAAGATCATGATAAAAAAATCAAGGGAGATATACTTAGGGCAGAAAGATTTTGGTGATAATTTTTCCCGAGAATAGTAGGTGATCGTAAAGGATTAAATATACCTACTTGTATAAACTACGCTGTAAAAACATCAACTGCCGCACACCCTAGTGATGGCTCGCACGGTACATTGTGATGTAGACTTCTTTCTTCGTATGAATTTCATTCAATTTTATGAAAATTGGGCGAAAATAAATTTCTTATCTTCAAGATCGCCTAAATCCGTCAAATGATTTATTTGTCGGAGTGATAAAAGCCACCCACTTATTATACAATTGTGCAAAAAATTGTTCCATTTTCATCTTGTTGGAATATGGACACCCTAGGAATGCTAATACACACTTACGTCCTGTATTAATAATAATAAATATTTACGGACTTGATCAAAGATCAATGAGAAGAAAAAAATTAGATTCACTTCCTAGGTGATACGCAAAACTTCCGCGCGCACAACGTTTTTCACTCCGTCTCCCTTGGACAAGTATGATGCACATTTTTTGCTTTTCCATTTCACAATGGCAAACGAAGACGTGAGAGAGGGGAAGGGAAGGTATAGGAAGTAGGAGCTACAAGGGGAAATGATAATTTAGCGTGTATGTACATAGTATATCTCTTGAATACTATTCATAAGCTCTCGACCAGTCGGTTTAGTCCTCAAGAATAAACATTCTTCGCAAAAAGTAAGGTTACGAAAGTTGCTAGTTCCTTTTAATCCGCTAAACTAAAGGCATTTATTTGCTTATGCCACTTCTTATACTTATTCTGGGACTGATATGGATAAATAAATTACAAAAAATACGATTGAGTAATATTTTTATTTAATATTGTGAGTACTATTCGAGAATTTACGGGATTATGCTAATAAATACGGTATTATTTTACGTATTTAAATACCGGTTAAAACAATATTCTCAAGAAAGTTCAGAATATGACAACTGCTTCATATCACTCGAAAAAACCCGGGACCAATCCTACCGCAGTTGACCGAGGTGAAGTTTGAGGCCCAATGCCCTTATCAGCTCATTCTGTTCCCCGCAAGGGTGGGGGTGGGACCTTGAACGCATATGCTGCGTCGGCGGGTAAGCGCGCACTCGCTCGGATGCAACGTATGCGTCAGTGGTCCATAGCTCTCCCTCCATCGAACCCAGACAACAACTGCTGTTGCCAAATGTATCAAGTATTCAAGCCAAACAGCTAAATCTTCCACACCTAGTGATATCCTAAAATCCCTCTAAGGGTCACTGAATTCGTTCTACCGTGGCGCCTTCTGTAGGATATCGCCATATCGCGAAGAACTAAACCAACGAAGAAGCTCTGTGAGAACTGCCCACCAAGATTTTCCCCTCCGCCCCAGCTGCCCTAGCTTTCTCGCTCTACCCAAGTAAAGCGAAGAAAACAACTCGGGCCAAACCCTACTACAGAAATGTAAACAAACCTCGGTCGAATTATGGTCGAGTCGTGACCCTTGAGTGCCACTGAGTAGCTTACAGAGGATGGGCATTTTGAGCCCTGAAAGTAGTTCTGATACTAGCCGTGAATGCCCGTAGCGCCTCGGTCAGCACTGGAAACATTCGCCTAACCGGTAGCCTCTTAAGGGGACTTCTCAGAGCTCCTTCGTTGGTTTATTTCTTCACGATATCCTCCAGAAGGCGCAGCGGGAGCACGGCATCGGAGTTTCCTTCAGACCCTTAGAAGAGGTTAGTGGCACGTTCTGATGTATCTAAGTTTAGAAAACAAAGCACCCGGGCCCTCCAACACGCCTCTTCCTCGCGTCGGCGCAGGAAAGGCAATAAATGAGCAATTCTGCCATAAGAAAGAAATGTGGTTCGGGGAGACGCTCTTAAGTCCTTAAAAAGCCATACGAAGCTCAAGAGGTGCGTGTTTTCGACTCAATTCCAACGCGACCAGGAAATTTGACGGATTTGAAATTATAAATATTTCTAGAACCGAAGGGAAATATTTCTGCAAAATATTGGTTCGGCAAATTAGTGCGGTTCGTTCCGGTTTCTGGTCCAGTTCAAGTCAGGTTTTAATATAAGAGAAAATAATTAGTTCTGCTCGTGTTATACATGACGTCTATATTCCATTTTTTTCTCGCAATTCAATAAAATCCTCAAATACGCAACGTCACAATGGGTGCATCATCATGACTACATTGATATTACTGCGGCACAGTTACATCACTACAGACAGAGAAACCAAGTCGGAGACTCTCGCAAGGTTTTTCTAACAACAAAAACAAATTAAGACCAAATCCAATGCGCAATTTTTTTAAAGTACGAGGAACGAACCGAATAAAACCGATAAAAATCCTCGCCCTCCGCTTTATAATTCTTTCATAAACGCAAATAGCCACTGTTATTCTTTCAGCTAGCAAGTGTATAGGGGCGTTACGATTATGTATCTTTCGACAACCGTGTGGCCGAAAAAAATAACATCCACCTCGAAAATCGGCTCAGCAGTCAGCGTTTTGCGGTGCAACCGTTATTGCGTTCTACCCTCGAATCTCTCCTTCCTCGAAGAAGGGGAAATATTCCACCACCCCCCCCCCTCTGAGATTCTCCTTCCTTCCTCGTCTTTTTTGTCTCGTCAGTGGAATGCACGACACGAACGCGCCGCGCAAACGGTGAGTTATTCGATCAGTGTGCGAAGGAGTTGACGAGCTACTCGTCTATTACACTCGGATGGAGGATTCCATAAGGTGTTGTTTAGTTCTACGCAAGAGATAAGGCGTGATCACAGCCAAAACGAATAAAGAAACAACCCTCACTGCTTGGCCGAAGAGGGGCTACAAAAACCGGTTAAGCATGCTGGAAAAAAGTTAGCGGACTCTGAAGGTAACTTTTGTTGGTGGAAATGATAGGATAATGAACGCTCGAGGTTGAATTGATCGGCGACGACAAAACCAACCGTTCTTCTGTTTCGAGTGAGCATGATTAAGTGGGCGTAATATACATATTACGTTATAATGAAGTTTCTTCAGCAAGACGAGATGTTTTTGAAATTTATTTTTTAATACATAAGAATGAATTACTTAGCTCACTGTAAGATAATTCCTGGTGAGTTTTATTTCGAAATCTAGTTATCTACCAGTGTCTTTGATCGAAGGATGTTGTTGGGTAATTGCTCATACGAGATTCTTGTTTCGTGAGAAAATCCTTCTCAAAGGTAAATAGGTACCATTCGTTTATATAATTTGATATAATTTAAAATAGTTGTATTCTACGGTTTTCGAGTTAAACTTTTGTTTTGGCCCTCGAGTGCAAACTAGCTCACTTCGCGGGCCGCAGAAGTGAACCATGGGGGCCGCATGCGGCCCGCAAGTTTGAGGTCCCTGCCCTAAGGGGTCGGATAGGAAGGCTGTTCTTTCATATAGAAATGTCTATATTTTCCTAGTAAAATGGTGGTCTTGATTCGAGTTCGGCATTATCTCAAAGCATTTAAAGTTGTTCAAAATTTCGAATTTAACCATTGAAGAACTAAAGTGCACTATAATCCAGGTTTGTATTGCCTCAAGGCCGTAAGCAGTGGCGTAGCGGAAACGTTTTGCCCCATCCACCCTCGCCAGAGACTTACAGTTCTCGATCTTGAGTTCTCTGTCCATGGGCCTCTCCCGTACGACACTGCGTATAAGCTTACTACATATGTATTTATAGAACACGCAATTATGAGATGGGCAAAAGGCATGGGCGGCAGGATATAAGGGGCGGACTTCCGGCAGCAGCCAAACATTTGTCCATTAAATTCAGGCGTAATTTTTAAAAATGAGCCTGATGTATACAATTCACAAAATTTTAAAAAATGAGAAGGAACGGCTCCAATAGCAGACGACTACCTGCCTAAAACGTGCAAGAGATCGCATCGAGTATGTGGCGAAAGATTCGTCGAAATCAAATTATTTATTTGTCAACTTTTATGAACAAATGAAAATGGAGCAACCTCCATTTCAGAATCAATCATTCCATCCTCATTCATTTTTACTTTCTCCTTATACGTAGTATAGGGGAAAGTATTGTATTCATGAAAAAATCGACAGAGATTTCAACGGAAATACGTTTTGAGGTCCCCTGAACACGTTTTGACCATTTTCTCGATGATGTCTGTGTGTGAGATAGCTTTTTTGTGGGTGCTCGAACTCGAAAACTATTAATCAGGTCAACGCGAAATTTTATATTTAACATTTTCATGACAGTCACAAGAACCGATTAGTTTTTGGTAAAAATCGGTCAACCGGAAGTGGGTGTTTACTCTTGTCACATCCGTTATTTTAAAGTATTTGCTTTAATATTTTATAAATGTAAAAATGTATTGGAATAAAAGTTATAGGATATTTAATTTTCTACAACCTTTGTTTGAAACATTTTTTCATATAATGCATTGTTAAAGAGATATCTTATATTTTTAGCTGCCACCACCTGACGGCTATTGTTAACAATTGACGCTTAGTTACGTCTCAGTAACGCTCCTTTTTCTTTTCTTAATTATTGGAGCTTTGTGGCTATATCCAATATCAGAAGGCTATGGTTTGAGTTTATTTCTGTTCGTTGTAAAGTCTAAAATTTTCTCGGTTTCTTAAAATATTTATTATTATGTAACCTATTTGGAATTTTTAGAAATATTACAGATATGGAGAAAGTCATGTGGTGGCCACACCAGATTTTTTTTAATATTAACCATAAGACTCCAAAATTGAATTTTTTTATGAACCAGTTATATACAACAGAAAAACAAAGCGTCAACAAGAATATGATCTTTTCATAAAAAATAGAAAATAAACGTATGGATTTAAGACATTCCTTAGGTAAGCATAAACTCGATAAATAATGTTGTGTCCGAGTGGGTAGGAGTGGATTCTAAAGGAGAGAAAAACATTTTCCCAATGTAAGAGCTTTTGTTCCAAAGCTCGAGGAGAGGAAGGGACTCCACGGTCATTCAGGGCTGAGGGATAATAAGGGTTAGGGTTGGGACCGTGAGGGGGTCGGCAAGTGAGTGCGAAGCTAGGGCCGGTGGCACACCAGAGAGGCATGAAACATGCGGCAAGATGTTTTTCAATCATCAATGATATTTGAACCACCGAAAACACTGAAATATCTTTGGCATGTGTTACTGCACAGGTTGTGATAAAAGAAAATTTAGATACAAAACGTTGTGATATTTTACAACTCAAAAGAAACAAATGATGATTTGTTAAAAAAGTTAATAGTAGTGATAAATACCCTTATACTAGCTGGAGCTACCCGGCTTCGCTCGGGAAAGAGTTTTCTGTATATATACGTCACGCTTTTTTTCTCAGCTGTTTGCTATGGGTATGGCATAATATTCCGTCACGCAGCTTCTCCGGCAACTAGCTGCATCCTTTTAGTTTACCATATCGGCAGTAAACGGGCTTCACTTCTTCATTTGGAAAAGATACGCTTCTCGTATCTAGACCCTGTCTTTGCGTTGCGGGTTGGATTTCCGTTACCCTAACTTTAAAATTAACAACATTTATATGTTATTTATAAGATTTTTATTTTTTAATCACTTAGTAATTGTGTACATTTTTAATGTCTTTATACCATATTTTAGAAATTTGTTCATTAAATATTATTAACAAATACAATTTTTATTGTAATAATAAATATATATTAACATTTTAATTCATTTCTTGTGGTAAAAAAAGTTTAAGAAATTTTAAGAATAAACAACTGAAATACTGAATAATTAATGTATTTTTTAATTGATGTGCGATTTGATTCACCTCAAGTGCAATTTACCTAAATGCCCACCTCCGTTTTAAAAAAATTAAATACCCAGATGAGTGGTTAAGTAGCAAATGATTTTTATTACTCGGGGCCCCGCGCTGTCGGTGCCCAAAAATTTCTCAAATGTGTTATTCGGAGAAGAGGTTCACACGGAATTGTAACTACCATCTAAAGAAACCATTGAAACATTTTAGTCAGGCATGTGCTCGTGGGTGTATTTCAATGACGAATCCATCATATAATCAAGGCAGACTGCATTTCTAAAAATATTGGCGTAATCGAGCAGTTTTATTAAAATAGGAATTACTTCGAGTGCACCATAAGCCCTGAATTTTCGTTCCCCATTCCTTAATTACGCAAGCGATGTTTACATTAACATTACTATTTATGTACTGTATTGTCAAGTTTTACCATTAATATAATTATTAACGTCTTAATTAATATTCACATGGACAGATGCATCGAAGCCTTTAAAGCAGCAATAAAATTATGTGGATTATGTCGATACTACTAGCCAAAACGTAAACAATAAACAAAATCTTCGTTACCGAACAAATAAAGATTGCTGGATAAGGCCTGGCATATATCTTCCTCCTTCCACTGCAAATAAGCTTCCTTCCGCTTATATTTTCTCAACATCAGAAAAATGAAACGCAAATTGGAGGGTGCTTAAAATTTAATTTTTAGTGTTTCTATGTTTTTGCAACATATTTTACTTTTATTTTTACTAAAAACATCCCGCAAACATTCTTTAATTTACAAACCCTAGACCTATTGGATACTATTGCAATTGCAATTGGTTGACCGATCCAAATAGCTCCACTAAAATTGATTCAAATAGCCCCACTTGTGTGGACTTCAGATAAAGGGAAGTAGTCCTGTAGTTACGAACATAACGCGCTACTTGTAGCATAGAACAGCGTATAAAGCAGTAACGCTGTAAGTGAGACAAATAAAGTACAAAGCGAAAAAATTTTTAACATTAGACCTTAAACTCTAAGGCTGTAATGTTACATACCGTTAAAATCAGAGCTAGTAACCACTTACCTATATACCTTGAATTGCGTTTTGAAGGAATGTGCAGATGTATAACTAAATAAATTCACTTCAAGAGCATAAACAACCGTATTCTACAATCGTTCACTAGCAAATGACTGCCAGGATGCGTAAGACATTATGCGCAGTAGGTCAAATGCTTAACGAAAAGCACTTCTGTACCACGGGAAGCCCGTGTACTTATTTGTCCGTTATTTGCCGATTTTTCCCTTTAATATTTAGATCTTACAATTAGAAGGCATCTACTAGGGAAACATATTTTATCTCACACTATTGACCGTAGTAAACATCCGACGACTATAGTGGATTTGTTCCTTTGAAAAGGAGTTGCTGTCGTTCAATTTGGGTTTCTTTGTGAATAGAAGAGGTTTAGAAAGTAAACACCGGTTAAGGACCTAAACAGCTTAGAATAGGAGAGACAATTCGGTAGTTTCCATAACCGGGTGGAAGGCAAACAAAGCGATGAGAAATGGTACTAAAATGTAAAATGTTACCAGTACGCGGCATACGCCTACTCGGCCTCCCGGGTTGGGTAAGTCTGGTTAAGTGGTATTGGTTCCTTCCCACGTTCACTATGGCCTCCCTCAAGTTGGGTTGCGTTCATCTTATGTGATTACTCCTCGTACTATTTTCCTTCTTATATTTACGGATGACGTTTAAGTTCCGCTTTTTATGTACCCGTAGTAGTTCCATTTCTCGCCATCGACAGCGCTATCGTCGCTTTGTTTACCTTCTACACGGTTATGGAAACAGTACCGTCATTTCTTCTGCGTAGTTCCTCAACAAATCATTTTCAAGAGGAGTACACACTAACAATTACGTGGCAAAGGGAGGTGTTTTATTTGTACTGAGAATTTTTCAGGGCAGTACTTTGAGACATCTCGCGCGTCTTATGCGTTTTGAGAGTCGGCATAACAAACACTGGCCCCAAGAATGTATGAGACGGCGATGTGCTGTGTGGGATGGACGACGACGAATAGGAAGGTATTATGTGCCATTTGCTACGTGGAAGTAGGTTTAGGACCATATTTCCGGATTTATTAATTCTACGAAAGTTAACTTGCACCTTGAATTTATCAAAGAGAATACGAAACGGAACACCATTGATGATTTCAGATACATATTTATAAATTATAGGTGTTACCATGAAAAGAAAACTTTTTATTTCATAACTCTCTCATAAGTATAGGGCGAGTGTAACTCCCATCGTGGCATTTTAACGCCGAAAAAAAAATCCGATCGGCAAACCCACAAAAAGGAATTATAATTCTGCCGTTTAAAGATTAATGGAGGTTAAATTTCAATAAAAGGGTGTTTTTAAAAAGACAAAAATCCTTGTATCACTTGAAATTCTCCACCAAATACCGCCTTCCGTTTTCCTAAAAAAATATTCGGGGAACCAGGGGCGGCCCGAGGAATTTTGGCGCCCCGGACGAGATAGAACTCCAGCGCCCCCCTTCGTTAATATTTATTGAGATATTTCCAAAGTGCATGTTAATTTATTCATCGCTCTGTAAAAATTATTTATAATGAAAATTTAAAAGGAACGCCATAAAGATTCTAGCCTGTTCCTTTATATAAATTGATATCCAATATTTATTCACTTGCAAATAATGCCTGCTATAAATCTCCCGAACCCAAGGTATGCATTTCATTTCAAAATTCGCACACCCCAAACATCCACGCCCACCCTTGAGGCGCAAAAAATCCTCCCCTATATACCGCAGACGTAAAAAAAAACTAAAAATACCATTAGAGGTGTTCGCTTTTAAAACACCAGTGATGGCGGCTACTTTGTAGCCGAAATGGGTACATATCTTATTTTCTTAATCTATTGATAACAATCAAAGATAGGGCAGTTATGCGGAAATATGCCGCCTGAAGCAAAAGACTAAATACCGTATAAGTTCACGACACAGAGCGGCGGCAACAACAATAATGCCGCCCCAAACCTCAAACTCATCTCACGCGACGGCCCTGATCAAAGAAACTTAACTTCAGCCATAAGGTGAGCTCGACAATTCTTTCCACAGGAGGACAGAATGGAAGAGAGAAAATTCAAACAGGAATACTAAGCCCTCTTTCTTTACGACCGAACCAACAGAAGAAATGGAATGATTCTTCTTCTGGGGAATTCGAAGAAATATGGAATCGACAAACGGATAATTTGCGAATGTGGTCTCTGTGTATCGAGGAAAATTGAGTTATCGCGAAAGGCTCCCGTATATTCCCTGAAAATTATTTGGGAACCGCGGGCGCGCGAGAAAAATCAATAAGCACCATTAAATAAATATTTATCGGAATTTTTATTTGAGATTTTCAGCAACAAGGACCTCAAGAGGAGAAACATTCAGTTACAAATATTTTAATATGTGGAAACTAATAATTTTTAATATTTATCGAAAAAACATAAAAGATATTCGCCGTGGGTGTAAGTCGATGAACGGTGCCGGTTTCGGCGAATTTGTGGATGTAACGATACGTGCCTATAATAAACATTTCGCCAAATACGACCCGAAAACCTTCTCCGAGTTGGCAAAGGAATGCGGAACGGTTCAGCGATTTGAATAAAGAAAATACGAAAGTACTATAATGCAGCAGGCATGCATTCTATTCCCCTACATATACATATGTGAATGTGTGTGTATACCGAATTTCCTCGTGTGATGCGCTAGAAATACGGAAGTCAATTTTTCCTTGAATAAACAGCAAAAAATTAGGCGACCCAACCGCTACGAAGTTAAAATATCATTTTCTCAACTGCCATGGGGGTTTATGAATATTTGCAACTCGAGTGAAACATGTTCCCACCGTCCTTCGGAAATATGATTCGCGTCGTTAATGGTTTATGAAAAGAAACGGTTAAGTTTATTTGCAGATGGATTTCCTGAGCGAGAAAAAAAATAAAACGAGAGACAAAAGAGCGTTCACCAAAAATTTGTCTGTATGAAAAAAGAATATCGTCTCCATTTCAAAACATTCTCAACTGTTGATTAGCCAAAATTTTGCTATTTAATAGGTTGATCGATCGAATGATATGAATTGGCCGCTATTTCGAGCATAAAGCCACATCAGAAACAAAGAGGGAAAAGGAAAATTCACAAGATTGCGGGGAAGACCCCACGGATATAAGAATTGATATAACGAGACCGCAGTGCAGTAACTTGGAAAGGGAAGCCCTTAAGTAAATCCTTCAAAGAATCCAGGTACCCGCATAAACCCCTCTTTCTGATTCGACTTTGGAAGAATGCAGTGCACAGTAGGGGCGCACACAACGCTGAGGTATGTTGCTTTTCTTAACGAATCGTTATAAGACTAACTAAAATAATAACAATTTACGAGTTAATTATAATCATTATTAAATGACCCTGATATTATCAAAGAATTTTTCGAACAAATTTTTAACAATATGTTTTTAGACCAGGGATAAGCGAGTTGACATAATTTCGTGAAAATTACACGTATGCATACGTGTAATTTTTACGAAATTGTGGTTAACATTCTCACCAGAGATCACTCAGGGTAAAATCGAGAACAAAATAATTCAATCCAAATTAAAATTGAAGTGACAAAATAATGAACTGCGCCGGCAAGTTTTCGACGCGAACGACAATTTCACAGCGTCTGCATTATAAGAGGGCGTTCGATCTTACTCCTTTGCAAAATTGCACACGGTCGATGATATCTCCTTTCGTACCTCTTTCCTTTCTTATGTCCATTCCTCTCACTATATACATAGATCGACCATTACGGGAAAGGGCAATGTATGAGTGCTGAATATCTCCTGTATCGAAGCTATGCATAATTAGGCTGACCATATCCCAACAAGGCGAAAACGGGACATTTCCCATGAAGAAAACGGGACAATTTTTTCGCACGACTATTTTAAAAAGGGTGGTTTATATCAGTCCAATAAATACATGATTTGAAGGAATTGGAGTAATTCTGTAGATTGGAAATTTATCTTTAGTTATTTATTTATCTTAATTAGAGAGAAAATACCCATACTTCGTGCGTTCATATGGTCTCATAATGAGTTCACTACGTTTTTAATTCCAAGAAGCTCGTTTTTGAAAGGAAAAATTATTCTCCGCTACATCAACATAGTTTTTTCAAGGAGAAAGTAATCCTAATAGGAATGAAATTTATTATGAAAACGTTTGCTTTCCTTTTTAGCTCTCAATTTTAATATTATAGTAAACTACTTCTTTTATATTTGTTGCCGAATATTTTTATTTCATATATTCTAAAGGTTAATATAATTACGAAATATTTTAGTGTATAAAAATTGATCGTCAACTTGATATTATTTTTTAAAAGTTGAGCGATAAGTTTCAACTAAAAAGACAGAAACGCTACTCAGTCTTTACAAGTCGATTAGAAGGAAAAAGACAATTTTTAAATAATTATTTTGCTTACGATACAGATAGGGTTTTTTAATTAAATATTACCGTTAGATAAGATCTTTTGATCTCATTTCGGTAGCAATATATAATAGAATCAAACAGTGAGGAACCAATTTATTTAAAAATTAGATAAATAACATGTTAATTCTAGGGACCATTTTGATAGAATTAAATATTTGCTTTATTGACTAAAAATAAAAATCGAAGGATAAGAACCTCCTTTTTCTAAGTTCTTCATTCTTGTTTATTTACAATAGAAAAACTTACATTTCTTGCATTTCAGTAATACAGAAAGTATAATTATATTTATACAGTTTAAACAAGAAACGACAACTAAAGCAAAAAATACTAAAAAATCTTTACTTATTATCAATGTTTAGTAGTTAAGCTGTTATATTTTTCTGCCGAGCTTATTTTCTTAACAAATTTTTATCTTTTACAATTTTGTCATAGAAATCACTACACATCATGTCCAAGTTCACACGTACGATAAGCATTGCTTTCATAGTATCGATGCTTATTCTCGATTTTTCATTTGACCAAATTTTGTTCATGAGAGAGAATATTCTTTCAACTGAGGCTGTTGTTCCTGGAAGACAACACCAATTCGACGATTTTTTTTTAAATCTTCATAGGCTACAGATAATCTATTCATTTCCAAAAATATTTCGACCCATTTATTTGATGTAGATATATGTTCTGAGTTCCAAATTCCTATCTTTCTAGTTATGATGGATTTCATACAAACCCATTGGTCAAATAATTGGGTTTCATCTACTCCTATACGACTGAAATGATCTTTAATTTCTTCCAAACTGTTATGTATCTCATTTTAGTTTGAACACCATTATCTGGTACGAAATACCGAACAACAACAGGAAAAAGTGTTCTCTTTTTTGTTCGAAGCATCTAAACTAATAGTTACACTACTGCATTTAATTAAATCAACGGAAACTTGCTCTAATACATAAGGTGACAAAACATTGCAAATACTTGCTTCCGATTTGGTACGGGCAGATGAAAACTTATGTTGGTAAATCTTTTTGATCAAACTAGACAAACAGTCATTTGTGCGAAAACTCGGACCGTGACGCACTGTATGAATTGCAAAAAGAGCTTCACTGGCTGCAATTTTTTCACATGTCGAATCTTCTGGTGAAAAAATGAGCTGATACTTCTACAAGCCCCTGCTACATTTTCTGCATCTTTATGTCTTCGGCTTCGCAGGTGTTGATTTATGTCACTCTTACCTTCATGACGATCGGGGAAAAGCTAAGAAGAATGTTACAGCCGAATCAAAGCCTTACACAGACATTCTTTCTTTAAGCGAATTAGAACGAACCATTAATTCTGTGACGATGTTGATGCGTCGGCCTTGATTTGTTTGAATACCTCGATTAACCCCGCAACAAAGATTAAACATTGAAAGATCCGGAGCTCACGGAAACGGGCAGACAAATCTGTGTACCTGTTCTATAAAGTGACAACTTGGCCTTATTCTCACCTTCCTAAACAAAGAAAGACTCTCAGTTAAAATCTAATATTATCCATATTTTGAGAAAATTGGCGTCTGAATTTTAATCTCGAAAAGCTTTGAAACGGGACAAAATGACTCTTTTGCCGAAAACGACGGGACGGTCTGGAAACGGCCCGAAAACGGGACTGTCTCGGAGAAAACGGGACGTATGGTCAGCCTATGCATAATGTAACTCTCCTTTAACGAACATATTGATTCTAGCACCGGCATAAAAACAAACCATTTGAATATTGGGTTTCTTCAGATACAAGTGAAATGGACATCGGGAATTAGTATGTGCGCAATAAAAAGTTTATCTAACGCAAAAACTAAATTATCGATTCTGGATGCACTACTAACAGAGAACTGATAAATATATTTCTCGAAAGCAACACTATGATTTTCTAATGTCAACTTTTTTACAATTCAATTTATTTACTTCACTCGAATATTTTAATGTACGAGTTCTACTGCGTTTAAATAACCGAAACGAAACATTTTCCGCCTTCAATCTTAACCACATAAAAATAACACAAGCACTTCTTCGATCACGTTTAGTTGCCGGCGCATAAAAACGCATTAATAAAAATACATACCTTATCAACCCGCCATCTTAACCGCCGACACACGCGACTCCAGCCATTAACCTCACCATCTAGGTAGGAAGATCGCGCTCGCGCATGTAAAATTGCGCCTGAGTTGAGAGACGTGGAGAGGAAACGGCAAGAGAGAGGAAGATAGCGTTAAGGAAGGAAATACACAACACACGCAGACGAGCGACTTCCTTCAGCATTTTGCGGGCGAGCTGGCCCATGTGTCTCCGATAGGCATCGAGGAACCGGCGATCCGAAACGGTGGCAGCGGTGAGTCGAGGGGTTGCGAGAACATATAAAATAATTAAAATACGGCTCAAAGAAGAAGGGGGAGAAGGCGAGCGGAGAGGAGTTCCAACCGTCGGGAAGGAGTGTCTGGTCACTTCGAAGGTTCATTCAGATCAGTGGTCTTCAAACTTCGAGAGGCTGCGGAGCCCTTTAAGTGACCCTCTTAAACTACGACTCTCCACCAACAAAATTAACTTTGCAATGAATATATAACTGTACATACGATATGTAAATACGTTTGTTTTAAAAATAGTATCATATTTTATATTATATTATGATTTTATTACTTGTTTTTTATATTATTTCTTTAATCTGTGAATCACTTCGCGGATCCCCGCTTTAGATTCAACGCAATATGGAGAGAAAAATCGCCGCGCAAGAATCTAACCGAACTACGATGGCGCCTTAAGTCGGACTAAGTGTTCCTGTCATGTATTTGTTAGTGTCTGAAAACTTTCACTGGTCCTACACAAAGGGCGGCAGTATCCCGGTGGTGGGGGTTAATAGTATTTTTTAAGCAAACCACGAAATAAAGGATTCCGTTCGTGCACGAAGGGCAACGCTAAGACATGCTGCGGTATGCTGACCCTGGGCCAACATTACCTGCCACGTAAGTCCTCGAATCACCCTTCCTTCTTGCCCAGAATAGACTTCCGGTAGGGACCTCGAAAAAAAGACCGCGAAAGGAAATGCTGAATCTTAAACTCCTATCGGCCTTGGTATATGGGTGGTTAAGAGTATCTGCCGGGGGAATGGATGTTCGTGTTTGTCATTTCGGGTTAAATGTAAGAATGCACCCAATAGTCTAGAAGCAGACGGATAATTATTATTAGACTTAATCACGAATTTGGCGGTATTTGTGCTTCCGGCAGCTATTCAAATTCGTAGGCGTTGTAATGGAATGAAGTTGGTTTGAGAGATGTTACCTTTTCGTGACGCGATGGATTCTTTGTCTAAGGGGTAGGGAGACAAATAAGACCGAAGCTACGGCGAACTCTTCATTATATTACGACACCGACGACGGATTACACTGTGCAAAGCAGAAAATCAAAATAGAAGATGGGAGAGAGCGGGTGTTGGTTGACGTAATAGGATTTGGGTTCTCAAACAGGCTCTTCTCGATACTTTCATCACTGAATCAAAAACTCCGGTAATTAGTACATTAGTTGACTGAAGTAAATTTATTTTCTCGGCAAAAATCTGTTTCGTACATGTTATTTGTTTTGATAACTCGTAAAAATACGCTAATAGTCCGTATGAAGCGCTAAAATGCCATAAAGAGCCTAAAGAGACCAATCAAGTTGGCGGAGTTCGTTCCCTTGGAATGAAATGTGCATCGAATTTCGCAGAATGTAGCCCAAGCATTTGTTTGTGCTACTACTGACAATGAATTAAAACAAACTAGCCAACTTTGAATTACAAATATTTTAGTAGTTTTTTGGCCATTGTACTTGAAAATAAAAGTATTTTACCGGCTTCCCTCCTTCCTTGTGTGTGCTCGGTGTGAAAGAGTAATGGCTATAATAATCCTAGAGGTTGATTAGCCAGAAAATCAATATAAAAAAATCAAACAATCAGGCTGTCTGTGGTTTGTGCGCGACACTACATGCTCAAGGGATCATCATAATCCGAAAAAATCTATTATTTTTATAGAATATCATCCGGAATAGAAACATAGTTTAAATGAACCATATCGCGCTACAATTGAGTTTAGTTCATTCTTGTCGACTTGCTTGATCAAAATTTGCCCAATTATAAGACTTTTTTTTATAAACAACACTACATAAGCCATGTTTTAAAAATAATTATATAGCGTTCAGTTTCATTATAATATGTCCGTTTTATGCCCAGCTACCATTAAGCTGCCCAGGCAAGTGTAACCAGTACATTATTGCATGGACCAGAGGCGTACGGATGAGAAATGTTGCACTATGCATGTTGCAGCGAATTTTTTTCAAGCAGCTTCATAAATAAAAGGTCGCCTTACATTCGAGATCGCCCTGTAATCGAGTTAAGGCAGTATACCATATGGCAGTGTTTCTCAGCCGGGGGTCCCCGCGTTATTTCTCGGGTGTCCACGAGTTGAGTAGACATGACGTTTATTTTTATCTATAACTTGTTTGATGCCGCGCATTGCTCTGATTAATATTTAAAAGTGAAAAAGTAGACAATGAATGAAAAATTTATGAACTTTTCATGGGGAGGGGTCCGCAGAAATTGTGCAACTTCGTATGGGGTCCGCGGCTCCAAAAAAACAAAGGTTGAGAAACACTGCCTCATGGTAACCCAATATTCACGATAGTAACAAGACAATCTCGTTTTTTTAAAATATACAAATCTAATTAATCACAACTGCCGAAATTACTCGTGTTTTATGCTAACCACTCTTTAAAACTGAGCAACATATTACTCAATTATTACACATGAAACGTACGTACGTACGTACTACAGTGAAATACAGACCTACGAAGCTCGAATTAATGAGTAGGATTACTCGTTGACAGAGTAATGGTGAAATCCAGGTTTTCGCGAGTCCCTTATCGCGGCTTAGAAAATATTTATCTTTTTTTCTCGTTTACCTAGAGAACCACGAAGGGGAGAGCGCGAAAGCAACCGTAACGGCTGTCATTTCGCACACCTAAGCACCAGAAGACTATCCTATGAGTACAACGGCAAGTTGAAGCGGTCCAATGCCATGATTTACGGATTGAGGCGCTGTTTAAGACGTAAGTGGTACCACTATAATATTTGATCGTGTAAAAAGAGACGGAAACGACCGAATGTGGCCTTCTTTTTCTCCCTAAACAGATTGTTCTCTCTCTCGTCTCCGTACTTCTAACATTTCTACCAAACAAGGTAAGAATTTCACTTTTTAAGAACTAATTGTCTCGATTTCAGGATACAGATTTATGTGATATTCATTTCCATGAAGTATACGCAGTTTCAGAATCAACTGCTGATGACATTTGCTGAATATAAACATGTATTGCCAAAGTCCTCTGCCTGAAGTAATCAATAAACAAAAAGTAAATACGGGTGCAAAAATGTGCTATTTTGACATTAAGAAACACTAGATAAGCCTTAACACATTCACTGCGGGCTACAAACTCGACGCTTTTATTAAGAAGCGGAGATATGATGAAAGATTGTTGTCTATAACAAAGATAAAAGTAGGCGCAATCTGAATCTGCAAACAAAATTTTAGAACATTAAATCTAAAGCACAACATGTAAAAGGAATATAATGGAGATGAATAATATTACCGAGAGTTTTTTTAACAACAAATACAGTATGTAGATAAAATTCTTTCTTGGACGAAGAAAGCTACCGGTAAAAACTTAAGATAATTTATATTATTAAAAACAGAAACGATAAAATAAAACCTTAAACACTGGTTTTCGGAAGCTTGGGAGAATAAATACTTGGCAGAAATGGAAACGATACTATTCACTACGAAGCTAGAGTCGTACTGAAAGACGAGATACCGTTAGAAAAGCATGAACCGCATGCGGGTTTTTGTCCCACCACTTTGAAAAGAAAGACTCGTGTGGCTCACACTGTGAGTCGCCCACCCCTTTGTAGAATCCCGAGTGACTCACATGTGTGAGTCATCCGCACTGAATGTGTTAACATACACACACTTAACAGCCACACTAAAATGTGCGCTTCCAAACTTTATTTTGTTATAAGGGTTTCAAATCCTGAAGCTGTCTCAGCTTTTTAATATAATGCTTGCATATAACTATTACATTATTCTAACTATGGTATAGATACAGTTATGTGATATATCCTCACTGTGGTATCTGCTTGAGTTCATATATCCTTAATGAATGCAAAATTAAAAGCATAGCACAATTTTATCAAGCCAATAGTTGAATAGAGAAACTTAGAGATAGGCATAAAAACAGAACTAGTTCAAGAAAATTTGTTTTGTTGAAGATAGGCTAAAACATTGGCCAGATAAAAATAAATACCAGCCTTTCGAAGTTATTAAATACCAATGTTTTACTGAATAGAATTTATTTTAAACAACTAATGAAATTTTATTTTACAATGTGTTATTTTCTGAGGATTGTGTAATGTTTGTAAACCCATGCACTGAAGGAATTTTTCTACCGAATACAATATCCAGGCTCAATCTGTTACTATAAGAGTTGAATTGATAATATTAAAGGAAAAGATATTCATTATTAAAGAAGCTTTAAAATGAACTATGACAAACTCAAGAAAAAAGCTGCTGTACAAATAAAATTTCTGTACAAGTTGTGCTAAAAATATTACCTAAATTAGAAACTAATTTTACATTTACATAGGATATTGTTTTTATGTTGAATACTAAAATATAATTAAATTTTGTTGAAGAAACATAAGTCAGGTTATGCCTAAATAAATGAGAAACTATTTTGAAGATGTGTGTTGGAAAACAGATTTTAAGAGGTTTATATTTCTTTTTCTAAGGTGCCGTGCGTTTTCAATCACTGCCTTTCTGGCTGGGAACTGCTGTGATTACAATATTAATAATTTCAATCTTTATTGTAACACTACTCAATAACCACCAACAATTTCTGGTCTCCGACTCTTTACATCCCATATCTGTTCGATGGAGGCAAAAGAATCTGAGCCTTATTATCCGTCCAGAGTCAGATACTGCAATAATACAACCAGTTCTTGAGAATCACCAAGTGTGCAATGAAAAAGACAGGTGAGTGGAAGTGATGGAAATTATTTGACCTCCAATGTGTTTTAAAACTGCTAATTTAACCATTATGAAAACATGCATAATAAGAAAAATACACACCAGCTAAATCTCTTTAAAATTTCACTAATTGAAAATGATGTGAAATTCACTACTAAAAATAAAAAAATTATATTTTTTGGCTCGGTGTATAAGTTCTGTTTATGTAATACATGGGTTGATCGGAAAGTAAGAATACATAGTGAATATTTCAAAGAAGAAAGACTATTATGCCATTTCTGCATTGGTACACCTGAACTCGAAGCTTGTGCTAGCAGACTAACATTTGTGAGACACATGTGCATCATGGATGCGCAGTTAGAGCACTTCAAAATGGCGACTCATCTAGACACATGGTCTCGAGAAGAGGTCCGTAGTCTTATACGACTTCTTTGGGCAAAACACACATCTGCAACTGAAATTCATCGGCAGCTTGTGACAGTGTAATGAACTGTCAGAACATTGCAAAGTGGTGTAGACAGTTTGCTAAAGGGAGAGTCGGTGTTTCTGATGATGAGAGGAGTGGCAGGTCAAGCACCTCAAACATGGAATGCAATGCAGCAGAAATTGATGAGCTGATTCATGATAACAGAAGATTGACTTTATGTTACATTTCCATCGAGTTAGGCATTGGATATGGTATAGTGCATGACATTGTTCACAATGAGCTGCACTACCGGAAAGTTTGTGCTCACTGGGTGCCAATGATGCTTACAGACGGTCTGAAAGCACGCCGCAGGATGACCACCCTTTCGACTCTACAACAATATGCAGAGGAGGAAAATGACTTCCTTGACAGCATCATTACAGGCGACAAAACCTGGGTGCATCTCTTCACCCTAGAAACAAAGAAATCTTCCTTGGAATGGACGCATGGCGATTCTCTGAGGCCAAAAAAGTTTAAGGTGTCATCTTCCGCCAGTAAGGTGATGGCTACCATGTTCTGGGATTGTCAAGGAGTGCTGCTTGTGGACTTCATAGAACATGGGGCAACAATAATGCTGAGACCTACTGTGCAACACTGCGACGTTTACGGGAGGCCATATGCAGAAAGTGGCCAAGATGTCTCTTCAAGGGTGTTGTGCTTCTGCATGACAATGCAAGGCCACATACAGCTCAACAGACGGTAGCCTTATTGCAGCAATTTGGATGGCAGTATCTCGAACATCCACCGTACAGCCCAGACTTGGCACCAAGCAACTTTCATCTTTTTGGCCCTCTAAAGAAGCATCTTGGTGGTCACAGATTCCAAACTGACACAGAAGTGCAAGAAGCTGTCACACAGTGGTTACATTCACAAAGCCCTGAATTCTTTGCTGAAGGCATACATTCACTGATAACACGTGACAAATGCCTGAATCTTCAGGGTGACTATGTGGAAAAGTAGGTCATTGCTCTGTGTTCCCGTTAGAAATGTTATTTTGAATAAAATGTTGTTGAATAAACAAATATTCACTGTGTATTCTTACTTTCCGATCAACCCTCGTATTTATCATCGAGTTCTCCAGTCAGTAGTACATAATCTTTAAACTATAACCTTTTAAAATATCTCTCTCAGCATTCCAGATGGGAAGTCATTACAAATTTTAATTATGGTCATGTCTGCTCCTCAAAACTGGAAGGCACGAGAGGCTATCCGACAGACATGGGCAAAAAAGACCATGTTACCTCATGAAGCAAGAGTATTTTTCATGCTTGGCACAACATCTGATGAAAAAGTGACTGTAAGTTAAGTTTTAACATCTGCAAAGAATACCCAAATTAATTAATTATAGGCTACTTGACAACTATTTTGCCTCAGGGATGCAACTACGATTTTGGGGCTCTAATGAAAGCAAAATTTTTGGGGCCACCATATACTGTATTTTTCGATGTATAAGATGCAATTTTTTGCTGCGAAAACACGTCCTCAAATCACAATGCATCTTATGCAATGGAGGTTCAAATGCCAGAGAGCTTTTTAATTAAGGGTTCCTTTGATACAGAAAAAGATTTTATATATTCAGTAGTCTTTCTACTTAAATTTAAACATATTATTTCAATGTTATTGTAATTTTCTATTTATGTAAAAGATAAGTAAACATATCATTTTATTCAAATTAAGATTTGAAATTATTTAATACATTTGTTCATTGCTTTTAGACTTAAAATTACTAAAAGTCCTTCAAAGTTGGTACAGCGCAAAGACCTTGTTTCTTTTCCGATTACATGAATATATAAGCGAAGAAATCAAATTTATACTAACAAAAAAAATTCTAGAACGACAGATACAAACTAATTCATGATTATACCAAAAATATCTGAAAAGGATAAGCATGTTTTTCTCATAAAATTAGAAAAAAATGAGAATATATAATTATGATAACATGATATAATAATGATTTATAAAGTCAGCACAAGAACACTAGTATGACACCTGCCATAATGTGTTGAAATGATTACAACACCTTCCGAGTGAATCGTGAACTATTTCAACCCAAAATAAAAAAATATGGCATAATCAAGAAAATGACAACAAAAGATGCCATGATGTATGTCAGCTGAATCAGATTGAGAAAGAAATGGAAGCCCGTATGGGACGGGCAGTGCCAAAATAAACCTGCAAAATTACCTGAATCAATCTCAGCTTATCGAATATATCAGCAAAAGTTGGCATTCCTTAGGTATCCTTCCATTGAGAAATAGATAATTCCCCTCATTCATTTCAAGTTATGTGTTTTGCGAGATTGTTCATTTGCATATTTTTATGCTTTAATTTAGTTCAGTTTACTGTTTAACCCCTAATTTTTAGCAATAGATACTTTTCAAGCTATAATTATGTGAATTTGTGTTGTTTTAAGTCTTTTATTCAATTTATATAAATAATGAGCTAAGAAATTCAGTCACGGTGTCAATCAACTGCAAGAATAACAAAAATGCTTATAACTCAAACACTTTCCACTCTTTTTCGATCAAACTTTCAGGAATTACATGGCAGTACTACTTGCACATTTTAAGCTTATTACCATTTACATTGAAATCATGGGTTCGATTATGGGAGCGTTTATTTTCTCCATTTGATCAATAAGGGGATGAGTACAGCACGTAATTCATTTGCATATTAAAATTACTTAAAATCATCGTAGGAATTCAAGCCTTGAAACAACGAATGCCTTAAGGAACAAAATTCTATTTTATCATCATTGATTTTTTAATACGCATCGAAACGGTCCACAAACATCTGCTTTATAGAAAAATATTTTTAAAACCTGAAAAATGACACGATTTTAGGGATGCGGCTTATGTAAAGGAGCATCTTGTACACCAAAGGATACGTTATGTAACAAAATCGTTTTAAAATAATTTTTAGTTGATTTTTTTATATTTTTTTTTTCAACTTCTCAATCCTGAAGATTTTTCTCTCAACTCATCAAATTCTATTTTGTTTACTTCTGCATATTCTGCAGAAAGAAATGATAAATAATTTAATCTATTTAATTTAGTAGGTGATCACATTAAATAAACACGGTGTCCCATGGATAATGTGTAAAAGTTTTGTTAAATTTACAAATCAAGAGGTGATTGTAGGTCAATGAAACTTGGCATGCCCTGGATTCTAAGATTTGGCAAGGGAAATGCCAAGTTGGTGTTGCTGATTCAACCCCATTTCGGGGGTGAAGTCAATTTTTGTCATGGAGACATATTAATGTTAAATTTTGGGAAAAATATTTTTGGAATTTGCGAGAGAAAAGTTGAGGTTTTCAACCGTGCTAATTTCAAAAATGAAATCAGTTTTAATCCCCAACCCACCCCTAAGACAGGGGTAACTACCTCTATGAAAAACTTTTCTGGGAGTTTTCGATCCTGCTGATTACAAAAATGAAATCACTTTTAATCCTCGACCAACCCTTAATGCAGGAGTAACTACTCCTGAGAGAAAAATAAAACGATGTTCATAAAAAAATTTTCCTGGGGTTTTTGATCCCGCTGATTAAAAAAATGAAATCAGTTTTAACCCTCAACCCACCCTTATGGCAGGGGTAACTACCCTATGAGAATTTTTTTTACCTGCCTTAGAGGTGGGTTGGGGGTTAAAACTGATTTCATTTTTACTTTCTCATATACATAGTATGTATATTGAGAAAGTATTGTAAGCGTGAAAAAATTCGACTTCGAGATTTTGATGGAAATACACGTTTTAGGTGTCCCCGAGTCCATTCAAGTGGTTTTTGCCAGGCCATTTGTCTGTCTGTTTGTCGTTCTAGGGCCCAAACGCATACATAAAATCAAATGATATTTCATATTTATGCAACATATATTTTGCAGACCCTTTTTTCGTAAAAATGATATTGTACAAAAATAAAGGGTAGTTTATTCTTGGCGATTTTTAGAAAAATTTGATTTACTCAAAATAGACTACAGAGAATGAGTAAAATTAAACCAATTGTCCAGTTTGATGTCATAAATAATACTGCGTAAGCCATATGTCTCTAGAAATCACTATATGGTGTTCAGTGACATTACAATGTATGATAAGCTACCTTACCTAAAGCCTTATGATGTCATGCCTCTGCCGCAATACATTCAAAATTTTACTACAGTCTTACGGTTAAACTAAATTGAATTATATCTCATATTTGTGGATAATATCATTCATAAAAGATGTCCTGAAAAGATGAATGATATTGCACAACAATTAAGAGTACGTTATTCTTGGATATTTTGAAACAAAATTCGATTTACTCAAAGATTGCTCTAAGGATTTCGATCCAATCATACAGCCTGATGTCACAAATAATACTAAGCCATATGTCCCAAAGTTACTATATATCGTCCAGTGGCATTATTTCTTTACAAGACACTCAGCGCATGCGCTAGAGGGGAGGGGAAATCTGGAGATTCCCTAGTATAAAATTCCGTACTTCTCTGTTAATGCCATGCACTTATTAGTGAGAGGTATTAGATGTGAGAGGTTGATGGTGTCAGTCGCTTTGGTTCTGTTGCTACGCATTATTAACATAACTGGCAGTGAATTGCCAAGCACACAGAGTTAATTTCGGGGCAAAGAGTGTAGTGAGACCAAACCCCCGAAATGGGGTAAAATCAGCAACACACCAACTAGGCATTCCCCTTGCCAAAATCTTAGAACCCAGGGCAAGGGGTGTGCCAAGTTTCATTGGCCTACGATCACCTGTGTGTAAATTTAACAAAACTTTTACACATCCATGGGACACCCTGTGCAATGATTGTATGTACAGATTGGCAAAATGTTATACAAGTAGTTCATTTTTCTCTTCTTTTAAGTGAGCCATATCATACATATATAAGAACTTAAGTCAAACTATAATGCAAAGACTTTTAGCAGCAATCTCTGCTTCATTTTTCCAGAGAGCAGTGCAAGAAGAATCTGTGGAACACAATGACATCATTGTGGAAGATTTTTTGGACTCCTATGATAATTTAACGTTGAAGTCTCTCTTCACCCTCAAGTGGGCTTCAAAGAGGTGCTCTACAGCCACGCATCTCCTTAAGGTAAAAATAACCTGATGTGTCCGGCATATGACTTTCTCCATATAGAATAACTAATATTAATACAATACTAATGAGAAGCCACTCACAACATCAGCATCATAAATAATAATCGGCAATTACACTAGTGAATAATTTTTAAACATTGAATAATTTTCAGTGAAAATACTTTGAAACACTTTTAACATTAAAAAACAATAAGTAAACAAAATTTTCTATGATGTACAATTAAAATTAACAACAATGGGATCACCCAATATTTACAAGAAACCCTGTTAACAAAATATGACTCAAGGTGGCATTGGTATAATATTGATTGCAATTCAAATTAAACTTGGCAGCTTAGGCATCGCTATCAACAATTGGAAAATTTGATCACAGCAATGGAAGCGAAGGTATCACTTAACGATGCACTTAACAAACTCAGACAACCCAAATATCTCTTAAGCAACCCGACTTATGAAAACAAAACTTTCATAAATTTATATTGTCTACAACTTTGATAATAACAAATATTTATATAAATTAAGTCCTAAAGGAGATATTTGAAAAAATAGTGAAAATGTACTCAGGGAACCTTAAACCGTTGAAATCTTGAATTTGATTTTTTTGCGAAAACAATTTTTTCTATATTGCATGTTGAGAAAGTGAAAATTTTTTACATGAATATGGCACCATGATTTTCCTAGCCAACTCTGACTGACTGTCTCAATTCTCTCTCAAGTTCAATTCCTTGCTGCTAGAGGCAGGGCTGCTGTTCTTCAGCAACCAATTAAAACGCTCAGCTATGCCAACCCCATCATCCAAACAATAAGCATAAAATGTGAATGGAATATTTAGAGAAAACCGAGGTTGTTTATGTTAATAATGAAATAAAATTATTAAATTAAAATTAATGGAATAATAAAATATTGAAACTTACATATACAGTCAAACCCTGATTTAGTGGGGTGGTGGTAAATCGAGGTATATTCCTGCTCTATGTACATAAGATGGAAGTTCTGTTCACAACTCATAGGCAGTATTCAGGGATTGCACTATATAGGGAGTGCTAAATCTTGGTCTGACTGTAAACTGTTCCATTTTTGTGACTCCCTGAAAATTTTTTGAGACCCACCAGGAAGGTTGCAACCCACAGTTTGAGAACTGCTGGATTATAGAATCATATAATAAATGTATTTTACTGTTGATAAAACAAGATGGTCATAATTTTACACTTTTCAGACTGATGATGATATGCTGATTCTAGTGTATAACTTGAAAGAAAGGTTAAGATATATCATAGATAATTACCCATCACTTCATACAGTGGACAAAACAAATTGGAAGCAAATTGGCATAACAATGGAATATGCCAATGTCAAAAAGGAAAGCCAAGAAGAGTCAAACAAATTGACCAAAACTGGAGAACTCAAAGAAGAATTGTATGGGAATGAAGTAAATAAATATTTAAAGACTAAAATAGAAGGCTTTTACATAAACTGGGTTTTAATATCTCATTTCTTTACAGATGTACCCTTATAACAAGGCTACACCACATCAGACCAAGAACCATTTTGGCAGCAATTCACATGACAGTGTAATTTTTAGAGCAGATACTATCCATCCAACAGATCTAAAAATGAAAGAATATAGGAGACACACACAGTTAATGAGAAACATTCCTGATGCTTACATTTTAGGCCACATTTATAAGAATATTCAACCTGTTAGAGATGAAAAATCTAAATGGTTCCTACCAAGGAGCATTTATCCAGAGGTATATCTGCCTGATTTTGCCTCTGGGACAGCTTATGTCATTGCAGCTGGGACTGGATCTGTGAGTGCCATCAAAGCCATCCTAATGTAAGCAGTTTAATGACTTACAACTTCAACTTTTGTGGTATTATCATTACATGTATTGTATAGGTGCAACTCAAGTTAATTAAATTTGTATGAAAACCAAATTCTGAATAGGTTCCTTATATTTATAATTATGAAAATCATTACAAAACACAAATTGTGCAAATTATAATTCACTTATGTTCTTTTCAGGAAATCTATGCAAATTAAACCTGCCATACCATTAGAAGATGTCTTCATCACTGGCATAGTGGCAGGACGTGATTTAGCTCTACCTCTTCTTCATGACAATAAAAAGTTTCATAAAGCTATCCCCCTTCTATTTCCATGGTCTGTAAGCCAAATGGCAAGCTGTGTCTATGAAGATTCTGTAGCAATCCATGGCCTAGTTCCTGAAGACATTGTCACAGGTTGGAAACATCTGAGACAACTTAATGTAGAAGATTGCAATTCAATAGCAGGATTTTTTCAGAAGAATATTTATCGATTATTTTCAACATTTGAGAAGCACATTGAGGAGAGCTAAAAAAAAGTACTCTAGAGAAATCTATTACTACTACTACTATTACATTTTTCTTTATAGAAATCTTAAACTTAATTATCATAATAAATTAAGTCTAAAAACATCTCCAATTTAGTTAGTAATCAAGAAAAATCATGCCATCTTCTGGATGGTAGTTCAACCAAGAAAGCCTAAAACTCTGTATTTTTAGGTCATGCTATTTTTAAAAAATTCAGCAAAGAGACCAGACAATTGTCACTTTTTGAAGGTTGTCCATATATTTTTTAACATATTGAGAAAAGGCAAATATTGGAGTAATGTGACAGAAAGATGCTGTGCACATTATTTTTAATATTAACTGGTACAGAACCTGCAATTCAACTGTTGGAAATTTTGGAAAACATTCGAGATTTTACATTTCAGTATGCATGAAGACTAACTACCTAAATGCATTTACAAACAGAGAATTATAGTTAATTTAACTGTCATAAACAATTTCGGTAAGCTATATTCCTGGTTTTATAATTTTCAAATGTGTGAAACTACATACTTTTGACAACGCTACATACAAATGTCTCCAGAAAAATATTGGCCCTGTTATAAGAATCAATTTTGTCCTTTGTCTGATTCTGTGATATATTTAGTATTATGCAAAGGCTGGTCTTACTGAAAATTCTCTTCTTTTAAAATGGAATGGTAAACCATTCAGACAATGAAAATGCTACATTTACATATGTTACCCTGCAATTAACCAAAGTGGTGGCTCGCAGGGGATACAATGTACCAAAATGTGGCATCAACACTCCGACATCAGTAGCCTCTATGAGGTTCATATGAAGTGACATTACTAAGAGCCATGTCTCATTACACTTCCATATGTGGAATGTGCTTTCTCAGTACCTTTATCGGAACTACAAATTTTAAAGTTAATGCATGGTGAAGTAGCCTAGATGGATTTAAAGCATTAAAACAATTCTGTTGGGTAGAGTTCAGAGTGATTTGAATCTTCAACATTATCTGCACTTTTATAAATTGTAATTGTAATAGGAAATTAGTCTATTAACATGGTATTCTCATTAACTTTTTAATTCATCTAATGTTTATGTTATTGTTGAAATCAATGATACAATAATAGTTTATTAATTCAAAATAAAACCACTAAATCAATGCTAAGATTATCGATTTCCCACTTTAATGCACTGGACTTGTTACCATGGTACTTTTCATTGTCAAAAACTAGAATAATTACTTATTTTTTCTGGTTAAAAACAACTTTTTGTGCTAATTTGGCATGAATTTGAATTTTGTCTATGAAAAAATTTCATTCTTTCGGTTAAAGAACTCTGTCCTGATTTTGTACCTCAATTTTAAGTAATTTAAAAATGAAATTTTATGAAGCCCTGCAGTGATTTCTATGCTTTTCTTATGGGGATAGAAATGAAACAATAGGGATGGAAGAAACTGTCCTAAAAATAAATTTTTTTGGAATTTTGGATTTTATCCACCAGTTCTACAAAATGACTTATCGTCATGCCAAATTTCAGATCTGTAGCCCTTAGGTTTTACATCATCATCCTCCTCGTTCATAGTAAAGAAGCAACTTTTTATTATAGATATTATAATAATAAAATGTTGGTATTCAGCAAGCAATGTTGAGAATTTTGTTCTAATAAATAAACTTTTCTACTGAATTTTTGAAAATCTTATTTGCAACTTTATGAATATTTCTTTATGGCAAGTGCAATAAAGCTAGAAGTGATAGAAAATAAAAGTTTTAAAATTATCTTTTATTTTACTTGTATATCTGGCACAAAACTCCTTATTCTATTTAAATACCAATCAATAGTCTCATGACTTAAAGACAGCTAACTAACCTACCAGTATATTTTTATGATCACAAAATTACTTATTTTCAAATAGATCATGAGACTTGCTGGTGTCTAATATCTAGTCTCTATTTTTCTACATAACATAAAAATGTAATGGTGATCATCATGTGTAACGCTATGACCCTACACCGCATAACTTGCAACCACATTTTAAAATTACTTGAAATCATCATACGAATATGGGATTTGTACCCAACAATGCCTAAAAGAATGAAAATTCAATTTCCCACCGTCGATTTTTAAATATGCATCGAATTGGTCCACAGATTCGTTTTGAACGGAAATTCTGCATATTTTTTGGATTAATCATTTGTCGTCAAGTGTAATTGCATTGCTGCCAATTTCAGCATACAGTGCACCACTTAAAGGTTCTACTCCTCTCCATCCCTGACTTGGTCAGTCTCCCTACCATCAAATTTTCGAACTATTACTATGTCGTAACTAAATCGACATTGTTATAGTTGATATAAAGAAATTATTACAGAGAGCATTGCGCTAAGAAGTTGATTGTTAAAATTTCGACCTCAAGGCAGAGAGATGATGTGGCAACTGTTATGATTAAAAAACAAGAAAGAAAAGTATACTCCATAAATGGAATACACCGAGATTTCAAAGGTGTTCTTTATGGAGAACACATATAAAATGGTATCAAAAGATTGGGTTGTTTATGTTATCACCAAAATATGTCATAATTATATGGCCCCCAAGGCCTTTCTGTAGTAAATGCTGTTTTCTATCCAAATAAGTTTTTTCATGTATACCTCACAGATCATATAAGGTCATGGAAGAGAAATATATTGTTTTGTGTGTATTTCCTGGCGAATCAGCCTCTTGGGCTACTATTGCAGTTACCATGCATTTTTTTTAAACCAAAAGAAAAATGCAAATATACTACACAACACAACTGATGACATCAATTAATCATATCACATGTCTCTATTAAATAAATAAATAGATAAAATTAATTAATTATGAGAAACTGTAAAAAGGCCTCTCCCAATTTGTAAAATAAAATATCAGTGAGACTGTATAAGGATCTCTTGACTATCATCATCATCATAGGTAGTCTGTCCGTAGACAGGTCTGTGATTATCCATGGTTAAACCTGGTTCTCCATATACTACTATTTTCTGCTGTACTCTTCATATCTAGATAGCTCTCTTTCCCATTCAAATCATCTATTAGCTGAAACCTTTTCCTACCTCTTTCCCTTTTTCCATCTAGTTTTCCTTCTAACACGTCTTGAATCATACTCTCTCTCCTCAGCTAATGTCCAACCCAGTTTGCCTTCCTCTTTCCAATAGTCTGTATAATCATTCGCTTCTCTCCTACTCTTTGTAGCACCTCATCGTTTTTCAACCTATCTGTCCACTTTATCTTCAGCATTCTCCTCCAAGTCCACATTTCAAAGCTTTCAAAGTATTTGATGTCATTTTTCCTTAGCGTCCATGTTTCAGCCCTGTACAAAGCTATACTCCATACATAGCATTTTATGAACTTCTTGCATCCATTATAGTATTCCCCGTAAGTAGGTATTTCTTTCTTCTGAAAGCCGCTTTTGCTTTTCCTATTCTAGTCCTGATCTCATCTGTACCTTTTGCTTCTCTTGTTATGATGCTTCCAAAGTATTTATAGTCTGAAACTTGTTCTAAAGGCTTTCCTTCAATACTTATGCTCAGATTCTTCTTCTTTGCCTGATATTCGAATGACCTTGGATTTTTCTGTATTTATTTCCATACTGTGTTTTCTACCTGTTATTACCAGTCCATTTATCATTTTCTGGAGTTCCTCTTCCTTGATCATCTGCGTATTTTACTGTTCTTATAATCCTTCCTCCAATTTTTAAATCTCCTGTGCCTTCTAACACTTCTTGGATTAGACTTTCTCCATATATATTGAATAGGGTCGGCGATAGGCAGCAGCCCTGTCTTACTCTCTACCGATATTTATTCCGCAGATGTCCGCATTCTTCAACCTGACCTTTACAACTTGATTCACATATAGATTCCTGATCAGTCTCCTGTCTTTCCAGTCTACACCTATATCCTTTAATATCTTCATCAACATTACCCAATTTACTCTATCAAAGGCCTTCTGCCAGTCTACGAAACATGAAGATATCTTGACTGTACTCTATTGCCCTTTCTGATATGATTCTAACTACCCCTATAGCATCTCTAGTTCCTCGTCCTTTTCTGAAACCGAATTGATCTTCCCCTAGCATTTCTTCTGCCATTTTTTCTTGACTATAGTATGTATAAAATAATTGTGCAGATTTAGAAGGAACTATTATGTCAGTAAAATCTTAAACATTTAAAAATGGATAGGGGAGTAATAATTGACTTCCTCCTATCCCATAGTAAAAAGATTAAAAACACTACATGCAAACTAAATAAGAAATATATGGTTTATTAATTGTTTTTTACCAATAGAATTGTTGTAGCGATCGATGTAAACAAAATGTGATATTTTGTTTGGGAGTTTCTCAAATTTTTATCGCCAAAACAATAAGTCGTAATTACATCATCTCACAGATTTTAGTGTGGTAAATGTTGTCCTCCATCCAAATAAATTTTTTAATCGATGCCTTACAGATCATATAAAAGCTAGAGAAAGAAGAATTTGGTATTTAATTATTTGACAGATGCCATTTAGCGAGATATGAGCATACGTTTAATTAAGTGCTTATATAAAATGGAAGATATATGACAGATGAAGCTCAAAATCACAATTAGGTGATTAACTTGAATAAGGAACACTAATACTTCAGAAATTAAAATCTGCCCATTAGTTTCGGAGATTAAACATGTGGACGGGCAGACAGAGGTGACGTGCCTATAAGGTGTTCTGCTACTATCGCTTCACTGCTAAAGAAAGCCTAATAAAGCTAAGAGACTCCAAGAAAACTTTTATTTTCACTCACCATCCTGAAACAAAATGGTCCATTTAAACTATTTAAAAAATTATATTTTGGAAACGGTGCATCGAAGAAAAAAACTTAATGAACCAAAAATATTCATCTTGATAAAAGCAATTCCAAAAAATTATTTTCAGCTGAGCGAGGTGCACAGCACTGAAATCCCTCGAGCATGCAGAGGACGTGGTTGATGCACAGAGGATGTGGTTGATGCGCATAGCATGTAGGGGCAGCACCCCTAGTTATTCTAAATATTTAAAAAAAAATCTATCTATCTACCAGTAGAGTTTAAATTTATATCGAAAACACCTATGAACCTCCACTACAAATATAGCTGACCAGAGATACAAAATTGTTTTTGTCCATTATAAATGATTTCAATTTTTAGGCACGTTTCGCTTCCAGCATAAGTGCATATTAGCTTCGGTTTGCCCTCGCATATTCATTCTCGGCTTCTACGAAACAGACTTTTATGAAATTTGATATGGACCTACAGTAGTATTTATTTTTCTATACATTTTTATGAAAATCGAACAAGAATGTCGCAATTCGCTTTGACTTACAATTTTAAAAAAATTTGATGACTGCGAGAAAAATTTAAAGTGTTTACAAAGAACAGAAATCAACTCAAACCGTAGCCTTCTAATATTGGATAAAGCCCCGAAGCTCCAACAATTAAGAAAATAAAAAGGAGCATCAAGTGTTTACAATAGTCGCCGGTAGGTGGTGTGGCAGTGGCAGCTAAATAATTTAGTTTTAAAATATCTCTTCAACAATATATAATATGGGGAAATATTTCGAACAAACATTGTAGAAAATTAAGTTTGATACAACTTTCATTTCAGTACTTTTTTACAGTTATTTATTATTATTATTATTATTATTATTTATTTAAAAAAATCAGATATGGCCACCACATGACTTTTTCCATATCTGTAATATTTCTAAAAATTCCAAATAGGTTACCTACATAATAATAAATATTTTAAGAAACTGAGAAAATTTTAGACTACAAAGAACAGAAATAAACTCAAACCATAGCCTTTTAATATTGGATATAGCCACAAAGATCCAAAAATTAAGAAAAGAAAAAGGCGTAACTAAGTGTTAATTGTTAACAATAGTCGTTCGGTGGTGTGGTGGTGGCAGCTAAGAATATAAGATATCTCTTAAACAATGCATTATATGGAAAAATGTTTCAAACAAAGGTTGTGGAAAATTAAATTTCCTACAACTTTTATTCCGACACATTTTTACATTTATCATATATTAAAGCAAATATTTCAAAATAAGTGACAAGAATCAACACCCACTTCTGGTTGACCGATTTTTAACAAAAACAAATCAGTTCTTCTGACTTATATAAAAATATTAGATATAAAATTTCGCATTGACCTGATTAATAGTTTTTGAGTTATATCACCCACAAAGAGCTATCACATACACACACACAAGACATCATCGAATGGTCAAAACGTGTTCAGGGGACCTCAAAACGTGTATTTCCGTTGAAATCTTGAAGTTGACTTTTTTCATTAATACAATATTTTCCCTATACTACATATATGGAGAAAGTAAAAATCGATAAGTGACATGAGTAAACACCCACTTGCGGCTGACTTATCTTTATAAAAAACTAATCAGTTCTTTTCCATTTAACAAAAATGTCAAATATAAATTTTCATGTTGATCTGATTAATAGTTGGTCACAGGCACACACCCACAGACATCATCAATAAAAAAGTCAAAACGTGTTCAGGGGACCGTAAAATATGTATTTCTGTTGAAACCTCGATTTCAATTTTTTTCATGAAAACAATACTTTCTCTATGCTTTGTATATGGAGAAAGTAATAAAGTCTGTGCAGTGCCTACACTGCAACTTCTGAACTTGTACACTGTAATGCCACATGCATTTTAGCTGAAATAAATGTTTAATTAAACAAATAAAAATAAAATTTCAAGTCAATAACTTTTATAAAGCGCACAAAAAGTGTAAAAATATAATAATTTTGTTATTAATAACTTAAATAAAATGCACCAAATGAAAAAAAAATTAAATTATTGAATTAATAGAGATATTGAATATATAAAAGTTATGTTGTAATTCTAATAATAAGTTCAGATGTCTTGCATAAGCATATATATATATACTAGTAGTTGGTGCTTGCATACTGCAAGCATTTCATCTCACCTTGAATAAACATTCGTTTTTCAGACAGTCATTTCATCATTACAAATAGTCTTTTAATTCTAAAGATTTCACCTCTGCAGCGATTTTCGTTTTTCCCACATGTAAAAATAATAGTTTAAAACAATCCCCAAATGTTGCAATTTTAAAAATTTTACACTTTATTCATTATGGGGTACTGATGCTACACATTTTAGCCAAATTTTAAAGTTGTAGCACTTCTAGAAGTAAAATAATATTTATCTAATTGTTTAAATTTAAATAATTTTTAACGGCCGCCGCAATTCATATATGGTAAAATTGAAATGTTTATTTCTGCAAATTTACTACTCTATAAATGATTTGAAAGTTTCAGCTTCCTAGCTCATACTGTAGTATGTAGCAACACTGAAAATTTCATCTTTCTAGCTTACCGGCAAGTGCCCATAATTAATTTACAAAAATGGCGCAATGCTTTTCTTATGGAAAAAAACGCAACATTCGGAATTTCAGGAGTCGAACTCATGTCACTTAGGTGAGAAGTCTTATTTTATCTGAAGGTTTCACTAACATATATACAAAACCTAAAACTTTCAGAACTCTAGCTCTTGTAGTTTGGGCTGGACCTTAGTATCCTCCTGTTATCTATTATATATCGACGACTCTTACAGAGGAGGATATAACATACTAGTAAAAGCGCTTGCATTCTGCAAGCATTTCATCTCACCTTGAAAAAACATTCGTTTTTCAGACAGACATTTTATCATTACAAATATTCTTTTAATTCTAAAGATTTCAACATCGCAGCGATTTTTGTTTATCCCACATGTAAAAATAATAGATTAAAAAAATCCCCAAATGTTGCAATTTTAAAAATTTTATACTTTCTCCATTATGGGGTACTAATGCTAAATATTTTAGCCAAATTTTAAAGTTGTAGCATTTCTAGAAGTATAATAATATTCTTCTAATTGTTTAAATTTAAATAATTTTTAACGGGCGCCGCAACTGATATATGGTGAAATTGAAATGTTTAATTGTGCAAATTCACTACTCTGTAAATAATTTGAAAATATCAGCTTCCTAGCTCATCCCGTAGTACCTAAACAGTTATCCAATTGTTTAAACTTTAAGAATTTTTAACTGCCCAACAAATTAAAACATCAAAATTTGTATAATCCCTATTTCATTTTTTTAAGAATTCTACTTGTAAAAAAAATTTCAGCTCCGTAGCAGATTCGGAAATGCCTAAACCCTGAAAATTTGTTTAAACAATTGCGAATTTTTAACGGCCGCATTGTTGCACTTTTTCATGATTTTCGGTTTTTCTAGTCGGTTTTGCACAAACTCCTACCTAAGAAAAAAATTTTGAATCTCCAGCTCATCTGGAAGTGCGTAAACATTAGTATCCTCCTATATGTTATCATTATATATCGACGACTCTTACAGGGAGGATCTAACATATAACATACTAGTAGTTGGTGCTTGCATACTGCAAGCATTTCATCTCAACATAAAAAAACATACATTTTTCATATTTCATCATTACACATATATTTTTAATTCTAAATATTTCACCTCCGCAGCGATTTTCGTTTTTCCCACATGTAAATATAATAGTTTAAAACAATCCCCAAAGGTTGCAATTTTATAAATTTTACACAATCTTCATGATGGGGTACATATGCTACATATTTTAGCCAATTTTTAAAGTTCTAGCACATCTAGAACTAAATTAATATTTTTTAATTGTTCAAAATTAAATAATTTTTAACGGCCGTTGCAATTCATATATGGTAAAATTGAAATGTTTATTTATGCAAATTCACTACTCTGTAAATAATTTGAAAATTTCAGCTTCCTAACTCATCCCGTAGTACCTAAACAGTTATCCAATTGTTTAAACTTTAAGAATTTTTAATTGCCAAACATACTAAAATATCAAAATTTGTATAATCCCTATTTGTTTTTTTTTAAGAATTCTACTTATAAAAAAAATTCAACTCCGTAGCACGCGGAAATACATAAACCATGAAAATTTGTTTAAACAATTGCGAAATTTTAGCTGCCGCATTGGTGCACTTTTTCAAGATTTTAGTTTTTTCTAATCGGTTTTGCACAAAATCCTATCTATAAAAAAATTTCGAATCTCCAGCACATCTGGAAGTGCCTAAACATTAGTATCCTCCTGCTATCATTATATATCGACGATTCTTACAGAGGATGATATAACATACTAGTAGTTGGTGCTTGCACACTGCAAGCATTTCATCTCAACATAATAAAACATTCATTTTTCATAATTCATCATTACACATATATTTTGAATTCTAAATATTTCACCTCCGCAGCGATTTTCGTTTTTCCCACATGTAAAAATAATAGTTTAAAACAATCCCCAAATGTTGCAATTTTAAAAATTTTACACTTTCTACATTATAAGGTAGTAATGCTACACATTTTAGTCAAACTTTAAAGTTGTAGCACTTCTAGAAATAAAATAACATTTTTCTAATTGTTTAAATTTAAATAATTTTTAACGGCCGCCGCAATACATTTCAACTCCGTGGCACATTCGGAAATATATAAACCTTGAAAATTTGTTTAAACAATTGCGAATTTTTAGCGGCCGCATTGTTGCACTTTTTCAAGATTTTCGTTTTTTCTAGTCGGTTTTGCACAAAATCCTACCTAAGAAAAAAATTTCGAATCTCCAGCACATCTGGAAGTGCTGAAACATTAGTATCCTCCTGTTATCATTATATATCGACGACTCTTACAGAGGAGGAGGATATAACATACATATAACAGGAGGATACTAATGTTTCAGCACTTCCAGATGTGCTGGAGATTCGAAATTTTTTTCTTAGGTAGGATTTTGTGCAAAACCGACTAGAAAAAACGAAAATCTTGAAAAAGTGCAACAATGCGGCCGCTAAAAATTCGCAGTTGTTTAAACAAATTTTCAGGGTTTATGTATTTCTGCATGTGCTACGGAGTTGAAATTTTTTTATAAGTAGAATTCTTAAAAAAACGAAATAGGGATTATACAAATTTTGATATTTTTATTTGTTTGGCAGTTAAAAATTCTTAAAGTTTAAACAAATTGATAACTGTTTAGGTACTACTATATGAGCTAGGAAGCTGAAATTTCCAAATTATTTACAGAGTAGTGAATTTGCACAATTAAACATTTTAATTTCACCATATATGAACTATTTAAATTTAAACAATTAGAAAAATATTATTTTACTTCTAGAAGTGCTACAACTTTAAAATTTGGCTAAAATGTGCAGCATTATTACCTTATAATGAAGAAAGTGTAACTTTTAAAATTGCAACATTTGGGATTGTTTTAATCAATTTTTTTTACATGTGGGAAAAACGGGAATCGCTGCGGAGGTGAAATTTTTAGAATTTATAAAGTATTTATAATGATGAAATGTCTGTCTGAAAAATGAATGTTTTTTCAAGGTGATATGAAATGCTTGCAGTATGCAGGCACCACCTACTAGTATGTTATATCCTCCTCTGTAAGAGTCGTCGATATATAATGATAACATATAACAGGAGGATACTAATGTTTAAGCACTTCCAGATAAGCTGGAGATTCGAAATTTTTTTCATAGGTAGAACTTTGTGCAAAACCGACTAGAAAAAGCGAAAATCATTAAAATATGTTATATCCTCCTCTGTAAGAGTCGTCGATATATAATGATAGGAGGATACTAATGTTTTTAGGCACTTCCAGATGTGCTGGAGATTCGAAATTTTTTTCATAGATAGGATTTTGTGCAAAACCGACTAGAAAAAACGAAAATATTGAAAAAGTGCAATAATGCGGCCGCTAAAAATTCGCAATTGTTTGAACAATTTTTCAAGGTTTATGTATTTCCGCATGTGCTACGGAGTAGAAATTTTTTAATTAGTAGAATTCGTAAAAAAAACGAAATGGTGATTACACAAATTTTGATGTTTTAATTTGTTTGGCAGTTAAAAATTCTTAAATTTTAAACAAATAGATCACTGTTTAGAGATTACGGGATGAGTTAGGATGCTGAAATTTTCAAGTTATGTACAGAGTAGTACATTTGCACAAATAAACATTTTAATTTCTCCATAAACATATTGGAGCGGCCGTTAAAAATGTTTAAAATTTAAACAATCGGAAAAATATTATTTCACTACTAGAAGTACTACAACTTTAAAATTTGGCAGAAATGTGTAGCATTAGCACACCATAATGAAGATAGTGTAAAATTGCAACATTTGTGGATTGTTTTAAACTTTATTTTTACATGTGGGAAAAACGAAAATCGCTGTGTAGGTGAAATCTTTAGAAATATAAAAATATTTGTAATGATGAAATATGAAAAATGAATGTTTTTTATGTTGAGATGATATGCTTGCAGAATGCAAGCACCAACTACTAGTATCATTATATATAGACGTTCCTTACAGAGGAGGATATAACATACTAGTAAAAGGCGCTTGCATTCTACAAGCATTTCATCTCACCTTGAAAAAACATTCATTTTTCAGACAGACATATCATAATTACAAATATTCTTTTATTTCTAAAAATGTCAACTCCGCAGCGATTTTCGTTTTTCCCACATGTAAAAACAATAGTTTAAAAAAATCCCCAAATGTTGCAATTTTAAAAATCTTATACTTTCTTAATTATAAGGTACTAATGATACACAATTTAGCCAAATTTTAAAGTTGTAGCACTTCTATAAGTAAAATAATATTTTTCTAATTGTTTAAATTTAAATAATTTTTAACGGCCGCCGCAATTCATATACGATAAAATTGAAATGTAAATTTGTGCAAATTCACTACTCTGTAAATAATTTGAAAATATCAGCTTCCTAGCTCATCCCGTAGTACATAAACAGTTATCTATTTGTTTAAACTTTAAGAATTTTTAGCTGACAAATAAATTAAAATATCAAAATTTGTATAATCCCTATTTCGTTTTTTTAAGAATTCTACTTGTAAAAAAAATTTCAGCTCCGTAGCAGATTCGGAAATGCCTAAACCCTGAAAATTTGTTTAAACAATTGCGAATTTTTAACGGCCGCATTTTTGGACTTTTTCATGATTTTCGTTTTTTCTATTCGGTTTTGCACAAACTTCTACCTAAAAAAAAATTTCGAATCTCCAGCACATCTGGAAGTGCCTAAACATTAGTATCCTCCTGTTATCATTATATATCGACGACTCTTACAGATGATGATATAACATACTAGTAGTTGGTGCTTGCAAACTGCAAGCATTTCATCTCCCCTTGAAAAAACATTCATTTTTCAGACAGACATTTCAACATTACAAATATTCTTTCAATTATAATGATTTCACCTCCGCAGCGATTTCCGTTTTTTCCCACATGTAAAAATAATAGTTAAAAATAATCCACAAATGTTGAAATTTTAAAAATTTTAGACTTTCTCCATTGTGGGGTACTAATGCTACACATTTTAGCCAAATTTTAAATTTGTAGCACTTCTAGAAGTAAAATAATATTTTTCTAGTTGTTTAAACTTAAATAATTTTTAACGGCCGCCGAAATCAATATTTGGTAAAATTGAAATGTTTATTTATGCAAATTCACTACTCTGTAAATAATTTGAAAATCTCAGCTTCCTAACTCATCCCGTAGTTCCTAAACAGTTATCTATTTGTTTAAACTTAAACAATTTTTAACTGACAAACAAACTAAAATATCAAAATTTGTATAATCCCTTTTTCGTTTTTTTAAGAATTCTACTTATAAAAAAAATTTCAACTCCGTAGCACATGCGGAAATACATAAACCTTGAAAATTTGTTTAAACAATTGCGAATTTTTAACGGCCGCATTGTTGCACTATTTGAAGATTTTCGTTTTTTCTAATCGGTTTTGCACAAAATTCTACTTTAGAAAAAAATTTCGAATCTCCAGCTCTTCTGGAAGTGCCTAAACATTAGTATCCTCATGTTATAATTATATATATACGACTCTTACAGAAGAGGATATAACCAGAGGCGTATATTCAGGGTGTGCTAGGTGTGCGGTGCACACCCACGGATTCGCAATGTCACAGATATTATATTTTTGCATTTATTCCTGTTAAAGACTCCCCTAATCGTTTTCTGGCTTCGCGTGATTCCTAAAATCAAATCCAATATACAATGGTTCATGAAGAGGAGAAGTTTCGGCGCGTAAACATTGTATCACATTCACGTTAATAGCCCGGGTGTGCGGTAAGAAATACGGATAGCTTTGAGCCCTTTAAACATACGTACAGATGGCGCAGCGGGTCAAATTCTTAGCCACCTTGTGGATTTAAACCGTCCAGAAGGCGTGGCAGGGTGTGCACTGAGACAACAGCACTCAGAAGTAGTTAGCGGTTGTGATTGGCTATTGTGTGAAGCAATCCAATTCAACGTTGTTACTTGTCATGAGATGCTGTTTCTGTTTTCTGAGTTTCGTCTGTTTTGCGTGCGTGGGGTAAAGTGTGAACCGACGTGTTTATGACACCGATTTAGACAAGTTTTTAACATATATTTATAATTTTTTAGATATAATTTATAACTTTTTGCTCATATTTACAATGGTAAACAGTGTTGACGATGTACTTAATGCCCCGTTTTCTGCCCGAGCTTTTGCGGATTGTATGAACATAGTCGAAGAAGGTAAGCCTCGTCGTCCTCTTCCAAATTTACTGTGCAAGCACAAAGATGCAAAAACTGAGTACATGAGACATTACTCTGTTTCACAATACGATTCAGTAGAATGGTTAACTGGATGTGAAGTGCTGTCAAGACTTTTTTGTTGGCCTTGTTTATTATTCTCCAAAGAGAAAGGTGTTTGGAATAAGCACGGGTATTCCGATCTTAATAATTAGGCTGCAGCAATGCAAAAACATGAGCGCTCCCAGCCACATGTTCAGTCATTTTTAAATCTTAAGATGTTTGGAAAACAAAGAATTGACACTCTCATTGACAGACAAAGAAAAATTGAAATTAGTCGTCATAATGAACAAGTAAAGAAAAATAGAGACGTTTTAAAAAGATTAATTGATGCTGTATGTTATTTGGCTAAGCAAGAGCTTCCTATGAGAGGTCATGATGAGTCTGAAGATTCAGCCAACCGAAGTAATTATATAGAATTTTTAAATGTGCTCCGTGAGTATGATCCTCCTTTAGACTGTCATTTAAAGGCATCGACTGTATTTCGAGGAACTTCTCCCATAGTACAAAATGATATCATTAACGCTATATCTGATGTAGTTAAAGATGCTATAAAGAAAGAAATTTCTTCCGCTACATTTGTGGCCATTCTTCTGAATGAAACTTCTGATGTAATGTCAAAATCGCAGCTATCAACTGTTTTCCGTTTTGTCCATAATGGGCAAACACACGAAAGGTTTATCGGATTTACAGACGTAAGTGATGATAGAACGTCTAGTGGTCTTTTTAAACAAGTTGTAAACAGAGTTGAGGAATTTAATATTAAGGACAAGTTGGTCGGCCAAACTTATGATGGTGCCTGTGCAATGAGTGGACATATTAATGGGTTGCAGAGTAAAGTTATCGAGGCCTATCCTTTAGCAATATTTACGCATTGCTACGCTCACGTTTTGAACCTAGTTCTGAAGCAAAGCCTCTTGAATATCAAGGAATGTAGATTGTTTTTCCAAACTATCAGTGGATTGGCAGCATATTTTTATAAATCATAGAAAAGAGTAAATGCTTTGCAAGATTTTGTTGCTAAAAAATTACCCTCCGTCGCACCAACCAGATGGAATTTTACTTCCCGTTTATCAAACACAGTAAAACGCCACAGAAGTGAACTTATTGCATTTTTGAACACATTGTGGAGAATTCTGGGGATTGGGACGTGGATGCTGTAATCAAAGCTCGTGGTTTTCTGAATTTCTTGCAAGATTTTCAAACAATTTTTTTGCTAGAAATTTTTTCTGTTCTGTTTGGCTATATTGATGTTTTGAATAATATATTGCAAACATCATCCTATGACATATTGTACTGTTGTAAAAAAGTGCATGATACTATGAAATAGCTTAGGAATGACAAGGAACATGGATTTGATGATATTTGGGTTTCTGCTAAGAAAAGGCATACGGTTGAGTCGTCAAAGCCTAAAAGACGAAAAGGATCTATAGAAGAGGAGAAGAGCGCGTGCCTTCGATTATACCAGAGAATAGTCGACTGCTTGTGCCTGGAGATGGAAGAAAGATACTCTTCACTTTCGAAACTTGAGTTTTTTCAACTCCTTTGTAGCGAAAGATATGATCAGTATGCGAAAACTTTTCCTGATGGTATTCTAGAAAAATTAAAGGATTTCTACGGACCAGTTTTTGACTACGTTCGCCTAAAAAATGAACTAAAAGTACTCTTTTCTTCTGATGAATTTGCGAGGAAACCAGTGCATCGCCTATTAAAATTCATGTAAGAAAATCAGCTTCAGGTTGCATTCAAGGAGATTTATAAATTAGCGGAACTTATCAGGACGATTCCGAGTTCTACTGCTACAGTCGAGCGTTCTTTTTCGGCTACGAAGAGAATACATACGTGTTATAGAGGAACACAAACGCAGGAAAGGTTATGCGGCCTAAGTTCACTCGCCATTGAAAAGACATTGTTGGCGGAACTGAAGAAAAGACCTTCATTTTATGATGATGTGCTAACAAAATTCCTAAGGCAAAACAGGAGATTGGAACTGGTGTATAAATAAGTAAGTAAAATGAGTTTTTTAAGCCTTTCTTTGATTCAATCCGGAAAATAATATTTTCCCAAGTGATTACTTTTTCAGATTTCTGTGCGTATTATATGGTTGTACATATTTAAAAATCGTAACAAAATACAGATAATTCGTACCTCACTCTAGTATCTTCTCACAACGAAGCGTTAACCATTCTCACATAAACGTCGCGCGTGATGCATAGCTCAAGTCTATTTGACGGGGAACCCTTGTGTTGTCCATAATTATGGATTGTACAGTTAAAATCATATCAGTTAGTAAATTAAAGTATTCAAAATTATTCTAAGATTAATTGCATTAGACCAATTAAGAAGAGCGCTGCTGCGCTATGCTCTCTTGAAACTTTCACACGTCGATAAAAATGCAATCGTACGTTCAAATTAACACGTGAATTTTGTAGCGCGGGTTGCATAACCCCTCCCCAATAAAAGCACACCCAACCTAAATGGGCACGCGACGCCACTGGATATAACATATAACATACTAGTAGTTGGTGCTTGCATACTGTAAGCATTATATCTCACATTAAAAGAACATTCATTTTTCAGACAGAAATTTCAACATTACAAATATTCTATTAATTCTAAAAATTTCACCTCCGCTGCGATTTTCGTTTTTCCTACATGTAAGAATAATAGTTTAAAACAATCTCCAAATGTCGCAATTTTAAAAATTTTACACTTTCTTCATTATAAGGTTCTAATGCTACACATTTTAGCCAAATTTTAAAGTTGTAGCACTCCTAGAAATAAAATAATATTTTTCTAATTGTTAATATTTAAATAATTTTTAACGGCCGCCGCAATACATATATGGTAAAATTGAAATTTTTATTTCTGCAAATTTACTATACTGTAAATAATTTGAAAATTTCATCTTCGTAGCTCATCCCATAGTACCTAAACAACTATCTATTTGTTTAAACTTTAAGAATTTTTAACTGCCAAACAAAATAAAATATCAAAATTTCTATAATCCCGATTTCGTTTTTTTATGAATTCTACTTATAAAAAAAATTTCCACTCCATATCTCTTGCGGAAATACATAATCCATGAAAATTTGATTAAACAATTGCGAATTTTTAGCGGCCGCATTGTTGCACTTTTTCAAGATTTTCGTTTTTTCTAGTCGGTTTTGCACAAAATCCTACCTAAGAAAAAAATTTCGAATCTCCAGCACATCTGGAAGTGCCTAAACATTAGTATCCTCCTGTTATATGTTATCATTATATATCGACGAGTATTACAAGGAGGATATAACATACTAGTAGTTGGTGCTTGCATACTGCAAGTATTTCATCTCACATTAAAAGAACATTCATTTTTCAGACAGAAATTTCAACATTAAAAATAGTCTTTTAATTCTAAAGATTTCATTTCTGCAGCGATTTTCGTTTTTCCCACATGTAAGAATAATAGTTTAAAACAATCTCCAAATGTCGCAATTTTAAAAATTTTACACTTTCTACATTATAAGGTTCTAATTCTACACATTTTAGTCAAATTTTAAAGTTGTAGCACTTCTAGAAATAAAATAATATTTTTCTAATTGTTTAAATTTAAATAATTTTTAACGGCCGCCGCAATACATTTCAACTCCGTGGCACATTCGGAAATATATAAACCTTGAAAATTTGTTTAAACAATTGCGAATTTTTAGCGGCCGCATTGTTGCACTTTTTCAAGATTTTCGTTTTTTCTAGTCGGTTTTGCACAAAATCCTACCTAAGAAAAAAATTTCGAATCTCCAGCACATCTGGAAGTGCTGAAACATTAGTATCCTCCTGTTATCATTATATATCGACGACTCTTACAGAGGAGGAGGATATAACATACATATAACAGGAGGATACTAATGTTTAGGCACTTCCAGATGTGCTGGAGATTCGAAATTTTTTTCTTAGGTAGGATTTTGTGCAAAACCGACTAGAAAAAACGAAAATCTTGAAAAAGTGCAACAATGCGGCCGCTAAAAATTCGCAATTGTTTAAACAAATTTTCAGGGTTTATGTATTTCTGCATGTGCTACGGAGTTGAAATTTTTTTATAAGTAGAATTCTTAAAAAAACGAAATAGGGATTATACAAATTTTGATATTTTTATTTGTTTGGCAGTTAAAAATTCTTAAAGTTTAAACAAATTGATAACTGTTTAGGTACTACGATATGAGCTAGGAAGCTGAAATTTCCAAATTATTTACAAAGTAGTGAATTTGCATAAATAAACATTTCAATTTCACCATATATGAATTATTTAAATTTAAACAATTAGGAAAATATTATTTTACTTCTAGAAGTGCTACAACTTTAAAATTTGGCTAAAATGTGCAGCATTATTACCTTATAATGAAGAAAGCGTAAAACTTTTAAAATTGCATCATTTGGGATTGTTTTAATCAATTTTTTTTACATGTGGGAAAAACGGGAATCGCTGCGGAGGTGAAATTTTTAGAATTTATAAAATATTTATAATGATGAAATGTCTGTCTGAAAAATGAATGATTTTTCAAGGTGATATGAAATGCTTGCAGTATGCGAGCACCACCTACTAGTATGTTATATCCTCCTCTGTAAGAGTCGTCGATATATAATGATAACATATGACAGGAGGATACTAATGTTTAGGCACTTCCAGATAAGCTGGAGATTCGAAATTTTTTTCATAGGTAGAACTTTGTGCAAAACCGACTAGAAAAAGCGAAAATCATTAAAATATGTTATATCCTCCTCTGTAAGAGTCGTCGATATATAATGATAGGAGGATACTAATGTTTAGGCACTTCCAGATGTGCTGGAGATTCGAAATTTTTTTCATAGATAGGATTTTGTGCAAAACCGACTAGAAAAAACAAAAATATTGAAAAAGTGCAATAATGCGGCCGCTAAAAATTCGCAATTGTTTAAACAAATTTTCATGGTTTATGTATTTCCGCATGTGCTACAGTGTTGAAATTTTTTTTATAAGTAGAATTCATAAAAAAACGAAATATGGATTATACAAATTTTTATATTTTAATTTGTTTGGCAGTTAAAAATTCTTAAAGTTTAAACAATTGGATAACTGTTTAGGTACTACGGGATGAGCTAGGAAGCTGAAATTTTCAAATTATTTACAGAGTAGTGAATTTGCACAAATAAATATTTCAATTTTACCATTTATGAATTGTGGCGGCCGTTAAAAATTATTTAAATTTAAACAATTAGAAAAATATTATTTTACTTCTAGAAGTGCTACAACTTTATAATTTGGCAAAAAATGTGTAGCATCAGTACCCCATAATGAAGAAAGTGTAAAATTTTTAAAATGGCAACATTTGGGGATTGTTTTAAACTATTATTTTTACATGTGAGAAAAAACGAAAATCGCTGCAGAGTTAAAATCTTTAGAATTAAAAGAATATTTGTAAGGATGAAAGATGAATAATGAATGGTTTTTTATGTTGAGATGAAATGCTTGCAGTATGCAAGCACCAACTACTAGTATGTTATTTTAGTTTTTTCTAATCGGTTTTGCACAAAATCCTATCTATGAAAAAATTTCGAATCTCCAGCACATCTGGAAGTGCCTAAACATTAGTATCCTCCTGTTATCATTATATATCGACGATTCTTACAGACGATGATATAACATACTAGTAGTTGGTGCTTGCAAACTGCAAGCATTTCATCTCCCCTTGAAAAAACATTCATTTTTCAGACAGACATTTCAACATTACAAATATTCTTTCAATTATAATGATTTCACCTCCGCAGCGATTTCCGTTTTTTCCCACATGTAAAAATAATAGTTAAAAATAATCCACAAATGTTGAAATTTTAAAAATTTTAGACTTTCTCCATTGTGGGGTACTAATGCTACACATTTTAGCCAAATTTTAAATTTGTAGCACTTCTAGAAGTAAAATAATATTTTTCTAGTTGTTTAAACTTAAATAATTTTTAACGGCCGCCGAAATCAATATTTGGTAAAATTGAAATGTTTATTTATGCAAATTCACTACTCTGTAAATAATTTGAAAAGTTCAGCTTCCTAGCTCATACCGTAGTACCTACACAGTTATCTATTTGTTTAAACTTTAAGAATTTTTAACTGCCAAACAAATTAAAATATCAAAATTTGTATAATCCCTATTTCGTTTTTTAAGGAATTCTACTTATAAAAAAAATTTCAACTCCGTGGCACATTCGGAAATACATAAACCTTGAAATTTTGTTTAAACAATTGCGAATTTTTAGCGGCCGCATTGTTGCACTTTTTCAAGATTTTCGTTTTTTCTAGTCGGTTTCGCACAAAATCCTACCTAAGAAAAAAATTTCGAATCTCCAGCACATCTGGAAGTGCCTAAACATTAGTATCCTCCTGTTATCATATGTTATATATCATTATATATCGACGACTCTTACAGAGGAGGATATAACAGGAGGATACTAATGTCCAGCCCAAACTAAAAGAGCTAGAGAGCTCTAAGTTTCAGTTTTTGTAGATATGATGGAGAAACCTACAGATAAAATGAGACTTCTTACCTAAGTGACATGAGTTCGACTCCAGAAATTCCGAAATTTGCGTTTTTTCCCATAAGAAAAGCATTGCGCCATTTTTGTAAATTAATTATGGGCACTTACCGGTAAACTAGAAAAATGAAATTATCAGTGTTGCTAGATGGCCGCAATATCTATTAGGAATTATTGTTACTTTTGCTTACAGTGTCTTGGGTTCGACTCCAGAGACCCCGGAATATCTCCAATAAGTTAGCTTGGGAAAACGCAATCCAGTTCTTAAACCAATCTAATAAGTTTAGGAAGCTGAAATTTTGCAAGATCATAGGAATTTTCTCATAACCAACTATAAAAATCGAAAATATTAAAATTGTAAATTTTTGGGGTTGTTTTAACCCCATTTGAACATTAAAGTTTAATAATTTTTTAGGTACTTAGGGATGAGCTAGGAAGCTGCAATTTTCAAATTATTTACAGAACAGTGCATTTGCACAAATAAACAGTTCAATCTATACATATATATATTGCGGCAACCGTTAAAAATGTTTAAATTTTAAACTATTAGAAAAATATTATTTTACTTCTAGAAGTGCTACAACTTTAAAATTTGGCTGAAATGTGTAGCATTAGTACCCCATAATGGAGAATGTTTAAAATGTTTAAAATTGCAACATTTGGGGATTGTTTTAAACTATTATTTTTACATTTAATAATAGAATATTTGTAATGATGAAATATGTCTGAAAAATTAATGTTTTTTCAAGGTGAGATGAAATGCTTGCAGTATGCGAGCACCACCTACTAGTATGTTATATCCTCATCCTCCTCCTCTGTAAGGAACGTTTATATATAATGATATATATATATATATATATATATATATATATATATATATATATATATATATATATATATATAATATATATATTAACTAAAGGAAAAGAAAAGGTAGTGATGAGGGTGGCAACAAGGTGTTGAGGGAAGCCCAGCGGACACTTACCAAGTTGAGGACCAAGCTGGTAGGCTGCTGGGGGCGTCGAAGAAACACGTAAAACACATGAACACAAAAACACACGCAAGCTTATCGGGCCTATGCCCTTCTTCAGCGAAAGAGTAACGTAAAGTGACACACTGGGCGGGGAATGACAGGGTGATGTGGGAAGGTTGATGATTTGAGGAGGTGGGGAGTAGGAGCGGTGGATAGCCAATAAAGAGGAAGTGTGGTAAGGGAAAGTGCGAATAACTACAAAGTAACAAGGAGACATTGTAAGGGGGCTAATAGGGTTAGTGGAGGTTGAGGCCAGGCGGAGAGAAAGAGTCGAGAAGATGGATATGTGCTAGTACCCAGTGTCGGAGAAGGAGGGCAGGAGTGTCATAGGGTAAAGCGCGAATAATCCTAACATTGTAGCAACTATTGAAGGGGACATTGTGGGTATTAGCATGTAATGCAACTGGGAGGGGGCGTCTGAGAGAAACGCTATTCCGGTGACCGTTCATTCGGATGTTTAACGGATTGCTGGTGAGGCCTATGTAAAACGCGGGACAAAGGGTGCAGGTAAGGAGGTAAATGATGTTACGGGTGGTGCAGTTGCTTCTGGAGGTGATGGGGTAGGTGATGTTGGTGGAGGGACTCGAGAAAGAAGATGATGGTAGGTGGATAGGGCAAGTGAGGCAGCGAGGTTTTCCGCATGGGTGGGAGCCTATTGCAAGAAGCGTGGTAGAAGTGGGAAGTTCCTTCCTCCACAAGATATTTCCCAAATTTGGGGGCCGGCGGAAGGAGAGGAGCGGAGGATTGGCAAAAAGGTTGATAAAGAGGGACTGATGGGAGGAAGAGGTAAGAATTGGGTGGGCAGCATGAAGGATTGTTTTGAGAGCTTCGTGGATACCAGGAAGGAAAAGTGTCGTAAGAGTGAGTGGAGGGGTAGATGCAGGAATAGTGGGTGTGTGAGGATGACATCCATTGTGGGTAGGCATCATCGCCCTATGGATCTGTTTGCGGACCAAGACTGGAGGGTAACCACGTTTGAGAAGAGCATCCTCGAGGACAGAGTAATACTCTAGAAGGGATGCTCTATCGGAACAAAGCCTCCATCCTCGACGAGCAAGGGCATAGGGGATAGAGGTTTTGGTATGAAGGGGATGGCAGCTATCCAAGTGGAGGTATTGGAGGCTGTTGGTGGGTTTGATGTGAACACAGGTGCAGATTTGGCTGTCTTGAAGGTAAAGATCGACATCCAGGAATGTGATGTGGGAGGTAGAGGATTGGTGGGTGAAGGACAGTGAAGGATGGGAGGAGAGACGCGAGAGAAAGGAAAGGAGAGAGTCAGGTCCATGCGTCCAAATGAGGAAGACATCGTCGATGTATCTCAGCCACAAAAGTGGTCTGAGTGGAACGTTGAGGAAGAGTCTTTCCCATTCTCCAAGGTAGCAATTGGCGTATGAAGGCGCCATTCGGGTGCCCATCGCAGTGCCTCTAATTTGAAGGTAGTGACGGCCATCAAAAGAGAAGTTGTTCAATTTGAGCACCATTGCTGCCAAGTCTAATAAGAAATGGGAGGAAGGTCTTGCATCGGGTGGTCTTGAGTCCAGGAGTTTACTAAGGGCAGAGAGTCCATCATCGTGGGGGATGTTTGTGTAGAGGGAACAGACATCGATAGTGGCCAAAATGGTATTGGGTGGGAGAGGAAAGGGGAGGTGTTTGAGACGTTTGAGAAAGTGGTTAGTGTCTTGGATGAAGGAAGGGAATTGACGAATGAGAGGTTGTAGGTGGGAGTCAACGAAGGCGGAGATGCGTTCTGTAGGGGAATTAAAGCTGGCAACAATGGGGCGGCCGGGGATGTTGGGTTTATGGATTTTAGGGAGAAGGTAGAATGTGGGTGTGCGGGGTTTGTTGGGGATCATTAGAGCAATGGCGGAATTGGATAGGCCTTCCTGTTTGCCTGAGGAATGAAGATAGGACGAAATTTGGTAGGAGTGGTGGTCTGTGGGGTTGGAAGTAAGGTGATGGTAAAAGGTTTCATCAGAAAGTTGGCGCTCGGCTTCCTCGTTATATTTGGCACGATCCATCACAACCGTGGTGGTGCCCTTGTCGGTAGGGAGGATGATGATATGGTCAAGATGTTTGAGTGTGGAAATGGCATGCCTTTCACGTCTGGTAAGATTATCTGTATGGTCGATAAGATCGGAAAAGTTAGGTTGGGAGATTCTGGAAAGGATATAATTGAGGTATTGTTCGACCGGGTGTAGGGAAGGAAGGGTGGGTGGAATGTATTGGGAAGGAGGTTTGAAGATGGAAAAGGTAGGTGGGAGGCCGGGAGGGAGTTTTGGGTTGGCAGAGGTGAGAGAGTCTTCTTTGGGAGGGTTAGTTTTTAGACGTAGTGTGCGGGCAAAGGACTGGACGTCGGCAAGGAGGCGAAAATGATCAAATTTGGTGGTGGGACAAAAGGAAAGGCCGCGTGAGAGGAGTTCATTCTCGGCAGGGGTAAGTACGTGGGAGGAAAGGTTCAAGACTTCATCTGGTTGGCAAGATGAAGAGGTGGTGGCAGGAGTGTGCGAAAAATATGAGCGCTTCAAATGTTTGCGGGTTAGGAAAGTGTGGGTCTTTTTCAGGATATGAAGTGATGGTGGCGTTGGGAATCCCAGGAGGTCCACAAGACAGGGAGTTTGACCGATGAGTGGCGGGGAAGGTATATATATATATATATATATATATATATATATATATATATATATATATATATATATATATATATATACTAGGGGCTCCGCCCCTATGCGTGCCAACCCTGTGCCTCGCTCCAAGAGGTGAATTCATCTTCTGCCCATGTGCAACTGTGAACCTCCTCATTTCGGCATATATTTAAGGTAAAAAATTATATTGTCCTATTTTTGGGCTTCTCTCTCCCTTCCTCCTATTCCCCCCCTTTCTCACTCCATATCTCCCTCTATCTACCTCCCTCTCTACTTCCCCTATATCTCTACCTCCCACCAAACCTTCTGCTTCCCCTCATTCTCTCCCTCCCCCTTTCCCTCTTTCTCTTCTCTCTCTCCTTTCTTCTCTCTTTCACTCTTTCTTTTCCCCACACTCCTGTCTTCTTGCGTTGTCCCAATAGAGTCCTATATAACTTTATGAGTATGGCAACAATGCTGGTTGTTCTTGGCAATGAAATATTTTACTCAAGAAGAACTTAAAATTTTTGTCTTCAAAACAATTTTATGAGTCAATTTGAATTGTATTTGAAAATCTACGGTAGGAAAATAAATTTGCATTCTTTTGCACGTACTATGGTTCAAGTTTCTAATTTCTACAACAATTATAAGTAATTTTAAAAAAGCAAACGAAAGATGTCTTGCACTCATTTATGTGTTATGCTTTCAAAGCAGACATAATGGGAATAATCCTCCAATGTTAATCTTATGGGAATTTCTTGAATAAAAATTTTTTTGGGGCTCTTGAACTTAAAAACTTCCCATTTCCACAATTTTCTCTCTGTTTGTAAGTCATGAATAATCAGCCTGAATTTTTTCAGCATTCTACCTCATACAGAAGTAAGAAATAGTTTCTGTAACACACATTAGTGCAGTTATAATATAGAGAGATATGTGAAGTTAAAAGTTATTAAAAAGTGGATTTTGTCCTACTGATATAAAGCATCCCTAGTTTTTCCAATAAAATGTGCAATGGTATAGGGAATAGGTTGGTGTGGAGAAAATTCTGCATATGGCCAGCCCTAGCACCATTCTTGCAACCTAATTTTAGATCACAAAATCATGAGGAAAAATGGCACCAGTAAATACATCATATTGAAGCTGAAGTAAGATGGTTGCATATTTATTACAATCCATTTTATAATTCTAACATGAGGAAACAAGCAATTATGCATGAATTATGTGCTACAAAATATTTTTATGAAATGTCAAAAGAAAATGAATTCTCCTTCTCCATCAAATTTTTGTAATGTTCTATAGATCGTATGTTGTTATCTTTTGAAAAATTATTTCACGTATTTAAACAAAAATGTTTAATTCCTAGTTATTAGTTGTTTAAAATTATCATTTTACAAATCTTCTAAATAATGTCTGCTAAATAAATGGTAAACAGTTGAACAGCTGATTCAAAATGGTGGTCATCTACATCGAAAAATATGCTGAAGTTTATGGTTCACATTTTATTGGTGGTGGTAGTAAGAAACTGAGAAAAGTTATATCGCTAGAGCAAAAACTAGATTTACTTAAGCGCTATGAGAACAATGAATGCACACGTGATATCGTTTGTCATACAGGTCTTAATGAAGCAACACTATGAACCATCCACACTAACATAGTTTCTTTTCTGTAAAAATGAGAGACGTATGAAATATACATAAATAAATAAAAAAACACAAAGCATGTACCAAAGTATAGTCATAATAAAGGAATAAAATTAAAAATATGTCAATTAGGTTAAAATGCTGGAACACATCTCCCATATTTACATTACTTTTTATGAGAAATTCGTGTCCGACTAACACGATTTCACCATACATGAATTTTTTTAGGAACACATCTATCGTGGTAGTCAGAGATGGTGTAATTAGAATACATGGCTGTGCTATGCAGTAAAGAAAAGAATACAGTAAGCCTCATTACACTCATTTTTGAGATATTTTGCTTATTCAGCATTGTTTATGACATTGAGCTTTATAACTGGAAGAATTATAATAAAAGTTGACAAGAATAAACTACCCTCCATTGTTTTCTGATATGGTTTGTTTTAATAAGGCTTCTATTCCAAGTGATACCTTCAGAGGCGAACTTAGAGAGTGCGAGGCCCCTAGGCGATTGGAGTTTGCGAGGCCCACGACTTACGATTTCTGAATACAAGTTTATATTTTAATGAAGAAAACATTCAAACAAATTTTGAATTATATAAATATACAGGGTGCAACAAAAGTAATGCAACATTTTGTAATTACTGTAACTTAAATAAATTACACATTTATATTTTTTTCTATATACATTTTATTTTTGATTAGTATTAAATAATTATGCAGTGATCTTTGTTTAATTGATTTGTTTAAATGATTGTTGTTTAAGATAGACTAATTTTGACGAGAGTTTGACTAAACTTGAATGAAAGAATAAGGATGGTACAAATTTATTATGAAAGAAAGAATTACACTGAAGTTAGTAGAGTAATCGCAGAAGAATTTCATCGTCCTCCTCGTCATCGCTCCAATATACAGCGTCTCATTTTAAAATTTGAGAGGACTGGTTCAGTAGCCGATGCTCTGAAAAGTGGACGCTCATCATTGGTGAAGAATCGAGGCTTCCATAATGCAGTTCGTGATCAGCTTATTCCGCAGCAATCATCATCAACACGCAGAATTTCAAAACAACTAACAGAAGAAGATAATTACAAGGTCAGCCACACGACAGTTTTAAGAATGCTGAAAACTCGGAAGCTAAAGCCATACATACCCAGACTTCTTAATGCATTACATGAGGATGATGCCGACCGGCGTTTGGAGTTTTGTGAAATGTTTCTGCAGATGCAGGCTTGTGACTCAGGGTTTGTCGATAACATCATTTGGTCTGATGAAGCTGTCTTCAAATTAAACGGCCACATCAACAGGCACAATTGCATTTATTGGGAGGCTGAGAATCCGCACATTGTGCTGACAAATGACGCTAATCTTCCAGGTGTCTCTGTTTGGTACGGAATTTCCTCACAGGATTATTGGGCCTAACTTTTTTAATGGAAATGTCAATAAGAATTCTTACTTGGGTATGTTACGAGAATGGTTATGGCCCAGAATTCAGAATCATGTCAATAATGGAGGCTATTTTCAGCAAGATGGCACTCCATCTCATTATGCATCAATTGTATGTGATTGGTTGAATTAACAACTTCCTCAACGGTGGATAGGTCACCGGTGCTTCATTGCTTGGCCACCCCATTTGCCGGACTTAACCCTCACTGATTTTTTCTTATGGGGTTTTCTGAAAGATAAAGTCTATGGTCAGCAGCCACCAAGTCTTCAAGAATTAAAGAATGCAATATCTTTTGCAATAGAAGAAATTGGTGTTGATATTTGCAGAAATGTTTGCTGATCTGTAACCGAAAGATTTCGGATGTGTATTAATCATGACAGAGGACATTTTGAAAATTTTAAAACATAACTCATTGACACTTTTCATATTTCATCATTTATTTAGTCTTTTTCTTGTTTTATAATCATTAATAAATACAGTTATAAAATGTTGCGTTACTTTTGTTACACCCTGTGTATGTGTGTATGTGTATATATATATATATATATATATATATATATATATATATATATATATATATATATATATATATATATATATATATATATATATAATTACAGCTTCTGATGTCGATCTTGGACAAATCTTCAAATGAATTAGAGGCAGTTGTTTCACTGTAGTAACAACATTGGCAACAGCGGTTTTCTACTCATGAGTTGGGAGATGCTTTTTACTGTTGTTAAATACATGATTGTAGTAAAATGTCGGTTTTTTATCATTTAATGGCAAGTCATCATTTTCTCTTAAATGCGAATCAGACCTTTCTGAACAATATAGCTCAACTGCTTATGAGTCAAAGGGAAAATCTCCAGGATCACTAAAATTGGTGAATACACTAGGCCAGTGATGGTGAACCTATGATACGCATGCCAAGTGTGGCACGCGTAACGATTTTGGTTGGCATGCCACAAAATGGAATAAAAAATGAAATGTGCCACTCGCTAATACAGCGACATGAAAGAAGGACCTCAGAAATATAATAAACGTAGGTAATGAAACGATACGGAGGAGAAGCTTTGCTTACGAGAGGTAACATCAGTATTATGATATTGGGAGAATTTTTTTATTTAAAAAATACAAAACAACATTTTTATTGCATAAACTAATAATGTATAATGTTCGGATGTTTTTTGCATCAAAAGTATGTGAAATTTCGGATGATGATGTGGGATTAGCACAAATAATTCGATAAAAAACGAAAAGACTATATTTCTTACTGTTTTCGATATATCGTTATTATTTTTTATTATATATTTCTTCCTGTGTGAGAAAAGACATACCATATGCTATATTCATCAAATAGACTCACAATCAGATAAGAATTTTTTATGATACTGGCACGCGAAGAGGCAAATTTTGTCTAATGAAGGTAATTTTGGCATGCGAGCTAGAAAAGGTTCGCCATCACTGCACTAGGCTATTCCAAAACAGCAACCAATTCTGCTGATGTAGAAGTTGACAGAGCACTATTATCATAGTCATCACACCATTTTGGGCTACTTTGAATAATTACACCTGTTTCAGCTACAGTTTGTACAGTTATGTTGGGGTCTTCAAGATTTTTATTTCTACTTTCACAGCTAACATCAATAAGATTTTAATTTTTCTCACTAACACTGCAACTAGAATCAGTTTTTTACTGCACTCCTTGAAAATTTTCTTCAAAGGTCCTTTACACTTTTGTTGTGATTCTTCCAAAAGTGCACACATTTTCCTATTAAATGCTCTTGATTGAAACTTTCTATCTTTATCCCGATCTCTCCCTGACATTTTAATACTTAAATGGGGTTAATTATTCTTCTTAATGTAATAAAGCTAAACTAAATATTTTAGTCAGATTAAAATAACAATGTTAATTATGATAATGATTCACAAATACAATAAAATGCCCTGCAAAAACACCACTTAGCTATTGGCGATTTACGGGAACTATGAACCAACTATAAGGACCAGCGAAGTCTGTCTGATCAAGTCCTTGAACATGCCAGTTCTCTTTTACAATGGTCGTCTTCGTCGTCTAAAATGCATGACTAGTTCTTTGTGCTGGGTCTTTTCAAACTCTGTAAACATTTCTTTCACTTCTAATATTAAGCTGCTGACTTATTAACTCAGCTGTCCGATGCAGATTGTACGATACATCTGGCAAGAACTTCACATCCTGCTGTCCGACGTGTAATTTACGTCTAGGACAGAGCGGTGGAATTAAATTTGTTTTTATTTTGGATTTCCAAGTGAGAGGTGGAGCTTGTTGGGATCTATTTCTTTTCATCGTTCAACTCGATCTCAAACACATCTGTAAAATCTTTTAACCTTTACTCTCTTCACGACAGTCCGTGCATGACTGCACACTCACAGTGTTTCTTTCTTCTTCTCTCCAGATGTTTCTTTTAATCACTCATCGCCATTCTCCAAATAAACATCTGTGCAAGCTTTCTAGATGATGTTTCGAGCGTGATTGCTCACTCATCATCATCAATGCATTTCTTTCCTAGTTTAGGCCATAAGGGGTCGCCTAGCCCTGTATCCACCCATGGATACCTTACATAAAATCAAGATTTTGCCCGATTCTGTTGAACTGTTTAACTGCAAAAGCCATGTACAGGTGACAGACTACATACAAACAAAATCGCAAATACTACTTTTTCAGACCTAACCTAAAATATGCATATTCATCAAAATCTTGAAGTCAAATTTTTTCAAGATCCCAATACTTTTTCTATATGCTACATTTGTGATGATCTGCTCAGTTGACCCTTATTTATTTTATCTTATAATTCATGAAAAATGTAATTAATTATGGATACATAATATTCTTTTTATGAATAGGAGAGTAAAAAGCTATTATGCAGTTTCATATAAAATTGAATACAACAGCATTTATCTCAGTTATAAGAGAATATTCAGCAATAGGAAGAAGTTATCAAATACACCAGTACCCTTCCAAGTGGAACATTACTAAGCATAGAGTTATAATTGGCACAGAAGAGGAAAGTGACTTTTACATGTGTGACATAATTTCCTGAAATTAAAATTTAGGTGTGGAATATGGTTTCATTTTTTAACGTTGAATATATAGGTATTACAGGTTATTATTGTATCTGATTCCTTAAAACTAAATCTAGTACTAATTTTGATTGAAAAAGTTTCAGAAATTAACCACCTAAGTTCACAATGAATATAAATCAACACCAAATGTCTTAAATGCTTAAATTGATAAATAGCTTATATTTAGAGAAAATAGCAGCGACTTTAAAAATTAACTAAGAAAGGATTCTTAATTCAGTAAAAGCTGAAATGAGTAAATGGAGTTGTAAAAAACAGTAAAGAAATACTCACTACACAGCCACAAGCTGAGAAGAACCAAGAATGCTGGGTCATCTCGTGCAAATTGGGCCTTATTCTCTGCAAAAAAATTGTTATTATCATTAACAATCAACCTCACTAAGAGAAAATTGTAAACAAATCAAATCAATATAGATTTTCCATAATAAGCGACAATGTATTAGGTATTTAGAAAATTAGTTAAGCAAACTAAAACAGTTAATGCAATGAGAAAAAATTCATAAAATTTGACACATGCCAAGAATACATGTATTATGTATTCTCTGGCACTATATTTACCCTCCAAATAAATTTTTCTTAACCCAAAAAATCCATACCCTATTTACTAAGGGATGTTGGTTAGGACTTGGAAATATTTTCGTTACAGTGAAATTTTTGTTATAAGGGCATTCGTTGCAACAAGATTTTGCTGTATATCCTATTACTATGAGGACTCATAGCTGTCTTAAGGGGGAGGCCATATGGGCCTTGGCTTAGGGCAACACTTTAGAGGGGGCCTCAAAATTTGGAGAGGAGAAATAAAACAGATTCAAAAGTCAGAAATACTTATGAACTATTAGACATGAAGAAAGAAAGAGAAAAAAATATCCTATTTGGTTTTTTACATTGAATTTTTAATAAATATATAATATAAAATCATGAGTTTACGAGTTATCGGTGCTTGCATACTGCAAGCACTTAAATATCACCATACACCAAGATCTACACTCGTAACAAACCCTTCCAGTGTTGTCAGGTCGCCTCTCATTTTCCAGTCTCTATCTGAGTTTCCGTGCGTTCGTCCTTCGTGTGTGGTGTTAGAAGTTTTCAGGTTTTTTAGGAAATTTTCGTCTTTGCGAAGTTTGTGCCAGAGCATACCAAGTACTCTCTGAGTCTGGTTTACGCAGTTATCGCGTGTGATTTATTCCATAATTTTGCGATAATTTTTTTCGAAGTTTGTCAGGAGGGCTCCAAAGGAGAAAAGAACCGGGATGAGTGGGAAAAACGTGGTCGTGGATCGACATTGCGCTCACAAACTCGTGAAACTATCGTGAGTATTTATGAATACTTTGAGGAAGAAAAAATCAGCAGTGACCCATCCATTCCTATAACAAGAGTGATGGAGAGAACAGCAAAAGCATGTGAAGTCAGCACAAAAATGGTGTCGAGAATTCTAAAGGAAAAACACGGGGACAGCAATGGCAAGAAGGAGCCGACTGCTGTCTTAAGTACACCCGGGAGAAAAAGACATAGAAAATGCCCGAAGACAGTCATCGACAACTTCAATGAGGAAGCAATTTGAAGGCACATTTATTCGTATTATGAGAGAAAGGAGTATCCAACAATCAATAAACTTTTGCAGTCCCTGAAGGAAGCAGATCTTTTTGAGGGTGGGCGAACAAGTCTACAGATTGTGGTGAGAAAAATTGGGTTTAGGTGGAAAAGATTTTCAGGAAACAGGAAACTTTTAATGGAAAAGGGGGACATTGTGGCATGGCGAGAAAAATTTCTCAGAGAAATATCTAAAGTGAATTTAGATGATGTGGTATGGCTGGATGAGACATGGGTGAATGCTGGTCATTCTAAAAGTGTGATTTGGACGGATGAAATGGCAAAAGGAACCATACCAGCCCCTGTGGGCAAGGGTGCTCGATTGATTTTATTGCATGCTGGGACTTCGGAAGGTTTTGTGCCAAACTGCAGTCATCTTTTTAAAGCAAGCAAGAATTCGGGGGACTACCATCAAGAGATGACGAATGAGACTTTCAGGAAGTGGTTCATTGACCAACTATTGCCCAAAATCAAGCCTAACAGCACAATTATAATGGACAATGCCCCCTACCACAGCATCAGAATTAATAAAGCTCCCACGTGCAAATGGCTTGAAGGGGATATCATTGAGTGGTTGAAAAGAAAAAATGTCCCGGAATTGGAACCGGGAATGAACAAATTGGAGCTATTAACATTAGCCAAATTCTATCAGCCCCATTTCCCTATGTATGAATTTGATGAGATAGCAAAGGAACATGGTCACAAAGGTTTACGAATCCCACCATATCACTGCCACTTCAATGCTATTGAAATGATTTGGGCGCAAGTCAAAGGTTTTGTTGCCGAGCACAAAAAAACCTTCAAAATGAGCGATGTGATGAAGCTGACTCAAGAAGCCATCTCAAATGTGACCCCAATGAATTGGAAAAGCGTCGTTCATAAAGTTTCGTCCATCATTGATGAGGCAATTAAAATCGATGGCATAGTGAAAACCCATGTGGAGAAATTGATCATAGATCTGAACAGCGGCAGTGATAGCAGCTCGGACATGGGAGAAACAGACAACGAATCCGGCTTGTCAGACGATTCAGATGTATCCCTTCTGATCAAAAAGTATGAAATTTTAAAAGTTACTTTTAAAAATATACTAAATTTAATGTTACGTTTGTTTAATAACTTATTATTCTGCATTTCAGATCGTTAGAAGAATCCTCTGCTTCAAGACGGCTAGAAGGAATATATCCTCTGGAATAATTAGTAATTTTTAAAATGTTAATTCTGATAATAACAAGTTTTGAGTTAGGCTTTAACTCGTCCTGTCATGTTTTTAGGGGATAAGAGGTTTGGCAGGTAAACTCTGCTAATAATAGAAATCGCGAAAGAAGCCCCTTACGTTGCCCTTTGTCTTCACGTGGTCACTCTATGATCTGGCAACAACGTCCCCTCCTCCTCCCTCGACCCTTCTAGCTGTCATCGGACTTTTTTAAATGGCTCGAGTGTAGTTTAAGATGTTCTGGGCAGCTGCCTGGCTCGCCAGTACCTCTGGCCACCTCTAGGCCTACTTGTTCTGTAGTGCCAAAGCAGATGGAGTGGAGATAAAAGACCTCCTCCAGGTAAAACAAAATTTAGAATAAGGGGCCAACTTGATCTGAAGGCACTAGCATCTATAGATATTTGCCAATTTCTTAAAACAAATACCTATAGTCATAAATGGATATTTGTTTCCCTATCACTCATTCTCATCTGGTTCAGATATCTGCCACCTGAGCTCTCATACCAACTCACACAACCCTCCCATCCATCTATAATTAAGGGGGTGTACGTAACACCTGTTTCAGTCCAAGTACATGTCTAGTTTTAGCTACTCAGTCAGATTTGTATTTTTGAAGGTTGATATAATCCTGGCTATGCCTCAACAAAAACATATGAGTCCTGACTTGTCAATCAGTGATTGTCAACTTTTTAGAACAAACAAAGAACATTTGGGAGAAAAGTAATTTAAGCCGAATGACAAAGTTTTTGGATCTCCTACCGGCCGCATGACGGTTACGGTTGCGACGTTTTAGACCAAAATATGAAAATCCTATTTTCAACGGGGTTTCTATGGAGAAGTCCCAAGTACGTTCACACTTATAGGGGAGGACGCGGTAGGACCTCGGCACGAACCCCTTGGGTCGCTCGAGGAGGCAACTTTTGTCCCAAGCCCCATCGAGGGCAATCCTCGGTGACAGCAGAAGTGAGCTTGAATCTTTCTGCTAGTTGGGGGCAGCCATAAACTACTTCATGCTGTAGGTGGGGGCCGGAAAGCGACCGTGCCACGACCGATGTCTAACCCACAAGTGTGAGTGATCTCCGCAAAAATAGTCCTATCCCTAATAAAGCCCTCAACGCGACCTTCATGCGACAATGCAACAAAAGGTGGCGTAGATACATGTGATCAGCTCTGCGCTGCTTATAATGTTGGCAGAAGAACGAAAAGATGGCAGTTAGTTGTGTTTTTTCATTTGCTGAACGTTTCTGTCATAAATGCCTTTATTGTTCATAAACAAAACGTTCAAAAGGAAATGACAAGGCGAAATTTCTTGAAATCATTATCAAGAAATTAATAAAGGATCTACAGATTTTGAGGTCTCAGAGTCAGTTTATATCTAGGCATCTCCGAAAGTGCATATGCACTCAACAGGGACTTGCGGAGGAAGGTCCATCACCAGGATCAGGACTATCAAGGGGAAGATGCGAACGTTGCCCAAGAAATAAGGACAATAAAGTGTCCACTAGATGAGGAAATTGTGGAGCTTTTACTTGCAAAGACTATATGATAATGAAGTGCATTGAATGTGGGGAGAGGGAAAGTGATTAGAAAATACAAAAAAAATATTTTAATTTATTTTAATCAATGTTTATTGTAAAAATTATTAATAAATAATTGTATTATAATGTAAGATTGATTTTATTTCCAGTAAAATATAAATAAATTAATATATTATTGCTTATCTTTAGAAATCATTTTGGGGTCATATTGACCCCACGCGACTAATTACGGAACTTTTTTTCACACGACTAACTAAGGGTTAACACGTTCAATGCTGACAGACGTCAAGTGTCATCCGCCGGGTGCATGCCCGTGACTGCGGACGACGATCATTGTCCGAACTCTATGCCCCTTTCCATGCTAGTGGTCGGGAGACACCTACCCAAAACACTTTCCTCTCTCTATGCAGTCGTTCATTAGGCTCCACTGAGTCAACACATGTGCTCAGTTTTACGATCCGACCCTTCTTTGTCCAGCCACAACATTTTTTTCCCGAGTGGTAAGTACCCATTCTAAGTAGGTTTTCTGATTATTTTATTGATATTTTCATATAATTTTAATCTTCTCGTCCTTTTTTTAGCTTGTTTATTGTAATAGTACAGGAACAACATATTCCGGAGACACTTGTTTGGTGAAAAAAGCTAGTGCAGGTAATTTCTCCCCCCCCTTCCCCACCAACTTAATTTCAATGTATCTGTTATAACATTTTCAATGCTTTCTAACCAATTTGTGTCTTTTTTAGGACTTTTCTTATTGAAATATGCCCAAAAGAGGGCGGAAATTGTTTGAACTTCGACAAAGCCAAAGGTGATAATTTATTTTAACAATCAAATTTTTTATATTTCAAATATTTACTAATTATTGATGGTTTCTTCGGAGATTTTCAAATTGTCTTTTTCCTTTTTCCAGTGTTCCTCCAAAATATGTGTTTACTGGATAATTAATCCCTCTTGTGTGGGAAAAAATGTAAGCTATTTTTACTTATGTCATTTTAAATTCTTGAAAACTGCTATTTATTCTTCTGATTATTTGTTATTTTCTGTTATCTAGCTACATGTGTGCAAACTATGATTTCTCGATAGCTGCCATTTCTGAATGAGAAACTTCATGGAGGAATAATGTATGTACATTCACCTCCTCTCCTTTTATGAAAAACCAATATGATAAATATAAATAACTTTCTATATTTGTAATATTTTTTAATTTTATTTTTAGCATGGTTCGTACTCAAGGTGCCAGTCGAGGCAGTGTTAGGGGGAAGGCACTCCTCGAAAGAATTCCTCCTGGAGAAAAATGTCCTTGACCTCCCACTTTGAGGAGTAACCCCCAACCCTTGACTTCCCGAAACAGTCCCCAGCCTTCAACCTCCTGGGCAGATGTCACACCTCTTCCTCTGACGACACACAAGAAAAAGTGTGAAGGTGACACATCGCAGACTCACAGGCGAAAGAGGGACTCTTCCCCTCGCCACATTTGGTGTACCGAGGAGTTGAGCGATTTGTTACTTAGGGAGGAGGAAGAGGAAAGTGATTTTAGTGATTTGTCTGGGGAAACGGAGTGGGGCGATACCACCGAGGAGGTGGAGCTTCCCTCAGCTGGTAAACAAAATATTTCGCCTTCCTCCCCTCTTTCCCCTCCTGTAAGACAACCCAGTCCCCCCCCCCCCCCCCGTCGCCTCTGTATTGACTAGGACTGCGACTCGGACATACAAATGGACTTCCAACAGACTGACTATACCTGCCATCCCCTTCACTCACACCCCAGGCCTAAATGTTACAGACCCAGGGGAAGAGCCTCGACAAGTTTTCGACCTTTTTCCTGATGGACGAAATGATCAATTTGGTGGTGACAGAGACAAACATGCAGGCCAACTTTTTACTTTTAGGAAATATGTTTCCGAAAGCAAGGATTACTACATGGAAGCAGTTGTCAGTAGAAGAGTTTTTAACTTTTCTTGGGATCCTATTTCATATGGGCACATGCCCATTGAGTAGGATCTCCGATTATTGGAGCACTGACTTCATATTTAATTTTCCTTGCTTTCGGAAATGTATGAGCCATGACAGGTTCTCTGAGATTTTACAGGCTTTGCATTTTGCAAAAAATCTGGAACCTGGAGAGCCACAACCTACGGACAGATTATACAAAATAAGACCAATGATTGACATTTTTCACAGAACAATGGACGCAGTAGTGACATCGACCCAAAGGCTATGCATCAACGAATCCATGGTTTTCTGGAGGGGCCATCTTATATTTCATATTTATATGAAAGGTAAGCGACATCGGTATGGAATCAAACTTTATATGCTCACCAAACCTTCCAGTTTAGTTCTAAGATTTATTGTTTATGCTGGGTCCTCTGATGTTGATGTAGGTTGGCCGGGACATGTTGACAATGTTGTATGGAAGTTGATGGAAGGCAAATTAAATGCCGAACATTCACTTTTTATTGACAATTATTATAAGTGTCCACTTGGCCCACCATCTACTAGAGCGGAGGACCTATTGTACAGGATTTCTTCGATCTAACCAGAAGGCTGACGTAATATCTACAAAACTAAGACGAGGTGAAGTTGTGGATGCTTTTAGTTCCTATGGAGTCTGTGTGATGAAATGGAAAGATAAACGGGATGTTCTGATGATCAGTTCCGAATTCGGAAGCAATATGGTCAATATCCATCACCGGTGAGGAGGTAGTGTCACCTCCAAACCGGAGGCCATTGTTTATTATAACGAGTCAATGGGTGGCATCGATCATTGTGATCAAATGATATCTTATTACCTGATCGAGCGTAAGGCTATAAAATGGAATAAGAAACTGGGGATCCATATTCTTCATCGCGTATTGGTGAATAGCTATTTTCTTTACCGGAACACCCATCCCAAAATTTCCTTATATGATTTCTGTATTTGTTATAAAATCCTTTCTTCGTCCAGCCTATTCTGAACCCATCACACGTCCATCTCCCAGCCAACCCTCTAGTACCCTTGGATTATGGAGGCATTATCCTGAGACATACGAAATTGACAACAAACAGAAATGCATCCCACAAAGAAAATGCATTATCCAGAGGATTCAGGAAGAATATGAAATTTTTTTGCCCTGCCTGTGAGGGATGCCCACTCCTCTGTTTCAAACACTACTATGTCGAGTTTCACAAGAACATAATATGCTAGTGAAATTTGTATAATAGTAAATTTGTAAAAAAAACTTCATATTCATTTGTAAATACAGTTATTTAGTAGGTGTAACAAAAATAGAAATTATAATGTAAATATAATATAAGAATGTAAAATTAAATGTAATAATTGTAAACAAATTGTAAATAGTGTTTTTATAATGTAAATATTAAGTACAAAATTATGTATAAAAATGTATATAAATTATTTCAAAAGTATTTTATGCTTATTTATGACAATTTTTTCCTTATAAGAAATTTAGCCTGAAAAATCTTTCTAGGAATTTTTTAACTAAAAACAAAGTAAGGAAAACAAAAATGAAAAGTTTATTCATGCTCCTATAGTATTATTATGAACGTAAATGAAAAAATATAGATAATTTTCACATAGATTTTTCAGTTCGTATTTCAAAATAAAATCATGTTTCCAAACAAAAAAGCTAAAGATGGCTTCCAAGGAAATGTGTGTACACCACATTTCCAGAAAAGTTGTGCTTGAAATAGTGGTACTTTATTTGGAAGATCTGAAGGAAAAGATACATTAAACATGGAAATACAGGCACACCCCGGGTTACGTAAGCCTCGACTTATACAAACCCATACTTACATAAGCGGCTCCATAAAGTATGTATGAAAAAAAATTATTATGCCTAAGTTAGCAGTTTTCATAAGCGAGCTCGAACTAAATCTATATGTATGTGCATGGAGAAAGAACGCAAGGCATGGGTTGTAATGCGATATCCCCGCTTTGCTACTCAGCCAATGTTGTCATTCTAGCAAATTTTTAGCAATATGTAGCAACTTTTGTTTTGAATTACGCATGAAAAAAGACCACAGCAACTACTTATTAATCTAGCAAATCGATGTAACAATCTACCTAATTCTAGCGACTGGCTACAATTGCGGCGTATATCTGCACTCATATGAATACAATATTAGATTACCGTATTAGCCTGAATGTAGTCCCCCCTATTTCTGAAGCCTCAGTTTCGGAAAAGTTTGAGCCCCATTCATTACAAACCACACTTTTAATATTCTAAAGAATGTGTTTTAATATGTACAAGCAATTTAGTTAGAGCTATCAATTTACAATGAAATAGTGACATCAAGTTTTGCATGTTATAGTTGTAGGCATAATTTAAATATATCAAGTGTTACTGGACTAAAATCAAAAACTTTGCATTTATGAATGTTATTTAAATTCCAAACGTATCCTTCAGATGCCATTGACAATGGTTACTTGAATTGTGCCAGTATAAAAAAGTAATTATCACCAGATTTCCAGTTAACATTCTTTTCATAATTTATTTTATCCGTATTTTTGTTACTTTCGATATTTATGCCTCGGAATATCACATCAAGGAATACATTCTGTAGATAGTTGAAACACCTTCAACACCTTGGTTTGATTTACGTAAGTTATACTTTTATAATGCAATTGTATTATATACAACCAACAGCTATGCAAGCTGGACAGTCTAATCAGCTGACAGAGTTGCCTACAGAATGACAAGTAATGAAGATAATTTCTTTCGTCGTAGTGAAATTTTCTCTAAAATAATGATAGGTGGCACCACTACATATCAATATTTGGGACTTACGGAGGGGATGAAATTGGCCAATCTATGCATTCAAAGCAAAAACTTCTGCAATTCCCGCTATTATGAAAATACAAACGTTTAAGGCAAGGATTGCAAAGAGTGAACAAAAAGAATTGAATTATTTATGCATATGTATCAAGAAATTTTACATAAAACTATCAAATCAAGTGAGGGCATTAATTGTTACCTATACTTACTGCTGGCGGTGGTATTTTCGTTTACTAATTTTTTGGGTGCGCATATAATCCCCCTCTTACTTTTCTTACTAATATTTTGGTCAAAAAGGGGAGGGGGACTATATTCGGACTAATATGGTACATTGTTGTTACACAACTGTGTTGTAATGTGGTTTCTCTCCCAATTCCTTCAGTCTTTCTGATCGTTGACATGTGTGTCTGCTTTTGCACAAATTAACAGAAGTGTGGCCCTTGTAATCATGGCTGATAAGCATTTAGTATTTAGCATTTTAGTGAACAACCCTTTCGGAAATTCTCATTGAATGATTAAAGTGACTTTCCCATAACTGCATAATACGTAAATGGCTTGACTTGCCTTCGTTTTAGCATGGAAATTAACAGCTTGACAAAATTGGCATTCTACATTTTGTTTACCAATAAATTGTCTATTGGACATTGCAAAAGAAAACTGCATTTAGTAAAAACCAACGTTTCACCTTGAGTAATATATTATTGATTTACATCGAGAATTCATTTATTCATTTTTCAATTCACACACCATTAGTCTTAATTTTCTTTGTTAGCTACGTTTTCTTTTAACTATATACTGATGCAGTAAACTATACATACTTTAATTTTCAGAGATTGCTTTTTCAAAACGGCTTCACATGCCGAATAAACGCCTTCGGGGACTGAATCTGACCTGCAGGCCATAGTTTCTCCACCTCTGCTGTATTTTCTGTAGTAAATTTTGTCTTACGCAAATTTTGATTTATGCAATGGGTGCCGGAACACATTACTTACGTAACCTGGTGTGTGCCTGCACTGGGTTCTTGAGTGGATTAAGAGGAAAGATCTTGGTGCATCTGATCTGCTTCTAAGAAATAATGATCCATCAAGCTACTGAAACTGTTTCTGAATGAATGATGAACAATTCATGTATTTTTTGGTTCTAGTGGCTCCAAAAATTAAAAAAATGGACACAATCTGCAGAGAAGCTTTGCCAAGTTGCCAAGAAATAGTTCTATGGTATTTGGCAACTGTAGATTCATTTCGGTATTTGGCGTTTTTGTATTGTGTCCCAAAATGCAGCATTCACAATTTATAACAGAAGTTGTGATGCAATATTATGCTACTTTAGAAAATTTCATAAGTAAGAATTAGATATACTTCCTATTTAATCATCATCATGATGCTGCCCGAAGACAGGTTTAAGCTGAATCGCTGCCTCCATCTCTCTCTCCCTGGATGCGTCTTTCTTTCTCTATAAGTCCTGCTTTAAATTCTCTAATATTCCTATTCTTTTTCTCCCATTTCCTCTTCTTCCACTAATTTTGTCTTCTAAGATCATCCTTTGTAAACATTATCTTCTCAGTATATGCCCTATCCAATTTTCTTTCCTTTTCCTGATTGTTTTATTAGCATCCTTTCTTCTCCCACCATTTCTAATACAGGTTGAGCATGCCTTATCTGAAATCTGAAAGCTCTGAAATCTCTTGCACAGGGGGATGTAAAACCCCCAAGACTGCTTCTTAGACTCTTCCCCTCAGACCTTTCTGGCTTGGATGGTCCTACCAGGAGAATTATCTCCTACCAGCATAGCTCTTTAGTTCATAAGAGTACACAAACCCTCCCACCTCTGTAAGGTTATGCAGTCCTTAGGGAGGATCTATTTAGTAATTTACATAAATTCACCCATGGCTTCATTGATACTTCTATATGCACCATCTCGAGCATTCCTGTTCTATGATTCATTTTGAACATCCTGTAAGCATGGATGTATTTCATACATCTCAATGAAACTACCTAATTTTTTTTCAGTGCCCCAATAGGGCATTTTTGAACATCTTGCAATGTGAGGACTATGAAGAACCATATTGATTGAAGTAGAAAATTCTTATCTATACTTGTTTACACTATGCAAGTAACTGATGTAACAGATCCACTGGTGCAACAGTTGCTAACATAATTTGACTGATTAAAATCAAGTTTGCTGTCCTGCATCGCTGGCATGCATCTTGCAAGTCAACATTTACATTTCAACAGTGGGATGCCAATTGTGACTGGTGCGACAGTAACTTGCACAATGTAAACGCTCCTTAGTTTCATGCAGAAAATAAATATATGTCTGCCTGATAAAAAAAAACCACCCACCACACAGAAAGAACATGCATAAAACCTGCTGGCTTGATCAAGTTAAAATAACAGACTTAATTCTTCATTGGACTCATACTTCTACACTCAATCATAAAATATACAAGCTATAAAATAAGTTATGCATATACAGTAGTTTCTCCATAATCCTGAGAGTTATGCTCCTGGAAAATGGCTTGAGAGAATCTTAAAAAGTCTGCAGAAGTTATTTCTGCCCTAAATGTATCTACTTAATGCAGGAAAAAGCATGACAGAGACGGCGAATGAGGAATGAATGCATAATACAAAATCGATATGGCTCGTGGTTTGTACAGGGTGATCCGTTTGGGTATGGATAAAATAAAAACATTGTGAAAATGAAGCAAGAAGTGATACAGTGCTCATCTGTTGCATATGTGGTCATAACATTTGGTACAGGTAAACTCCATTACAACGCAGTGGATGGGATCCATAACTTCAGAGTGCAATATAAACAGATTCGCGTCTTCTTGGTCTTCAAAATCAGAGACAGAATTCCGTAATTCTTCTTCCTTTGCTTTCCAACCTCTTACAGTCGATTCATTTATGCCTAAATCCTTTGCACCTTGTATTTATGATATACCGGATTTGATTCAGTCCAAAGCCGCAATTTTTTCAGAAAGTGGAAATTGTTTTCTTTTTACCATTTCAAAGAGGGTATAATTTTTAAAATAAAAAATACTGTTCATGTGAAATGGTAAAAAACTTAATTAAAACAAAGCTGAAAAACTTTAAGAAAATAAAACCCAAACTATATGTCTTGTTCGTTTCATGTAGCTTTACGAAATGCAGCTGTTACAGTTGGGTTGAAATCCAGAAGCACAAAGAAACAGGCTTAAAACAAATTAAAAGAACATTTTACTGTCTTTCCTTACCAGGCGGGGCGCCGAGGAGGGTCCATCGCATCGAAAGGTAAAAGTAAAGACAGCAGGAGGCAAGTTGCAACATTTTATTCAAAAGAATAATGAACCGATAAAGCGATCGGTGTAACTGACGTTTTCTCTGCAAAGCAATTAAGTTACCACTTTGCAACATTTGCTTCTCTTCATACAGTACATATATATTGCATGTATTATGTATACGTTATTTGTCTGACAAAGCGGGAAGCCTATATCCCATATGTGGTTGTTGCGAAATGAAAACATTTGATAAAAAGATTTATTTTTTCCCCTCACAAAAATTTAGGATTTAGCTTTAGAAAATAGCGCAAATTTGATACAGCGTAATAACGAACTCCGTGTTAAAATGGAGTCCATGAACTGACTGCGTCGTACTGGATTTCGTATTCTAACAGAGCGCACTGTAATGGAGTTTACCTTTAGTTTGTTATGTGATACTTATAGTGCATGTGTGGCATGAGAATCATGGGAAAATGAAGATGGCTGCGCATGCAAAACAATGAGCAAAGTGTGTCCTGTGGTTTGCTAAGTTTGAGAGTGTAACAGCGGTGCAGCGTGAGTTTTGCCGTGTGTATGGTGTTCGAAAAGCTCCTAATACAAATCCATAATGCAGTGGTATTGCACATTTGAAGAAACAGAGTCCATCACTCAACTACATGCTGGTGGTTGTAAGCGTTGGTCTGAGACAAAAGGTGTTGTTGCGCTGTCGCAATGACAAGGAGCTCCAGGAAGAGTCTAAGATGACTGTATCTGGAGATAAGTGTGCCATACACAACATGCCAGCACATCATCTGGCGGTACTTAAAAATGTACCATATTGCATGCAGCATGTTCAGTCATTATGTGAATGGGACCACCAAGCACTTTTCACATTTGCAAGCATCATGTACAAGCGAATGAAGTTAGACATGAATTTCTTGAACAGGTGGCTGTTCTCAGATGAGGTGACATTCCACGTCAGTGGCAGGGTGAATACCCATAATGTCATCATATGTGGTACTGAAAACCTCCTTGTCACATACGAACTTGAAAGGGTAAGTCCCTAGATTAACGTTTGGTGTGGAGTGACTCAGGACAAGGTGTACAGGCCCTTTTTCTTCACTGAGGAGAAAGTGCATTTGGGACCATACCTCAATATGCTGCAACAGGAAAAAATGAACATGGTCGTTTTCCAGCAAGACGGAGCACCACCACACTGGTTGTTAGAAGTTGGTGCTTTCCTGAATGATCCGTTCAATGATAACTGGTATGGTAACGGTGTGCTCACTGCTTGACCTCCAAATTCACCGGACCTCAAGTCCAATTTCTTTGTGTGGGGGTTTGTGAAAAACACTGTGTATGCTCAACGACCCAAGGACATTGATGATCTGAAGACAATATTGCCCCAGCTTTCATACAAATCACACTGGAGATGTTGAAACACAGATGGGAAGAATTGGTTTCTCATTATTTTGTCTGTAATGTCACGTTGAGGCCTAATGAACTTAATCACAATCTTCCATCTTTGTAGGCAATGTGGGCCAAATACTGAGTTATTAAAGATAAATGTTTCCATTACACAGCATTTTTATTCTATCCATATCCAAACGGATTGCCCTTTTCTTTGGAGACCACTGATTTATAATACAACTGACAGAAGTACCTGGTGTTGCCTAGGTAAATCCAATATACTTCATGTATAACAAACTTCCTAGCTCTTACGTGATCTGTGAAGCACCAGTTAAAACATTTATTCGCAAAAAAGTCAGCAAAAAGACATAATTAGAACTTCTGGTTTCAGAAATAGAAATTCAAGAAAGAACCAAACATGTCATGATGTATTTTACTACATCAGTTGACATCTTTTTTTTGGGTCTTATATAACCTGTGAGACAGCAATTAAAGAATTTATTCCAAGACAAAAATTTGAGGATTTGCATCTGAACTTCAACCACGATACTTCGGAGAAAAGGTAATGCCTCACTGCCTTTCGGATTAAAAGGGATAACAAAACTACAAATTTGGCGCATTGTGGCCCCTGCAAGTATCAAAGAGTATAAGGGAACTATGTGATATCAAATTCACCAATGGATGGCACATAACCCTCGATTAAGTGAATAGAGAAGAAAAATTCAAATAACTTTTATGTGGGAAATATGATGGGAATTTTGAGCCCTTCATGTTTCTTGTGAGGGCCATAGGAGTCACCATGCCAAGTTTGGTGAAGGTTGGTCAAATAATTAGAGAGGAGTTAGCAGACAGGCAAACATACAATTTCATTTTTATATAGATACTAGGGGGCTCCGCCCCCTGCTTGCTTTGCTCGCCATCCCGAGGTGATGCTCGCTTCGCTTGCATTAGCATTGTAAAACAGTTTATATTTGAAAATAAATTTGCTTATTTCTTTTTTTAAATAAGCATTTTTTATTAACAATTACTTAATTACATTGTAACACATCTTTAAACACAATATTTTTAATTGTGTTGCTTTCTTCAGGATTTTTTGCACTGGTTCTGTGAATACAGTGCAGCCTTTATTATCCGAACCCATGTTAATCCGAACTCCCAGTAATCCGAACTGTTTCTCAATATCAGGTGTAAAGTGTCGGCTAAGCAAAGCAAGCATCGGAAAGTGAAATTTGAAGCTTTTATTTTGTAACAAAGTCGGGCACAGATATCCACTACTAACGCCTCTTTCGGCTGAATAGATGATTCCTTGGAACATTGTTTTAAAATGAATGAGCAATATCGGCACGGCCGGCCGTGTCAATATCGCTCATTGCTACTGCCACGGCCTAGTGTAGATAATAATTTTCCCATCCATCAACATGGATCTCTCCCAATCATTTTAGTGAACTGTAAGTACATTAATTGGTGTTTTATTTACAGAAATTTAATACATAATAGATTTTTTCCTCGTTATTTTACATGAACCCAGTAATCCGAACACTTTGATAATGTGAACACACCCTTGCATTAATTAGTTCGGATTATAGAGGTTGCACTGTACTAAGGACATACTACAACGTATGGATTATAGCCATTATTTTTTTAATTGTTTGCAAGATATTTGATCGACAATTTTCTGATGCATGAAATGTTAAAGATATTTCATTATCATGGGTATAAAACTAGGAAAATTTAGGTGTGTTACCAGTAATCATATTTGTAGTTGCTCTTGCACTTATATCTCCATGAAACCTAAGACAACCAACTCCATGCAATTTAGCATCTTCTGTGGGACAAAGTGCCACCATAGCAAAAGCATTGTTATAAAAATGTATGTTCTGATGAAAATGTTTTGCATCGTCCGTTTAGTCTGTTAATAATTGTTTCAGTGCCTCAGAATATAGCAGGAGTGAACCTAACCTCACTTTTCCATAGTGACAGCAATTATTTTTACAGTGACCATCTTCATCCTTAAAAGAAAGACTGCCACAATACTCGCATTGAAATGTTGGTAATCCAATACGTAATGTTCTATTTCATCCACAATTCCTTCACCAAAATATAGATTTTCACGGTTATTTCTTCTTTGTTGCCGGTTTTGTTGTGCTCTTTGACGTTCAGCCTGCCAGTTTTCTTCTACAGTAGAATGATTATGCCAACAATATTCACGATTATTAGTTCGTTCAACTTCACGAATATTTTCATTTAATCTGTGATGAACCTTACAGGCGGCATTTAAACCTAGCGGATAAGGGTTAAACCCTTTCATTGCATACTTTATATCCATTAGGGTGCCAAATAAAATTTTGAAGTACCTCAATTTAGCACCACCTCCGCATTAGCATCAATGTCAGAGGTGAAAAAATGGTGATGCTAAATCAGGGTTTGACTGAAGTTTATTTTTGCCCTTAGATATGACTCCTAAGTGTAAAACAGTTCATATGGGTTGTGATACTCCCAGGGGGTCGGCACTCGGATAGCAAAACTGGGACCGTCTGGAGCCAGGGTGGGGGTAATATAACAAAACGCTTGAGGGGAAGTAGGTAGCGGGGGCTTACGCTTGTTTGCTGTTTGCGCGCGCTTATGCTGGTTCCAACGGTTACTACGGATTTGAATCAGCGTGTGTTGTGTTGTTGGGAAGTGTTGCAAATTTCGTCATGGTTTGGCCACCGCGTTGCATCCCCAGTTGTAGGGAAAAGGAGGTTACTCGAGTTAGGTAAGTATTTTGACATAATTAATTTATTTGAGGCATGCAAATGAATGTAGCTCGTAAAGCATTCAATGGGTTGCCTTTAACCATCTTAGTAAGAATATGATGACACCACGATTCTCGTTGTGGCATCAAAATTGTATCGAGGTGCATTAAATTTTAATAGGTTAATATATCTATTACCTTATTGCCTACGGATATGTACATATTGCATTAAATATTCATGTGTTTGGACGTTTGAACGAGCATTCACATTTCGAACGGTGGCGTTATTACAATCGTCATTAATAAAACTCAAAATAAATGTTTCTCATCGGAGAAACAGAAAAGTGTGAGGGCATTTGGACCCATTGTGATATTTATTAATATTTAGAAAAGCCTGAGTGTGAATGTATATTTTTAAATGATGAATCCAGGTTCCCTCATCCCACTTCCGACTCAAATCTGCGATTCAATGTTTGGATGAAGTTGATTGGGGATCCTAAGCTACTAAGCATGGACCCAATGAATGTCTACAAAAACAGGAGAGTTTGCCTGAAGCATTTCTCGCGGGAGAATTTTATTGAAGGCACCATGAAACTTCGGAAGGATTCGATTCCGAATTTACTCCTCCCAGGTAAATAATTTTAGTGAAGTTTTCCATACACGCTGTTAATCTAGTGATTACTGTGTTTTTGTCTTTCTATACATCACCTCTATGCATGCTGAACCATTGTCTCCTATGGTCTCCTCTCCACCTGGTAGGTGTCTTGTGTTTTTAAAAAATCTTGCGTAACATATTAGTAACATTGCTACTGACCATTTTCTTGTTATTCATTGTGAATTATTTGATAGTGTTTGTTGTTAGTCAACTCAATGGTTAACTTGTATTTTCTTCCCACAGCAGCTGAGCAAGGTGCAGTGAGCCCACAACCTGGCCCCTCAGTGGCTGAGCCATTGTCTCCTATGGTCTCCTCTCCACCTGTGTTGCCCACGTCAGTTTATTTTATGTATCTATTATGATATAACTGTAGTCTATTACTTCTTGCTTAAAATATTTTTGAATGTACCTTTTATTACATCAATAATGTTTGGAATGTATTATTTTCACTTATGATGTGCTGCTAAAGAAGCTCTTATGTGATATCCATTCATGTTTATACTAAGTCAACCTTGTCCTATATTTGTTTCTACAGATCAATGGACCAATAATATTATTGTTATTTTTTGTAAATTGATTTGCCATAATTTTTCTCAATAAACGTGTAAAGAAATATCTGTTCTTTTCTTTTAAAAGTGTGTACCAATTCCCACCTAAACATTTGATGGGTAAATTGTTTTCAGAACTGTAAAAAATTGATGGAGGATCATTGCGCCAAATTTATGGAATAATTAAACTATTTAATTTACGGTAAATCGGCTGCCCCTATGAAAAGCGGGCAGCGGGTGGGGGAGCAGAGGAGAGGGGGCTGGAGAGGAGAGGGGGGGAGGAGAAGCGTCTGCTTACGTAGCTCGTTGCCTGGCAATGCCTTCGACCAATGGGAGGGCCGTAACAAAATGCACTGAAGCGACGGAGGGGTTGTAGGAGTAAGGTTTAGGCTGTCCCCGTTTTATAACATTGAGTGTCGCGACTGTGGATACTCCTAAGAGACCAAGGAAAGTCATGTCATTGGAGCAGAAGTTAAAAATTCTAAATCGCATTGGTCATGAAGTATAGCTTCTGTCGGCAGATATTTTGATGTTAATGAGTCAACTGTGAGAACTAGAAAAAAGAGTGAATCTGCCATTAGGGCTAGTGTGGCAGCAAGTGCACCAATGAGCACAAAAGTGACATACATACTCTGTGATACTAACATTGAAAAAGCAGAAAAAGCCCTCTCTCTGTGGATTGAGGATCAAATGCAGAGAAAAGTGCCATTGAATAGCAACATGATCTGGCAGAAAATGAGACATCTACAATCATCTTGTGGAAACATTGGGCAGCACTTCTCAATCTTCGACTGGTTTTCAAGCCATCAAGGGCTGGTTGGATAAGTTCAGAAAAAGGAACAGCCTGCATAACGTGAAGATTGTTGGTGAGTTAGAATCAACAGATTACAAGGCAGCAACACATTACATCGCTGAGCTGAAGAAGTTGATAGAGGAGAAGGGTTATTGTCCAGAACATGTCTTTAATGCTGACGAAACAGGCTTGTTCTAGAAGAGGATGCAAGCAAGAACCATCATCTCCATGGAGGCGATGATTGCCTCAGGGTTCAAGTCATCTTAAGAAAGGATGACGCTACTCCTATGTGCAAACATGTCAGACGACTACACGGTTAAACCAATGCTTCTCTATAGAGTAGAGAATCCACGAGCTTTGAAGGGAAAAATAAGCATCAATTGCCAGTCCTCTGGAAGTCGATCGTAAGGCATGTGTTACTGGTATGGTGTTCATGGATTGGCTATACAACTGTTTTGTTCATTACATGAAGCAGTATCTAGCAAGAATAAATCTAGAATTCAAGGTGCTCCTCATTCTAGACAATGCACCAGGTCACCCAGCAGAGGAGCTCCAGAAAGCACATCCTAATACTGAAGTAGTGTTTTTACCTCCAAACACCACCTCCCTACTACAGCTCAGGGAGTCATAAAATGTTTCAAGAGTTATTACACCCAACATACTTTTGCTGGAATATGTAATGATATGGGACACAATTCTTCTTTGACAGTAACTGATTGCAGGAAGAAATACACTATAGCTGAGTGTATATTAAACATAAAGGAATTCCTAGATGAAGTCAAGCAGTCAACCATTAACTCTCGCTGGTGGAAACTTAGGAAAGAAGAGGATTCCCCACTGTTGATGTGGATGTATGAGAAATAGTGAGCTAGTGCAACATGAGGGAAGTGAGGGATTCCAGGACCTCAATGTGGCTGATTTTCTCAACTCACGCCAAGAAGAACTGAGGATGATCTGAAGGAGTTTATAAAGTTGAGCACCAGCAAGGATGAGGTGGTATAAACAGAGAAACCGAAATTCACTCTTGCACAGGTAAATAAAATAATGCAAGCCACCAGAAATCTTTCTGATTTGGTATTCGATTCGGATCCATTTATCAAAAAAAGTTTGAAGTTCAAGAGAGATGGAGACACTACTTTTGCTTTAAAAGGAGGTACAGAGGATCCTACAGCAAAAAATGAAGCAGCCATCCATTATCATTTACCTAGTTCAATCCCCCACTCCCAGCATCGCTCAATCCTCATGTGCTAGCTATGTCGCTACTTCTGGTGCAACATCATCACCAGAGATCCCCATCTGCATCATCAGATTCACATGATCATGGTAAGGATTGAAAAACCACAGAAGAACTGTGGATCATTGCAGTCATAATTATCATCAATAAAGGTAAGAAGAACACTTTCTATTCTATTTGATTTACCGTATTTACCTGAATCCAAGACAACTCTGAATCTAAGATGACCCTCCTTCCCTTTTAGCAGAATGTCAAAACAGAAAAGAGATTTTATGACCTTATTTCTCACTGACTGTATATGGTGTATATTTTGAACACACATATTTAGCATAGGTAGAATAGTTCCTTCATTCATTGAAATGGTTTGTTACAGATTTTTGTTTTTAAAAAAATAATTTTAAAAATGTATTTTTAAAATTAAGAATTGAATTCCGGATCATAAGTTTGCAATGAAAAATTTCAGTAGATACAATTATTTTTTCTTATGTTAATTTGTTTAAAAAACATCAATTAAACACATAACTTTACTTCCTACTTATAACCCCTGATTTTTGCAAGCTGAAATTTGGAAATAAACCTCGTCTTGGATTTGGATAAATATGGTACATATATTTTGGATTAAAAACAAATATTTATTCGGAGGATAATTGAGTTTTTATTATTTTTCGAAATTTTGGGTAAAATCGGGCTTTAAAAACTTGGATTGGATTTTTTGGGTTTAAATTATTTTTTGAAATCCAGTTAAATAAAATAGCAGTTAAAGAAATTCGGACTTAAGTTTTTATTTTTAACTGCTGTGAACGCGTTTATGCATTTAATGTTTTCGTGCAGTCAGTACCTCTCACGCGTTATATCACAACAAAAAAACATCTCTATAATGACCAATAAAAGAAAAATATACCATTTTGTATGAAATAAAATTACGTGTTGTTATAATATTGTTAAATATTGATTTTCTATTTTTTAAAACTCTGCATATCCACAATACCCCCATTTCATAAGTTTAGCAGTTCAAGGGTTAAGGTTTTTATAAAATATCATCTGTATGGCCAATGTGTAATGAGAAAATGTTTCACATTACAGTACCTATTGACATGAATAGCGACATTAATGCTAACTTGCTTAATTTAGGGTATTGGATGCCTGTGTCATTCCAAAAATTAAAAATTCCCAATTCTTCCTTTAAAGGCAATTTCTTTAATAAATAGGTGGAGTTTACGTGTTTAAATAGCAGTTAATATTGATAGAAGCAAAAATTAACTCAGTGGTTCTCGTGAGCACATTTTATTGTATAGAGTAACATTAGACTGTGCGAAAGTACAAGTAAACAAAATTTAGAACCCAAAACTTGAATATTTTGCAGTGAAGGCTATAAAAATTTAAACATTTTTTAAAAATTGATCCAAACTTGAAGAAAAATTGCTTGGGAGATAAGCCTCTGAAAAACATCCTGTATAATCCGAGAAATTTAGACCCTACATATTCACCAATATAAGGTGAGATTAAAATTTAAAATGTTTATAATTTTTCTTTATAACATGATTTTTAACCCTATCAAATAAGTTTTTAATTTTGTAGCTGTACATCTAGTGGCATATGGAGATTTATGAAATGTAAGGGGAGGAGTGTTGTCAGGGAGAAGCAGTGGCACCAATTTGTTTGTTTGTATGGAATTTCTGGCTAATCAACCTCTTGGATTATTGTAGCCACTAATCCTTCCACACCGAACATATACACAAGGGAGGAGGGAAACCTGGTGCCGGCATTATCCTACTCTTTATGAAGAGCACCAAGGAGGCTAACTGCTTAATGTCCCTTCTAAAGGATGAAGCACTGACTTGCATGGTCTCCTCAAAACACAATGGGAACGGGACAATCCCAGGTTGAAAAATCCAACCTCCACCAGATTCGAACCTGGGACCGCTGCATGGAATGTCAATGCTCTATCTACTATGCCACCCCCACCCTGCAGTGGCAGCTGATTTGCTGTGGAGAGTATAAGAGCAGGAGAACAGCCTCAAGAGGGACAGCTCCGTCATTACATTTCTACCGTACATAACTCCTTCGTACTAATTTTTAAGGATAGCATATTTTGTATACATTATAAGACTTAAAGTATGTCTTTCAGGAATCATTCCCCTGACCCCCAATTCCCTGTAAGCCATGGCTCTCTCCAACTGTAGTCAAGCCAGGAATGTATCCCCATGGTTGGCGAGGACTGTTGTATATGACTGAGGCTAAATCATTTATTCAATACTTATATTGGCTTTAATAGCTTTAAAGTCATCGCGGATATGTAGCTCTTTGTGTTCCCAAATTTCATAGTTTAGCATTATAAAATACTACAAATACATTCGAATGGAATATTAAATTGATCACGTGTATTTGTGCGGCAAAAATAATGCTTGTACATATTAGAATATACCCAATCTGATGTGAGTCCAACAATAGTTGTTGCTATGGCAACACTCTCGTAATGAGTGATAAAAACTGCAATTGCCAGTAATTATGCAAAATTCTAAGAAATACAATTGATAAGCAAAATTCTATGATAAAAATTAGGATCTTCATTCCTTTCCTCAGAGAATAGTACAAAACTCTCTCTGATATTACAATTCTAAGATATTTTAATGTGCAAGAGAAAATTACCCTGCACGATGGATTTCAGATTTTCCATGTAAATCAAATGGGAAGGATAGTTTCTCGAATCGAACCCGAGACTTCAATCTTTGCAAAAAAGACTATCCTCGGGAACTCGGCCCATGTAGAAAGAGATTTCCACCAAGTTTCCTGAAAATTGGTCTATTGGTTCAAAAGATAATAGGGGGGATAGACAGACACAAAGACAAAACTATAAGCCTATTTCCATTCTGGAAAGTAGGCTAAAAATCACCGAATAGGAAGCTGAAAATCTTACTGCATCTTATACATGGTTGAGTCTCATATGCAGATATTTATAGTAACTATTTCTGAGTTGGTCATTATGTCATGATGCATTTGAAATGCATCTAAAATTAGCTTGATAACTACAAGATGTGCATGATGAAGCACAAATGCTAATGAAAGAATTTCGTTGTTTACATACTTTTCCTGAACATCAATTTTGTGTCTCAAGTGTTACAATCAATGCATATAGGATTTACAAAAATAAAGTTTCAAGTCTGATCAAATGTAATGAAAAATAATATGTTAAGCATACCTATTATAAGGGAACTTAATGCTATTATACTTGTTATTCAACAGGAATTTACTAGGCAGTTTTTATCACAGTATTTCCACTTATTTGTTTTTCACCAAGAAATTTTTTAATTCTGGAGGTGGTGCCACTCTTGATATTACTGTAAAGATTATTTAAACCCATGAAGAAGTCTTAAGAGTGTCTCCATTTTATACTATCTAATTACAACGAAATTTGAGCTAAGTTTTAAGTATGAATTAAGTTAAATATTTCACTTACGTTTCCTATATTGAAAATCACGATATACTTTTTGTGGGGCAACTAGTAGATGCAACATCTGCCAAGTGGCAGACTCAAAGTCCATCTGCTGGAATTTGAAGAGACGACGAAGGTATTTGTATCTTTTGGCTGCAGCAGACATGCAGTCTTGACTGTGAAGAAACAAAGCGTAGTTGAACGATGCCATAATTCGAATAACAAAATTTGAGATTTAACTTGATAAGAATTAATAACATTGGATCTTGTGGATTATCCCCCCCATTCTTTGAAATAACAATTTCAACCCAATCCAATGTCAATTGTGTTATTGTATTGCTGTCATTGGGCTGGGTTTGGGTTGAAATTGTTGTTTTGAAGAACGGGGCAGATAACCCACAAGATCCAAAACATTACTTAAGGTAATAAACATAATTTGAAAACTCAAAGATAATGCACAAGATAAAATAAAAAATAATGGCATTAATAGAAATATTTTCCACTAAAAATTATTTCCTATGATGCTTTCAGTATAATATCTAAAACTCCTTTAGATAATACAACTATCAACAATATAATTACATTTGATTTCAACCGACAGTTACAAAATTGCCATGAATGTTTACTCAACTATTATGATAAATGAAAATTATCTCCGTTTATATAGGTTCAGTAAACAATGGTCTTATTTTTAGACACACTATACCCATTGCTAGTATGGTCTCATTTTCCCTTGCTCACTAAATAAAAATCTTGTGACTAACTAATTAAGCAGTTTATTATAATAACAAAAGATTTGCAATATAGGAAGGTTAGATACCTAATACATATACTACTAAACATTAATTGCCATGAAATAATATGTTGATTTAATCAAAGCTTAATAGCTTAATTTTTCAATAATTTTGATTACCGGTAGGTTGCTGGTGGGGGAAGATACGAAGCTCTTCTAAATTGACTGTTTAAAGATGATGGGCTCCGACTTGAAGGAGGAGACACCGACATTGGTGGCGATAACTATCAGCAGGTGTCATCCAAAATGTTATCTTGTTTAGAAAAGACGATGAAATGTTATTTAACGGCACTGTATTACATGGAACACTTCCAATCATTTTTTAATTCAGAGAGAAGTTCACTGATGAATTCATGCAATACCTGTTTACGCTATTCGCCATAATATGACTACCAAATTCTTAAAAGTTAGATAGTTCCAATATTTCAATTGTCACTTAGTAAACTCGAAGAAAATTCGATAAACACGACTTTCTGCAAGAATTCAAGATTTTAACAGTCTATGACGGAACACAACACTAGACATCACGCATTTACGCTGTGACAGTACACATCAAACTTGTAGACTTTTCATCTTCAGAGATTCCAATGAAGCAAAGATAAAAGGATGTGACGTCACTATACGGCGCAGAAGAGCGATGCCTTGGTAACAGCAATACAAAACAGGTCACAATATAAAAATCAATTTTTATAAACGACTTTCATATAGATAATACCTATATGTACAACTTCCATATGGTGAAATGTGCTTTCCGTAATTTCGCTAAATCAGCAACAATGTACAAACATACGTTTTTCATAACATAAAATGTAAAATTTTTGTGTTCAAAACAAAATTGTACATCATTCATTCATTCTTTTAGGCGTTCTTCAGTTCAAGTCCCAAGGCCGTATGATGTTTCAGTCATTTTTAAATGCAAATCAAAATTACGCTGTGCCTATTATGTAATTTAAAAGGAAAAACGAAACGGTCCTGGAATCGAACTCGGGCCGTTATGTTACACGGAGTTTACCCGAAAGCCTCTTTAGTTATCAATCTCTTAAAATATGAAATAATGTTTAAAATGGATCCAGCAGCTTTCGATATAATCGACATATTTGAATTGAATAATATATACCAAACCGAATTTATCCTTTATACAAACAATTTCAGAATTGGTTGCTACATAAGAGCAAATAAAATAAAGTGTAGGTATTGATTTTGACTCGAAACATTTGCCGCTTACCTAAAATGAGAAATTTTTACGTAACAACGAATTACACAAATCATTATCTAGAAAATTATTCAAACCTAACAGTAGAAATAATTATCTAATTTTACATATCTACACCAACCGTGTAATGTCTATTATAAATGAGTCTACGATATAATTTTAAATCGAAGTAAAACGTTTCATTCCAATTTAGAAAATGCCAAAACAATATAAATTCTGAGCAGAATGTTAAAGATACTTATCTTAGGTTCTTTTATGGAATTATGATTTAAAATGTTACCAGATACCGCAAATTTAAGTTTAAAGGTGTTCCAAAAAATAATATCAATTTGGGTATATCACATAAAAGTTGAGGGTAACTAGTATTATTTTGTTCAATCTGTAATACGGTGTTATCCTGTACATTTTAAGTTTTCCTATTAAAATTATAAAGCAGGAAAATATATTCTGTATACACAAGTGCACATAAAGCACACCTATAACAGCAACACATATAAATTACACAATATAAGTTGTTTCAGTAATCTCAAAATCACGAAGTTCATTAGCTAAATATTCCAAATTGGAGTTAAATATGTTTTATCAGACAATGAAGAATTAAAATGTTCCATTGTAAAACAGAGACGGCATATTAAAAGTGAGAGGCCGAAGTTACCTACATAAATACTCATTCCGAAGAATTTTTAAAAAGTACGGCTTCCCGGGTTTAGGTTTCACGAGTTTACAGTCTTCTTAATTATTATTTCATAACTGCGGCATTCAGCCTTCTTTTGTTCTATATCGATTTGGCATGTTTTAGCCAATCATTCTGATAATTTTGAAAATATATTATCCAATCAGCTCCAATGCAATAACGTGGGAACTAATCAGCGGGAAAATTTAAATATTTAAATTACGAAAACAAACAGTGAATGCATGCGATTTATAATAATAATATATATAATAATTATATATATAATAATTATATATATAATTATAATTATTGTTTTCATGAATAAATCATTCACGACTCAAACTTTCTTTCACTTAAATCAGGGGTCGGCAACCTTTTCTGCATGGCGGGACACATTCGTAGTTGTGAATGCTACGGAGGACCGCATTGGAAGTCACGAGAGCTTCAGCGGGCCAGATGAGTGTCTACATCCGAAGTTATCCAGAGATTCTTTGGTCTCATATTAGTAAAAATCAGTCTAAATAATTCACTGGCGTTAAAATTTCTCCAGAAAAGGTTTCGAGACCATAATTTTACTTAAAAAACTACAGAGCAATTCATGACAGCGAACCAATTAACTTTCTTGGTATATTTGTTGACTCAAGTTTAAACTTGGAGGTGCATATGGATCACGCTGCTAAGAAAGTATCAAAAGGTTTTTTTATGATTAGGAAGCGCCGCACATGTGCACAGCCACCTAATGTATGGGGAACTTTTATTTTTATTAAATTATTTCTACTTCAAAAGAAGGCAGTAAGACTTATCTGTGGTGTTAATTTCAGAATGCATTTAAGCCACTTTTCACTAAGTTGAAGATTATGTTTCTTTCCTCAATATTTGTTTACCAATTTCTTATATAAGTATACTAAGAAATATTTGGGGGCCTTTGAGGATCATACCATGGTGTATAAATACAAAACTAGGAATAGGCACAACATTAGAACTGGCTACTGCAAGCTCAGCAAACTCCCAATAGCTTTGAGAGGATATCCTTCGAATTATACAATAGCTCAATAGCCTCTTAATATGAATGCCCTTACTTTAAACAAATTTAAAATTCTCCTTAAAACCATTCTTATTGAGAACTATCTATAATGCGTTGGTGATTTTTATGAGATTAGTTTTAGCTAATCTTAACTTTATATTTTAATATATACCAACATTTTGTACATCGTATAATGTCTTAAGCAAATAAATATTATTATTATGTTAAATTTCACCAATCACGTTTTGATCACGACTTCGCCGGCCGCATAAAGCGCTATCTAGAGACGCACCCGGCCCGCGGGCTGTAAGTTGCCGACCCCTGATTTAAATCTTACTTCGTGGGTTTTCAGATTAACAGTTGTCAGATATAGATCAATATCGTAACCACAGTAAATCTTCATTAGAGAATTATCGAGCTCTTTTTATGGCGGAGAACATAATCCAGAATAAGCACTCAAGCATAAAAATATTTAAAAATAAGTATCTGTCTCAGGTATCACAAATATACAAAACAAACTTGTAATGGTTATAGGCACTTAATTTGTAATTTTTTTATATACTTGAGTGCTTCTTCTGGAATATATTTTCCGCTATACGACTAGCTATATAGTTATTGGGAATTGTCTGCCACTCGCATTTACTAATTCATGATGTGATTCAAGTATTAAACTTTCTTTCTTTGGCAAATATTAGAATTTCCTTGAATTAAAAATGTATCGAATTAGTGTCTCTATACACTAAAAAGTACATATTAACCTCAGCCTTAAATGCAAACTGAATTAGGACACTTTAAGTCCACGGTGCAAGATTGAATGGCTCTGAGCGCGAGTGCTGCACTCTGAACGGGCGAAAGAGCAGCGCTTGAACCAAGTCCCGCGCTAAGGTAGTATGCCTATAATCAGGGTTGTAGTGGAGGCTATACGTAGGTATACGCCGTATACCCTCTGCTTTTTTCGAATGGATTCGGGTATATCCTCTGCTATAAGACCCTCCTTCAAAGTTTTATTTCCGTATACGGTATACCCTCTGCTTTTTTTGCGACTGCAGCACTGCCTATAATCAGTAACGGATTTGAAATAAGGCCAAAGTAATGGCTTAGGGGCGGCGAGACATCTGGGCGGCAAAAAAACAAGATTTCAGGGCGAGAATAAAAATTAATATTACGCAGAATTTTGATGAATTAAACTCTTATAATCCGCTGACGGACGGACCGACGGACAGACAAACCATATACATGGACGATTATTTTAGGAAAAAAAGCGCCAAAAAGGGTGCGGAAAAATAATTTGGCTTAGGGGCGGGAAAATTCCAAATCCACCACTGCCTATAATGTATTTTCAAAAATACACTCATTTTATTATTACACAAATAAACACTACCGATGTATGTTTACATTTATTGAATGCTTTCCTTATAACCAAATTTATTCGTGGTTCAAATTATATACGGCCGATATCCTAATCAAGGGGCAGGGAATAAACAGGTAATGAAATCGTAACAGCAAATGAAACTACTTCGTTCATCTCTAAAGCCTCCGTCTAACCGTGGAAGTTTTCATAAAAACTTGAAAGTTTTTTTTTACAAATATACTCTATTCGGAAAGGAAACTCATAAACTCTACAAGGGAATCTATGTATTAAGTTTTTTAAATAATAAAAATCATCCTTAGGTTGTGCTGCCATCTGGTAGAGAATACGAAACTCAGTAGTATCCATAGTAAAACTTGGAAATGAACAAAAAACATCAGTGTAGTTTATGTAGAAATCCGTCTAAATTTCGATTATTTGACTTATTTTACATGTTATTTTAATTTTTCAATTCAACAGAGATAAAATTAAAACTGCTGTCTCAAAACTTCTTTAAACTTAAAAAGATTTATAATTCATTTATTACGCTACAAAATGAACCTTTTCTACATTTTTTAGTCCCCTATGTTCTTTAGGAGAGAATCAATCGAATCTAAAGCATATATTCTAAATAAGCGGTCTCCAACATTATCACCTACAGGAGTTGGTTCAAAAGGTACATCAGACGTGGTCAACCCAAGGGACATGTCCTTTCCGTGAGTGGCACGCCACATTCTCTGGGAAGAGCAATAATTAATGATGCTGTTGATGATGTTTGTCATTGCATCCGCTGATGGAACTTTTATAAACGAAAAAGAATTCTTGGCAGAATGCCTAGTTCAAAAAACGTTCGATTTTCAATCAAAATGCGAATTTGAAATTATGTGGAAATTATTGCTGCGGCATTAGGTTAATTTCTACTTTCAAGACTTATTCAAGCAGCTTTACATCAACAAATAATTGCGCCTTTCGTTACAATAAAATAGATTAACATAAATAACTTCCGCAACAAAATAACAGAAAAATCTGAAGGGGCCACCACATGACTTTCTCCATACCTGTAATATATCTAAAAATTACAAATAGGTTAAATGATATTAAATATTTTAAGGAACTGCGAGAAAAATTTAAAGACTTGACAAAGAACAGAAATAAACTCAAACCGTAGCCTTCTGATATTGGATATATCCACGAAGCTCCAACAATTAAGAAAAGAAAAAGGAGCGTCGCTAAGGCGTAACTAAGCGTCAATTGTTAACAATAATCGTCGGTAGGTAGCGTGGTGGTGGCAGCTAAAAATATAAGATAACTCTTAAACAATGCATTATATGGGAAAATGTTTCAAACAAAGGTTGTAGAAAATTTAATTTACAACAACATTTATTCTGATACATTTTTACAATCATCAAATATTAAAGATAATATTTTAAAATAACGGATGTCACAAGAGTAAATACCCACGTTCGGTTGACTGATTTTTACCAAAAACTAATCATTTTTTTTGACTTGTATAAAAATGTTAAATATAAACTTTCGCGTTGACCTGATTATTATTTTTTGAGTTAGAGCACCCACAAGAAAGCTATCACACAAAACCATCCAGAAAATGGCCAAAACGTGTTCAAGGGACCTCAAAACGTGTATTTCCGTTGAAATCTCGAAATCGATACGTATGGAGAAAGTAAATATTCCAAATAGCTTAAATGATTATAAATATTTGAAGAAACTGCGAGAAAAATTCAAAAGACCTTACAATGAACAGAAATAAATTCAAACTGTAGCATTCTGATATTGAATATAGCCCGAAGCTCCAACAATTAAGAAAATAAAAAGGTTTATATAGTGTTTACAATAGTCGCCGGTAGGTGGTGTGGCGGTGGCAGCTAAATAATTTAGTTTTTAAAATATTTCTTTAACAATGCATTATATGGGAAAATGTTTCGAACAAACATTGTAGAAATTAAATTTCCTACAACTTTTATTCCGGTATGTTTTTACATTTATCAAATATTAAAGGAAATATTTAAAAAAATAAGTGACAAGAGTAAAGGCCCACTTCCTGGTGGCCGATGATTACCAAAAACTAATCAGCACTTTTTCCTTTAACAAAAATGTCAAATATATAATTTCGCGTTGACATGATTAATAGTTTTTGAGCTAGAGCACCACAAAATCCAGGTCAGACACCCACAGACAACATCGAGACAATAGTCAAAACGTGTTCAGGGGACCTTAAAACATGCATTTCCGTTGAAATCTCGAATTCGATTTTTTCATAAAAACAATACTTTATACTTCGTATATGGAGAAAGTAAAAACGTCTTAATACAATGCTACAGATGGAATATTTCACACATAATTAGGATTCCCAGACACTTCCATTCAAAAGGTAGCACATTTTTACTTTCTCCATATGCGTAGTATAGAGGAAAGTATTGTTTTCATGAAAAAATCGACTTCGAGATTTCAACGGAAATATACGTTTTGAGGTCCCCTGAGCACGTTTTGCCAAAGCGGGCCCATATTCTTTTCGTGAGGTCCTTCTATTATTTCCGGGACTTCAATTTTGTTTTGACGGGGGGGGACCACACATTTTTTGGTACACCACTGATTTTTACACATTTTTTGAGAAAAGTAGGATATTTTTACAAAAAGTAGTAACATAAATTTACAAACTTAATTTATGATATCACAAAACAGTAATTACATATATATTGTACTTGAAGATAGTTGTTTAAGCAATTTATTGTCTTTTAGCAACTTCTCATACATCTCACTGCAAGTCAAGTCATAATTATATTTAACTTGCAGCAAACTTTTAACTGTTTCAATTTTGTTTGTTTCAATCGGCAGTCCATTGTTTCTTATACAATGATGAAACTGCTCAAAATTATCACTCGATGTTGGAATCGCAAAAATTATATGCACTAAGGTCTTTAGATCTACAAAATGATCATTTTTACTTTCTCCATATAGGGTAAAGTAATTCATGAAAAAAATTGACTTCGAGATTTCAACGGAAATACACGTTTTGAGGTCTCCTGAACACGTTTTGACCATTTTCTCGATAATGTCTGTGTGTGTGTGATAGCTTTTTGTGGGTGATCTAACTCAAAAACTATTAATCAGGTCAACGCGAAATTTTATATTTAACATTTTTATAAAAGTCAGAAGAATTGATTAGTTTTTCGTAAAAATCGGTCGACCGGGAGTGGGTGTTTATTCTTGTCACTTTTCCGTTATTTTGAAGTATTTGCTTTAATATTTGATAAATGTAAAAATGCACTAGAAAAAACGTTGTAGGAAATTTAAATTTCTACAACATTTGTTTGAAACATATTTCCATATAACGCAATGTTTAAGAGATATCTTACATTTTTAGCTGCCACCACCACGCCACCTACCGACGGCTATTGTTAAGAATTGACGCTTAGTTACGACTTAGTAACGCTCCTTTTTCTTTTATTAATTGTTGGAGATTTGTGGCTAAATCCAATATCAGAAGTCTATGATTTGAGTTTATTTCTGTTTTTTGTCAAGTCTAAAATTCTCTCGCAGTTTCTTAATATATTTATTATTATCTAACCTATTTGGAATTTTTAAAAATATTACAGACATGGAGAAAGTCATGTGGTGGCCACATCAGATTTTAAAATAAATTGACCCACTTATTATCAATTGGCAATGTATTGAATTCATTTGAGGCATTTCAAAGGAATGAAATCTATTCTGTCGTTTCACCAAAAAAAAGGATCATTGGCAATGATTTCTGGGATTAAAAATTCTGACAATTTTGCGGAATTCCTCGTATTGAATATCTTTAGTAGGTACTTTTAAGCATTAATCTTTTAGTAGACGAAGGATAGTCATTACTTCTAAACCACTTAGGTACGTATATAATCAACCACCGTAGAAAAATGGAATAAATTGTTTTTGTAACTGAACGGTTGTATTGGAATCTTTTAGCGTCCTGAACCAAGCAGATTTTTGATATCCTTTCATTGATTTTTCGTTCATGTGTTATAACCGAGTCCAGCATTTCTCCAAAATCAATAACGTTTGTTGAAAAAGGGCTAATGAGCTTTGGAGAAAGTAAAAATAAATTTCACTTGTGTCATCGGTAAACAAATTTTCCAAAATTTTTGGAATATCATTATTCGATAATGCCAACAACTGCTGAAGGACAAGTTTGGAGGGGTGGAGAAAGATGGAAATTCTGAACAGTTTCTACTGTTCTCCAAAATATCCCAATACTAGTACTAAAGTAATCGAAGGTAGTACAGAAGCCGAAAAAGTAGTACTGTACTACCAAAAGTAGTACATCTGAGAACCCTACACATAATACGCATCTTAGCGTAACAGAGTGGAAATACAATAAGCTATCATTAGCCGCGATTTTGTCAAGCGCCGTGCAAATATTGTGCCTGGTTTTGCCAACCGCGGTATCCATTCCTGAGTATTCGCGGATCTCCAAGCGACCCTATCTAGTTAACTAATTTTACTAATATTAAAATGCATGGTATTGAATAAACTACCTACTAACTAGTCTTTACTAGAAGGAGAGACATAGGAAAGAGAATTCTCAGCTCCCGATAAGACCACGAGTTCGTAAACAAATATTATCTGTGAAATATAATGCCTTGTTTTGAAATAACGTAATCAACGTGTCGCGATATTTTGACTTTACACCGCGAACTGTATTTTATTTTTGCCTATGAAATTATTTGACATAGCATAATCATCATCATCATAGGTAGTCTGTCCGTAGACAGGTCCGTGATTATTCATGGTTAAACCTGGTTCTCCATATACTCCTATTTTCCGCTGTCCTCTTCATATCTTGATAACTCTCTTTCCCTTTCAAATCGTCTATCAGCTGAAACCTTTTCCTGCCTCTTTCCCTTTTCCCATCTAGTTTTCCTTCTAACACGTCTTTAATCATACTCTCTCTCCTCAGGTAATGTCCAACCCAGTTAGCCTTCCTCTTTCTAATAGTCTGTATAATCATTCGCTTCTCTCCTATTCTTCGTAGCACTTCATCGTTTTTCATCCTATCTGTCCATTTTATCTTCAGCATTCTCCTCCAAGTCCACATTTCAAAGCTTTCCAAGTATTTGATGTCATTTTTCCTTAGCGTCCATGTTTCTGCCCCATACAATGCTATACTCCATACGTAGCATTTTATCAACTTCTTGCGGATATCTTCCCTTATATTCCCTGTAAGTAGTTGTTTCTTTCTCCTGAAAGCCGCTTTTGCTTTTCCTATTCTAGTTTTGATCTCATCCGTACATTTTGCCTCTCGTGTTATGATACTTCCAAGGTATTTATATTCTGAAACTTGTTCTAATGGCTTTCCCCCAATAGTTATGTTCAGATTCTCTTCTTTACCCGATATTCGAATGACCTTGGATTTTTCTGTATTTATTTCCATACCGTATTTTCTACCTGTTATCACTAGTCTATTTATCATTTTTTGTAGCTCCTCTTCCTTTCTTGCTAGAAGTACTTGATCATCTGCGTATTTTACTGTTCTTAAAATCCTTCCTCCAATTTTGAAATCCCCTGTGCCTTCTAAAGCTTCTTGCATTAGACTTTCTCCATATATATTGAATAGGGTTGGCGATAGGCAGCAGCCTTGTCTTACTCCTCTACCGATATTTATTCCGCAGGTGTCCACATTCTCAAACCTGACCTTTACAACTTGATTCTCATATAGATTCCTAATCAGTCTCCTGTCTTTCCAGTCTACACCTATATCCTTTAATATCTTCATCAACTTGACCCAATTTACTCTATCAAAGGCCTTCTGCCAGTCTACGAAACATGCGCAGATATCTTGACAGTATTCTATTGCCCTTTCTGATATGATTCTAACTACTCCTATAGCATCTCTAGTTCCTCGTCCTTTTCTGAAACCGAATTGATCTTCCCCTATTAATTCTTCTGCTTTTTTCTCCAGCCTTTTATTAAGAATCCTCGTGATGATCTTCGATGTGTGTGACAGAAGGCTTATAGTTCTGTAATCTTTACACTGCATTGCTTTTGGCTTCTTCTTTAGAGGGATCATTGTTACTTCTAGGAAATCCTGAGGCCACTCTCCCGTGTCGTAAATCTTATTAATTAATTTCGTGATCGCTTTTAGTCCTTCTGATCCTATGACTTTAAGTATCTCAGCCGGTATTCCATCGCTGCCAGTGGCTTTCCCCTTCTTTAGTTCCACTATCGCCTTTTCTACTTCGCTCTCCATAATACTTGGTCCCAAGTTGTCTTCTTCAATGTTTTCCTCATTTTCCAGTTCTATTTTTGCCGCTCCTGCCTGTTTGCTGTATAATTCCTTAATGTATTCTTCCCATACCTGTGCTACATCCTTTGTTTCTGAGACTATCTTCCCATCTGTATTCATAATTCCCATACCATTAATTCCATTAGATTTCTTATCTTCTAACTCGAGTGCTCTAGCGTACATCATATCGTACCGTCCTAACTTCTCCATCTGTTCTATTTCATCACATTTTCCTTTTATCCAATTTTCTCTAGCTTTATCTGTTACCCTTCTCAACTCTTTGTTTATACGCCTATAGTTGGCTCTACCTTCTTCACTGTTTACGTTTTTCCATTTTCGTCTCTCATCCATTTTCTCCAGCATTTCCTTCGTGATCCATGCTTTTCTGATTTTCTTCTCTAGTTTTCCAATCTCTTTATCCAAGGTATCCTTGATACTGGTTTTAATTTCATTCCATTCTATATCGACGGTCTTCGGTTTGTTTTCCAACTTTCTTAGGTTATCTTCCAACTTCATGCTGACTACATCCTGCCTTTCTTTCAGTTTTTCTAGGTCCCAGGTCTGTCTTTCTCTTCTCGTTTTTCTTATTTGTTTGAGCTTTGTATTCACGTCAAGTATTAGAAGGCTGTGATCTGAATCAATGTCTGCTCCTTGCAATGCCTTGGCGTTCTTTATGCTGTTCCTGAATCTTTGTTTTACAAGGATGTAATCTATTTGGCATCTCATTCTATCTCCTGGGCTTTTCCATGTGTATAACCTTCGTTTATGGTTTTTGAACCATGTATTAGTCACTACAAGGTCATTATTGATGCAGAATTCTACGAGTTTCTCCCCTCCTCGATTTCTCTTCCCAAGTCCGTATTGCCCGACAACATTTTCTTCCTGTCCTTCTCCGACTATGCTGTTCCAATCTCCCATTATTATGCAGTTTACCTTTCCTCTTCCGTCTTCTTCGTAGATTTCATTAATTTGCTCATAGATTTCATCTATTTCTTCATCGTCATGAGCTGACTTTGGCATATATACCTGGATTATCAGCATGTCCACTGGGACTGCTTCTAGCTTTATTGCCATCAGTCTATCGTTCGTTGCTATTATCTTGGTCACGCTTTTCATCATATCTTTCCTAAGTACCAGAGCTACTCCCCTTTCCCCACTATTTCCTCCAGAATAAACTACCGTGAATTCTTCCGAGTCGAACTGTCCTTCTCCCTCCCATCTAGTTTCGCTTAGCCCTATAATGTCCACTCTATTTCTTCTCATTTCTTCTTTCAAGTTCTCTAGCTTTCCTGCCTTCTCATAGTTCTTACGTTCCAAGTCCCTATTCGTAATTTACTTTCGACAAATGTTTTCCTCAAGGCAGTCCCCGCCCGGAGATCCGATTGGGGGACTATTTTACCTCCGGATTGTTTTACCTCGAGAGAACTCATATTGTCCAACCATATAATCTTTACTAGGGATTGTAATGTGGTAGTTTCCCTCTTGCTTTCCACATCGCAGTACTGTAGCCGTTCAAATCGTCCTGATCACGCCTACAGCTGTATTGGATATAGACCCAACCAACATCATTTGTTTTCGGCTCTATACCATACTGACAGTACTGCTGCCTACTGCCAGGCACTGATGATAGTTGTTTTTTTTTTTAAATAAAACCTCCATTCGAGGGGTTTGAACCCCCGAACTTTGCAATAGAAAGCCGACACGCTAACCACTACACCACCAGTGCAATATAATATAATAATATAAAAAACCTTTTCGGGGCATTCAGGATCTCAAGCTGAAAAATGGATATCAAACGAAATGAACAAGGCAAACATTCTAATTTACAAGAAATGAGATAAAGAAGATTCGAAGACATGTATACATACGTACTCGTTTTCCCTCTAAAGATCTTCAAAGTGGATGTTGAAAAATGTAGTGTGTTGCAGATCACTATTCCTCTCTAAAATTACCGTATTTCCTTGATTCTAAGACGCCATCAATTGATTTAGTAATAGCTTTTCGAAAAAAAAATACTACAGTTAATGTCTATAAATGTATATGTTTAAACAAAAATAATTATTTTTATTAATCAACAATACCACATATTCAATTTAACAATCATTCATCTATGCAACTACCTATTCACTTTCTTCTTCACTCGCGCATTCGGTGTCCTTCACGAATCGGGACTGTATTGTAGTTACGTTTGTGTTCTTTCCTTTGTCGTAGATAATCAATTTCCAACCGCATACAAAACGCTGTATGCACATGTAAGGAAGGTCAACGTATTTTCGTAATCATAGCAGATCGTATTTACTTCAGTTACAACGAAGATTGTTTTCGTTTACAACAATTAGGTGTCCATGCATGAATTTTCAAGTTCAAAGCGAATTACGACTTTATTGTTTGATTTTTTTGGAAACGGTTTCTCCTACGATAGAAAAGTATCTGATAAGATATATTATTTTTAGCTAGTTCCAGCGCTGTAACTAGATATTTTAGCATCCGGGGCAAACTACCAAATATGCTCCCCCTCCATAAAAAATTCTCTAATACCTATATGGATTTAGGGTGAATAATTAATAAATAAACTATAAATGATATAATTTCTTACTATAAATGTACATAATTTAAATACGTAATAATAAATATAATTACATTCATAATTACACACATATATAATTTAAATACAGAAAGTATAAATATTTTAATATTAAAGAGTTATTCTATGTGATTTTAATGGAGCAAACTCATCAATAGCATCATCGAAATTTATAGTTTCTGCTATGCGTAATGTCTGGAACAAGTATAGTAGTGAAGTCTCCCCTGTCCTTTTGACATGCTCAACTTGCCTTTAACAGTTTTTGAGCCCCATCTTTAGTTACGCCCGGGGCAGACGCCCCGCTTGCCCCGCCCTAGTTAACGTCGCTGGCTAGTTCTACAAAAGTTATTTGAAGACATATTCGGTATGATTAAAATTTTACGAGAGACGAGGAAAAGTTCGTTTTTTGTTTACGATAAAGTAGCACCCCTGATTGGATAGTGTGAACCATTTACGCAATTTTCTTATTGTCTTTGGCCTTAAGTCTCTAATGCCCAATTTCACGAAAATCCGTTCCGTAGTAGACGAGAATGAACATGCCTACGGAGAGACGACCGAATAGAACGAAGATAATAGGTGCTTACGTTAGATACGAAACGGGCTAAAAATTATGTATCATTTTCCTAAACTTAAATATAATATTTGAAAATACCAAAAAGCTTCTGAGAGAATTTAATGTGTACTTGGTGGCAAAATTAAACGTTAGAATCTCTCCGAGATTTTAAACGACATTAATGTAAGACGTAGGCGGGGAAATCAAGTATGAAAATGTGTAGTCTCCATGTCGGAATATAAAGTTGCCAAATGCGTTCTTTGAGATCGAGAAATTTTAGTAAAACTCCCCAATACCAAATATCATCAAAATACGTCCTGCGGTTTCCGAGTTGAAACAGGTACAATGTGAGCTACATGTAGATCTTCGTGTAAATTGGTCGTAATTATCGTCTGATTTTTACAAAAATTGGAATGTCGACAAATTTTAGTAGAACTTCCCAATACCAAATTTCATCAAAATACGTCCAGCGGTTCGAGAGTTGAAACAATGGCACGTTGTAAAATACACGTAGGTCTTCATGTAAAGTGGTCGTTAAACGTGGTCCGATTTTAACCAACATTGGAATCGGTCGACAAATTTTAGTAAAACTCCCCAATACCAAATTTCATTAAATAGATACAGCAATTCTCGAGTTGTAAAATTTTTAATATTTTTTTGGAATGAACAAAAGATCGAAAATCGTATTGTTACGTAAATTCGTAAATTTACTTTTCTTTAAATTAATGGTAAACCTTACATTTGACGGGAAAAATTATTTGACAAAAATGCGTATTTAATTATTTCATTTAACTTTTGTTCTCAATATTTTTGTCTCAGATGATTATTTTCGACACAAAATTTACGCTAAAACACGCCAAAATGAATGAGGAATCTTATCAACGAAAATATACTGCTAGTTCAGAGTAATTCAGCTTTAGATACTAGTAGGAGTGAAACTGTTGATCATCAACGAGGTTTTCAATGGCCTTTTCATAGGGAAAACAATTTTCAGAATAATCTTAAATGAATAAAGATAAAAAGTTTTTAAGTAACTAAAACCTTACTAACAATAATAATTACGATAAATAAAAATATAATTATTAGCAGAAATATCCCTTCAAAAACGTAGGAATGGTCGTATCAATACTAATCCACATTAAAATAAAGAGACTTATATTACACCACGAACAATGACAATAGTTTGTTAAATCTCGTTGCTATAATGGACGCTTGTAATTTGTTCAGATTCGCTTCTACAATATAAATACAGAAAAATAAAGCTAAGGTTACATAGTACAAATAATGTGATAACCGTTGTCAAAATAATGAAATTATAAACAACTAATAAGAAAACATTATATATATATATATATATATATATATATATATATATATATATATATATGTATGTATGTATAGTATTAGTGACATTTTTCATATTATGTTTTCATATATATCATATATATATATATATATATATACATATATATATATATACATATATCTTCCCACGCAATTCAAATTAACATTTATCGTAGCATCAACGCGTAGATCTAGTGGCCGAGGTGACTAAATCAATCGTCTTACGCGATGATTATCTCAAATGAGGTGGTTCCAACCTTGGATTCGGATTTTTTTTTAGATTAGATGGAATGGAAACATATATATATATATATACACACACACACCAGCTGAAAGTAACCGGCGATGCCCGGGATACGCCAGACGTATTCGGCGAATAAAATTGTGACATGGTAACACAATCATTTAAACAAGTAAACAAGTAAAAATCCTATTATATACAGACAGACCAACAGACACACAGAAAATAGTCAAAACGTGTTCAGGGGACCTCAAAAGGTGTATTTCCGTTGAAATCTCGAATTCGAATTTTTTCATGAAAACAATACATTCTCTATACTACGTATATGGAGAAAGTAAAAACTAATTCTGAGATATTTCTGATACCTATGAATTGGGTCCATGAAGGTCCGGAGGGAACGGGAGCATATATGAGATTTCGAGTTCAACAATGCAATCGGTTGGCAAGGTGACTTCTTAAAAAAAGCTAAATTTTGTCAAAATATGATATTAAAACGTTTAATTCGAGAGATTTCGATTCGAAGACGATAAAAGACAATAAGAATAAGAAAATATTGTCATTTTTCTTTAATACAGTTCTAGTCCGTGGATCGAAGGTCAAATAAGTGAACTTTGATAAGCAAAAGAAAATAAGTTTGCATGTCGAAATATCGATTTTTCCATGCTATCTTATAGGAAATGGAAATCATTCTCAGATATCGAACCCGGGTCGATTTGGAAATTTGTTTTCGTAAATGGCTTTTACTTTAAGAATCAAACATTTTCACCAAATGTCAATCTTCTAGCTACTCAAAAAGTTTGTTAAAAATAGCTTTACAGTTCCGCTTTCGCACCCACCGACGACGACGACGTCATTTAAGGCGTTCTTTACCAGCAAAGCGGTAATAGCGGAACGCCTTATGAGAACGTCTGGTCCGTTCGTCCGTCGTAACTTTCATCTCCTAAACCGTTGGACGGATTTTAATTTAATTAGGTATGAGTGATCTTTATTAAAATTTATCGCCCAGTTATGATTTTCAACTGAATCCGTCAATTTGAACTTCCACTTTACATTATTACTTTAATAAACTTATACCCGTATCTCGTTTAATGGCATCCGTCAAGCAACAATGAAATATCAAACTTTTATTTCCCTAACTCTTATATGATCTGCGAGGTATAGATTAAAAAAATAATTCGGATAGAGAACAACATTTACTACAAGATGGTTCAGAGAGCACATAATTACCACTCATAGTATTGAAGATAAATATTCGATAAAATCCCGAGCTAAACATCGTATAATTTGTTTACATCGAACGCGAAGACGGTTATCTCAGCAAACAACAATTAAAAATCCATATATTTTTCTCTCATTCTCTTATATGATCCGCGAGGTATAGAGTAAAAAATTTATTTGGATAGAGAACATCATTTACTACAAGATAGTCTCCGAGACTATAGTTTCGGGGATAAAAATTTGAGAGCTAAAATTTTAAGAATCGCTCAATCTTTCGATACCGTTTCATACGTATTTCCCATAAGAACGCCTTTGAAATGTCTGTGTATTCCATTTATGGAGTATATTTTTCCATCTTGTTATGTATTACCTATAAAGCGAAGTTAATATAAAAGTTGGTAATAAGATTAAAACTTGCTCCGAATGACCGAAGATATTAATTAAATACAAATAAATCGACCGCAGTATTCATGTTATTTATATTTTTATCTATATTACTAAAATCCTATTTCCGGTTGCCTCTCTCTCTCTCTTTAACGCTCTATAACTCAGCCATTTTTAATCTCTGGGAATTTCAGTTCTCTTTTTTATAGAGTTATTCAACTAATATTATTAATATGTCATTTAAAACCAAACATACCTCCCTAAAAAATATATTCATTTCACTCACGTCACGTCAGGGTTTAAAAATACAAATAACTGGAAATGATAACATAGCAGAAAATCAAATAATTAAAAATTTAGTTTATAATGAAGTGTTAAATGAAAGGTCATTTAAATGTATAATTTTTGTTAAATTGTTATTAGAAACCAAATGTACATTCCGTATAAAATACCGATGTTCATTAATCCCATATCCAAAACATATTCACTTGAAACTAATCTAAATCCAATAGATACATGGTACGAACAAAGAAACAGCGAGCAAAGGGGAGGAGTGTTGGCGAGCGTCAGCGAGCAGGGGGCTTTCCCCCTAGATTATATCCTATATATGTAAGAAGCAGCTATTTATAATGATATATAGTATATGCGTGTGTGCGTGCATCAGAGAGAGGTTTGGGAATTTTGGGTGTGGAGGAGGGACACGCCCTCCTTTCACTATGTAAAGTTTGGCTCACGTAACAAGGTTTCAAATTACCCAGCACTTTTTCAGAACGCATCCTGCGAGAAATGGCAGTGCCTGGTGTCTTCGTTTCATACAAATAATGAAAAGGAGTAATGTTTTTTTAATTAAAACGATACATAACGTTTTTAAATCATGACAGCATTATATGTAAACGTCGTTGGTTCAAATCAACGGGATTGTAAAGCCGTCTCTCAATTCCTTTTTAAAAGCATTATGTCAACGCTATTAAAATATAGATTATCAATTCCCATTTAAAATAATTGTACTCGATGCAAGAGCAGTTAATATTTAGTAGTGTTTTAATGTCCATTTTTATAACTAAACAACAATTCTTACGCCAATTTGGTTTACAATTAGATTTGAATTTTGTTTGCATAAAAATAAATCTTATTCTTTGAGCTACAGATCTGTTTATGTCCCGAGTTTCTATCTCGATTTTAACCAACTTAAAATACAATTTTATATAGTCTAGCACTGATATCCATGGTTTTTCTAATCGGAGGCAAGTCTGGAACACTAGAGTAGGAAAAATCTCACTAGAAATAAAACTTTTTGGGATGTCGGATTTTTTCCGGCGGTTGTATCAAAAAACTTTAATCGTGCCAAAATTTAGGTCTTTAGTTCTTATAGAAGCATCATTAAATTTATATCCTCCTATATCCTTGGTAAGAAGTAGATAGCTATTTGTAACAGATAAACATTCGCTTTGACGTACTGAGAAATTACCCTGGTATACTTTAAAATATATAAATATGTATATGCAGGGCAAGAAGCAGCAGCTTAAATTAAGATAAAATAATATAAACGACTCATTATTTTCAGTGTTAAAGGAAATGTAACCAAATTCTCCCTCTTAATTAAATATAAACTTGAAATACGCTTATTGTTAGATTTATAATTTCTATTCTATTACTTTTAAAAATACTAGTAGGAGAGAAAAGCGGGCTCTGGGCCCCCATCCCAACTTTTATTGCATTATTGCAGCCGCCATCTTGGATTTATGACGTCATATCCTGTCACGTGACCGACCTGTGGCGCCACCACTCGGAGAAAGTTGGAACTAAGAACAAATGCCGCTCGAAAAACGGTGTTGCCAGGCGAAGATCGATATATCGAACAGTTCAGTGTTGCCAAAAACTAGTGAATCGCAAAAGCGCACTCATGTTGAAAAATTGAATGGCGTAAATAAACACTGTGGCAGTTGATGACTGCTTTGCGAAATTGCATGGGGTGGCATCATTGTAGAGAAGAATACTGAACGAATACGAAATAAGTAACTTTTTATATTGTTGTCCGAATAGCTCAGTGGGTAGAGCTGTGACATTGAGAGTCAAAGATCCAGGGTTCAGAATCCCTTTTCGGACAATTTTTTTTCAGGTTTTACTCGAAATATGTCGACTTGCTTTTGTGTATATTTACACGGAAAGGTGAAACATTCAAGGGGTGAAATAAAAAACATTGGTATAGGTTAACTCAAGTATTTATTGACATTTGTTTACAATTTAAATCACATTCTGTTCTTTTAAATAATGGACACCCTCTCGAAAATTTGTCGTGCTCTTCTTTAGGATCGTCACCTTTTTCCCATGAATATATGCTCACACCACATTTACAGCATACGGTGACGTCCTCATAACCAGTAAAAATAAATCCTACATTAGCCATTTTGATAATATTTAAAAATAGACTTTTTTTGGGAAAATCGTTAAACGTTATAAATCTATCATGTTCCCTATCTAAATTAACATTGCTCTGAAACCATTTCCTTAGTAATTCACAATTGTTCGTTGCACAAATGACTTCACTATTTTTATGTTGAGGTAACATGCAATATCTACCCATTGATGGCAGTTGTTTAATCGAGGGGCATCTGAAAACTTGTAGATCGATGACTCGGTCTCCCAAAAGTGAGGAAAGGAATAACTTTTTGTAATCCCTTTACAAAGATTAAATGATAGTTTGAAATATATTTGTTTAAAACTCGTTGGAAAACCTCATGATGAACTTCCCCATCATCTAATGCAATTCTGTGATGATTATGAGCTAACCAAGTGTTTTCTCGTTTTAGTGACAAATCCTTTGGGCAGTCAAAAACCCACGATTGAGAGCAATTGCGATCGGTATGACAAATTGCGAGTTCTCCGACTACGTATTCATTACCGCTATTGAGATACGCTTGAAAATCCACTATACATTTACTCAATCGGAGGACTTTTAATGGAATACGGTTTACGGGAGTTTTACTTCCATCGCCAGGGACCGACTCCATAATTCACACTCACGGTTTGCAAGGTAATTAAACCCAACGCCAGGGACCAAATCGACCACATACACACACAGAGATGAGCAGTTTACACGGTTTTAACCCGATGCCAGTGACTGTCACCTCTTTCACATTAATCCGATAATTTTATCAGATAGCGAGCAATGCAAAAGAATTTCAAATCTCAAACGTTCGTAGTCGAGTTTGCTCCCTTCAGGCTTTTCCAAGTTGTCGACGTTTTCGATACCGATTACACCTGCCACTTCAATAAACTGTTCGTAAACATAGTCTACGTTTATCCGTTCGTTGTCTAGGTTGTCAAAAGCCAGTGCTATACATTTCACACATAGTAACAAATTATTCCATTCCTCAGCATTCAAGGTCACCGAGCATTGATCACCTTTAATGAGCACATGTTTTTTCCAAAATAATTCACTAAACTCACGGGAGATTTGAGCGGAATATTTTTTTGTCCCAAATTAAAATAATCAGATATTAATTTCTCTTGACTAACAAATTCACACCAATCGGTATAGTTTAGTTCAACGGATCCCTTGTTCACTTGAGTTAACTGTACGATCACTTCACAGAATCTCTCGGGATCGAAACCGATGCTGACAATTCTTGTTTTAGCAAAGTTCAAGAAAAACAAAGTTTCTAGTAGCAACTGGGTGGCATCACACACTTTCTTTTTTCTTCTTCTGCACAGTTTTTGGCTGTCTGTTAGATTTTGAAGTGGGTGATGTTTGCAGACTTGATGGAGGTGAGGGTCGCTTCTCGGGGGTTGCAGTTTCCAGACCGGATGGTGGTGGCCGTGAAGTTACCCGTCTGCGTTTAGGAAGGATGGGAGACTCTGCACTTGCTGGTTTCTGCATGACAACTGATGATAACTAGGTTGAATGCCTGGATATATGCTTTAGGAGGAGGCGGAAGGGAGTGAAGAGGTGGAACATTCGAGATTGGTCAAACAAGGATCTACATCGACCTTCAAGGTTAGGAATTTTAGCCAATGAGATAAGCAGTACGCATTTCTTAATGCGCAATCACTTTTGCGTAAGCGGTGGCACGGATTCAAGCAGGAAATGGAGGGGAAGAAAGGTCATCTGGTGAAGGGCAATCTGAATGTTCCCTCATGCTTATGAAAGTGCGTCCGGTGAGGTCAGAGAGAAAGCTACATTTTTCGTCGTCGATGATGATGATAGTTTCCAGGCAGGAGAGCAGCTCGGTGTAGGGAATGAATCCGTTTGCGAACGATGTCTCGTTACACAGGAGAACGTTGCTCGATTTCACCTTTCTGCCTCCACCGATCCATTTATTCGGACTTTGGAAGCTGCACCAAAAGACTCTCTCGGAATCCACCTCCACCGCAGCCAATTCTTTCACTCTTCGGTCCGAGCCCCACTCGAAGTCGATGATGAGCCGCATCTTGACAGTTTCGAGTCAGAATATCGAATGATGACTATCGCGGGTAGTGGTGCTATTTATTCTCGAACAGCAACTCTGCGACCGAGGATGGCAACGTCTTCCTTTCCTGGTACTCCCAAACTCTAGGTAAAAGAGTTGAGCAATTCGGCAGTCGTTGAATTGTGGGAGGGAAAATAGGTTAAGGTGAGGGTTTTACCAGTGGACTTGTAGAGTGCATAGAGACAACAGAATTCCCCGCAAACGTCCGAACGAAAGCTCTGAAGTTGAACTAAATTTCGAGCGAGAGAGAACGGTTCTAGAAATTTTTATATCGAATGGACGAGTGGTGGATAACCATACGAATCGAAATATTCTGCCTTTTGCTTATTTAAAATGTGCACCGCGATCCAATGGCTTCCCGGTCGAGTAGAAGCGTCTAAATTTATCACGTAGATTCCAGGCGAGGGTGAGGGTAAACTATCTGAAGGAAACACCCCACGAAACACTTTTCTCGTGCGTAGATCGCGACTAAGTAAGTTGAATATATCTAACGTGTTCATCGCTTATACAAAATTCGTGATGATGTTTCGACATTTATCTATTTCCAAAGAGGCGTCGTATTCCGCGTAAACGATGCACGTTATGGTTTTATCGAGCGGGTTTTCGAAGCCAGCTTCGATTCTCACGGTACCCCTATCCATCAAACCGACATATTCTTCGTTACCCGAACCGTCAGGTGTTAGATCGAAAGCTAAAATGAAATATCCATGTGCGAACATGCCCAAGGTTATTTGATTACCTTTATCACCGTGATGCACGCCGATTCCCGAAAACATAGAACGGTATGCTTGCGTCCAGCATTTTTGATTGGTGAAATTTGTGGAAATGCCTTGCGGTGGCGTTTGAGCACCGTTGACGATGAGAAAGAAACTAGCCAAAGAATAATGAGAGAACGCGAACGGATTTTTGTCCCTCCTTCCAACGTACGCATCGTTATCGACCATGCTGAAAACTATTTTGTTCGGAAGCTGTCCTGTTATGACGTTATCTACAGAAAAAGTTTGAGTTCCTCGAGGGACGGTGAACGTCTTAACTTCCACTCGCTTGAAAGGATATACCGCGTTGCTTTGCTCCAACGCTCTGGAATGAGCCAACAAAATTGAGGGGTTTATATCGTTATGCTCGACGTATAAAGTAGCATCTAGGATTTTCAGCACGGAAGTACCCGCAGCATTCTCCATGATGTAGAATCTCGGTTTTGCGAGCGTTAATTTAACTCCTACGTAGACCCCATTAATTAAAAGACGCTCTTGGTTAAATACGTCGACATGCAATTTACCGTAGAGCTCCACGACCCTACCGTTAGCAAATTTAGCTTTTCTCGTAACAAATCCTACATTTGTGTCATCTTGTTTATTGATATCCTCACCGCTATCGAGCAACCACCCATCGCAAGCCAAATGAGTCTTCGCCGCATCTGCGCCATAACTAAGGAGATTTTCTAAAGTGCTACGCATGTGATAATTACCTTTCGAGGACGTAGCTTGCTTTCCGTTTAAATCGACGCTGCATTGCTCGATCATCGAATGCAAGACATTATTCACTACCCCAGGTTGATGTTTGTCCCCTGGCCCATGGTCTGATCCATCAGCTTTGACAAATTTCACCCTGATTTGTAAATAAAAACTGTTCAAATTTTTGTACGATTCTCCCAAATCTTTCACTACGAATTCGATGGTCGACAGATTATCCTCGGAAATGGTACCTTATCTAAAAACGAGCCGTGATTGGTCATAGCTTAGTGTGACATCATCAGTATATTATAGTTTCGGCATCCCGGCATTGAGCACTCAGGTTCCGGTGCGACGAAAAGGAAGTCATTGAATGCTGAAGTGTTGTTGAAGAGTTCAATCTGTGCACTTTTATTTAAACGAAGCAGACCTTCGTGATGACTGAGGAAGGTTTGTCAAAGGTCAATCCAACAATTTGCCTCTAGTTGATTCTATGATGGTAGCGAGTTTTTTTAGCCGAAACCTGAAATATGTGTCGGCTGAAATGCGAGGAATAAAAACTGCCAAGTAAGTATTATTTTTCTTATTCATTTAAAACTATATATGTTCTTTGGTTGTTTACTATTTTTTGAAGTAATCAGATAATGTTAGTTATTATTTAGCAGTATGGAGCCTTTCCTTTCAGTTGTTAAACTGCTACACTTAATCTCGCTATTAAACAAGTAAACCGAACCTCATTCCTTTGTCTGTAGTTGGAACTAATGAATTCATTTTATATGCTGGTGACCTATAAACTTAAGTACTATAGGTCGACCAGGCTCAAAAGAACCTGCGCCGTAGCTTACCCCTCCAGTTGGTGCATCCCCTCTTTTTTCCCCTTTCCACACCACAGCGGCAACTTCAGTCAGTTTCAGTGCGCACATTTGAACGTTTCGATCTCCCCGGTATCTTGCTCTTGGAAGTTTTTGTTGATTGTTGATAGTATTTGTTATTGTTATTGTTATTCGGCATTTCGTCGTTTCTTTAGTTTTTCATTATTTGTTATTTTTGTGGTTATTGTTGTTTTTTAATGAAATGGCATCTTCATCAAGAAGTACGCCCGTTTCCGGGAGACCATTGAGAGGACAAGCATGGGAGATTGTGTACAAAGTGGATACTTTCTAACGGAAAAACAAATCTCTCGGACTCAAATACAACATAGTGGAGAGCACAAGTACGGCTACTGGAGTCTCTAGTTCCACAGTGAAAAGAATAATGAGAGAAGGGGAGAAGGCGAGTGCGTGCAGGGAACTTACTTTTTCCACACCCGAAGGTAAGAAGACTTCACACAAGAAAAAAATAGAAGTTGACGATTTTACAAAGGCTGCCATCTGAAGAAAAGTCCACGAGTTTTATGTTGTAAGGAAAACAACCCCTTCCCTCAAGAAATTGGTTTTAGCCCTGAAAGAGGATGGGGTTATAGACTGCAAGAGAGAATTTCTTCATGGAATTCTAAGAGATCTGGGTTTTAGGTGGAGGAAATGCCAATCAAAAAGAAAAATTTTGATGGAGAGGTCCGAAATAGCTGCCTGGAGGGCTAATTATTTGAAAAGAATGAAGGAATTCAGGAAGGACCACAGAAATATTGTATATATAGATGAAACATATTAATGCTAGCCATGGAGTTAGCACTTGTTGGCAAAGTGAAGAAGAAGCCGGTGCACTGCAAGAAATTGGAAAGGGTAATCACCTAATTATTGTGCATGGAGGAGGAGATTTGGGATTTGTACCCAATGCTCTCCTCATTTTTAAGGTGCACCAGAAAAGTGGAGATTACCACGATGAAATGAATTATGATAATTTCTCCAAATGGTTACGTGAGAAACTAATTCCTAATTTGCCACTAAGGAGCATCGTGGTTATGGACAATGCTTCATATCATTGTGTTCAAAGGAATAAAAAACCCAACTCCTCCAGCTTAAAGAGAGAAATGACTCAGTGGTTAATGGAGAATGAAGCTAAATTTTCTCCAGAAATGACGAAGGCACAATTGCTTCAATTAATAAAGCAATACCCAACAGAAAAAAAAATCTAGTGGACGATATTATTACAGAACTCAGCCATGAAGTTCTTCGTCTCCCACCATCCTGAACTGAACCCAATTGAAAATGTCTGGGGTGACATTAAAGGGAGAGTGGCAGAGAAATTAACAAATTCGTTAGAGGAAACGAAAGGGGAGGTAATTAATGAATTTGAACAATATAGTGCAGAAAAGTGGAAAAAATGTTGTGACCATGTACAGAAGGTTGAGCAGGAATTTAGGGACAGAGAACTAGTGATGGATACAGAAATAGACAAAATTATTATAAATGTTGGTGGAAGTTCGGAATCCAGTGATGAATTGTATTCTTCTGACAAAGACAGTGATTGAGTGCATGTAATCAGGGCTGGCCCAACAATACAAGCAAACCAAGCATCGCTTGGGGCGGCAAAATTTTGGGGGCACAGATTTTGATTCACAAGAATTTAGAAAATATCTTAATTCTGTTGCATTGGCAGCTGACAAAAATCAGGAAAGATATTCAGCTGGTAATGGGGAGAAGACGTACGGATATATCGTTTAAAGAAATCAGTCTAATTGTAAGAAAGGCGAAAAGGAAATTGGAAAAACCGAATAATTGAACCAGGCTCGAAAAATTCTCTCGTCTTGGGGATCCTCGCAAATATTTCACAGGGTCAGTTTTCAAAGTGCAGCTGTGTAGGAGAGTGAGGCTGCGATTTTCGTTTTCTTTGGTGGCCTTTCTTAATAGCCCTTCCTCAACCCTTCATGGAAAGGTGTGCACCGGCAGGAACTTGGAGGGTGGCCAGAGGAAATTTCTGGGGGTCATAAAATCGGAAGTGAGACCTATGCCCCTATGCTCAAAGAATGCATTTCTCCCGAGGGTACCGGGGAAATCCCTGGAGCGCAGAACAAAGAGAATCGGTAGGAAACATTGGGGGCAGTACACTTTCATTCAGGCGACCCATAGGTCTTTATGTCGTTCCGTGTCTTATCATTCTATCTCATTCTTTTTCTTGAAAAATTAAAACTCCTGGGAAAACACAATCTACTATGAAGCGCGCTGTATTCTCACCATTCTCACTTAGTAAGGAGAATACTCTCTGTTGGCCTGTCTCTGTTATAAGTTGTGTTATAAGTTGCAGGAGTATATTTAGTGTTTCAAGAAGGAAGGGAAGTGGCAAATTCTACATTTCCTACGAAGAGATCAATGTAACACCTTTGACTGAAAGGATTATAATTTATAGAGGTAAGTCAGTGTTTTATACAATCTTGAACATTTGTCGAGAGATGTAAGAGAAACATTTTCATTTATTTTTGCAAAAAATTATTGAATTCTTTCAATCCATATTAATTATCTTAATAGGAGGCATGTTCCCTGTTCACTGACGCTCTTCACCCACCCCCCATTGCTCGCTGTTATTCATTCTTAACAGGTATTTGTTATATTTAGATTGTTTTAATGGGATGTTTAATATTTTAATGAATTCATATTTTGCCTCAATAAGAAATGAACAAAATTATATAGTTAAGATCTCTAACTTAGCCTTTTCTTATAAACAACATCATAAATTATTTGATTTTCTGTTCTGCGACCATTATAATTTATATTATTATAATTTTATGAATTCAATTGAATAATTTATAAGGGATTTGTTCGGTTTTTAATGAATTAATTGCACAACTCGTTAAAAATAAACTTAGAGGAATAAAAATTACCGGAGATTAAAATATCCGAGATTGAGCATTGAAATATGACAGACAACCAAAAATAGAATGCTAGTCTTATATAGATTAAAATACATAAGTAATATCCGATTTATTTTTATTTAATCTATAACTTCATTCAATTCCGAGAAAGTTTATTTTCCAAGCACTGAAATTTCCGAGGTCAACAATACACGTAACCATGGAAATTTTGTAAAAGTTAGGAAAACTTGAACATAAATTCAATAAAAGCGATTTCGACTGAGATAGTAAAATAGGACAAGAATAAGAATCTATTAATTTAGGTGGGTTCAAGCAAATATTAGTAACAATATCTTGATTTTCAGATGTTTTAAAGGAAACAAAAATGAAACCCATTAAAATAAAACTGATTTTTACGTTTTATCTCATCCTCATCCTCTGTATTTGAACCCATGATCGTTCACAAAATTATTTTAAATCATTACGCAGATATTCATTAACAATGATACTCTGAGGAATTTCAGACTTCTAAGTTTATTTCTAATCGAGTTATTCACAAAATTTGATCCTTTTATTCCCATATAAAAGAGATTCAGTCCCTTCAACTGAGCCACCTTATAATCTTAAAAAAGTACCGATTGTGAAAATGTTCTAAATATGAGAACATTCACGCACAGCACAATGTAACCTCTCTCTCATGGCAAATATTTTTCACTATTTTAACTCGTCATGGCTCCTGTGCCTATGCTGTACATCAGGGTTTCTTTTGTTTATTCGTTTATGGCCCCCCCTTTTCAATAGCTAGAATGGCATGTATTTTCAGCATTTTAGAATTCGCAGTTTATTGGTTTTTCTTTTTGGGTTCAGAGGACATCTGGGACGCAGCGTCGGAACGTGTTTCGGAAAGTCTTTTTCATTTTATACAAATTTCTCCTGGTAATGGGGAATGAATTCTTTATTAATTGTGGCATTAATTTTATTACTAATGTAATTAAAAAATACTTAACCGATATTTCATGGAATAATATCTGCGTAAATTCGCAAAAGTATACTCGTCTGCTTGGACTTAAGAAATTAAAATATGCATATTTATTATAATAAATGACTTGATACTTGTTACAGTCCATCAGTCAGCAATCAAAAATACTTCATAAACACAACAGATAAATAATTTATCAGAAATCATGAAATATTAAACAGAAAATTCATCGATTATCCCACATGAGAATTTCGTCAGGCGTGAGCATCCGTAAGGTGTGAAGTTATCCGAAGCCGAAAGAGTGGGGGTAACGAGTGAGCTCCCGGCATCCTCCTTTGCTCCGCCCACTTTTGCTAGAGGGGTCTTTTGAGTCCGGTCGACCAATAATCTTATAAACTAATTAAACTACGGAACAAATAATGAGTTGAGTGGAGTAATTTAAAAACTGAAATGACGAAATTAAGTGCAGCAGTTTAATAACAGAAAAACAAGATAAGTACATTGTTTAAAAACTAAAATGCTTCAGTTAGATCAGCACTACATTCATTAATTATCTAATTTAAGGTACAATGTAATCTGTATGTTTTTCTCGCAGAGCTGGTAGATCAACTTATGGAGACAGTGCCATTGGATATGTTCAGTTGAGAAGGAGTGGTGGTTGTGTTACTATAAAAGCGAGAATTACTCCTGAACACCGAGTTCATCAAAAATGTTATTCTGTTGTGGCTGTAATTCATGAAATGCAGAGTGAAGTTATATCTACTGAATGTTTAGATTGTGCAGCATCTATTGGTGAGATTTTATTATTCTTTTCTTTTTCCAAATTTTATCTTGTTGTAAATGAGTTGAACATAATGCATGCAAGGGCATCATCTTATTTAAGTTACTCCTATCCAGGAAGCTTTATGGATTAAGAAATTGTCTAGAAACTTACTCATAACAAGACATATTTTCAATGATTCTGAGTTGATTCCTACCATAATTTCTACTTAACATTATTTGCTTTTATGCACTTGTTACAGGCGGATGTAAACATGCAATTGCCTTCATAATGTGACTTCACAGAAGAAGTGAAGAACCTTCTGTGACATCTAAAGTTTGCTACTGGAAAAAATCTAAACTGTCGAGAGTGGGGTCATCAGTGAAGTTTGTAAAAGCAAGTGACTTTGAGTTAGAAAAACAGATTGTGCAACCTGACGTAGATGACAAGACTTTTTTTAAGAGATGTGCTGCCAAGTTTCAGAAGGAAGGCTTAAAATGTCAGATCAACAAGTATCTTATACCAACTGCACATCCTATTTCTTTACATTATTTAGTTATAGAGTTTTAAAAACAAATTTTTGATGATAGCAGTTTCCAGTCCTTCATATATTACTGTTCCAAATGCTATTCCATTTGATTTATGTCATCAAATACAAAGTGAGACCAAAAATCAAGCTGATAATTCTTTGTGGTATGAGCTGCGATATGGCAGAATAACAGCATCTAAGCTGTATGAGGTTGCTCATTGTTGTACACCTGAGGGAGCACTATGTGAAATAATTCTGGGTGCCAAAAAAATAAAAGACACTGTTTCCATGGCTAGGGGCAGAAAATTAGAAAATCTTGTTTTCCAGGCTGTTGAAAACAAGCTTTGGAAAAGGTTTGAAAAATGTGGACTATTTAATAATCCCAAATTTCCATTATTGGGCGCTTCTCCTGATGGCATCAATGCTGATTACGTTTTGGAAATTAAATGTCCATCAAAGGCAAAAGCTTTCCAAAATTATATAAGCTGTGATAGGAAAAAACAGGGCAAGTATCTTGCTCAAATTCAATTGCAAATGCTCTTAGCTGATAGGAAAAAGGGATTATTTTGTGTTGCTTTTCCTGATTTTGAACAGTCAAAACAAGTTGAAATAATTTGTATTGATTTTGATCCAACATTTTTTTCTGAGATGATTGAAAAAGCTTTAATTTTCTGGGCTAATGCTATCTTTCCTGTTCTTTTGGGTGACAAAAAATTACCATAGGATTTTTCAATTTATAAATATCTGTACAAAGGAGAAACAAGTACAAAATATTATCAATCAAGTTAAGGCTGCAAATAGACAAATATTTTGACTAGTTTTCCGAAAAAAATTTATTTAATTAAATACTTTTGACAATTAATTATTTCACAAGCAATTATTATTATATAATCTGTTGTTGAAATCAGCTGATAGTTAATACGGGCATGGGGCCCTAATAAACTAAAGTCTCTCAATCGTCCAATTACTCTTTCTATATGAATGCGCAAACTTGCAACTTGCTTGGTCAGCCTAACTTCTGCTACACTGCTTTTCTCATCATTTGATACAGTAGGTGGCCTAACTAGTACACAATTTTTTTCATTTAATTTAGACTCAATATGTTTAAAACCTCTATCTGCCATTAAAGCCATACCAGAAGACAATTTGTCCAAGTAACCACAGTCAATAACAATTTGTGTGTCACTTGTTCTGCCTCCATAGCCATGCGAGATAAAAGTTATTAACCCATCTGGAGTGCTTGCAATCAGATATTTTAGTGTATTACACTTCTTATAATCAAGACCATGTTAATGCCTGGTTCATTGGATTGCTTGGTTTTTCGATTTATATTACCAGGCAGTCTATAAATGACTGAACATGGCTATACCAAGCTCTGAAAGGAATTGGTAAATTTATTTTTACCTCATCATTAGTAGGCCAAATAATAAAATTTTTGAAGCGTTTTGCCAATGGAGGAATGAGTTTTTGAAGCATTTTGCCAATGGAGGAACGAGTTTTTGGAAAATTTGGCACACTTTACTTGGACTTATTGCAAAATCATGCCCTAGTACTTCATATGAAGGATTCATCCTAATTTTTTTTAGTACCATCAAAATATTTTCTTCTTTGCACTTGAGTACTTCAGAAAGCTCATCTACTATAAATAAACATTCTTTAGGCAAACCTGTATATAATTTGGGATTTTTTTTCATGGTAAAAATTGTGGCCTTTAGCATAGATTGTCTCATTGCTTCATCATTTCCATCTTCATAATCTGATAACTCATTCTTGCCATCTTCATCTAATATGTAACTCTCATCACTTGGTGATTCAATAACAGAGTCACTATGTCCAGAATAACTGTCTTCTATGTCATCCTTTTCTTTTGTTAGTTCTTGCTGAACAGGCATTGTGTTGGTTGCACTATTTTTAAGAATTCCTTTTTTTGGTGTTTCTTGGCAGTTAAATACACGAGGAACAATTTTACTTTTTAAAGTGAGTCAAACATTTTGTTGTAGTTGCACTCTCATCCAATTGTTGGTGTCCTCTTTCAGCTGGAATATAATAATTGTGATATATTAATGCTTGTATTATATACCTATTTAATTATACTACTAAATGGAAATAAATGACTATTATTATTGTTACTGTTAATATATCAGTATTTATAGATCTACCAGCTTCCAATGAGCAAAAACAAATTATCAACTATAAATCTCAAATGCTTGTATTCTGAAATGATAGGTATTTAATTTATAATTATTATGGAATTTCTCTTTACTGATAGAAACTATGTTCTTTAAAATATGTCTGTCTCTAAAGTATAACATTAAAAAATGAAGATTGATGCTCTCGTAGTCTATATGCTAGATGTACTCATGCTTATTTTCCACTTATTCCCATAACTATCCGTCAAAACTTACTATTATCGCCAAATACAGATCTTTACTTACCACAAAATGGTCTTCACAACAGTAAACATTTTTACTGTTGGCAGAAATCTTGAATTTTCTTCCTGCTGCTTTACACCAGGCTTCCCTTTGAAACTTGTTGCTCGGCAAATGAAAAAACAACTTTTCCGGCGTGATAACCGATGTATTACTGCATTTTGGTACAAAACAATACTTATAGAGTATTTTTACCACTATCATCCATGTTTGCGCTTTAAAAATTACAAAAAACACGTTTAAAACAATCGTGCGGTGTAACGAGCGTTCGTTTGAGACAGCGGTGAAAGTTGCCAGTACTTATTATATACAAATGACGTTACATCAAAATGGCGGGAATACTGCGAGTTTTCGCGCCTAACGATTCGGTTCAAACTTCTGATGTCATTTTTTCAGCGAAAAATTTTCACACAAATTCGCGGAAAAAAACATTTTAAGAAAAAATCGAATCTAATAATGTATTAAAAATAAATTCGTAAATGGACTCATTAAAGGATAATTATTTCATGCTTTTTTACGATCCTTCCTCGAATAGAGCAACGTGCTGAGGAAAAGGCTCCATAACTTCAACAGGTAGATATTTCCAATCTTCCGATCCCTCAATTTAGAAATGAACTAGCTCAAACGCCCGGCTTCATTCGGGAAAGTTTCCTTTCAGTAGCAAACGATTTTTATTATTTTTATTGATATATCACTTTTGATGTCATATCTAATACATATATTAAAGATAATTCTGTCCTTTCTGTGTGTTGGCCCGGTTTGCACGTTTGCACAGTTGCAGCACATTTTTCATTTGCATTTTAAAATCACTTAGAATTTCTATATGAATACGGGACTTGCACCAAACGACGCCTAAAAGAATGGATAATCATTTCCCAGCCATCGATTTTCAAAAATGAATCGAATCGTTCCACAAATTTGTTATTAACATGAAAATTTGGCTAAATTTTAGACGAAAAAATTTCGTCACCCTTGACGACGACATTGTTGCTGATCTAGCAAAATTACGTCTATATCTAAAAGCAATGACATGAACTTTGATATTGTATTTGAAATCAACTGTGAGAACTCTTCTTATATATTTTGAATGCATTTTAATCGAAAGGGAAGTAATGATGGCTTAATTTGAACGATAGGTTTTTTACTGCAGTGCCATTTCTAAGGCGTGGAAGAAAGACGAACGAACATACGACCGCTAATATTTCAATTAGCTTTTTGTTTTGTTTACCTTGACGACGAAAGAACTTATTAAGTAGCTTTTTTAATTCACACATTTTTTGTAATCACTATAAATACACCGGCCATGCGTCAAGTATCTTGCTTAATTATCGAAAGAAATTAATCATAATCATTGTCAATATGGTAATTTGCTTTAAACTGCCCAATAAAATTTGCAAACGAAAAGATATTTTCAATGTACGCGTGAAGTATCTTCCTACTTGAAATGTTGAGTTGTACATCATTACAATGCATTGGAGTCGTTTCTGACTTAAAGTTTTAACGCTACGTGCTTATTTGTTTTAAATTTACATGAGACTTTTCATAAATTTTCAATCGGTTTTTATTCTTCATGATTTATTTATTTATTTATGAAATGTCTTAAAATCGGAAAAAATCGAATATAAACTTAAAATATGAGGGAGGAGAATGGAAGAGAGAAAAGGAGAAAGAATGGGAAGTGCCTTAAATTTAATATTTAATCCACGCATACCCGTCATATTGACGGACTTTTTTACTAGTTACAATAAAAATAATACAATAAATTTTGAAATTTACTTACTTTTGCTGTTGGGTACCCCAAGTTTTGAATAGCTAGTTCGGGGGTTTGGGAGCAGAGCCCTCACAAAAAAGATCCGAATTTTTCCAAACGTTCCCCATTCCTTAATTACGCAAGCGATGTTTAAATTAAAACAGATTATTTAGTGTATTGTACTGTAAAGTTTTACCATTAATATAATTAAGCATTAACGTCTTACATAATAATCACATGGATAGATGCACCAAAGCCTTTAAAGCTGCTATAAAATTATGTGGATTATGTCAATACTATTAGCCAAAACGTAAACAATAAACAACATTTTGGTTAAGTTTTTCCTTTGGTCCATAGGATGGCCCATGAAACTTTTGAATTCGATAACTTCAACGGTGTAAAAACGTATAAAGAACATACATACATATATACACACATACACTCTAAAATATTTATAAGATACTAGCTGAAATGCCCAGCTTCGCTCGGGAAAGAGTTATATTTTAAGTAGTAAACGATTTTTATTCCTCGGGGCCCCGCGCTGTCGGTGCCCCCAAATTTCTCAAATGTGTTATCCGGAGAAGGGATTCATACGGGATTTTAACTACCACCTAAAGAAACCATTGAAAAATCTTAGCCAGGCTTGTGCTCGTGGGTGTATCTCAATGACGAAAATTTACTGACTTCAAAAAAAGTGGTAAGGGTCCTTCTCCTTTTCACGGGTCCTGTCCGCAATCGCGGGTGTTGCGGGCCCAGGTTGCGTCACTGCAACTTGCAGTTCGCCGGTTTGTCTCAGTTCTATACATACATAGCTACAGAGTGAACGTTCTTTATATAAAAGTAATAATAAACGAAAACAATTTTCTTTTCATATTTGTAAAAGAACTATTTTTCTGTGTAGAGAAAAAGATATTCGATTATAATTTTCGGTATTCGATTTGTTAAACATAATTTATTTCTTATCCTTAGGCCTTAGCCACAATGTTAGGCAAGAGAAAAGGTGGTTGGGAAAAAAATCGAATTGAAAAAAGGCTCTTTAATCGAAGCAGATAAATGTCTTTAAGCTTACCAACATATTTACTGCTTTTGCGTCTACTTCTGCAAGTAAACTCGAAGATGCTCCGAGCACTCCATCAGAACGTTCAGTGAATGAAACAGCGATGTCAACATTATCATCACTTGATGATAAGCAGGTAGAAAGGTCAGTGGCGGTGGAAAATGTGTCACACAGTGCTAGTAGCCCATTTATAACAACGGAAATAGAAGAAGAAGAAGTAAGTAGCAAAAATGTATACTTTTTTCGTCCGAAAAATGAAAATTTTCGTCAGTTCTTGAAATTTCATCCGATACAACCAAATTTACGCTCAAAATATAATTTAAGTGATCCTTTGGTATATTTTCGTAAAGATCGTTTACGTCGATGTTTGTTGTCTTTAAATGATCAAATCGAAGAACTGTTTTGTTCTTTTTGCTTAGCTTTTCGTAAAGATTCAGACCAGTCAATATTTATAAGTGGATATGACATTTAAAAAAAACATATAGGTATATCAAAGAATTGCTGAACACCAAATGTCTTTGCTTCATAAAAATAATACTGAAGCATACGCATTAAAGATCAACAATAAAGACATTTTTAGTCTATGTGAAGAACATAAGTCCGAAGCTGCAAATATAACTCGACAGATTTTGCAAAGAGTAATCGAAACAATAAAGTTAATCGGTAGACGCGGGCTTAGTTATCGCAGCACAAAAGAGTCAGCATACACATTGTTAGATGATGACTTAGATCATGGTAATTTTTTAGAGTTACTTTTACTCATAAGCAAATTTGATCCTTTGTTAAAGATTCATATTGATGATTCAATTAAGAAAAGCAGAGACCGCCATGATGCAGTTAGTAGTAGAAAAGGACGAGGCAATTATATTACACTTTTATCAAAAACTACAGCTAATTCTATCATAGATGCCATTACTACTCTTATAAAACAAATATTAACCGATGAAATCAGAGATGCTCAAATGTACACCATTCAAATTGATACCACACAAGATATTAATGTACAGGATCAGTGTTCAATTATTGTCAGATATGATAAAGATACTATTCATGAACGTTTGATATCTGTCGTGAATTGTACTTCAACAACCGGGAAAGATCTTTGCTACTTAGTTTGTGAAGTTTTAAAAAAATTAAAAATTGATGTGCCCAAATGTATTGGAAATTCCACTGACGGTGCAGCAAATATGTAAGGTCATCATCAAGGCTTTAGTACATGGCTAAATGCAGTTTCGCCAGGTCAAATACATATATGGAGATATGCACATATATTAAATTTAGTAATTAGTGATATAACGCAATTAACCACAGAAGTGATCACATTGTTTGGAGTTTTAAATACATGTGCAGTTTTTATACGGGAATCCTATTCACGACTCAATGTATTTAGCAAATTGAAATATATATCTGTTATTGGGGAAACGCATTGGTGGTCTAAGGAAAGAAAAATGTACGGCAAATTTAATAGTACAAGTGGAATAATAATTTATATAGATGTTCTACTAACTTTTCACGAAATTTCCATATCAAGTAAATTTAACAGCGATGTACGTTACAAAGCTAAAACAATGTTAGACACTTGAAAAGGCTTTGAAATTATAATCATGGCGCAAATATTTTAAAACATATTTGAAAATACATCTCCATTATCATCATATTTACAGACAAGAGGAATGGATGTTTTGCAAGCTTTGGTAGAAAATACTGTAAGTGCTCTTTCTAAAATGTTAAGAAATTTTGAAGTTGTTTTTAGAGCAGCTACAAATTTTGTAATAACTAAAAATGAAGAAATAGAAATGGAAATATAGTTTGAACAGTTTAAACAGATTTGAAAGAAAAACGTCAACGAACTAGGAAGAATCTCGTTGGAGAAATTAACAGTAAAGATACTATAATGACTGCGAAAGTAAGGTATCGCATACAAGTACATCTTACATATAGTTTTTCAGTTCTGTCTGTCTGTGTGAGACGCTGATGTCATCAATGGCATTTTTAACGCGTTTTTAACATACTTCCCGATTAGGTGGATGGTTGAAATTTCGCAGGAATGCTTAATTCGGATATAAAAATTAAATGACGAAAAGAAAATACGAAAAAAAGACCGGGTTTGACTCCAGTGGGCGATTTATATTTCCCGTAAGATAACACGTAAAAAGCGACTTTTTAAAGGGTAGGCTTTTATTCTTTTGGAAATTAAAATTAGGAAAAAATGACGTACGATCTTCGAATTTAAACTATTTTAGGAAAATTAATGAAGTTTCTTATTCTATTCAGCTATTTCCACCTACCATTCGAAATCTCTCATATTAAACATTTAACTCACATATTTTGGGAAAATATCTGCTTTTAAACGGGATGTTGCCTTTCCGACCACGTCATTGTTAAACTTCGAGAATCAATTGTTGTCTCTACCCGCATACGTGTAATATATACGAGTGCATAGATTGCTTTAAATTATCGTAGGATTTTTCGCGAAATTTCATAGTAATTCTAATGGGACTGGGATTTAGTTTTGTTTCTTTTGCTTATCTAAACGACTATACAGATGTAGAGTAAGAGAGAGAGAGAGGGGGGGATGTGGGGAGGGAGATATAGAATGGAAGGTACATACATACATTGACATGAGAGTATGGGAGGCATAGAATTATAAAAGGACGGGAGGAAAGAGATAAATAAGGAGACTGAGAAAAAGAGAGATATCTATGGATTGGGACAGGAGGGAATGAGAGAGAGGGGAGGTGAGACAAAAGAGAGGCAGAGAGTGAGGGAGAGAGGGAGGGAGAGAGGGTGGGAGGTAGGTAGGAAGGGAGGGAAGAAAAGAGAGGAAGGGAAGGAGAGAGGGACGGCGAGAGGAAGGGAGGGAATATTATTATTACTTCAATTTTGATAAGGGGCTCATCATTTAGCATATCTTGCTGATTAAATCAAATATATTTGGAATACTTTTATCATAATTCTGTCATATTTGACGGGCAATTACACTAGTAATGTAATAATGGATAAAGTGACTCGTAGCTTAAAAGAATGATTTTTAAAGAATGGAAATTTATGCAAAGATTTGTCATGTTTAGATCCAAATAATTTTCCTCAAATCATAAATAGTAATATCTCAAACAATTTAAGTATTTTACTTAAAAAATTAAATGAAAATATTACAAAAGAACAACTACAAACTGAATTGATGGACTTTGCAAGGAAATGGAAAAGTTTTAATCAGACTTTGAGCGATGAATTTTTAGTTGAGAACAAGTATGAAGTACAAGAAGAAAGCAATATTGAGGAAGCAGTAAACGAAGAGATACGATCCACAGCATCTCTAAATTGCAAAAATGCAAAAACTGTCTTGTTTTCTGCTACACAGTGTTGCAAAAATTTAACTTGCACACTTTAGCATATTCAAATTTATATTTAGCGTATAGATATGTCTTAACTCTCTCTTCAACACAAGTGTCTAGTGAGAGATCATTCTCGAAGTTGAATTATATTTGGAATAGGCTCAGAAACTGTTTAAATCAATCTCACTCGGAGGAATTTATGTTAATATCGTACGAGAATGATATTTTAAGTAAAATAAAAAACGAATATGTCATAGATATAACGACACAGAAAAGTATTACATCAAAAAAACTATTGGATTAAAGTGTAATTTTCTTGGTCTATTTCGTATTCTATACGACCTATCTATAAGTCTGTTGTATTTAATAATTATTGTATTTTGTGAATATAAATAAAGAATATATATATTCTTTATTTATATTTGAGTGTGTTTATAAAATAAGAAACAAGTAGGCCTATTCGGTCAATATTTCCCGGGCCTAAACATGTTCCCAGTCCGGCCCTGCATGTACTCTAATGAGTTATAGCAATATTTTAAGATCGCAATTTTCTTTGAACTACATTGAATGTTTTTCTGAAAAATTGTCTTTATTTAAAGAAATTCAAATAAAAGACATAAAATGATATTTTTCAATCTTGTTAGAAATTTGGTTCGAAATACTTGCTGTATTATCATTTAATGAAATCCATTGAAAATTACGTTACCTACATTTAGTTTTATAAATTCCCACCATTTGGAAATGTCGCATGAATCGATAGTATAACATTTTTTTATAATTATTTATTATTGTTATTTTTGTACTGCAGTTCCTTTAAATCCTATATAAATGCTACGTCCTCTTCCTCTTTCTCCATTTCTGCTCATTCCAAACCTCTTTTCCTTCCTCCCTTTAATTAGGTACTTAATAGATTCAGTAAATAAGTTATACCCATGAATAATGTATGATCTGTGTTAAAGCACTAAATTGGTGCTTCTATTATGAGGACAAGAATAGAATTCAACAATTGCGACAACAGTGGCCCAATATAAATGAAATGCTTGAAAATGTGAATAATCGTATTAACACGTAATTTTTGGAGATTTACGAATGAGATTTAAATTCTTCTCTTCGTATAACTAAGCAAAATACCTCATTCTTGAAACATTTTAAAATGTAAACGAATAAGGTCAGCATGTCAAGGAATGGCTTTTTGCGTGATTTATATATGCGATGAGAATTTATAAATCCGGAAAATTGTAAGATACACTGCAAAAAAACTATGAAAATAACGATAAATGTAATTAATTACCTAAAATTTCAATGTGAAGTTAACTGAAAAGAAATTAACGAAAAACACCATTTTAATTATAAACAAGATTATCCGAGCATAAATTACCATGCCTACTTTCCATTTAATCATTTATTTAATATTTATATTGATTTAAATGCTTTAAAGTCATAGCGTATATGTAGTTCTTTATATTCCCAAATTTCATAATTTAGCGTTATAAAATACTACAAATACATTCGAACGGAATATTAAATTGATCACGCGTATTTGTGCGGCAAAAATAACGCGTGTTCGTATTAGAATATACCGAATCCGAGTCCAACAATAGTTGTTGCTATGGCTACACTCTCGTAATGAGTGATAAAAACTGCAAAATCGCCAGTATTTACGCGAAATTCTAAGAAATACAATCGATGAGCAAAATTCTCCGATAAAAATTAGAATCTTCATTCTTTTCCTCAGAGAATAGTACAAAACTCTCTCCGATATTACAATTCTAAGATATTTTAATGTGCAAGAGAAAATTACCCTGACGATGGATTTCAGATTTCCCATATAAATCAAATGGGAAGGATAGTTCCTGGAATCGAACCCGGGACTTTAATCTTCGCAACAAAAAATATCCTCGGGACCTCGGCCCATGTAGTAAGAGATTTCCACCAGTTTCATGAAATCGGTCTATTTTTTCAAAAGTTAATAGGGGGGACGGACAGACAGACAGATGGACAGACAGACACAACGACAAAACTATAAGCCTATTTCCCTTCTGGAAAGTAGGCTAAAAATTCGGGCGCCTTCTCTCTCGTACAAAAGCATTCAAAGCACGCTTTCCTTACGCACATAGTACAAAGACGACAATTCACTCCCGAGGTTTTACAATGGCACGGTCGGCAAGGCAACATATCCTTAAAAAGCATATATTTTTCCAATAAATATAATTTAAACGTATAACTTGAGCGATTTCGAATTGAAGGAAAAAATCGACGATAAGAATAAGAATCTGTGTTTATTTTTATTTAAGATGGTCTCTGTCCGAAGACAGTGGGTCAATTACTTCTAATTTAATTTCGCAAAAGAAAAAAGCCTGTACGTGAAAAAAAATGTTCTCTTATGGAGATTTGTATAGAGCGTTCCTGCGGACAGACCAACGGATGGACGGACAGAATAAGGATATTATGTACATAATTGTAAAGTTTTACCATTAATATAATTACGCATTAACGTCTTACTTAATAATCACATGGATAGATGCATCGAAGCCTTTAAAGCAGCAATAAAATTATGAGAATTATGTCAATACTATTAGCCAAAACGTAAACTATAGACAACAATAAAAGATAACAATGTTCTAATATTCTTTAAATATCATTTGACTCACTTTAAAAGTATTAATAGACTATATTTTGGCATTAATCCCTTTATAACCTTCATCTTGGCGTCGGTTATTCTTCTTCTACGGCACGCCACGGCAAGGTGTCCCCAAACTAAGGCCCACGGACCGGATCCGGCCCGCGAAAGGATTTTATCCGGCCCGCAGAAAATCAGTGTTTCCAATTTAAAAACAGGTGGATTGTTCGCATTGGAATTTTTCTTACATTTATTCACGTTTACTTATAGTTATATATGCATGTATGCTTAGGTAATTATAGAATAAACTATTTTAAACTTTGAAACTTTTTTTTTCGATCCGGCCCACCTAGCACTTTCAATATTCCTATGTGGCCCTCCTCTCAAAAAGTTTGGGGACCCCTGATCTAAACCGATAAATTTTGCTCTTAAAGGAAAATTTCGAGCGATTTAACTGGTAATACGACAAAACATGAACAGAATTAAAATATTCAGTCATTCATGCGTAAAATAAGCCATTTCCCGTGATCGTAAGTTAATATTTAGGTATATTTCTATCTACATCAGTGAAGGGCTGTATGGCATTTTGGGGTTTCTTCACACCATTTCCCATGCATTCTTATGGAAATAGTATTTTGTTGACCCCATGGGGTATAAGAGACCCCACGGTCTGCAAACCTAGACCAAGTTCTCCTTTGGTCCATAGGAGAAACTTTTGAATTCGATGGCTTCAACGGTGAAATAACGAATAAAGAACATACATACACTCTAAAATATTTATAAGATTTATACCATTTCGTCTTTTGTCTTGCTGGCTCTATCTTATACCTACGATGCCTATCGGTAAAATAAAAATATAAACAAATTCCTAAATATTCTCCCAACGCTACGTCATCGTCTCATTTTTAGAAGAGCGTTCGTTGGAAAACATACAACTTGGTAAAGACTAAAGAGTGTCTTCTTGCAAAACCTAAAACTGGAAAATTCATTCCTTGAAGGTTTTTTTTTCGAAAGAGCGTGATCGAATTAAGATGTACCGTGGAATGTTACAGACTACGAAAACCCTTTGAGACCCGTGGCACCATCATGTGCCTCTGTTCGTTATCTTGTTATGGCATCTCAAGCAGGTGCGCGCTCGCAAGCGATACGCCCAACAAACTCTTTTACGATCTCGGTATAAACGATATTATACGCTTCTCGAGGCGACGGAATTAATTTCTTTTTTTGACGCGCCCAAGGCGGAAGTCCGAGGCAACTTTCGGCGCCGACCTTTCTTTAGTACATATTACTCACCCGCGGCCAAACTTTTTTGACAAAGGAGGCGTCGATTTTCGCCCACGCAAATAAATTTATTTGAACACGTGCGCCCACGCGATGCGGTTTTCGGAAGAGAGAGGTGGGAGGAAAAAGAGCGTGGGAGAGAGAGAGAGAGAGAGAAAGAGAGAGAGAAAAATCTATGTAAGAAACCTAAATGACAAAAGAGTAGCGTTTGCCCACCTTATTTCACCCCCGATTATTTTTCCGATGCGTCTTTTTTTATCTCCCTCTCCATCGCTCACGTCTCGAATGGCATAGTTCAAACGAAACTATCAAAAAATAAAACATCAACGGTGGAAATGACTTTCAGGAGCTCAGAGCAAACGTACGCGGCCTTGACGCTGAAATAAAAAAAAACACGGCCGATTCATCAACCCCGGAAAAAATGATTTCTCGAGCGTTCGGCAAAGTAAAAGAGGAGGTGGAACGGTAAGGAGCGTGTAGGCGGGAGGGGGATACTCGAGTGGGCCGGGGAGGAAGAAGAGAGCGAGAGGAGGCAGAAGGGAATAGTAGATAAGCAACGTGGATGTTCAGTCCGCCGTAACTATGATAAATTGCTTCAGAATCCATAAATGCCTCTTTTTTTTTAGGGAAGACGTCCGTGGAAAATATATAGGGTACGTTCGTATTCCCTAACGTGGCAGCGCGTCCGAAAACCGTTCGGAAAGTCCGAAAAAAGAGGGTATCGCACGAATTAAAAAGAAAAGAAACGACACCCGAGTTTTTAACACTGGGGATTTTCCCGCAACCGTTCCTATCTCGCTCCTCTTGTTCCCAAGTGAACAGGATAACTACTTAAGAAAGAGAGAGAGGGGATTGCAAGAAGAAAAAGATGACACGGACAAATAATATTTAAAAAACGAGAGAAAAGTGCAATATAAAGGCGAGAGAGAGAAAGACTTGCGCAGAAACGAGTGCGCGGTGTAGTGGTTGGCAGAGAGCATCTTCCCCTCCACTTCCTCCATTTTCCCTCTCACTCCCTTCCTCTCCCTCTTTCTCTCCTCTTCCGTCCCTCTCTTCTGCCGTATTGATCTTCGCGGACGCCGGGAGATGGGAGTGGAGGAGGGAAGGAAAAGTGGAGGGGAGGTGGAGGGGCGGAAAGAGGCGAGGTGGAGGAAGAGGATAGAGTAGAGGAGAGAGAGAGAGAGAGAGAGAGAGGGGGAGGGATGGGGAGGAGAGGAGGGAGGGAGGTCGTCGAGCGTGCGTGTTCGACTCTTGGGTGAATGTATGTGTGTGTCTATCCGCGGGAGGAGGAAAGGGGTGGAGAAGGGAGGGAGGAGAGGTGAGAGAGGGAGGGAGGGTAGAAGGGGAGGGAGAGAGATGCATGTAGGGAGACCACGGGGGGAAAAAATCACTCAGTCTAGCCTTGGGTGGCTTGGAGAGAGCATAGTAGGCGCCCAGAGGTAGGCTCTGACGAGAGAGTTTAAGGGCGACTCAAACTATATCTGATTTAACCCTTAGAGTAGAGTGAGGGATATAGAGGGTGGGAGAGAGGAGAGGGAGGAGAAAGGAAGTGGAGGGGTTGAGGGAGAGAGGTGCTACCGTAAGGCCGCTACGAGGTACCGTAGAGAGGGTGAGATACGGGAAGAGAGCGGGCGAGCGGGAGATAGAGTAAGCTGCTTTGGGGAAGGAAGTAGAGGAGAAGACTCGTCGTCCCGGAAACACGCAGTCGTCCAAAAGAGGCTCTCCCATTCATTTGACCTTTAAATATTTTCGTCATCGGAAGATCGCGAGAGGTTTTGTTTTCCTTTTTTTTTAATGTGTACTCCGCCAGCCAATTCCGAGTTCAGTGACCGGTGCGCTACGGCTGCTGTGGACCTTTGAGGCATTTCGGTAGGTAAGCTCCGCTACATATTTATACAAAGATTATTTTACCATTGGATACTCTATTGTGAATGTTTCTGTGTGTGGGTAAATGTCTGTCCTCGTCATGGGCTCTGGCTTTTATATGTGTAGTATGATATGTTTATGTTCGTGCTGATTGTGCGAGTCTGCGTACACGCTTGTGTGTGTAGAATTAAGCCGCTTTGTTTACCATACCCGTACGTTGTCGTTACCGACCGTGGAGGTGTTCCTTCACGACTCGAAACCCATTTTCCGTCGCGTCGTCAATCAACAACACGGCGAGCAGCAACGCCACTTCCATTTTTATTCCTCTCTCGCGAAAATGGAGCTGATGAGAAGAGATAGTAGTTGATAGAGGTCTCGCGTGCGAGAGACGCACGGGAAGAGAAGGCGTTGAAAGAGGGAGGGCGGGAGGGAGAGAGAGAAGGAAACGCATCGCGAGAGGGAATGAAAGGAACTAGAATTAGGGAGGCCGTATGAAAGAGAAAGAGGGAGGGAGCGGTGTGCTCGTGATTGTCATCTGTTTGTTTGTTTTTTTTTGTTTGTTTGTTTGTTTCCCCCCTAAAGATAAGGAGGAAGAGAACGGGATCTTGAAAGGAAAGACGCTTGGGCAATACCTTTAATCCATTTCGATGCTCTCCTTAACGCTGACGCTTTAAGGAACTCTTCCGAGAGAAAACAACCCCTCGATGGGTTTTTGCGAAAGTAAGTGAACCGACGTATTTTAAGCCTCTAAGATCGAAGGTACCGGAAAGTCAGGCATCCAGAGTTGATTTCCGTGCGTGTTTAAAGGCTCAAGAAAATGAAAGTATCTATGATTAAAGGGCGACAAACACGGTAGATAAGGGGGGAAAGGAAGAGGTCACTGAATGACAGATAGACAGCAGGAAAGAGGAAGCGGTCGACGAAAACTTGGAGTGAGATCATTAGTAATTTTTCCCTCTAATTTTCCGCTTAGTATTCCGGAAGAAGGTGCCGTAAAGAAAGAAATATACCCGGTCTCCTGATATATTTTTCTTTCTCCTCCAAACACGTACGCTTTTTGTGTTTTGGAGAGACAAGTAATCTCGTTCGAGTAGGAGCTCTTCGAATTTTTATCCTCTCTCTCTCTCTCAATGCTTCTCATGTAAATGAAGAGAGAGAGAGAGATCATTCCGTCGATCGACGCGATCATAAACCTCCATTGTTCATTTGTCAGGAACTTTTCTGTCTCCTCTCTCTCTCTCTCATCAATCCCTCTCCATCGGATGAGTAGGTTGGCTCAGGTCGGAGGAGAAAAAGCTCGGAAATGGAGGAAGGCTCACCTCCTTTCAGAGTGTCCTTTTTCAACACGGAGGTGGAACGAAACTGGGAGGGAGGGGAGAACATGAGAAAATATGAAAAAATAAGGGAGAGGAAAAGAGAGAGAGAGAGAGAAAGAGAGTATTTACTTTGCTACCTCGGCATATCTCTCGTCAGCAGGCGAGAGAGAGAGAGAGAGAGAGAGAGAGAGAGAACGGAAGACCACATCCTACCGACGAGGAAAAAAAGAGCATCGGAGAGCGCAAAAAATGCCGGGATGATGACGAGAGGGGGTAGGCGGAAAAGGCGATGTTTTAAGAAGTCTTTTGATCCAACGCAAACGTTTGGAGGGCCAGAGAGTGGAGGAGAGAGAGAGAAGAGGGTGGAGCAGAGACGAAGAGACACAAGCAAAGCACACTATGTTGTTGTTTCCCCCTCTTACCCTCAAAACGTGGGGGCTGTCTCCTTATCGCTCGAAATGCTCCCCAGTTACCTCTCGTTACCCTCACAGCCGATTGAAGGGAACCTTGGGCGGAGGGGGAAAGAGAGACATTCGTTAAAGCAGTAGACTTTGCGAGCCCGCGCGGTTTATTATTATGCATAACTTAACCTGTTGTGAAGGGGAGGTCGAATGCGGAAAGGCGGAACGGGTACGGCGGGAAGGGGAGAGGGGGTTGAGGAAGGAAGATGGCGAGACAAAAACCGATTAGAAGAGCTTCTATGGGAATGAGGTAGTCTCCACGCGCACGTCACAATTCCCACGGCAACGGAAATGACATTTTCGGACCCCGTAACTCGGAATTGGTCCTCTTGAACATTATACGTAAACGATCATCCATTCAGCCAGAACGGTAGAGAGACATAGAGAAAGATAAAGAGGAAGAAAGCGTGATCCGTAATCGTTAAAAGCGATAGAGACGGTTGGGATTCGAGCAAAATTTTCAACCCGGACGTGATGTATATGTATACCCCAATTTCCTAACCTCCTCTCCTTACTTCACTGGCTTCTTTTCTATCTCTCTCTCCATCTCACTCTCTATCTTTACTCCCTAATCTCACGGGAAAAAATAATACGGTTTGAAACGTCGGTTATATTTATATGTCACGTGCACGCCCGGAAAAAACCACGCATGGTGGGTTGCGTGGAAAGGAGGAGGAGTGAGGTTTGGTTGAGAGGTCAATAATGTCTATTTCCGTATGGTCGTGTGTTTGTTTGTTCACGCGAGTTCGTGAAAGCATCGAGGCCTTCCGGTAGAAACAGGCGGAACGTAGAGTGAGAGGGCGGGAGAGAAAAAGATTCGGTTAATAACGCTTTTAAGCGCGTGGCATGAGAATGACGTTGTTTTGACGAGATTCGGTAAATAGAGCATTTGAGGGAGAGCATATGGATGTTAGAGGACTGACAGATAGTGAGTGAATCCCCTCGCGTGCTTTCCATGGGGAGGAGAAATGGACAAATGTAGAAGTTATTATGAGCCGTAATGTTTGTTATTTCGGATTTCACTCTCTCCACGCGTCGAGTCCGTTGTTTTTTCCCGTTCGGATTAATGCATTTGTGGTTTTTGAAAAAAACGTTTCCTGTTATCCCACGTCGCTTTGGGAAAGATTTAGAGCCGCAAAAACGTCTTTTATTTGCTCGCCTCGATGGTAGTTGTATTTCGCAACATGTGACATTTATTAACGATATGTTTTCGGCAGGAAATCCTAAAGGTTGTAAGTAAATGATATCCCTAGCATATGATAAAGAGGAAAAACTGTGACATAAATCACATGATTTAAATATACTGATGTTACAAATATTAATATTCTATCATAGCCTTGGATATTTGCTTGTGAACAAAATGAATTATCTTTTGAGCAGCCCAAATATTACGGGTAATACTTTATAAAATAAATATTCATTCAGTGTCAACTGTTATTGTTACGTATTTTTAACAGTACGTTAGTATTTACCCTTAAAATTTGATTGCTAATGTACTTTTTTACAAAAGCAATCGTCAAGTACTCGAAACGTCTGAAACGCTTTTTGAGCATTTAAAACAATTTTGGGAGCATTAAAAGCCCTATTTTCTCATTTTGATGTAACACGTTGTTTTTACCATGTGATTTCACTCGAGAGAACATTTAATCTAAAAATATATTTCATATAACCTAGTATTAATAATTTTGAGTATAAACTACAACTAGCAAAGTCCACTTGGGAAGGCTCTGCTTTGTGGAAGGATTCCATTTAAATGAAAAGAAACTTCAGGTGATGATGCTGTAACAGGCGAAACCGGTCGAGTATTAAACTTTTTAGTGGAAATTTACAAGTTTCTTTTCATTTAAACTATAACTAAGATTCCAATGAATCTTAAGTGAAAGGAAATTTTAAACGCTATAAAATTTCAAAAGTTTCAACATACAGTTGCAATATGAAACAATTAAAACTTTATCCCAAGTGATAATGGCGTAATTTTGTGGAATAATTCCATAATATTCCATAAAACATAAGGAAACGCATTTCATTTTCCTAAATATTTTTGTGACACATTTGGCACATCATGCTGCTGTGACATGACTTTTTTGTAAAGAACAGGAAACAAAATACACTAAAGACTGCATAAGATCATATTTCTCTTTAGCTTTCATGAGAAAGAGCAAAGGAGTTCCTGTCCTCGTTACACGCTATGACACTACATCCTTGGCAAGATGTAAAAAAACTTTAAAGAACATTCCGGGAATCCCGGGTGCCTCTTTGCAAAGTTATGAAGTGCAGTATCATCGCCAGATATATCTGGATCTTCACTAATATTTCCATCAGGAATATCCTCCACTAAAGTTGTTGAAAAACCGTAAAAAATTCTTACGTCCATAGCATAAATAAGACAATAACTTATTATAATTATAATAATTATATTATTATAATCGAATAATTATGTAATTTATTAATTTACTGGTTAGCCCATGCTCACAATCCTTACGCTACAAACGAGTAATTGTGAGAATATAAAAAACGCCAAAATCCTTTTAGAGCTGCAAAATAAAAGAAGATTATGAAAATATACAATATTGCAATAAAAAATGTAACAGTAACAAACTAATGCGATTGGTAACTGCATGATGCATTATATGCATATATTTTATACAAAATTTGAACTATAATAAGTAGAGAGTTTCGCAAACATTCCTACTTTACTCTCTGGATTTACCCGGACATTTATAACTTCACCTGACAATAATTCAAAAGCTGCGGCTGACAAATATTTGATTATTTCCAGAGGTGATATCATCTAGTTGCTCTTGGTGCTACGTTTCCCAGTCCTCATGCCGAAAAAGTTATTCATTCGCCTAACAGATGACATCAGCGTCATCAAATTCTTTTCTCATATATATCCCACTGTACAGTTGTGAAAAGTTATTCAGTCTTATAGATATTAGAGAAGTGGTTTCCGCCACATATTATCCTTACGCAATAATATCTTTTTTACCCTCACTTAATACGAAATGTGTTAATCTTTGTTTTAGTTCGGATTTGGACAGAATGGCCCTAAATGTTTCGGCGGCTGGTTGGTTCATTATTTATCATATTTTCTACACCGTTGCTTAACAAAAGTCATTAAAGCAACCCAAATAATCGCGATGGACTATCATAAAATGTAATTACAGACACTGTTAAATTAGGCAAATAAGCGTATATTCTTTACGAATGCATTAAAAACTTGATAGCCTCGCAGCTATCCATCAAAAAATATACCTAGCTTACGACTTTAATTTAACTTTTTAATGGAGTCCAGGTGTATTATGCATATAGTCTTAGCTTAAAAAAATCACCATCGTCGAGGTAAATAATTCATAGGGAAGAACTCCAGAATACGCAAGGGTCGTAATTGCGCCCCGCGTGTCTCTTAATCTTGTTATAACTTGTGAACAATTACAGCTGCTCCCGTTGCTCTGAAAAAATACCTGATTGTGTTTTTATTTAAAAAAACTCAATGTTAACGCATCCTCTAAGTGGCGGGAAAAATGTTTTTTAGAGGCTGTGCCTGTTTCTAATATAGAAACAGGGATTCAATAGAGAAGTATTGAGCTAGCATAATAGATAAATAAAAATTTGCGAAGTAGGTATGTCTAATATAACTAACCAGGTTATGTAAACCAGATGAGTAGTTCGGCTAAAAACAGCCGTCATCAGTGGCATACACCGATGGATTACCCTTTTTACCACTGATGGCGGTCGCTTTATTGCCGAAGCGGGTATCTCGTTTTCATAGCCTTTTAACGGCTATTGGAGATAAATTTTTTATCTATTGAAAATAGAGAGTAATAAATAAAGACGAAGAAATGCCATACGATTGAGAAAACGAAAAGGGTTTTGTTATTTAAAAGCTAAATTTTGTAGTACTATCGATATTACGTCGAAGAATAGTTCCTACGTAGAACTAGTTGCGAGTCGCTTAGTTAGGTGTCTGTACGACGAGAAGACTGCGGATGACATTTATGTAGCCTGCAGAGGGGATCTCTTTCGGAGAGAGGTGGTAGTCACTGAAAATACGGCATACTCCCGTGGGGTAATTTATTATCGAGATGTTAATTTTCCACGACGCAGTTGAAGAAGAACCAACTTAAATGCCAGAAATGAACCAAGGGGAGTAAAAATAAGACACTGCACGTGATAAAGATTTCAGGTTAAAAAAATCTGTTGCAAGCGTCGCTCTGTGGAACTGATTTTTCATGCTCAATAATTTTTATTAACTTTGTGAGAACCGCTAATTTGCTGAAAGTATACTATCAGTTTCGCTGAATTTTAGAATCATAATCCCGATCTATACTATAATGATGGATCCTGTGTTGCAGCTATGCCGGCCGTATATATGCGATAAATGTGTTTCTTACAGTTAAAATGTATTCAGTAGTTTAAAATCAGTTTTCCTCTCCTTTTCCTCTGCTTTATAGTTTTAGCATTTCTGTTTCGCTAATTTATAATGTTGAATGCTTTAATGCTGACTTTATGCTTGTTCTTGCCGCCATCTATCATATTTCAAATATCGTACCAGTCCTGAAAATCCACATGATTCAGCTCCAATGGTATTCAATAAGTTAACAGTTCTTGAAAACCTGTGACGTTTCGCCTATAACTTTCTTGAGTTAAAGTAGGGGTTTTTTCCGCGATGCCTCAGTGAGGACGCTTAGTGTTGGAGGTTTACTACTCTGTTAGCCCTTCTTCACCGTAAATACCCCAATTCGAGAATGGAGAATCATGCTGGCTTGATAGCTTAGTTGGTTAAAGCACCTATCCGGCAAATGGGGAGACCCGGGTTCGATTCCCGGTCAAGTACAGGATTTTTTCTCCTTCTCAAAGTTCGGATGTTCATCATTTGAATGTTCGTAGACACTGCTCGCAAGATTCCTAACGTTGGCGCCTCTATCTTATAAAGCCCGCATTTCGTTGGCGTTGCGCTGGAAAGCCTAAATTTGAATGTGCCCTTCAAAAGTTTACTGGTTTTATTTTTAAATATTTTTACGCATTCATTATGATAATAAACAGCTAGTTCTACGTCTGTACCTGTGTTGCTACATCTAACCAAGAACATATAATTTCTGGATTAGCAAGTCTTTCGGTTCTGCAGAACTGAGAGCCCGACATCGAGAAAGATTTCCGAAGACAATCAAAGTTTGAGTTAAGTGTAGTAAACTGCAGGCTTTCGAGGCAAATATTATCGTTCGTTCATTTAACGATTGAACATAACCTGAACATTTCCATTGAATTTCAATCGGCAAATAGCTAGTTTCGCCACTTCGTACATTTATCGGAAACATTCAGGTCCTATATCAGGGACGGCAATTTATGGGACTCGTGCCCGAAGTGGAACGCGTGCGATTTTACTTGTATTTTCTATATAAAATATGAAGCTTCTTAGAGAAGGAATAAACTAGTGGCACGCTAAAAATTTTGGTGATTCACATTAATTTCTTTGCACGCGACACAAAAACAATTTGCCATTCTTGTCCAATATCCATCTGGCGCGAAATATTTATGCCGAATACTAGTTGAAATCATCTTCCCCGTACGTGCTCGGGGTCTTTGTATCGTTGTACATTCCCTCATCGATTTTTTCTGAATGTTCAAGACTAAGAGCAAGAAAATAAAAAAATCACGCAATGGAAAATAAGATGGAAAAACGGCAGTGATTTCAATTTTTAATTGCGACACTAATTAAAGGGATATCCAAATTAAAATTAGAGGATAAAGAATGGGAAAGAGAACGCAGCTGATACTCAATTTACAAAACCGCCAACTCCATATGAACGGCTCTTTCATTAATGAAACATGATACGGGAGAGAGAAAGAGTGAGAGATATGGTGAGAGGGAGAGAGAGGGCGAGAGGGAGAGAGAGGGCGAGAGGAAGAGAGAGAGGGCGAGAGGGAGAGAGAGAGAGGGAGAGAGAGGGCGAGAGGATGAGAGAGAGAATCGGGAGCAACATTTACGAACATTTACGAATGGACCAAAATACCCGCGTCCCTCAACTTCCCTCGTCCTGAAAGCACTTAATAATTAGCAGGTTCACGCCAAGAGTTTGCGCGATCACGTGTACGTGTTTGTTCGATTGATTCGCGTTTGGGCACGCGGACTAACAAAAACCCCTGTTTCCATGTAAAAACAAATCGTAAAAACATCCCAACCACCTCCTTCCTCGCCGGAAAAGAATTGAAGCCACTCAGGAAGGGAAGGGAGAGGCAAACGGAAGAAACGGCAAATACTCTCCTTCCTCTTATTCCCACTCACCCACACCGACAAAAAAAACATTCTTACGGACCAACTGTCTCCTGCGGGTCTTTGAATGAAAAACAAAAACAAGGAAAAAACGGACGTTAAGTTAAGCTTTGCAAGGGCAACAAACCTTCTCATCCTCATCTTTCTCTACCTCATTCCTCCCTCTCTTTTACCTCCTCCCTCTCTCTTGCCTCCTCCCTCTCTCTCACTCCACCCCTTCCACACCTCTTTCTCTCCTCTTTGCTTTTCTAGAAATTCCTCGATACCAGAATAAGTCAGCGGGTTTTCGTCTTTCTCCTCCTCCTTCCCTTACATTCTATTACCTATCTTTCCCTCTACATTACCTACATTCGCTTCCCAATGCACCTCTGCCTATCTCTACTCCCCTCTTCTCGTTTAACCGCGCCTTAATATCTTTACGCGTAACTCTTTAAGAAGGGAAATATCCGTCTTGAGCTCCACTACTCTCTCTCTCTCTCTCGCTCTCTCCACCCTTTCGCTTCCGGCCTTCAAAAGGAATCTCCAGGAAAGACCTTAAGGCCTCGGAGCCCTTAATCGATTCGTGCGCTCCGCATTCCATGCCGTGGCTCTAATGCAGGACGAAGATTTTCTCAAAAGAAAGGAAGAGGAGGATGAGGGGGAGAGAAATGGAGTTTAGAAAGTGGAAGAAGGAGCGTTGAGAGGTGGAGGAATGAGCATAGGAGATGGAGAGAGGAACGAAGGAGGAGTAAACAGAAGCGAAAGAGGAGAAGAGAAAGGAAGAGTTAGGTCTCGTTCGCTTTTGGGTAACAGTTTCCGTTTTACAAGATGGTCTTTGAAGGAAGAGGGGCAAAGGAGCGTAGCCTAAGGGGCGGAAGAAGCGGCGTAAATACTTAATTAAGAATCCTCGTAACTCTGGGGCGGGTCGGGGAGAGAATCTTTAAGGGAAGGTTGAGGAAAGAGAGAGAGAGAGAGGGCAGGGCGAGTGTGTTTTGTTTGGCAAAAGAGGAAGAAATGTCAATGAGAGTCGTGAGGAATAAGCGAGTGGGTCCGTCCAACTTTTTTTTCTTCCTCGTTTCCATCGTTATTTTGTTTGAACATTCATAAAAGGGAGATTTTCGAGATTTTTTCGGGAAAGGGGAGAGAAGAGTGTGTATGAGGGGGGGAGGCGTTACGCAGGTTCCCCCTCTCTTTCGCACTCCTCGTCCGACTCACCGGCCCGGAGTTATCCCGAAGCGGTTGTTACGCCTCGCCCCGAGCTGGGTTAATTTTAGTACAAAAAGCTAGATATTTTTTCCTAAAGGAAACTTTGTTTTCGCGCAGAGTCATAAACGAGGAAAACTAGATTTGGGCTCATTTTTTATTTTCTCTTTCAAACGGTCCGATCCGAATTTATTTATTTTTTATCCGAGGGCCGAAATAAAAAAGAACCGCGGATTTATTTACGGGGCTTTTTTCCTCGGCACTCGCGCTCCTCGGCGGAGATATTTCGTCCGAAATATACGTCTGCAGTATTCCTCTCTGGTCCGCCCGGGGTATTTTTACTTCGCCGTGTCATTCCGACCCGTTTCATTCCCGTTAAGATGAGGGAAGGGTAAAACACTCGCAACGGACATTAATTCCGCGGATATATCCCTATCCTGATCCCGCTCAAGAACGGCTCGAGCCGCCGCAGATTAAAGGCGGGCAATGCGAGGAGCTTTCTGTATAGACGCCGAGATCTGACTTTTGTTTTGAAGTTGGACGGCGGGTTGGGAGAAGTGGGGAGGAAAGAAAAGCATCGCAGAGAATGGAAAGGAATAGCAGAGAAATGAAAAGCGCCTGCTGAATTTCACCACAGAGTTATTTTTGTTCGAAATATTTCAGTTTCCTTCGACGAGGAAGAATGGGATTTCCGAGTAAACGTACGAAAAATACATAATGCATAAAAATCATAAATATTGTGTAAAACGTACAAAAAATATATAATACATAAAAAACCATAAATATTGTGTAAAAGGAACTGTTAACAGAAAATACTCGGAGATCGTAGGAAGTATTTCTTCTTAATCCATTTATGATTGATTCGAAAGGGAATTATAAATTTGATCGTATGGCAGACCAGACTAAAGTAGTCAATATTAGAGGTGGTGCATCAATAGGGCATTCGAAAAAAGAACGTTTCTTTTTATTAATTATATAAAAACATTTTCTTCTATCGATGAATCACCACTCACGATGGCTGCTTTGTAGATGAAAAGCTATACTCAACCTCTTTAAGACTACTGGAGGCATAGTTTGTCAATATTACTTATGGTTAATTTGTAAATGATATATTGACAATATAGACAACATCAAGTTCAAAAAACGGTGGGAAAAACCAGATTCCTAATTTGGCTTAGTGTAGGCCAAAAAGTAGTTGACCAGAAGAAATAACGATTGACGGATGATCACTGAAAAAAGGTACTTTGTAGCCTGAAAGAGCATTCCAACTGTTTTGGAGCTATTGCCGTCATTATCATATAGATTTCAACATTATTTAAACCAGCGATTTGATCCTTGAAAATAATTATAAACAGCTTCTTATGACCTTCAATACAATTAACAACAACAGCAACATCAACAAAGACGAGAACATGCAACTATAAACACGAGATAAATCGAAAGCACGAATACGGAGTAGGTGGGCAGACGTGTTACTCAACCGTCTATACAAAACCTCCCGGTTATGAAAAAAGAAAAGATATTTTTCTAAAACGCATACAGTATATTTGAAAGGGAATGAGAAACGAAGAAGACTGCGGAAAGCAGGAGTACGTCGAGAACCAGGTTTATGGAAATAATTTTGTATCACGGATCTTTCTAAGGACAGGTTACCCATGATGACAGTAAACCTTTGTCCAACGAGGGTTTTCGCAACACTGACTTGATTATGCAAAGTTAAATAAATGCGACACTTATTTAACCAACACGTATAAAATTTTATTGTACGTATGTGACGTAACGTGACGTAGACAGTAGTCACCTGGCCCTCGAAGAGGACGGACGTGCCTTTCACTTCCTCCTGCGAGCGCTGACCTGTCTGCGAGCGACACCTGTAGTAGTAGCAGTAGCTGTAGTTTAGCTGTAGCCGTATTGTTGCGTTAAGTAGAACTAGTATTTTTTCTATTTATTCTATTTATTTTTTCATCTTCTTACGTTAATTGTTTTGTTGTAATTGTAGTTTAACTCATCTTTGAGCGTAAAGCTTACTCATCCTTCTCTTGCCGTATCATAGTAGTTAATTGCGTCTCTCAGCCACTAAATCCGTAATCTTTGTAATATTTATTTATAGTAGCGTATTACTTTACTCGTTCTTAATTATTTCCTTTTACCTTAGCATTTCTTTAGCTTCTAAATCTACATTGCTCTTGTGCTAAACTTTCTTGCTTATTTACTAACGTTGTTGGTGTAGTGAAACACTTTCCCTTTCACTTTTTACCTGCGCTCGACCCTAATTTAACCTTGAAGACAGCCAACCGCGTATTTACGTTAGGTCTAGTATATTTATATAGATAGTACAGATTAGTTAAGAGGATAGGATGGCTACTCCGAGGACTCCTGTTTCCTCCTTCTTGCGCGACGCTGGTTGCGAGGCCATGAGGTCTCGGATCACGGAGCTGGAGAGGGTGGTTGCGGACCTCCTTCAGAGGGTGGAAAGGTCGGAGGCAGCCTTGGCGCGTGGGAGGGGTGCGGGTTCTTCCCTGAGAGCAAACCGCGCCAAAATGGCGGCTCGGGTTCGCCTGGGTGCGGAAGCCGGCAGAGCGATCGGGGAGGCTCCTAGCTCCTCTTCGCGGGTCGAGGGTCCTCCGGTCCGGAAGCCCGATGAGTGGTGTGTGGTGTCCACTCGGGGGGATCGTGGGGTGGTGTTGCGGAGACAGGGAGTTGGGAACGCCTCGGTGGCCCCTCTTCCTGTTAGTAATCGGTTTGCGGTGTTGTCGGAGGACGACTCCACTGCCGTTACGCCCGTGCCCGCTCCCGTCTCCTCGGTGGAGGCCGGGCCCAAGGAGAGCTCGGGGGGAAAGAGAGGGCTGTTAGTGATAGGGAGCTCCAACGTCCGGCGTGTGGTGGCGCCTTTACTGTCACGGGCCCGCCGGGAGGGAGTTCACGAGCGGGTGTTCTCCAGGTGTATACCAGGAGGTTCGGTGCCCCAGGTGACGAAGGAGTTCAGGGTGTCGGTATCGGGCACGGGTTGCTCCTCGCTGCGGGTGGTGGCCCATGTTGGTACCAATGACGCTTCGAAGCGCGGCTCCGAGGAGGTCTTAAGCTCTTTTAAGGACTTGGCCGCTGAGGTTGCTCGTGTCCGAGAGGAGTCTGGTGCTGATGTGCGGCTTTCCATCTGTAGCATTGTTCCTCGGACGGACTGCGGTTCTATGGTTTGGAGCCGAGTGGTCGGGCTGAACCGTAGGCTGTGGGACTTCTGTAGGGGCAATGGAGTGGACTTCGTTGACCTGAGGCCGGTCCTGGACTCATGTAGGGCATCCCTAAACGGTTCTGGTGTGCACTACACTGCCGAGGCTGCGGAGGCGGTAGCGCGTAGGGTGTTTGAGCATTCTAGGGCTTTTTTAGGTTAGATTTAAGCAATTGCAATTTTTTAGCAAGCGTTGAGATGCACGCCAATAGTAGATCAGATGGTAGGTTAGGATGTAGGCAGCTTGCCGGTACGGGATTAATTGAGAGCACAATAGGGGAAAATGTAAGAAATCCGTGCGGTAACAGAATTATCGAAGGCATGGGGATAAACGATTTTCCATGCAACAATTCCGTAGATAATGCGTGCGACCTTAACAACGCTATAAACCCGACGTTAAGTAACAGTAGAATACATTCCAAGCGTAGAAATAGTCGACAAAGTAGGAAGGATAAGGAGGCAGTAAATAATAATAATTATAATCTTAATAATAATAACAGTAATAATAGCTCAGTAGAGCGCGAGGAACCGTTACGTAGTCATAGCGAGAAATTAAAAATCATTACGGTTAATTGTCGCAGCATTCGCAGGAAGGAGGCCGAATTTGAACATCTTATTCGTAGTCTGCGTGCTGATGTAGTTATAGGCACTGAAAGTTGGCTTACGGCAGACATAGCCAGTCAGGAGATCTTTCCTCGTGACTATAGCGTATTCAGAAAAGATCGATGTATCCGGTCGGGAGGTGGAGTCTTTATAGCAGTTAGCAATAAATACGAAAGTTACCCAATACAGATTAACGACGACGAAGTCGAAAGTGTTTGGTGTCGTGTGAAAGGAAGCGACTCAAAAACTATAAATATATGCGCTTTTTATAGACCCCCAAATGCGAGCGTGGAAACTATTCATTCTCTAGAGAAACAAGTGGCGACGCTAAATTCGTCTAATAAAGATAAAGCCATTATAATCGGGGGCGATTTCAATCTTCCGTCAATAGATTGGAGGCATAATTGCTTTTATCCCGGAGGTAGAGAGCGTGAATCGTGCGAGGCGTTACTAGAAACTTTCGGTAAGCACTCATTGTATCAATTAGTGAGATTTCCCACGAGATTTAATAATATATTAGATTTATTTGTTACTAATCTTCCTGAGCGTATGAATAGAGTATCTGATGCTGAGGGAATAAGCGATCACAAGGCAGTTTACGTGGAATTTCAGTTAATTATTGAGAAACAGGTTAAGGCCAAAAGAAAACTTTATGTATTCGCCAAAGCCGATTTCACAAGATTTAGGTCTTTTCTGCGAAATAAATATACTAATTTCTGCAATTTAACCGATAGTGCAGACGTGGAGGAATCCTGGTGCATGTTCAGAGATATGATGCGAGAGTGTACAGATAAATTTATTCCGAGCAAACAGAAGCGTGATAGTGCAGAACCTAGATGGTACAATCAGGAAGTAAGAAGCGCTCTCCGACGTCAAAGAAAACTCCACTCTCGCGTAAATAACACATCCTCAACAGCTACGGTCGAACAGAATGCAATAATAAGGCATCAATACAAGGAGGCGCGCTCCATAGCCAGAGTAGCAATGCGTAATGCGTTTAACAATTATAAAAAGAAGGTTTTACAGGAAAACTTGAAAGAGAACCCAAAAGCATTTTGGTCTTACGTCAGGGAAGTTCAAGGTAGGGGCCCCACTATTGCGTCACTGCGGTCGGAAACGGGAAACGTAGTTCACGATAGTATGGATAAAGCAAACCTATTAAATCATCACTTTCAGAAAGCTTTTACTCGTGATGACGATGAATGTGAAACCCCTATTCCTATGCGTCAGGGCGATTCGATGGAAGATTTGGTATTTTCGGAAAATGGCATCGCGCTCCAACTTCATTCAATTAAGCCAAATAAATCTCCTGGACCGGAGGAAATTCCCGCGCGTGTAATGAAAGAATTAGCTGCTGAAATCGCGCCGTATTTGAAAATTATATTCGAGAAATCCATTAGAGAAGGAGTAGTTCCTAAAGATTGGAAGGTGGCACATGTTACGCCCATCCATAAGAGTGGCGACAGAGAGAACCCCGAAAATTATAGGCCGATATCCTTAACTTCATTATCGTGCAAGATACTTGAGCACATAGTCTTTAGCTCTGTAATGCGCTATTTAGATAGTCATTCATTGCTTAGCGGATGCCAACACGGATTCCGGAGAGGTAGATCATGCGTAACGCAGCTCGGCCTGTTCGTGGACGATTTGTTGCGATGCGGAGAGAAAAATACTCAGGTCAATGCCATATTCATTGATTTCAGGAAGGCGTTCGATAAAGTATCTCATAGGAAATTAATTGCGAAGTTAGGACAATGTGGTATCAATTCGAAAGTTGTCGGTTGGGTGAGAGACTTCCTCTCGAATAGGGAACAGATAGTTGTCATCGATGGGAAATACTCGTCCCCCGTTAAAGTTGCTTCGGGTGTTCCTCAGGGAAGTGTATTGGGCCCTCTGCTCTTCTTAATCTATGTAAATGATATGTGCTCGGTTGTTCGTAGTAAAATTAGGCTTTTCGCCGATGACACCGTTCTATATAATGAAATAAAAAATCAGGAGGACCATCAGTCTCTGTGTGAAGACTTAAGAGCCATTTCAGCGTGGTGCAAAGAATGGCAAATCGAAATTAATTATACTAAATGTGCCGCAGTCACGTTCTGGAAAAGTAAGAACAAAGATTTAGGTTTCGAATATAAAATAGATGAAATGAGTATTCGACAAGCTGAGTATGTAAAATATTTAGGAGTAACCATTTGTCGAGATCTTTCGTGGGACATGCACATTCGTCGAGTTATAGGCGCGGCCAACAAGAAACTGGCATTCATAGGTAGAATAGTACGGAACACTACAGAGAAAGTACGCGAAACATGCTACTTATCACTGGTAAGACCACAAGTGGAATACGCAGCGAGCATATGGGATCCGTACGAGAAGGGACACATAATTCAACTAGAAAGAGTACAGCGCAGAGCAGCCAGATTTGTAAAACAAAAGTACGAACATAAGGAAAGCGTCACCTCTTTATTGAGCGATTTGAACTGGGTATCACTGGAGGAGCGTAGATTGCACTCAAGGTTGAAACTTCTAGAGAAATATAGGTCAGAATGTCTAAAAGAGGAGGTAGTGGGAATAATTGTGGCACCGACGTATATAGGTAGAAATGATCGAGACGATAAAATACGTGAGATCGATTGTAGGACGGAACGTTATCTAGGCTCGTTCTTTCCGAGGACAATAAGAGATCACAATAGGAAATTTCGAATTGCGTTAGACAATCTTTAGGTAGGATTGGTGCATTGCACCCCCTGCCACCCACCAACTTGGTGAATTGCAGGGTAACTTGTAGATGTAGATGTAGATGTAATAAAGCTCATGGCCTACACTGACATGTAATTTTTCCATTTAGTATCAGATTCGATCTACAGTATCATATATAAAAAAATTCGAAAGAAAAAAGATCAAGCTTTTATAGTAATCGTCTATCCTTACCAAAATTGCAAGAAGTGGTAATAGACCATTGTGAGGATGATCTTTGGAAAATTAGTTTTCAAGCACCCTATTCCAGGTTCGTTTTCTTTTCATTATTACGGCGCGTGATATTGCCTCGCTGTATGGGAGGGTTTCTGTTTGAAGAGACAATTAATTTGGCAGCCTCTGTCGTGGACATTTTTTCCCTCGCCTCGTCCATGTTTTCAAAGGACTTCTTTGCGGTTTCCCCTTAACCCCAGGGGTATAGCCCCCTAAGGAATGAAAGGCCTTCGAACGTAAAGATGTGACGATCCGACTCGTGACATTAGCTCCACTAATTATTTTTTCCCTCTCTCTTTCTTTCTCTCCCTCTCTCCGGAAAGAAGATTAAATTGAGCCCGTGAATAACAACGCTTTTGTTTTTCGCTTCGTGAGTTTGTTAATCCCTTTCGAATTATGCGCACCAATCGACGGATGGAATTAATTTTCCTCTTTGACATGTCCGCTTCGCGTCTGAAAAGATTATGGGGAAGGAGTGTGAAAATAAATGGCCCGTAAATGCTATTGAAATTACATAAAAAAAGTAAAATTTTTATTAGATGGAAATGAGAATTTTGCTCCGAGAAGGTAATTTTAAAAAATTGAAATTAGACGAAAACGTCGAAGAATAAACACAATGGAAATATTTTTCGTTGTTTCCATTAATTTTTTCAATTCTGCTGAAGTCAAGTGTAAAATGGATGCAATCAATAACAGCGGAAAGCTGTAGCTAAAATTAATGTTTTAATACAAAAACTGCCCATTTCATAGAGAGAGAAGAATTTCCATTTTTTAAAAGCTCTTTTCAATTGAGAGCCTATATTACTCAAACGCTAGTAAAACGACAATGAAAAAAGGAATATTTTAGGGGCATGTATTAACTATTAAACGAATAATTCTTGTTCTAGTTTTATATATTAAATGAAACAATCAGACAAGTAAATAGAACTGCCATGAAATTAAATCATACCACATTGATCGTAACTCCAACACTTTGCAACATTTCTTTTTCCATGGAATTGTTAATCAAATACAAATTGCCATTACCATGAATTACCCAATTCAGGGATATACTTCAATATTTTAAATAATATGCCAGTGTGTATGTGTGGTTCTATAATTTATAAGCCTAAAACTCGTTCTTGTGATTAGGATAAATGCGGGCCATTGATTAACTAATAAGCAAAAAATGAAAAGATATTTCATATTAATTACATTTAATGAATTTTATATTTATGGAACGTTTGAGACCGGAAAAATGCTGCTTATTTCAGAGAAACAAAACATAAATTTCCATTATTTAGTAAACAATTTAAATTTTACATACAAACCACATAACTCTTAGAAAGGCATATCTAAATCCGAAAGGAAAAACACTGATAACCATTCGATGAATAGCTTTTATTAATCATGGAAACAGAGTAGCGTGATTAACAACCGACTGTGAAAAGTTTCCTAGCTTGGATGCACATTATTCCAAGAAAAGGCTCTTTAAGAGTGCACTATAAGATAAAGTAAAAAAATAATTGCCAAGAAAGAGAGAAAGAGATTTTGGAACCTGAAAAATCGCATGACATGTTGGCGAGCACAGCGAATTACATGGACGGTGTGATTACGATACATTCGCTTAATTTCCGCTGAGTAACGCGCGAGGAACCATAACACACGATGGAAACTGTTCGTGATTACTCGACATAAAATAGAACGGAATATAATTTGTACTGCGATATCGTGAATGTGAAAGAGAAAATGCCTCGAACTTTTCATGTTGCGTACTAGTACTAGGCATGCACAAACAAGGTTTTATCCGACATTCACATTTATATAAACTTGGATGAAGAAAAATTGCTGAATTTATTTTCCAATTCCTAAAAGACTAAAAGTACAAATACATAATGACTTTTCGGAGTCCCTTACTGCATCCCGTTCAACAGTTGATAGCTTCTTTATCCGGAAAACGGTTGGGAAAACACGTTGCATATTTCAGCTTAAAAGTAGCTATCCTCAGCGGCATTCCATTACCATAATAGTTTATAATTTAGTTTTATATGGGTTTATATAAAAAATATTGCCCAATTTTTAGCTGAATATCTTCAGCTGATCTTCGCCTTTTCTGTGTACTTATGCAAAATTAATCGACTATAGCCTTGGCTATTGGTTTGGGTTTTTTTTTCATATTTTCTTTAATTGAGACTAATTTATTGCCATCGAAACTAGTTAGAAAAGTATTCCATTTCGTGCAACTAAAACCTTACTGGAAAAATTTACCTTGATGCACGGTTTACGAATGAGTGTATTACGGACGTGGACGAAAAATTGCGAAATAAGAGTTTATCTCGCTTTATTACAATTTTTCTCGGCCCTCGGAGTTGGAGATATCTATCCTCGAGGGCTACGGATCTCGCTCGCACTTATCGCTTTCGTGCATCACGTGCTCTCTCACTCTAGTACGTTCCTAACGATCCGAATCGAGACGGCCGGAACGCGAAAAAACGAAGCGGGAGGTCTAAAATTAGCGCTTTCGTTTCGAGCTTCGAGTAACGATACCTCGACGAATGAAAAAAAAAACAGAAAAAAGGAAACCGCTTTTCTAGTTAACCGGGTGTAATTCTTTTTTCCATCCGTTTCCGCGATCGCTCGGTTCCACGCTCCTTCGTCTCTATCTCTCACTCTCTCGTGACCCTCACCTCTAGCCGAAAAGAACCCCTCTACCTCCGTTATCTCCCTCTCTCCGTTTCCCAGACGCCACATCTCCCTTCACCCGCCCACTCGCACGCCCTGTCTACACCCTTTCAACTTTCTTTCCTTTTGGTAGTCCGAAGTAGAAACCGAGCACCCCACAATGGCCTCTCACCATGCACGGTCGGCCGCGATCTTCCTTTTGTGAATCCCGCAAGGTCTTTTTCCCTGCTCCACTCTCTTTCTCTCTCTCCTATTCTGTCGGAGCGCACCTTTTTTTTTTAAATAATACGTCCCTCTGGAAAACCATTAGGGAAGTAATTTCGACATTCCTGGTACAACCTCCCCGACTTGCGAAGCGGTCGTTACATAATCAAAAGCTGTCCCCTCGCGGTAACGGCCTCATCCGCGCTCTTGCGCGTTAAACTCTGTACTACAAGGACGATAAACGTACCTCTTCTTTCCCCTCTCTCTCTCTCTCGACCATAAGGAAAGGAGGAATTGCTGTAATTTCTCAGGACGATTTTTGGAGAAGACTCGCCGTCCAAAAGACTTCGTCGTCGACAGTCATTAGCTTTTTAGCGCTTTCTAAAAAGAAAATCGCTTATGCATTCGGTTCAATCGTCCGGCTGTCTGTTTGTCCGTGTGCAAAATTACTCAAATATGACGTGAGCTACAAACGCAAAATTCCAGGATTAGAGCTATTAGAGTATCTGGGGAGTAAATGGTGGGTACAAAGATCAATTGCTAATAACTTGAAAAGTATTCTTTCTACCAAGATGATTATTGATGTGTAAAATGTAGGGTTAGAATGTTTTCGATGGATATGATGTTATTGTTGCTGCAGATTGAAATAAGCATCTTGAAACTGAGCACGAGTTGGAAGAATTCCTTAAAATCGGATTTGGATTGAATTTATTATTTCCAAGAGAACCAATTACTGATCTCAATACCACAATTGATGCCATTTTTGGAAACATTGATTCCTACGATGTACAAAGTTTAATTAATGAATCTCTGTTTATCTATCTTAAGCCTCTAGTCTTAAGATTTAAAAAACGTTGATAATATTTTTTAACCAAAAGAACGTCTTTTAATTAACTGTCAAAAAATGCTCCTTATGCTAACTGCTCTGGAATTCTTTTCTCACTTGTTCCTGTCAATATTTTTAAAGAATAAAATTACTTTATTTTCGAAAGAATGTCATAACTGTAGTACTGGTTTCAGTGGGTTGAAAAACTAACTCACATAAAAAAGACGATAAAGTTTTCTCAACGAAGAGCTAAAAATTATCTATAACCAGGGAGAAAAAAGTTGTTATCATCCGTCGTTTCTTTGCGTAGAGTAATATGGACTCGAGGTAAAGATCTGATTATTTTTACTTTTCACCTCTCCAATGGAATACATCCGGATCTAGATATTACTTTTCTTGAGGAGCGCGATGCGATGGAGTGAGAAGATATATACTTTATAATAGTATATATATATATAGGGATAATAGGTTTCTGAGAAAGAAACGTGAGAGTAAAATCAATGAATGTTTTCGAGAAAAGATGTGTGTGTGTGTAAAGAGAGACTGGATTTCTCGAACGGATAACATCTGTTCACGTGAGATAGGAGAGAGAAAGGTCGAAATAAGCCGCGGTATACATTAGACCACATTGCCTTTCGAAAGGAGATATTTCGCCGTAATGGGAAAGTGATGTATCTAATCGAAGCTGTAGAAATGCTAATAAAACACGCGGGACGGGAATGGCTTAACTATGGAGTTGGTATTTAAATGATATGGAGGGGCCACTGACTTCGGATAATAAAGAAGGGTAAATGAGTTCTGCCCTAACTTTGAAATGCCAAAGTTCATAGAATCCCGTGGAGCGCTGTAGGCCGTGTCATCATCGTATGGATAGGAGAAAACAACAAATGTAAGAGGAGATTTTATTTTTTCAAAACAATAACTTGCACAAAGATCCGGTTCTTGTTTTGAAAAATTCAAATGTCACTGAATAAAATTAATATTCGATGTAACTCCTGCGGCCAGGGCCGACCCGAGGTACAACCAAGTCGGGAGGATACCCGGGGAGCCAAAATTTGGAAAGTCGCTTCCCTAAAGATATTTCTGTACGCTATTTGCAAGTAGATACATGTGTACAAGCATTAGAAATCGCTAAATGAGCAGGCACCTTTAAATGTATTTCTTCAGTTATTTGTCATTACTTCTTTCATTTTGATTACTCGTTGAAAGCAGTAACAAATGAATTGCATTTTCTGGAATAAAGAGGACAATGGAATGGACGAAGTGCCAAAACACTTCTGACCTGTGCTGCCTAAACCCATAATTATAGATTAGCATTTCGTTCTGATTTGTAAAAGCAATGATGCGCATCTGGTTTTCCCAAAAATTTCAAACTTGTATGGTTTAGCTATATTATAAATGGAATGTATGCAATGAAGTCGCATTTTCAAAGAGATTGGCATTCAGCAGCAAAAGAGTAAAATTAATTTATTTTTATAAAATTAAAAAAATGCTCAGATTAAGCTCATGAATGCGATGGAATGACGCTCGTTTCATCAACGAGGAATTTAATTACGGTGAACGCGTCACATATTAACGCCCTTGTTTGCACCCATTGGATGAATTGGCTTGTGTAATCATTTGTATTTGTTAATTAATCTATCTAAACGGCGTAATTGAACGGAGTGAAATCTCATTTATCCAGCTGTGAAACTTTTGGTCGTATTTATTTAGGAATAGTAATAGTATGACTGACGTCCTTTCTCCAAGAGAAAAAAGCTCCTAAATTACCAAGAGCTCATGTCGGGTCTTATACGTCCCTACATCAATTACTATTGTTGAATAGCGATAAGAAAAATTACAATTTTTCAACAAAAGTAATCTTCCCCAAGATTATAAAGAATCACCACAGTTATTGGCGCTATATTTCCTTATCGTTAATATGTATGTAGTTCACTGTAAAACAGCTCTTAATTTGCTGTATGTAAATTTATGACTTTAAACAAATAAATAAAAGATTTTACAGAAAAATATGTAAAAATATTAACTTAGGACATAAAAGCTTTAAAATGAAGGAAAGTGAGAATGGTCTTCTGCATGTTTCTCCGTTGCTAGGTTCACTACGCCGGGGATCGTGTCTAAATAAATTGGTACTTGGATTAAATATACGAAAGCTATCTGTTGCTGAGAGAAATATAAAGCCGATGCAAGACAAAATAGATTACAGGCGAGCTGAATCCATTTCCGAGCCCTTAAATTACCAGCTTCTCTCCCATATATCACTATTTTTAACGGACCGTTATTCACGAAAATGAAACGACAGCATACCTGCACCCGACATACCTGCCGCGAAAATAGTTTCGCCATCGCTGAACTCATTTTGTTTCCTTCCATCAAGCGCAGCGGGAGGCGAAAAAAAGGAGGACATCTCGGCGGAAAACAAACAGAGGAGGCGGAAGGAAAAGTCAAAAGTAGAAAGGCCGTATTTCGTCACGTCCGTTTATTTGAATGATGGCGTGCAAAGATTCGCGTGGGAGACGGAGAAGAGATAGAAAAAAGGGAGTATTCGAAACGAGAGAGGTTTTTGCTTTCAGGGTAAAGGGAAGGACGGAAAAAGTTACCCAACCGAGCGGACGCTATTGAATTAGCCTTTCTTAGGAAAGATACCCTAAACGTAACGCGAAATTATGTACGAGTTCGCTCGCGAAACGCTCCTCTTTAAACGTCGCTGATTTATATTTCTCGGGTGCAATCTCAAAACGTCAGAGAACCGGGGACGGAATGACATATAGCATCGCTCTATCTATCTCGCTGTCTCTCCTTTCTCACTGACTCTCACCATCCTGCTTTCCCTCTCCATTTCCTCATCTTCCTCTTTCTCTCTTCATTTTCCGCCATATTAAACTCTCCTCTCCTCTGCTCCTTCCCTTTCCATCTTCCACCCTATCCACTTGCTTCTCTTTCCAACTCCCTACCTGTCCACCTGCCTCCCTCTTCCTCTTTTCCACCTCTTTTTCCGTTTTCCTTCCTATTCACCTTTCTCCCTCTCAACCTCCCTCCCTTTCTATCACCTTCACTCTTCCTCTCTTCCCCATGCACCACCCTCCCTCTCCATCTCCTCCCTCTCCACCTTCCTCCCTCTCTACCCACCTCCCTCTCCACCTCCTCTTCCCCCTCCTTCCTCTCCATCTCCTCCCTCTCCACCTCCCTCCCTCTCTACCCACCTCTCTCTCCACCTCCTCTCTCCATCTTCCTTCCTCCCCACCTCCTTATATTTTCTTCTCTCTCTCCACTTCTATACACCTATCATTCTCCACTCTTCTTCCATTTCCACCCGCATCCAATCCCACTCCTCTCCTCTTTCCCTTTGAAGCTTTCCTTTGTCATCTTCCTCTCTCTCCACCTACCTCTCTTTTGAACTCTCATCCTTCCTCTCACTACCTCTCTCACTCCTACCTTCGACCAAGTTTACCTCCCATTCTCCACACCTCCCTCTCTCCCTCCCTCTCTGCCAGGTCCACTTTTCATCTATTCCGCCTCTCTCCCTCTCCACCTCTCCTCCCTCTCTCTCTCTCTATATCCCACCGGCGTCATTCCCCCGAGCACACACAGCTCCGTTCCATTCCCCTATGTCTCCATACCTTCCCCGTTTTCGGCTGCCATTCATCCGCGGCGCGTATGAATAAATCTCACTTTCTCCTATAACCAACAGCGTGCCGTCATTTTCATGAAAACCGTCGACGTTTGGTCACCTCACTCTACCGAGCTACAAAATAGTAATAAAAAACGCCATTAAAAAAAGAGAACGAAGGAGGTCATTCTCCGGCGGATTCCTCGATGCATGCGATTAATACGGGCTTTCAAGATATTAACTTTCATCACCAAATATATTGATCGGTTCTTTTTTTGCTCATGCATTGCAAAAATCACCCGGGAGACGCGGAGGGTCAGGGTAAGCGCATTATATGGGGTGAGGCTCGAGAGAGGGTGGATCGGTGAACGGGGTGCGTGTGTGCAAGAGAGGGGTGTGGCTGGCTGCGTCGGAAGAGAAGAGGGTAAAGAGAGGGGGCTTAAACACACACACACACACACTCCGATTTGGTTATCGAGAGATTAATGACTGCCATACATTTCCAACATGGTCGATATCTACTTTGATACCGTGCCGCCATCGATTTTTCAGCGTAATTCTGAGACCGAGTAATATTTCATTTCTCGTCGGCTGTCGACTTTTGAATGTCTATTCATTGCTCGCGTTAATTCACCTCTCAAGGAGAGAGTTAGAGAGAGAGAGAAGAAAAGGGAGTCATAGGCGTGGGTACGTTGCGCAAATGATGAATTTTCCATTCCTTTTTAATTACGACCCTTTCCATTCGAATCCGTCGGAGGACGAAAATAAAGTCGAAAAGCGCAAAAAATGAGAGGGTCGAAACCTTTCCATTTTCTACCGTTCGGCTGAAAAAGAACGTCGGAATGAGGCGCGAGTGCATCTATATTTTTTTCCAAGTACCCACAAGGTGTCGCAGAAAGCTCGCAAAGTACGCGATAAAAGACTATTTATCGACCCGACACTCGCTACTCGGCATAAAACGCGTTATTGCGAATTTTCTTAAAGCCCCTCCTCGACTGAATTTATCTCACGTGACATTAATGGAGTTAAAAATACGTGTTTCGCAGTAGAGAAAAACTTTGATTATCCGTAGAAATCTTTTTGGGCGTTGTTCCAGCATATTTTCGCTAAATAATCCTTCGAAAACTTAAAAAACTCGTAGAACAAAGCGCGCTCCCATCAGTTCGAGCCGCGGCCATCCGGCGCGCCACCAGCCACTCGCCAGTTAATGAAATCACTTAACCCAGATTTTCCTCTCTCTCATAGGGAGATAGACGACCCTAAAATCAAAACGCAGCGAAGATCAAAATTCACTCAGCTCGTTCTCCGATGGGAATATGAGCGGAACGGGGCAAGGGAAACTCGTTAACCTTTCCCGACCCACACCAAAAACCCCAGATTTTCCAATCTGCCGAGCTTCGACGTTATATCACGGAGCCGCCTGAAAATCAGCCGACGTACGTACCCATGATCCATCGCGCCAGGTGAAAACAAAAAAAAACGAATAAAGAAATCGCGCGTTTGGTCCGGGGTACGAGAGCGGTATTCAACTCGAGTCGGACTTTTTCCGATAAATTACCGGAGAACGCGTATACACAAAGGGCTTTTTTTAAGCTGCTTAGCGTTACGAGTTTCATCCCCTTTTATCCGTCAGATTTACCGCCGCGAGAAAGATAAGGCCACTAAGTATTCGAGTATTAACAATTAACACTGGAAATTTTTGAAGGAAATCTTAGGGAGCAATCTGTAAATAAATATTGATGCAATATTTTATACGCTCATATATATACATACTGACAATGAGTATCTCGGAAATTTGTTTCATAATTCCTTAATTCAGTTCAAACCGAGGCAAACGGCTTAAATTCAAGTGGATCGGCAAAGGCTTCCTAACCGTATTACCGCCACTTTTTTGTCTATGCTATTGTCACGAATGAAGACCAATATCAGTCAAACGAGCCATGGGACCGTTTCACAAGAGTCTTGCACATGCTACCATAACAGCATGGACGACACAAAGTGGCAGCAGATTGGCTATGAAGCGTTTGTCCACTCATGTTGATAGGAACTTTTTGATTCAGTTCAAAACTGAATTTACACCCTGAATCGTGAAACACATTTCCGAGATGAGTGTGTCTGTGTGTGTGTATGCGTGCGTGCAAAGCTTAAAATTCCTAATATCCGTTCTCTTATAGTTCAAAAAATAATGTCTCTGATTACATTATGGTACGAACTACTTGGCAATTCGGCGTAAAATCTCGATATATTAAAATTTCGCTGGACGCTGTACAATTAATCCTTGAGACATATGGCTTACAAAGTATTTTTCATGGTAAAAATTTATACATAACTGGATGACTTTCAAGTAAAATTCTTTGAGCCACTTTTGATTAATTCGACATTTCGTTAAAAGTTACAAGAATAAACTACCTTCCATTGTCCCACGTATCTTTCTATTCATGGCGATAATTTATATAAACAAGAGATTTATTTAGATACTGTTTATCCAGCGTTTAGCCACGTGTAAACAGTCGACTATAGACAGACCTAACATAAAAAACAGTAGCTTCTTTCGGTACAGACGCTCCTAAAACGTGCATATTCATAAAAATCTAGGAGCAGAACTTTTTCGCAAACAAAATAGTTTTTCTACGAACGTCATATATGAGAAAGTGAACGGCATTTATACTCGTAAAATGTGTAAGGTCAAGCAAAAATACATTAATTTAGTGGAAGGATTAGTATTAGTCTTCATTACTCGACGCAGATATACGCATTAATTCTCTGTAAAGTACTTTCTGGTATCATTCGGGATGATTTACAATGAACGACTTTGACTAATTTGTTTAGCCATGAGTACCTGCAAGTCCACAATTCGTACCTTTATTCCGAAAAATGATTTATTCTATTTAAATGAAGCTTTTTATTATCTTGTACTGAAATTTAACAACCTGCCGCACACATGTGAACCGCTTTAACTTGGAATTCATAGGAAAATAAAAGTTATAATTCTCGAATTTAGTGGTAACCTATTGGATTAATGAGGAAAATGTATCTTTGAGTTATTTGGGTTTGACTATATACATGTGTGTGTATGATAATTATGATAATTAGCGACTCCAAGTTAATATAAAATATACGAATCTTTCCGTCCAATCTCGTTCTCATTTGCTTTGTGTCCCTACCAGCCGCTATTTCATTTCATCTAGATCCTAGGAATTTTTTAGGGAGAAAAGGATTTGATTTGCAAATGGGTGAAATAAAAAAGAGGGAGAGACGCATAGCGATGTGGGGAAATGAAGCAGGAAGAATATCTGGCCAGAAGACACTTTCGACGGTGAGGGCTGTTGGAGAAAGCAGACGCTGAAAAAACACGAAGACAGTATGTTTTGAAATATGGCGGTTTTCTCCACTTCTATTTCTCTCTCTACTCTCTTTTCTCCTATTCGGAACCATATTTTTCTTACCTAGGCCGAAATGACGCAAAAAAATCCTTTCTTCTAACAAATTAAGAAAAAATGCCTGCCGATTCCAAACATTTTGCGAATATATATTGTCGACAGGCGTCAAGAGATATAGACCTTCCCTATGGTTGGAGTCTGATTTTCGGGACGCGCACGATTTTCGCAGGCGCATCTTGGAAGCCTATCGCTGCGAGGTATGAGGTCGGAGATGGATGGGGTGAGGAAGAAGTTTGTCGGGAGAGAGAGAGAGAGAGAGAGATAAGGGAAAGATGTCGAGAGAAATTTGCTACCGCGAGAGACCTCCGTTTTCTCGTCGAGTGATGCGAGAATGTTCTCCATTACTCTTACAGCTGTCTCTGGCACACTCCGAATTTCTAGACCTCAATCTCACTCCATGCGCAACGCCATGCTTGACTCCCTGCTCAAAACAAACGCATCCCATCCCATAATTTCCCTCCCACCACGACTCCTACTATCTCTCTACTCCTTTCGCTCCCACACACGACCCCTTTCTTCCCCGATTCTCTCGCTCCTCTAACCCCTTTTGCCTCCCTCATTCTCCCATCCGTCATCTCACAATCTCTCCCTTTCTCAAAACTTTCGACTTACTACTTCTCCTCGAACCCTTTGCCATTCAGAGTCCTCTTCCCTCCTTCCTATCTCCCTTCCCGCGATCTCCATTTCTTCTCGCTCAAACCCTTTCTCATTCACCAAACTTACTTAGCCGTCTCTATCTACGACCGACTCAAACCAACAATTTCCTCTCTTCCTCAACCCCTCTCATCTCGTCTAATGCTGTCCCTCTCCCTATATCTCACTTTCTTGCTCCCTCTCTCTTACTCCCCTTCTCTTTTTCCAGTCTTCTTTCTCATCCTCTATCCCTGCCTCACTCACTTCCTCCCTCTTCGTCTCTCCCTCCCATACCGTCTCCCTCTCACTCCCTGCCTCACTCTGTTCCTCTTTCTTTCTAACTCCACTCTCTCTCACCCTCTTTTTTTCTCTCCATTCTTTATTCTCTCCCTCCTTCTTCACTAACTCCCTCTCTATAACTCTTCCACCCTCTCCCCTCCCCCATCGCATCGAGAAACTCCCGAAGTCTCTCCCTTTCCTTATTCCCTCAACGACCAATCTGTAAGCTTTTCCAACCCTCCAAGCAGCAGCGGGAACCACTAGGACATGGGCTCTTTCCACCGTAAAAGGAGTCTCTAAGCGTCTTCTTTCTCCTTTTGCCAGTTTTTCTCTCCCGACAAATCACAGGACCTTCGGTGAAAGTTATGGGGAATTTCTTTCGCTACGGAATATTTTTTTCCATTCCTTTCCCTCCCTTTTTTTGGTCTGCCCTTTCCCATCAAATCCACCGCAGGATTGTTCCCACTCGTTGGTGTAGCGGTAGTGGAGTGCTTTCGACGTCAATACCCTCCTTCCATTTTACCGACGGCGGATCTGACCGCGTGGCCACGGAATTCTTTCTCCCTCCGATTATATTTTTCTTTTTTTTTATTTCTTAAGCACACGAAAGATGGGTCGTCTTTGTCCAAGACGACTTCTTTGTTTAGAGTTTTACTTCCGTTTAGAAAGCAAGAGGGACGGAAAGAGAAATTTCCTTCGTTCGTTCATCTTTGCTGTCGAAATAATCAATAGGGAAAGAGATAAATAGGATTGGTTCCTTTGATTGAGGTAATTTGAGAAAAGATTAAAGTGGGCGTAACCGAAAGAAATGAGATAGAAAGTTTCATTTCTGCGGTTTTTTCATACTTCAACCTTTCTTTCTCCAAACTTTCTTTCTTTGTTTATTTTTCCCGCAGGACATCGTGGAGAGACTGAAAAGCGAGTAAAAGCAGATTCTAATGAAGAGTTAGAACCTAATACCCTTGAATCAGCACATGTCGGCTGCTTTACAGCCATCATGGTCATCAGGAATTTCCAAATTTACTGTAGCTATTAGGGAAACATATTGTGTCGACAACTTTTTACTCAGACGACAGAATAGCATGGAATAAACAAAGTCGGCCAATGGAAATTTTTTTAATAAAATGTATTAACTTATAAATTTTGCCACGTTAAGGACAATCATTTTTGATATGTCATCGACGATGTTAAAAATGAAAGTTCGCGTAGAAACAAACACTTCAAAAATGTTAGGGTCGCCGTAGAAAATTAAAACGTGTGAAATATTACTTTTTTGCGTTTTCCATTTTCCATTTACGGATCAGCCCTTTCATCCGTCATTTATTCGTTCTACTATCTCGATAAAAAAAATTCTCGATAGATTTCTTTGCCATCGGCCGTAGATCTTTTTATTTCGACCTCTACTTCACCTCGCTCTCTCCCACCCAACTTCTCCACCTACCATCACTCGCAGCGTGCGAGGGAGACAGAATGAGGCCGAATTCGCACTAACACAAGCCATCCTCCTCGCTGCATTCACTCCGTCGAATTACTCTTCAATTTCTGTAGCCTTTAAAGATATCGAATATTCCCTTTCTCCCCCTACCTTCGCTCTCTCCAACCGCCATTTCCGTTCATTCAATCTCCAGTCACACGTTCTCTCCCCTTCCATCCTTAAGAAGTAGCTCACTTCGTCCTCCTACTGCCTTCCCTCTTCTTCTTTCTCTAAGCCCCTTATTTTCCCCATTACGCTCCACCCTCCGAAAGAACTCTCCTACTCTTCCTCCCTTCTCTTTCTCCGATGTTCTACATCCTTCATCTTCTCCTCTTAAAGTCTCCTCCCCTTTCCCTCATCTCCAATTCCATCCCACTTTCTCTTCTATTTCGTCAGCTCTACCTTACTTCTTTCTCTCTCCCTTTATTCCTCTTCTCCGCCACATTCCCTCTGAATCTTCCTCCGGCACTTTCTCCTTTCTCCTCACTTCCCGTAACATTCGATCAGAATTCCCTGCTCTACCGAGCTCAACCCGAGGACTTGCTGCCAACCGCCCTTTCCCTCCGTTTCTCCCTATCCCCATCTCAACCACTCGTATTTCCATTACATCCATCCCGCCCCTTCCTCCTTCTTTCCCCTTCCCTTTTACTTATACACCCCCTTAATTGACGTCACCCGCACACGGAACGTCGTTACGAGGACTCCCCAGGCCGATCCTCCCTCTCCTTTATCTCTACTTCTTCCTCTATTTTTTCTGGTTCTCTCTCTTTACAACGTCTGCGGTGATATAGACACGGGATCGACAGCCTTTGGCCCTCGAGAGAATTTTATGCGGGCCGCGAAGTTATGGCGAAAAAGAAATCTTAAATTTGACACGCAATTTCTAATTCCTTAATTAAAATCATGATCACAGAACATCGAACGTTGAAGTTACATCGATAAAAAATTGCTTAGACTTGATTTACAATGGCTTAACATGACAGAATCTGTTGGTAGTCTTAGGGGTTAAAATATAATACTGATCGGCTAAGTATTCGCATCTATAAATACCTACCGTCACCTAGAAAATTTTGTCGACCTTTGTCTTAGAAAAGTGGTTTTCGAAGTACGGGTCGCGACTCAGCACTGGGTTTCGGCGGAATGGGACAGTTCGACGCGGGGATCTTTCGGCGCAGAGATCTTTCGGCGCAGGAACACAATTTTTCTGTTTCCCTGAGTAAAATTCGAGCTAAGTAGTAAACAATATTACTACATACTATATCTTGGTTTACTGTTGGTAAAAATCTTAACTTAATGGAATATTTCTTAATAATGATACTGGAAATTGCTTGTAGGTAGGCGGAGGGAGAGACAGACAGACAAACGACTTTATTAGGGCGAAATTGAGACTATGTAGTCCCTTTTTAGATTTAACCCTTCCGTCATATAAGTAATTACAATATTTACAAAATAAGAGAAATTAATTACATACAGATTTAAACAAAATACATATTAATTACAAGTTAATATATTTGTTAGTAGATAACAGAGCATTACCAAAGAATGTTAGTTTTGTGGGTCATAAAAAACTGTGTATCAGTTCTGTTTTAACACAGGAAAAATTCCCACTGCGGAAAACTCCTACGAAGAGAAGAGAGGTGTAAAAAACAGCGAAAATTTCTAAAATAGTTCAGGGGAAGGGGGAAAAATACAATAATATGAGAAACAGAGAAAAAATCATTCATAAATACAAACATATGTACATACATTTATATCCATATAAGGGAGGGAGGGCTGAGGGAGGGAGTGATCGAAATAATTAACATAATATATAGGGGATATGAATGTCTAACGAATGGAAATGGCTTAGTAAATGAGCAATATTTAACTACACTACGGAAATTAATAAGGATTATAGGTAGGAGGGATAGGGGGAAGATGGTCGAAATTATTAAAATCGTATAAACATTGCATGAGGTTGCAAAGTTGGATGTATTATGCTATACTGGTGTCAATAAAAGTGAGAACAAAGAATGAACCACAAAAATATTGAATTGTTCGTCGCTTTGGAATTGCTATTTTCATTCAAAATAAGTTTAGTGCATTTGTTATTTTATTCTCTTCCTTTCATATAAAATAAAAATATTAAAACAAGGTATTCCAGTTATCTTGCAAAGATGCTGAGATATTCGCCAAATATGTCAACATACGGCGGACTGCATGTTATTACTGTAAAGTTTAATCATAACAATTTCCATTGAGTTGAAGCTGGGAGTGTAAGAACTGAGCGTAAGAGAATTTAAATCTTATATATTGTGTGTGAAGCGTACAATCAAATTTATGTAAGTAGTGCATAAGATGGGACGGCATAAGGTGGTATGGCAAACCAGTCTTTATGAAAATGATCAAAAATCATGCAGCTAGTTTTATAAGATCCGAAGATTAATATATTTTTATTACAAATAACTTAAGCACAGAGAAATAATCTACCCTTAATCGTACGATCATAAAAGCAGTGCATCCAATGACCTTAAAACAAAATGTAGACGATGGAAACGTAAAGTGTATTCGGTCTAGTTTTTGAATTAACAGCTAACGATGTTTGAGAATAATAATATAGTTTTCAATATGATAAACTAACAGAAACTATAATTTATTATTCAGGATTAATATTTTTATTCCTACTCGATATTTATCGAAGATTATTTATTGTCGTCGAATTAGAAATTTAAAATTCGACATTTATCGACGTTTACAGCTGACAGCCATATCGCCTATCGTATGTTAACAATTTCTACCGCCTTCCCACCTACTATTGTTATTATTTTCATAAGATAATGTTGTGTACCTACAAGCAATTTCCAGTATCAGTATTAAGAAATATTCCATTAAGTTAAGATTTTTATCAACAGAAAGCCAAGATATAGTATGTAGTAATATTTTATGCTACTTTGCTCAAGTTTTATCCAAGGAAAAACAGAAAAATTTTATTCCTGCGTCGAAAAGTCCCCGCGCCGAAAGATCCCTGCGCCGAAAGATTCCCGCGCCGAAAGATCCCTGCGCCGAACTGTCCTAAACCCGGGTTTCGGAGTTTAATTAGACGAGTATTTCAAAACGATCGTTTCATACACTTTCTACAAAATTGATGGCTTTTTCAAACAACTTCTACATTTATCCAGCGCTTCCGAGAAAATAGTTTTATTTTTTAATCAACTGCACGAATTTGTGAAAAATTCAATCGAAACATCCTCTCCTCTTTTATTCGGAAAGTCGAAGGGATCGCCTACATTTTCTCCACTGGGTCGCAAGACATGTAGTTTTGGAGAATACCGCCGTAGAACCCCATCACTAACCACCTCCCTCTGCACACACCGCCACACATTGCCCTCCTTCCTCACCCTTACCCCCCCTCCCCCCTCACTCCGATCCATCCCTCTTCCCACGTCCCACTCGGCCGCAAGACGAGTTTCTCCTTACCGAGACCCCTTCCTCGAACGAGCACCCACATAAAGTTCCTTCCCCCGGTCCGCTCTATCATCGCCTCGATCTTGGCGTCTCTGACCGAACTCTTCCTTTTTCGCCCCCACTTCGCCTTCGTCACCGCGGCGAAAAAAAAAATGCCGGAGAGACCGGAAAATCTACCCTTCAAGCTTCCAATCAATCATTATCGCGCTTCTTGACGCCCTCTCTCCTTCTATCTCCACCTGTCCCTCCCCCTTCCTCCTTTCCCATCTACCTCGATTCACCCCGTTCCTGCGATATTTTTTCACTCTTCTCTCTCCCTCTCTGACGTCAGATAAACCACCCCTTTTACAACCAGAAGGACTCCCCCTATCTGCCGGTTTCCTGTTGCTTCTATAACAACCGGGTCCTGACTCTCTCTCTCCATTTCCCCTTCCACCGTCCAATCAATTAATCAACCCTCCCATTCTCTCTCTCCAAAATCTCTACTTCTCCCATCTGCCCCTTCCTATCTCTCCTTTTCCGAGCTCCTATCGTATTCTCCTCGTTCAGAGGCCACCCTCCCGTTCCCTTCCTATTTCCGTCTGTGCGGAACCGAGACCTTTTCGAGAACGACTCCTTAAAAACAGAGGGATGCTAAGGCAGAGACCTCCCTCGGAGAGTATGGTAATCTCGGCGCCGCTACCGCCTCCTACTGGAAGAAGGCGACAATCGACCCGTGAGAGAGAAAGAGGGAGGGAGACAAAGAGAGAAGAGGGGAAATAGGAAAGATAGAGAGAATGGAGAACGAAAGAGGAAGAGGCAGCAGCCAATCAATTAACTTCGTTTCCTCCTAACCAACGTCGAGCTTGCGTCCTTTCAACGGTTCGTGAGTCCGATATTCTGGCATTCTGGTTTTGCGAACGTGTGCATGGAGAGAGAGAGAGAATGAAAGAGTGATAGAGAGAGCGGGAGCGTGGTGGGGAGAAAGGAAGGAATCGGAGAGGGAGGTTGAAATGAATAGAGAATGAAGAGTAGAGCGAGAGAGAGAGGGGGAGGGAGGGACTCCATGACCCGTGGTGGGGATAGAGAATCGTGCGTCACAATCGAATAATGCAGCAAATGGTCGGGATGAAGGTGTGCGAGATTGGGAACTCTCTCTCTCTCTCCGATCATACTTTATCATCTCTCTCTCTCTCCCCTCCTCACGACCTCTGCATTTACTTTATATTTTATCATCTCCCACTTTCGCCCGCCACCTTCTCACCGCCGGCACGCTTTTTTCATCCCAGGTGGCACTGGTTGAATGGCAAAAAACCTTTCGAGGAGAGAGAGAGGGAAAGAAGAGAGTGGTAGGGTGGGCGGAGATGGAGGGAATTCAATATCCCAATCCACGTCGCAAATCAAACACTGCTGCTGCTTGAGGGGAATTTCTGCAAGGGATGGGAGAGAGTCCTGGACCCGTGGAAGGAGTTGGAGGCCCAGGAAGGGAAATTAAATCATTTCGCTTTGTGCGGCGATCATCCCTACGCGGAAGTAATTTCGGTTTATTTGTTTGCTGTCTTGGTTGGATGAATTGATATGGTGGAACGTGTCTGTGGTACTATAGGGGGGCCGCCAAACAAATGGGGATTATCCGAAGCCTCTCCGAATGATTCTATTTTCTCAGTAAATTAGTGTAATGTGTTTTATGGACCCGAAGCGAATGAATGCGCGATTTAAATGAAGTACGACGTGGTACTTTGTCGCGTCTGGATCCGACGTTCGGATTAAAACCGGCATTTTTCGACGTCCGGCCGCCACTTTAGATATATTGATTGATTGATTGAGGTAAAACGAGACACGAAGTATTTTTTTGGTTTTTACGTTTTCTTATTAGAAATATTTTGGCAGATTAAGAGTAAAAACCTGTCAAATCAAGTAAGATTGAATATTATTAATCATTTTGTTTTTTGATTAGCACTGAAAATGTTGAGCTATCTCGCAACTCACCTATGGGGCAAAATCTCTATTTGCCAATTCATCAATCCATTTCCTATCTCTTTTGCAGTCTCTTCTAGTTTATTCAGCCTGATATACTTTTCTAAAAACTTAACGAACATTTTTTAAGGAAACTATGCCAATTCCAACTCTACAGAAAATCATGTTTTTTTTTGTTTTAGTCTCGATCGGTTTTATTTTGATGCTCACAAGAAATATTTCAGCAGCTAACTCTATTCTCGTAGCATGCGTAAAATCCTGACATTTGTATTTATAATTAATAAATAATTTTGGAGACTACGGAAAGAAAAATGGAAATAATGTTTGCTGTTCAGGAAGTGAATATATTATATACGTACGCAATTATTCTTTATTTTCGAAGTCATCTCTAAAATTAACTGCGATGGTCGAACCAACGGAGTTTTAATAATTTCACCGAGTCGTTTAGTGACACGTGTTTACAATCTGAACAATAAAAGAGAATGCTATAATGATGGAACTTTAAATACACATATGAGTTGATGAGATTTTCCGATAAAATTGATTTTCACAGCAGCAAATACTTGATGGTGACAAATTTGCGTCCAATAAAATGTGCATTAAAAAAAGATATCATCACAAACAAAATAGATTTCTTGTCATTTTAAACACTAATTATCAAATTTATTCAACGAAAGTAGCAAAAACCTCGATGCTAGGATTGTTATATATTAGGTACATATTACCTAAAGGAGTAAAAAGACATCAAAATAAAACTTCATGATTACGGCTAGCTTGCTCCAAGTTTTTATCATACTGCCTGTTTGGAATATATTTGTGTGTATACGTATAGAGTTGTATTTTAATCGCGGTGCGTGACTTGCTCACTAACAATAATATATGCTAAGTAAATATAAGAGAAGAAAGGAAATGCGAAATATGTTACGTTTTACTCAAATTCATCATTATCAAAGGATAACATTTCTCTTTAGCTCCTTTGCTCTGTTGCTCCCTTTAGATAAAAATAGCTTAGCGAAACATCAAACAATTTAAATGGATGGTATATTTTATCAAAAGTTATTTATAGCAATACTTTAGTATATTTTTAAATATTGGATGCGTAGTTAAAATCGATAGAAACATTTTTTTGAAACAGTAGCACTTGATGGTAACAAAACACAAATAACTTTAAATTTCTATCAGAAAATTCAAAAATACGCTAAAAATTTCATTTGTATTTTATTTTTGGATTGCGTATTAGTAAATTTTCCTTATTTTGTATCTCCTATAGCAAAATGTCATTCTGCCAAATAAATACGTGCTCCTTAGGATCCCTAGGAAATGTATAAAAAATCGAGAGCTAAGCAACGGTTTAGGATCGAAATTCAACATGTGTTGGAGAGTTTATTATTTATGTACATCCTTTTATTAAAAGAATATCCGGGATGCGAAAATGAAATAAACTTCAATGACATGCCATACTTGCCGAAACGTTTTCATGTTTCAAAGAAAATGAAATGAAGGGTTTTTCAAGTTTTCGAGATCAATTCCTTAAATATAAGAGTTTACTTCCACTAAAAATTAAATAAAAATCCAAAAACGTGTTTTTAATTTTTTTTAATAACAATGTCTTTGATCTTTCGGAAAGTTTCATGTCAAAGCTTTCATATGCCACCGAGTAATTAATTGCTTTCTCACCGTCCGCTATGGCGCTCGATCATACACAAAATGGAGTGCGAACGTTGCTTTAACGTATCTATCCCCTCAGTACTCGTTTAAGATTTTTCGGTTCACTTCTGATTATATGGCTTAAAAATTACCGAATAAATTTTCTTCTTAAATATGTTTCATTCACGAACTAGACTGATACATAAATTATGCTGCCCTGTCCTCTTTACGCTCCAAAAACCTAAACGCTCTAAGCGATTACTTGATCAGTTATCTATTTTAATCACTCTGTTCTCATGAATATCCATAAATTCTTAGGTGTCTATGCTTCAACGATGTTATTAGGGTAGACATAAAGTATAACAACTCCTTTATTTTCGATTACTTTTTCTCGGTGACATTTTCCATTAAAATCACCGGTCAGAATAAATTATCCATGACGTCCAATCTTGTTAATCCTTTGATTCAATTTGCGAAAAACATATATTTTTTATCGGAGGAGATTAATGTCTACCTAGTTATTACAAATTCCGTTTTCTTTAGCATGCTTCACTTTTTTAGGAAATTCAAAGTTTCTCATCCACAGCAATCAAGTCCGTAATCAACTTTCTTCGAAATTTTAAAAGATACTAATGACGCGAACGTTCTCTCTCTCTCTCTCAATTTCTCTCTATGACCTTTACGATTCCGTCCTTTCCTCCTTGCGCTTTCTCGTGGCATTTTGTCTTTGTCGTTTCCGTTCCTTCGATTTCTTCCTCGATTTTTCTAAATTTAACTCTCCGTCTCCAATTACCGCTGTGTATTTTTCATTTTTGACGTTCGTTATGCTCTTTATTCGTCCAAATACAATTTTTCTACAGGAATTCCAGCATTTGGTTTTTTGGACAGCTTTGTGACGCTCTCTCAGTCTAAATCCCCAATTTGTAGGATCGGTTTTCTCTCAACCTTGACCTTTTTGATCTTTTTATGTATCGTTAGCGCCGACATATCTTTTTGATAAACAAGCCCACTCATCAAATCCCTAAGAAGGCTTAGTACTTATATTTTGTAAATGGGAATACCAAACTCGAACAAATATTTTAATTTAAATGGATGTACATTTAGAGTACACATAGCATGATTAATGGCAAATATTCTCCTGTTTTAAACAGAAACGAGTAAGTTGCATGCAAGAAGCGTAGCATAAAATTGGCGCGTTTCTCTCGCGAGATTCGAGAAATTAAATTTCGAATTTTGTTTCCAGTAAGGTGGCTGCCCTGATAAGTGTAAACTGGCAGTTCTGAATGAGTGATTGGACCAAGACATGCCATTTCTGTCTTGAATTTCAATGAAATTCTCAAATACATAAAGTTAACATGGTGATATGAAGGGAAGGAGGCCTCTTCCGATTTGATTCATGGACAAATCGATTCATTCGTTACAATTAATCGGAAAAGTATAATCGATTCAATTATAACAATTAATCGTATGGATCGAATGAAATGATCCGATTTGAATGATTCGATTTAAAGGTTTTTCCAAGTAGTGAGAACAATTTTTATTAAATGCCGAATAAACCAAACCTTGCCGGAATTGAAATGCAAAATAGAAACTGTTAGTCACCACAACGAATTTCATTCCATTTCTCTTTGGGGTCGCTTTCCGAGTATCAATGTGCAGTACGACAACGCCGTTTCCATCAATTATTATGAGTGAAATTTATATTAATTTCTCCATATGTAAATTATATATGTTCCCAGCTGATTCACCTTTTGCCTACGCGCAATGGATATCTAAGTGGTAATGCAATGAATAGCTCGATAGCAAGGGAGAAGAGAAACCCGGTGCCGGCATTAGTCTACTCTTAACGAAGAACACCAACACCAACGGCTTAACGTCCCTACCGAAGGACGGAACGCTAAATTTGCGCCGTCTCCTCAAACCACACAAACAGGGGGCCGGACTACCTTGAAAAAATCCTACTTGCACAGGTTTCGTGTCCGCTGCCTTTAAAAGCAGCAGGCGAGTAGCAGCCAGCGTCCTAACCACTACATCATCGGCACCCCCCTTTCTCCATATACGAAGTATAGAGAAAATATTATTTCATGAAAAAATCGTATTCGAGATATCAACGGAAGTACGTTTCAAGGTCTCCTGAACACGTTTTGACTATTTTATCGATGATGTCTGTATGTCTGTCGGTCTGTCTGTATGTGATAGGATTTTTGTGGGCGCTCTAACTAAAATGCTTACACTCATATCAATATCAAATTTTATATTTAAAAAGAGTACTATATAATGAAGAGCTTATTAGGTTTTGGCAACAATCACTTAAACAAAGTGGATGTTTAGTCATATTTTGGTTTTTGGCAAATAACTCTTTTAAATCTTTATAAATGTAAATGTTATTTATTATAAACTTCATAGATAATTTTATTCCCTTTAACTTTAGTTTGAAACATTTTTTCGTAGAATGCATTGTTAAGGAGATAATTTATTTATTCAATATTTGCTTTAATATTTGATGAATGTAAAACAGTACTGGAATAAAAGTCGTAGGAAATTTAATTTTCTACAACCTTTGTTCGAGAAAATTTTCCACATAATGAATTGTTGAAAAGATGTTTTTAAAACTAAATTCGTAGCTACCACCACCACACCACCTACTAGCGACTATTGTAAACACTTGACGCTCCTTTTTATTTTCTTAATTGCTGGAGCTTCGGGGCTATAACCAATATCAGAAGGCTACGGTGTGAGTTTATTTCTGTTCTTTATAAGGTCTTTAAATTTTTCTCGCAGTTCCTTAAAATATTTATTATCCTTTAATTTATTTGGAATTCGTAGAAATATTACAGAAATGGAGAAATTCATGAGTTGGCCAGATCAGATTTTTTAAATTTATTTTTAATAAAATAGGAAATAATTTGGATACAATTTTACCATGAGCAGAAATCGAACTCGGGTCTGCCACTTGCTGGGCGGATAGTCTACCACAGAGCAATCGTAGCAGATTAATTCTCCCGTTTCAGAACGGGGATATTCTTAGCAAAGCTAGTATCAACCAGCCCCAACGGATGTTCTCCAATAGATACATCAAAGAAATACCCCTCCCTCTTAAATGGTGTGATTGCCGTAATTAAAAAGCGTTGTAAAGAATTGATACGAAGATCAATTAATAAAATTACACTATTTAAGTGGATTTTTTTGTTTTGAAACTCTTTTACTTTAAATGTATGCCATCTGTAATCGTGATAAAAAATTGACTACATTTTAGTGCAATATACTGTTAAACTTTTAAAAGAAGAAATGAATTGAAAGACTCGAGTGAAATGATGTTTATTAATCGGAATCAAAACATTCGATTTGAATCGATTCAACTATCAAATTCCAAGTGATATGGCTCGAGCACGCCATTTCAACCCCAAATTTTGAGACAGAAGAATCTTGACAAACCGAATGATTTGATCAGCGTGTCTCAACTGCGGCCACCAGAACATTTTCATGCGGCGACTGACAAAATTTTCAACATGAAATTATTAATACGCAGATTGCAATGTTACATTTTCTTAAGTAATATTTTACCCAAAAAGAACAAAAATCTAAACGCGTCTTCTTTTGGTCCGCCAAGGTGTAAGCGACTGATGGTAGAAAATTCCCGGCTATGATATTGTTTTGAATTTTTCTTGCTTCCGCCGTCCTGGGCCGACGAAGGGTCCAACCAAGAAGGTCTCTCACACAGCCGCATCAAGGCTGCGAGACAAAAGTTCCTCGTAGGTTTATCACAACAAGCGGCTACCCTCAATAATTGGGTTTCTCAAGTGGGTCTATGACGTTTCGCCGCGAATGACATTTCTCCGTGGCCGTTTCGCCGCAAAGTGTTATTTCGAAATCTGTGTAAGGAAGCATAAAATTGCCATTTTCAATTATTTGGATGTAGGATAAGTACTTCAAAATCTTGTTAATGATTAAGGAAAGAAAGAAAAATATGTTATCTCAGAAACGCGGATTACAGGGACAAAATTAATGAACAAGCTTAATATGAAGAAATAGATCTTGTGTTACAACTTAATATCACCGATGTAATACAAGGTATACCCGATAGAATCACTTAGATAGAATATGCTATATCGACTGTAGTACCTGTCACACAAATTAACGCTGAACGCAGGATTTTTGGACTGTGCTATATTCTAGATCATGGGTTTTCAATCTTTTTCAATCCGTGGGCCTCTACTGAAACATCTGAAATCCCACGAACCCCTTCAACATGTGGATTTGACAATTGAATAATGTTTCTATGGCAATAGAATCCTTTTAAATCATTTATAATTAATTAATTATCACTTCACCAAATTAATAAAAAAGTATTTTTCTACAAGTGTCACGGACCCATTTTGGGAAACCGTTCTAGATGAAGTTAAACCAGGCCTGAAGGACGACATCATTGATGCCATCATGATCCTGCGATGCAACACGTAGTTATGTATGAATTTCCAAATTCCTTTATAAGTTCTACGCTAAATTTTAATTCAACACCAAGGTTGCAAACTTTTTTGTTGATAAGAATTATCCAAAAATAATTCTGATATTTCTATAATAACTTTTTCTTTTAATTTTCACGATTGATAATATTTAAAAAAATAATTGTTTTAAATCTAATGTAAGCAGTAAATTTATATATACTATTATGTATACTTACATAATCCAAACAAAATCATTATAAAATAAAAAAATACAATCAGGAGTTCTTGTCCGACTGACATTCCTGACGTGAATTATGCTTCCTAGGTTTATAAGTAAACGTCATATTTATTTAATATTCATATTCCCCACCATTTATTATTTATTCTCCTTTATCATAACTAGGCTTGGTAGTTTTCGACGTTTATTTTTCTTAAATTCGACGATTAAAATCGACGTTTATTTTTTCTAAAATCGGCGACGAATATCGAAGTTTATTTTAATACATTTTATTAAGCTTAGTAGTGTTCGACGTTTATATTTATTTAAAAGCCACCCCTAATGTAATTTATTTTTCCTAAAAATAGAGAACGAATATCCAAGTTTATTTTTATACAGTTTATCAATTTTTATCAAAAAAATTACAGAAATTGGATTCTTCCAATTAAATTTTACTAATACTTTATATATAAAAATAAGATCTCTCATTCCGGATTTTTTAAAATCTCTAAATTTGTTGAATGTGTTGTTGTTGGCTTCCCCCACCAATCCGGAACAGCTAATTTTTCGGAATAAATCACAAAGAAACTTTACTCATTAAATCGCGCCTCTTACTGAAGAAATCGTTACCATTCCATAACAAAATTAATGCGACTTTAATACAATGCATAACCTAATACATACATGAATATTTTGAAGAAAAATTAATATTGTTGAGTGGCAAACGATGGTGAGCACAAAAAAGCACAAACATTGAACGATGCTACAGCATTGCAAGAAAAAATGAACATGGGACTCTCTCACTCGGAGAATGAATTGTGGGTATGGCTACCAAAAATAGAAAATTTATGACTGTTTTTGTAAATACTATAGGGCAGGGCTACAGAAATATACTCGTAGTAGTAGATTTTTAACCTAACCGAACACGAAATGAGTTATGGGTATGGTGACCAGACGTCCCGATTTCGGCGGGACAGTCCCGCTGTCCCCCAAAAACTTTAGGGGACGCAAAATTGTCCCGCTTTCGGATATATTAATGATTAATGTCCCGATTATTCAAATGTTTTTACAGCAAACGGAACATAAGATAAAGCAATTAACAACACAACAATTAAAGATATATAAATAATAACAGCGAATGAAATAAATGTAACAATAATCACAAGAATATTAATCAGCCTCGTCCACAACAAAGAGACGACGCAGATCACCAATCAGCCGTGATGTAGCTTGCGCATTGGCTAATAGCATTTCGCAGATGTCAAAACAAATGACGGCACAATTCATCGGGATTCCTCTTATTCAGACGTGTCGTACAGTGAGTACGGCAGTAGTTCCCAACCTTTTTGCAGGCGCGGCATCCTTTCAAAGATAAACAGAATTTCGCGGCACCCCAGTCTTCAAGCAATGTTTTTATATTTTTGCAAACGAGTATTAAATCCTTTGGATATATCCATTTGTTGGTATCACACCATAATCAATTTATTTGAGAAAAAATTAATGCCCCAGTTACCTGTAAACACTTCCAAATCGTTGATTTATTAAAAAAATCTAGTTTTATCGCGGCACCTCTAAAAATCAAATGCGGCACCCCAGTGTGCCGCGGCACCTAGGTTGGGAACCACTGGTGTGCGGTATTGGTATAATCATATACAGCGTCTCACCATCTCTGTCTGATTCGGTTTGAGAAGGAGCTTCAGTGTGGAGAGAGTGTGACCACGAGAACGAAAATTTTTATAAAAATCCTGGCATATTTTACCGTTGTGATAAAAATTCTCAACTGGAAGTGTACATTTATTCAGATCTGCAGTCTAAATATCCATTTATTACAAAAAACTAACAGGAAGTGATGCAGGATGTGAGAAGTGTAGAGCAGACTTTAACATTCCACTTGGTGCAATAATGATATTACTAAGCGTTTGAGCTCGAAAGAACACATATCTGCTGATGATAGTGCATCCTCTAGTGAAAAAGTTACAGATTATTTAAAAAACTTGACTCCTAGCACTAAAGACTTGAAAGTAGCTGCTGCAGAAGGTATATGGCCCTACCATACAGTCAAGGAGAACCAAAGCTTCTGATCTACTGACTGCGCATGCTTTGAAGCAAAATTTATATGTGCTAGAAGAATTGGAATTAGCAGCTGAACTTTAGTCAGTGCCGTAAATTGCCTAAAATCCAGGGGCAAATAGAATTTGTCCCGCTTTGGCTGATCTGAAATCTGGTCACTTTGGTTATCGGCGAGTTGATTTTTTCGAGGCCTGCTATAGCGATATTTGGCGATCAGTATTAATTCATTTCGAAAAAATCTTTCTTTACGCATCTTGGAGGTAATCGGTAGAAATCATAAGACTTTTGGGTAAATTGAGTGTTGAGGCAGAAAACAACAAAGGCGCATAGGGATTATCAGATGTGATCGAGATTAAAGAAAGAGTGCAATAAACCGATCATATTGTTTTGTCCCGTAGCCGTGTCAGCTCAGTATGGATCCTTAAGACATAAGGGATCTTAGAAAGGGTTTGGAATACCGAATGAAATGTGGCTGTCTGGTATGACAAATACCGACTTTCTCTTTTGTTTTGAAAGTTTGGCGCTAAAATATATTAAATTTGAGTGTGATAATGCAAATTTAAAAATCTTGACGAATAATTTCATAGAAAATTTAGTGGTGAAAAATCGACACTTATCGACGACAATTCATTTTCGTCGATTTTGAAATTTTTACGAATTCGATGTATATCATCATTTATCGATTTAAATCGAATCCTACCAAACCTAACTATAACCAATCATCTACCTACATCAATGACTGATTAAGAGGCAAGCATATTAATAAAGGTTAAGCACCCGACAAGCATACATTCATTTTTTTCATCTCTCTTTCTTTTCTCGGTTTTTTCTAAGGTACGAAATTACGGTATGATATTTTATCGTAAAGGTACCAAACGAAAAATTTTTGAAGGTACGGTACGATAATTTTCCTAGTTCGAAGTACGAAAAAATCTTACTTCCAGCCTTGCTCTCCATATTATAAAGAAATGCAAAAGATAGTTTTTAGTCGTGGTTTTGTCCAGAACTAGGTATCTTATTGAAATATTTATGCGGCGAGATATATTTGTTCCGTTCAGTTCTAAAACTTGAGAATATAAATTACTTCATGGATATTTTACGAGTTAAAGCGAATAGTTCCTTTTTTGTTTTGAATAAAGTGATTGGGTGACTTGGACCTAATATGTAACCTTCGTCTTATACTTTGATGCAAATCCTAAATAGGAACAGACAGATGGGCAAACGCCTAACTGACAAATAAAATACAATCGGCGCTTTTTTCTTTCAAGAAATTAAAGCGTCACAAAAATGTATTATGAGCTATTATAACAGTTTGGTTTGGCAATGATTTCAATTCTAATTACCGTTCGAAGTTTTTACATCGATAATTCATGATGAAAGGCTATCACTTCGGTGATTAAGAGACCCGTACGAAGTGGAATTTTGAAATCTGTTTTTATTTCAATTAATTAAGTCCAGTCCCTTATATGTTCGAAAAGTAAAGGCTTCATCTTAAAACGCTTTCGAATTTTAAATCTTTTTACAGTTCTCATTAATAACGATTGCGTAAGATTAGACATAAAGTGTATTTCACTGGGAAATTTATTTTCCTCTTTGAGGGCAATTAATCTTGGATGTCATTACATCCGTTGGGAAAGTTTTTACCCAACTACGTCACGAAAAAAACTACTCAGCGTACCCGATGCAACTTCATAAGAATTAAAATATTTGTTGGAATTTTAAAATTTGCATATAAATAGCTTTTTTAACGCATTTTAGCATATCACAATCAGAGACGTCTGTTTTCCGTAATGCATATACAGCCTATCTGATAGAACAGAGTGAGTGTGACATTAACGAAGGTTGAATATTGTCAAAGTCTAGAATGAATGACTCAGTGCTCAATTAAAGTGCAGGGGTTTTTCTATATTTTTTAGAGAGCATATTAAAATCATTAAAAAGAACCTATATAATATATCAGTAATGTATTTTTTAACTCGAAATACCACATTTTCTGTTAAGCTTTTTATAACAAAATCGGACCAAACAAGGTGGCGAGCAACGCCTGGGAAAATTTCCCATCTCATTCTCCACGTTCCTTTCCTTTTGACAGACAGCCGTTCGATGGCGAGACCGAATTCTTTCTCTCCTGAACTCTTCGCTAGCTGTTAGCTCAGTCGCCTGGCGGAAACGGCCGGAGCAATTAAGGACGTCGCAGCTCGTCGCGAAATTAAAAAAATAAGCATAAGAAGCGGGCGAACTTAATCGAACATTCTAGAGAGAGAGAGAGAGAGAGAGAAAGAGTGACAGGGAGAAAGAGATAAAGAGGAAAAAAAGTTCTTCAGAGGATTTCGAGTTCCTGTCCAAGGAGCGAACGTCTTTTGAATTTCCCCCGATACTGAAAATGACGAATGACCTTTCCTACCACTAAATCCCTCCCTCCTCGATTCCTTACCCTTTCCCAATAGAGACACACAGAGACAAAGAGAGGGGTGCTTAGGATCCAAGAACAAGAAACAAAAGAGGTGGATTTCGCTCTCTGTCTCCATTCCTCTCCCAGCAAATGGAATTCTATCATTCTAAAGATGCGTTTCACGAGCGTGCAGCTGTTCGAAGCCCTTTAAATCGGGAAATAGGGGAAGCGGATGTGATTTTTATGTCGATCGGAGTCGTGGAAGTAATGTCTCTCGGAGAAAAAATATACCGAGAAATCTTTTGGGACTTAGAGAGGAGTCTCTGAAGTCAAACGTTATTTGAGCAGGAGAGGCTTTTCCGCTCTGATGATGGAAAATGATCTACGTATACCGAGACGAAAGGTATGTTGGGAAATCGAAGGAGACTTTAGAAGAATGGGAATCACTCAGCTTTATTAAGAAAGCACAGCTGCTTTCAGAGGAAGTAATATCATCGAGAGTAAAAGAAGTATCGTATTTTACGATCGTGGAAGAGTAATATAACTTGTAATTTTTTAAAAGTTGTGCTTTGATTTATCGGATGTAAAAACTGATTTGATTATTGAAATGTAGATATTTAAAGAAAATGAAATATCGCGCTCATTAAACATTGAAAATGCCTTGATTGAAATACGAATTAGCATATAAATAAATATTTTAAATGGCCGACAGCGTAGTTATATTCACAAAAAGGCAAGTATTATGCAACCTTATTAAGTTGGCATAAACTTTACTGGAGAAGTAAATATTAAAACTTTTTTTACGTTTTTCATTATGGTGAAACGGACTCTACTTAAGCTTAAAATACAATATTAAGAGAATCAATAATAAAAAGGAAGGAGATCCTTTTTCCTAGTGATCCTTTAAATATTCTATTTAGCGGTCAAGTAGGAACCCTGCCACCATATTAATCTTCGCCGTAGTCTCCATCATTAACAATTAGGTTTGCCATTATAATTTTCCTCCTGGCTACGTATATGAATGCTTAAACGTAAACTGTAATATACCGATGACTTTAAGAATCTAATAAAAAGGATTTTGGGATAAATAGCTGCGAATAACACACCTCTATTCACAATTAAGTCATAAATTAAATAGATGCAGGCGCTCGTAGTAATTTATGTAAAACTTCACTCTAATCTCATTTACATATTCAAATAGTTGTATCTTGATAAGTGCACGAATAGAAAACAAAAGCATTACGGTTCAGAAAAATTTAAAAAAACACTGACGCAAATGATATAATCTTCTCAAACCAAATGAACTGATAACCAAAACGACATTTTCATACGGCAGGTAATTATTCACCCAGAGAGAGAGAGAGAGAGACTAGTACTCTCCCCTATCTTGAGTTTTCTTCATTTTCAACCTCCTCCGTAATAAATTTTCATGACAAGCAGCTTTCTCACGCGACGGAGTGCGTAACGTAATACAACCTTTTTTAATTTAAGACAGCTCCGTAAAAATAAAAAAGAGAGCGCACACTGCCGAAACTCCGCTTTCTTTCCTTTTACGCTCAGTCGTCTCGTTCAAAATTTCAAACGTTTATCAATGAGAAATGCAATATTTTTTCAACCAAGAACTTGATTCCCCTCGAGATTTCCTCACGCAACCAACCCTCTGACGTTTAAACAGCAGCAGCCCTTTTGACGCGAATTGTCTTCCGCACAGAAGCTTCGCTGCAAATAACCGAAAACAAGATAGGAAACTGTATAGTGCTATAGTTTACATAGCCGCGCTTTGTGAGATGGAGTATTTTAAACTAAAGGTTATAGTTTGAACGAATTCACACAATAAAAGAGTGAAGTACGAACAGAACCCGATTGCCTCTCTGTTTACTAAAAATGTCTTCCCTCTCCTAAGGTAGTGCTTTAATGAATGTGATTGCGTAATTTTAGCAGATATTGTTTATTTTGGTTGCTACAAAGATCATTTCTGAGAGAAACATTAAAAAACCATGCAAGAAATCTTACAAGTTCAAATGAATAACGACTTTTTTGTCGGATTTTTATTAAACGGCTGCTCCTTCCATATCAACGCACGAGTAAAAAATATTCTATTTAACTAGTTCTACAAATTTTATTTAAGGATTTTTTTGTATGATTAATATTTTACAAGATATGACGCAAAGTTCATCTTTGTCGCCAGTAAATTGACAACCCTGATTGAGTTATGTGCACCGTTTATATCATTTTCTTATTGACTTTACCCAGAAGTCCTTAATACCAAATGTCATGAAAATACGTTTTGTAGAAGCCGAGATCGAACAGGCGTACGGAACCGCGGACGGACGGACGGACAGACCGAAGCCGACAAGCGCTCACGCGGCTAAAAAAGGAGAAACGTCCAGTCACTTCCTAATTTACACCGTGCGCAAAACGCGGAGGGAGGTTTTTCAAAAAAAGAAACTGAGTGTGTGGAGTTGGGTTGGGTTGGGTTGGAACGGAAAGGGAGGAAATAGTGGTAGCGAGATTGTAGAGGAAGCAGCTCACGTTCGCTCTCTCTCTCTCTCTTTTGGCTTTCCCAACTTCCCATCCAAAATCTCTCTCATAGTTGCTCTCTTTGAAACTGCACTCGCCTATAACTTAAGGGGGCAGCACCTGCTGTGCGCGCCGTTGTTCCCATTCCAACCATGCCTCTCTCCATAGAGAGAGAGAGAGAGAGCTCGCACGCCTTCCGGAATACAAATTTCCCCTCACTCTGGCTTGACCATCTCGCCTGATTTATACGAGAGGCAGCGAGGCTCCTAGGGAACGCGCAACACGCTCGCTGATATTTCATGCGCGGAGCGTACCTATTTAATGTACCGCGTGACAGAGGTAGAGAGAGAGTCGCAATTTTAAATAATTGAGAAAACCGTGGGTCAATTATATCGGAATTGAAATCGACTGAGGAATGCCCTCGCGAAGTTTTTTTTGTCGAAGATAGAATTCATAATTTGCGCAACGAATATGAAATACTGCCACGGATAATTCGCTTGCGAAGTCGATTTCGTTAATAGTTAAAGGTATCCCGCAACATACATAGCTCTGCTTAAGGACGCCATATGATTTTATGGCAAATTATTTTATATAAATATTGAAATAAAATGTTGGAATAATAGCTAATGCATTAGTTTTTGATTGAGAAGACCGCAGAAAAGAGCGACATTTTCCGGTCGGGGAAATACAAGCGTGAATCTGTACTGTGACAGAACAGAATATTGAAGTAGGCTGCATGGATTTCAGTTTCACCGCGTTGTTCGGCTTTTTAAACGACGTTTCGCCGGCGTTGCAGTCGGCGTCCTCAGGTCAGGAGGATGCCGACTGCAACGCCGGCAAAACCTCGTCTAAAAAGCCGAACAACGCGGTGAAACCGGAAGCAATGCCGCCTACATCAGAAAGCCGCGAGAGCCTTCGCATCAAACAGAATATCAAGAATAGTTTTTAACTTTAGTCAAAAACTATTCTTGATGGCCTCGTGTTCACTTTAAAAGGATTACTAGCTACCCGTGCTGCGCAAGAAATTGCGCGTTATTATCTTCACGATATTATTATAATTGTATGTAGTGTGAAACTAAAATTTTTTAAAGAAAGCACATTGATCACATATACCTGCCCGTGGTGCGCAAAATTTACCCGCTATAATCCTCACCACCAGCAAGGATAACTAAAAAGTGAGAATAAAGTAACTCAATTTTTTTAAATTCGACGACATAAAGTCAAGCCGCAAGTCAAGCTCATTATTGCTTAAAGAGTATCGTTGTTGACTAAATATCTAGAGTGAATGTCCGTTACAATTCAACGGGAAACTTAGAAACGATCCATAACAGAAAAAAGAGAATCGTGAGAAGTTCGTTAATTTCTCTTCTTCATTCTCTTTAAAACACGATCAACAAAAATGACTGGCAAAACACTAAACCGAAGGCAGGGCCGTGCCGTGCGTATGTGCCGCCTGTGTGCAAAGTAGAATTTGCCGCCACAAACTAAATTTAAAAAAAATAGCAGCTCGAGAAAAAGTAGATGCAAACTCATAACAATTATATTAGCATATTTAGTAGTTACTAACATATATTACTAACATTAAAATATATTTTTTAAACAATTCTGAGCAAAAAAATAAATGTCTCATATACAACAAACAGTTACATGTTTTTTTTTGTTACATGATTAGGAACAGTTTATCAAAAACGTTATTTTAATAAACATTTACTTTGCGAGGCTTAAGATTGGAAAAGCGTTTTATGACATCATCTATATCTAAATTCTCGCAAAGCAATGTTCTTTTGAAACAACAGATAAAGATAAAAGCCTATTCTGCATCATGGATGATCGTAAATAATTTTTTATTATTTTTTATTTAGAGAATGACCTTTCTCCAGACGTAACGGTAACAGGAAGGGTTAATAATATACTCGTACGTAGGGATTGTGTCATTTGTTTTATGTTCAAGTCAAGATTTTCATCTGAAAACAGTCCAAACAACACATCGTAAATTTCTGGTAAATTGAATCTCAATGGTTTTATAGCTTCAATCCTGCTTTTCCATCTTGTATCAGAGCGTGGTTTTAATGTCAGAATATTTACATGTTTTCTCATAAACTTCCATCGGTGCGTAGAAGAAGAGATAAAATTATACACTTCCTGGACAGTGACAAAGAAATTGATTGATTCGTTAGTGACCCAGCACCATTCACACCGAGGTTAAGAGTGTGAGCAGAACATGGCACAAAGATAGCTCGAGGATTTATATTTAAATTTCTTTCGCAAATCGTTATTTTTCTCTTTCATATTAGCTACATTATCGTAACCTTGTCCCCATATGCTCATTTCTTTTTAAAAATATTAACAAAAAATTGCTTAAACCACAATCTGTTGTATCGACAATAGGACAAAATCCCAAAAAGTTCCTTCTAATTTCAACATTTTTGTTTCCAAATTCAACTAGACAAAGTGAATTATTACACTTATTTTTTCAATGTGACTCCTGTCTGGAGTAAAATCTAATATAATTGGGTAATATTTGCAAGATTTTAACAAATTTAAAATACTTTGTTATTTTTTATGAGATAATTGAAATAATTTCGTTTTGAATTCTACTTCCAAGATAATGTGTCATACTTTATTTAATTTTTTGCACTCGACTAATATGTTCTGCTATAGCAGCATCAAATTTGCTTATAATTTCTATCAGCTTTAAAAAGTTGCTGTTGTTCGATTCATAAAATGTGCTGGAAGTTCCCCGTAAAGCAATTTAAAAACTTTATGATGCATACAATCCTTTCAATAACCGCATACCAACGCTTCCTTTTGCGATCAATAATACATTGATTTTCGTGATCAATAGTGGTATTATTTTTCAAATCTCTGAAAAGCTGGATCCAATCCTTTTATGTTTTCATATGTTGACCACTTTTCTCATGTCTAATTAAAATTTGAGACAAACGCTGCCAATCACTACAACCAATTAAACTAGACAAATTTGAATTTACTCCAAACATTTTACAGCAAAAGCAATAAACAGCTACTTTCGAAATACAATAAATCATCCAATTTCTTTCTACCTTTTCACCGTTTTCTAAGATTTTGTAATAATAGGCATTTGAAAAACTTCTACCACACATCTTTGGAAAAATTTGAATTGTACACTTGTACGTACAGGACCCTTTTATTTTTCTTGTATGAATTTCGGACACAAACCTGGATCATCCGAAAGATTACTTAGAAAACCTTCTGCTTCTGAACCCGGATCAATATACGTTGAACCTCTTCTTTAGTATTACCCATTGTTTCTTCAATAATATGGTGAACAATGTGGTTATCCGTTATCTTGATCACCTCTTGCTCTATATTTTCGCCCAGAGCTACATTTAAAGTCGACGCGGAATTGTCTTTTGTTTGAAAAAGTTGGTAATTGAAGATGAATTTTTAGGCGTTCTTTTCAATAAGTAAAGAAGAACGCCTTATGGTCAGGTAGTGTCCGTCCGTCCGTCCGCACGTTTCATCTCCGAAACTACTCGGCGGATATTGCTAAAATTTGGTAAATTCTCTTTCGTGCGCACGCAATATTTGGAAAATGAAGGGAAATGGATTATCTACGTCGAAGAAACGAACGTAAATACGTCTATTTTCTTTATATACACAGCGTTTGTAAGTGAAAAGAAATGTGTAATTTATGACGAAGGAATGAACGTGTATATAAAGATTATATTACCTGTTCTTAAACATTATATTAAGCCATTAATATTTATCTCTTTTGACATGATTGCATCGCATGTATGCACGCGTGATGTGTGCACCTTTTCTCTCTTGTTCTGTATTTCCTAAAGTCTTACAATTCTTTTTTTATACACCAGCAAGCATCTAAAACAAAGGTTAATTTTTAATAATGAAAATAAAATCAAAACTTAAAAACAAAATTATGAAAAATGTCAGAAAAGAAATTGAAAATGAAACGGATAAATGATGGATTGATTAAATGAAAGTTGTGTTTACAGAGGAAAAATTAAGCGCTCATACAATTGAACTGACCAGAACCGACGGCATAAAATTAAGGTTGATTCACACTTAACGACAAGGCAAAAATACGGGACGGTAACGACACAACTACCCCAGTTTCTGTTCGTCTCTTATTCAGTGAAGATGTTTTCCGACGAGGAGTTGATTTGCATTGCATTGCTTTTGGAAGAAGATGTACGCCAGAACAGAAAAGGAAGAGGGTGCACGGAATTTTATTATAAAGAAAAGAGGAAGGCGAGTACCACACGTTATACAAAGTACTTATAGAAGATTCAATCAGATTCAACCAATATTTCAGAATGTCGAAACCAAAGTTCAATGAGTTGCTGTCTTTGGTAGGAAAAGGCTTGGAGAAACAGAAAACCACTCACAAGATCAATTAGATGCTCCACGCTCATGACGCTAGAACGGAAAATATTTGAATGACTGTAAAAAGTGTCTGTGCGTGGTAGTCGCAGGTAATGACACGGTACGACTGGCCGAGGATTCTTTTAGAGCATTGTCACTGTCGTGTCTGTGGCGCGTCGTGTCGTTGTCGTCCTGGTGTAGACGGGCGCATTGGTTTTATCGCTAACAATCCGAAGCCGTCGTGCCGTTGTCATCCCGTGTCTTTGCCGTGTCGTTAAGTGTGAATCAACCTTTAGACGATTAACACTCTTTAATTTCAACAAAGGCAGAACAGAGAACATCCTTAAACTATTATGTAAACTGTAATACTCGTAATCGATATAAATGGTTCTTTACAAAGCATTAGACACGCTTTTTAGTGTGGTTGTGATTATAATAAAAAGCTTCTTCTGGAAAAGAGCGAATAACTTTCTTTAATTTTCAAAGAAACCGTAAAAATCAAAACCAAGATAGAAAGTATTCTTTGATTGAAATTACTATGAGCACTTACATCCTGCTCTGAAGTTGACATTTCCAAGTTGAATGCACAAAAAACTCAAATCACTCTCACTGTTGATGAATAACTTTTTGAATGCAAGAAAGCGCTGACACAAAATTACACTTCTGAAAATAGATGCAACTTCAACAGAGGTCAACATAAGACTGCTGGGATCCTTTCTCAAAAAACCTTTTAAGGCTAAAAAGTTAGAACTTGAGGTGGGGTTAAAGAATAATGATCATCTTGAGAAGAAATATAGCTTTTGAAGACTTTCATGTTAAGGACTAGGAATATTGTAAACATTAAACAAGCCACAAGGGTTTTGGGCCTGGCGGTAGGAATACGTGCAATTTAGAGGCTTGCTCCAAGCCGGAAATAGAGTAATAAAAGAGTAACTTGTAAGAAGCTGCCATTTTTGGACATACTATATTGAACACCCAGAATATCCCTAATACAAAGATTTCACAGAGGTTTGGCGTATTGTTTCTATTTGCTGTCATTCATAAGACAACGCTGTCGCCCCAACGCAATTTACAGGAAGGCAGCCTTCCTCATCTTCCGTCTCAAAACACATGAAAATACAGTCATAAACACTTCGAACCAGTGGCGTAAAGGACACGCAACCCTAGGGAGCCTACGACCAAAGGAGACCCACTCCCTCCTACGTGTTTTACTGTGGCTGGGGCCTAGAACGACACTGCTCCCAACCAACTGCCAATATGCCACAGGGATGCGCGAGAAAAAGAGGAACGAAAAAAGTAACGGTCTTCGGTTTAGGTTCGGCTTGCTCCAATCCGGTAAAAAAAAGTAATAAATGTAGGGGGTTTGTGTTCAAATCTGTACCCGCCTTAAACTTTTGAAGGTTTGTTGCTCACTGCCGCCCCGTAGAAGCTGCCGCCCGTGTGCAATGCACACATTGCACCCATGGTAAGCACGGCCCTGACCGAAGGTAATATTTAACACCCGCCTCTCTTCTATCTTAATACCCCTGCCTCCTCCCTACCTCCTCCCTACCCAGGGCCGTCCCGAACTACGGGCGAACCAGACGGTTGCCCGGGGAGCCAAAGTCTTGGGGGCGCTAAACCGACTATCTATGCATTACTTGAAAGTGAAAAAAATATATCACATCAATTTGTAACGTGGAACAGACTGGAATGCTGATGGCATTCCTTTTATTTTTTCTTTAAAAGTAATTTTTACAGGGCAATGAATAAATTAACAAGTACTTTGTAATTATCTAAACAAGCATTTACGGAGGGAGGGCGTTAAAGTGCTATCTCGCCCGGGGCGCCAAAATTCCTCCAACCGCTCCTGTCCCTACCATCCACCTGCCCCTTCCCTATCCCTTCTCAGCCCTCTCGTCTTCCTCTCCCTACCCTCAACCTGCCTTGCCCCTGCTCACTCCCTTTACCCTGCCTGCTCCCGCCCTTCCCCCTCCCTGCCACCTCCTTTCCTCTCCCCACCTCCCTTTCTCTCCCATACCATATGTTTCATGGGAACCGGACAAAATGTCCCCGGATATAATCTCCCGGACAAAATGTCCCCAAACGCAAAGTAGGAAAAAATGTCCCCGTGCACCGGAATAAATATTAATTATTCCCTCTCAGATGTTGATATACTCTTCAAATTCAGTCAGATGATTAATTATAATGCCTTTAACAGTTTTCTGTATTTATTTTCTTCTGAAAAAGTAAATCAGTAACATTATCCTCGATATAGACGTTTCTACATATAACGTGTTTTTAACAAATTTGAAATTTGGCAGGAATACTTCAATCACGCATTTACGTTAATGACGATAAAAAGATCTCTGAAAAGGACCCGGATTCGACTCCAGGATTGTTCGACACACAGGCTTTCATTATTTTACCAATTAAAATTAGAAGAAGCTGAAGAAGAACGGTTAAAGTTTCTTGTTTGTGACAACAAATTTTGTCATCAATTCGAAATCGCTCAAATTTACCGTTTAAATCACATATTTTGGAAAAAAATTGCCTTTTAACCGTTTTCGGCCTTGTAAACCATGCTGTTGGGAATCTTTTTATGAGGTCGGCTCGTGTCTCCCTTTCTGCGTGGTCAGGGGCTCGCTAAACTCCTTGACATCCATTCGCTTCTCTTCCTCTCCTTCCCATTCTCTCCTCTGATTCTTTTATCCCCTTCTCGCTGCTTTACAAGGAGAGAGGATGGAAGATGGAATGGACGAAGAGGAACGAACTTTTTAAAAAAGTTACTATTTCGCGAATCTTGGAAATTGCGCCAATTTCCTTCCTGCAACGACGCGGAAGTTCCATCTGGCTTTTAAGTCCGTACGTGTGGAGTGTGCTAAGTTCGACAAATAAAGCAAAGTGTCGGAATGTATAGTTAGTTCGGAATGAAAGTCGCCGGGGAATGAAAGGAAAAAACTACTGAATCCAAGTTTCGCTCGGTACATCCGTCCGCAAGTGAGTTGGGATGAAATATGTTGAAACGATATTTCCTTTCCTTTGGAAAGTTTCCCAAGATGCTGCCCCTTTCACTCAGGAGATATTAAATAAAAGGAATTTTGTGGTGAAGAGGAAGAGATGCCGCAAGGCATTTCCCCGACTACATATCAAAATAAACGAATAGATTTGTGTCTATCTAAACAAGTACACGAATAAGTCTCTATATAAAATATGTATATACGATGATTACCAATAGGATTCTAACAAACAATGGTACATATCAACGAAAAAATCTTTAGGCACACGTGTCACCCGCATTTTTTTCCTATATATTTTAAATATTTGCTTTTCCTACGACTGTACTCTCAGCTAATAGAATAAGTACTATAATAATAAGAATTGTATCTTCTTTAATATTATATAAAGGAATTATTATGAAGAATTCAATAGAAAACATGAGAAAGGTTTCGTATGCCTGGTACATTTGTATGGACCATTTATCGGACAGCAAAAATACAACAACTTTATTTGTCGTTTATCCATTCCTTCTTAATCAACTATATTCCAGGACCCTTCTCATCACCTTTCAACATTTTTTTCTCCTAGTCATTTATCCATTATATTAAAAACGCTATGCCTATGCGTATGAAGCCTTATATTGAGTTAAATGGGAGAATAAGAAAAACGCTTATAACTCAAAAACTATTCATTTTTTCTATCAAACTGTCAGGTATTACATGCCAACACAACCTTAACTTTTAAAATGCTCACCGTCTACATTGAACTCAAGGATTCGATTCCAAGAGCCTATCTTTCCTACATTTGAATAACATGGTAAGAGATATAACGTTGCGAGCAATCCTTTCTAAAGTTGAACATTAAAATTAGTTAAAATTAAGATATGAACTTGGGACTTGGATGTAAATGAGGCCAAAAAAATAAACTTGCTTTTTACTATGCATCAAAAAGAATATGATTCCACGCCTAATTTTAGTTCGGTGGCCAAATTAACGCCCGCGATTCATACTTTTTTCTGTAAAAAATCTTATTTACCATAACAACGAACATTGTTGCAAGCCAAAGGCTTTATTTGGAGAAGATAGGATTTACGTATTTATACGAATGAAGCATGGATCCAGGGCAAAATGTCTCCAAACGCAAAGTAGGACAAAATGTCCCCACGCACCGGAATAAATATTAATTATTCCCTCTCAGATGTTGATATACTGTACAAATTAAGTCAGATTTTTACTATCACCATATAGGAAGTATAGAGAAAGTATTGTTTTCATGAAAAAAGTCGACTTCGAGATTTCAACGGAAATACACGTTTTGAGGTCCCCTGAACATGTTTGGCCATTTTCTCGATGATGTCTGCGTGTGAGATAGCTTTTTTGTGGGTGCTCGAACTCAAAGACTATTAATTAAGCCACCACAAAATTTTATATTTAACATTTTTATGAAAGTCACAAGAACTGATTAGTTTTTGGTAAAAATCGGTCAACCGGAAGTGGCTGTTTACTCTTGTCACTTATCGGTTATTTTGAAATACTTGCTTTAATATTTGATAAATGTAAAAATATATCAGAATAAAAGTTGTAGGAAATTTAATTTTCTACAATCTTTGTTTGAAATATGTTCCTATATAAAGCATTGTTTAAGAGAAATGTTATATTTTTAGCTGCCACCACCACGCCACGACTATTGTTAACAATTGACTCTTAGTTACGTCTTAGTAACGCTCCTTTTTCTTTTCTTAATTATTGGAGCTTTGGTGCTACATCCAATATCAGAAGGCTATGGTTTGAGTTTATTTCTGTTCTTTGTAAAGTCTAAAATTCTCTCGCAGTTTCTTAAAATATTTACTATTATGTAACCTCTTTGGAATTTTTAGAAATATTACAGGTATGAAGAAAGTCATGTGGTGGCCGCATCAGATTTTTTTATAGATGGGTGGAAGCGAGGAAAGGCAAGAGGGAGAGAGAGGAGATAGAGAGGGAGGAGAAAGCGTTGGGGAGATAACTCGGGGCCTCCGCCGATGCGAGGATATCCCCATAGGGGAGGAAGCCATTGTTCAGAGGATCCCTCACTCACTCTCCCCCTCCCTCGTGGTTGGAAAAAGAAAAGAAATCTTACGTATTGTTTTCATTTCGACGAGCGTCTTCACGAAGCTCTCTTATTTAGGAGCACCTGGTGTGAAGTGCTGCGAAATAGGATAGAGAGAGAGAGAGAGGGTGGACGAAGAGGTAGGATGGGAAGGAGATCGAAAAAAGACTCCTTCGCGCCATTTTTTTGGGAGTTAGGAACTGAAAACCTCCCACTCGGATAGCTCTTGACTCTTTCCCTCCATCCACCAATCTACCAAATGACCACGAGGGCATAAAGAGCCGGAGAGAGGACGGGAGGTGAAGGATGATGGAGGAAGATGATGGGCGAAGATTTAACTTTCTGAAGTCCAAAGACGAGGGCGAGGGAAATGGGTGTGTATAGCCTATATATCAAGTGGGTGAGGGTGGGAGTGATATGGCTAAAGAGAGAGAGAGAGAGTGAGTGAGTGAGTGAGTGAGTGAAGAGGATGAAAAAAGGTGTGGCAAAGGCTCTCTGCAGGTGATGGGTCGAGAAAGTGGAGTGGGAAGGAGGGGGAGGAGGTCGGTTTTTGGGTAACTGGACTGTCTCTTTGAGTAAAGAGGTAGGGAGCGAAAGGATGGAAAGAGCGAGCCATGGGATATGAAGGGTCTTAAAGGCCTTGGCTGCGGTCGGGGAATACCCAAGTGGTCGCAGAGAAGCGAGAGAAATGGCGGAATGGAGGGAGAAAGGTCTGCTTATGAGAGAAAGAGAACGAGATGGAAGGGGAGGTCGAGCTTGCGGTCTGGTATGGAGGAAGGTTTGTTAGCAATAGAAGGAAGAGAAAGGAGTGCTTGGAAGGAAGAGTTGGTGTAGGAACTGCGTGCTCGAAGGCGGCTGCGTATGGACTGTTTGAAGAGGAGAGAGACGCTATGGCGGAGGTGTGAAGAGGGTAGAGAGTGAGAAAGCGGCGGAAGTTGCCTTTCCCACCCTTCTCTCTAACGTGGAGCCTTGAGCAAGTGGAGTCCGAGTGCTTGTATGCACGAGGAAGCGAAGAAAGGGGAGGGTGAGAGCGTGCTCACGGGGTGGACTTAAAGAAAGAGGACTTACGGCAAATCCTAGTGTGGGAAGATGGCTAGGGGCCTGTAGTCTGTAATAAATGGAACGACCGAATTCCTACGGAATTCCGATATTGTGGTATCCGGTTATTTCAACCCTCGTATTTCGCCTGTTTACGCATTTGTCGGAGACGACAGCAGGAACGGTTAGTTACTTCCAAGCCATCGGTTGAGATAGAGGATTCGGTGTAAAACGGGCTCGAACTCGAGTCTTTCAGCGTCGAGAGCGGTTTACTTCACGGATTTGATTTTTTGGTCTTAGAGCCCAGTCGATTCGCCTCTTGCCTATGCGCATAATGGGTATCTAAGAGGTAGTGCAACGAGTAGCCAGGAAGGGAGGAGAGAAACCCGGTACCGGCGTTTATCCTGCTCTTAACGAAGAACACCACTGGGTCCATTCGAAGGACGGAGTGTTGAGCGCGCTACTCATTTCCTCGTTTTCTCATTGGCTCGTCCTCGTCTCCTTAGTTCCAACACGCACAAATAGGGAGCCGGACATCCTTCGGAAAAATTCCTCATAAGGATTCGAACCGGGTGTCGCTTTAGCAGATCACGATGGGGCCAACACTCTAACCACTACATCACCGTCTCCCCTTAACTTCACGGATTATCTACTACGGAGGAAGTGTATATGCGCGGCGAGGGTATATTTTTTACGCTCGCGGCTTTCATTCCTTCCCGTTGGCGGTCCGAGAATGGTCGATAAAAGTTTTTCCGGGTTTTATTCCTTGTTTACCCCTATGCTGCGGTGCATTTATGTCTGTTTTCGTAGGGGTGTTTATGATTTACAAAGACGGCGTCCGAACGTTTTTATGGAAGTTCCACGATCGTACCGGTTTGGGTATCCTGTTCCCACATAAAGTAGGAATGACTTTATTATAGTCAACTGGTCTCTGTTAACTTCTCACATTTATGTTTTACTCGCTTTCATTAATTTCCATGCGTATTTTGGTATAAATATATGTTAAAAATGCAAGGATCATCAAAAGCCAAGTTATTAACGCCTTGAAAGAGTTTATTACGCAAGATGAAAAACGTTTGACTACACGAACCCGATAATAATATAATCTTTTTGAACTCCATTCTTCTCTGAATAAATTTATTAAAATTAAATTAATGATCATAAAAGCTACTGACTTTATACTCAATCCTAAATGAATTTTACGTCTATCACTGGTGTTATTTATTTTACCCATAAATTATAATTCCATGCAATATGTATCAATAGTAAATAAACAAAAACTCCTTCACCGTCAAAAGGAAGAGAATACTAACACTCACGCTGCAGGTTGCTGGTAAACACCGTCGCAGGACCTGTCAAAGGGAGAAACACACACGCAGAAACATACAAAAGTCACTCACATAGTAAATTCTAACCAAAAATTGAAACTAGACACCAAAGTTTCGACAGCTAAGCTGTCATCTTCAGTAGTGTGTACTACTAATACTAGTAGTTTTTACTGTCGAAACATCGGTGTCTAGTTTCAATATTTGGTTAGAGTTTACTGTGTGAGTGGCTTTTGTATGTTTCTGCGTGTGCGTGTGTCTCTTTTTGACATAGGTCCTGCGACGGTGTTTACCAGCAACCTGCAGCGTGAGTGTGAGTGCTCTCTTCCTTTTCACGGTGAAGGAATTTTGTTTATTCACTATTGTATTGTTTCACCGTCTCGCAACCCTCCCTTTTCAAACATGTATCAAAACATGCTACATATATTAACACAGATTTGAGATATATTAAATAGAAATTATTTTTTGCAGTATTTATTCCTCTCAGAAGAATAGCAAGCCTCTTCCATGCATTTAACATTTCCTCGTAGATTCTCTTTACATCATTGCGATCTCGTGTACATTTCTGACCGCCGCCGTATGAAATAAAAATAAAATAAATAAAAGGCGGCCGTGACAACTTCCAAGAGATTTCACCCCGAACTTTTTTCATTTTCCTTCGCCTTACATGCCGGAAACCAAAGGGTCGCGACGAAAACGGAAAACATTCCTTTCTCAGAGATTTTCTTTTCGTCCTCGCCCTCCCCAACCTTCCCTCTTCCTCCCTCTCTCGCTCGCCGCTTCCTTATTTGTTCCCTTCCATGCTATCTCCATCTCCCTCTCCCTCCGCCGCCAGAAAAAATCTACAAAAGCCACTAACTCCTGCGTTTACGCACCACTTTTTCATTAATATTAAGAGCATCCGCCGTCTTTAAATGAAAACGAATCATCTCTCTCGCTTGAGCTGATTTGACGGCTGTTATGTTATTTTTCTGAGAAAAAATGAAGACAGGATCAAAAAACGTCCGTGTCTGTTTACTATTTAGATGCTTTGGTCAAAATTGACGCTGATGTTTGTTCGGCGAGCGATTGCTTTAATCCAGTAGCACCACGCAGAGTACATTAACTCGCGGAGGCAAACGTCGGCAAAAGTAATTTTCTAGCAGCGCGGAGATTGCGCAAGACATAATGTTCCAACGTGGGTATTTGCCTTTTTACGAGAGGAAGAATTGAGAATATTCGAGGGACAATTCCTTTTAAAAAATTCTTTGCTAAGGGACTTTTACCAAAGGATGGGGCAGTGTTACCTCTTAAAGAATTCGTGTAAATAGTGTTAAGGCATATAAAACTTCATTTACTATGTGCCAACTCATTAGCTTTTATTTCTTGAGATCAGAAAACTTGCTGCCTAATATAATTTAGATTAAAAACTTACAAAAGGTGCTATAAAATAGGGATTTGACTGATATTGAAGAGAACTAAGCCGAAGCAAAAGGTTGTCATTGTAAGTTCATTTTAACATTTGACCGAATATTAACAATAGCAATTTAATAATTCTAATGATTGAATATCTATGCACATTCATATCGTATTAAGTGACATAATTATGTGGAAAACTGGCCGAAAACATTGCATAACAAATAATTATTTAGCAAATGGTGTATGAATCATATTCTTGATTTTTTGTAAAACTAAGACTAATTACATAGTCTGCCATTTTTATCCTTCCAAAGGTAATAAAACTAAGTGATATAGTACTATTCATAATAAAATTGTTAAAATAACATTACAATAATTGCTGATGAACTTTTAAAGAATTTACTGCACAGTTATATGGATCGATAAAATTAATAATAAAACGAATTGATTAATAGAGTTATTGGATTAATAAGGCATGCTAGATAGTTACAAAATTATTAGCGTAATTAATGAGTAATGCGTTAGCACTTAACTCTCTGGGAATTGCCCGTCGCCGTGCAAGATAAAAGCTTGGAGATATCTGGTAAAATTTCTGGGGAAAGTGGATGAATGAGGTGACATTCCACAGTTTTTCAAGTATTCAACTCGTTTAATTAAAGTCATAAACGTTACATCCTGCCGACGAACCTTCGAATCACACTACGCGAGATTGGAAAACGCAGATGAAAAAAATCGACTAGGCATTTTTCATCAATGCGACTTCGTTTACTTTTCTGGACTAAAAGGTTTTCCGTGTGGGACCATCGAGCGGAAAAAACGCCTCCAACTTAGACAATGCTAAACTAATTAAATTAAAAAAAAAAGAGAAAAGCGTTGAATCGGAAAAAAACTTTTTCGAGGGATCGAAAGAGAGAGAAAGATAAAGAAAGAGAGAGAGGGAATGAATTTTTTCGCTTCATAACGCTTACAATATATTCCACCCCCTACGGCGAATCAATGTGTAAACTAGGTGGATGATCAATACAAGCTGAGGAAAGAAGAAGAGAGAGATAAAAAAACACGAACCGATAAAAGTTTTTCCTAGGAGAGGAAAAAAGAGTTCATGTTGGGCGGAAAATTGAATCGGAGCCAATTCACTTTTTTCTGAGGTCGCCGAGCGGTGGGGAAGAAAGGGAGGGAGGTAGGGAGGGATAGGGGGAGGATAGAGATAGAGTTAAGGAAGGGAGAGGGGAGAAACTCATAAAACATTCGAAATATTGGAAGATCCCGCCTTTTTGTTGTCATCCCCCGGTATGTCGAATAATGTAAGAGGAAGCCCATGCGATGAGATTGAACGAATAGAACTCCCCATATAAATTAATAATTTCAATTTCGATTGAGTTTCCCAACTTTATTTGCATGGGGCTTGGCAGAAATTTCGCGTCGCAAACGAAGAGGATGGTGATTGCCAAAAACTTTGAATGGGCTCTGATATGCTCATCTCTATGTGATCTTATATTTTTTATTTGCGCAAAATTGAGCATTCTGCTGAAATATTCGAGATTTGATTATCCGATTAATTTCAATCGATGCAAAGGGAGATATTAAACTGGAATCTGACGGATAAAAGAATAGATTGAATCATTGCGACGTAGTTTCGAAAGTTGCCCACTTTTATATAAAAATAAAAACGAAACGCGAATTAGCGTCGAGTGGAAATTATATCAACGCCCGACCCTTTTAAAACTCGCCTCCATTTTCATCACCTGCGGAGTAATTCATTAACGGGACAGTTTTTAATGGACCGTCCGCCTAGGAACCATAGAGATACGACTTTATAGCTATTAAGTATTATCCGATGACACGTTATCAATGGAAATTTTTAAATTTTTTGTAGCCTCGCAAGCAATACGAGTGAAAGTAAAATTGGCGAAACGAATTTTACGCGTAGGGTGGAAAAAGAGGAAGAGATCACCCAATTAGAGCCGTTCGTGGCTGATTGCTCACTCCTCCATGCCTAACCACCCTTCCTACTCTCTCTCTCTCCTTCATCCACCTCTCTTACCTCTTTCTCTCCGTATATGACGGCGATCTAATTTGTATCGACTATAATCCACTTGTCCGCCATTTTTACTCGCCACGTTACCTCGCGCGGTGAGTAAACTAGGATGAAAATTATTTTAACTGTGGGTTTTATCTGATGTAAACGTTTACCTCAGCTTCTGCGGCAATAAACAAAGTTCCTGATATGGCGTTTTAAATGTTAGATAGAGGAAGATGGCAGTCTGTCTTTTCATCAAAGTTTGGATTTCATTTTTTCTGGACGAAGGATCTTATTTGAACGTGATACGAAATCGGGAGTTGATGCGTCGTGACGCTCACTATATAAAACTTCACCCGATCGAAATCGCAGTTAATACGTATTATGTGCCTGTGAATCGTTTGGCGTAGGAAATTGGCGGTGGAGTTGCTGCCTTAAATCGGAAAATGATTAATCAAATTTAAACGTCTACAATGGTACAAGAGTACTACCGTCAGTATTTGGTAGTTGACTCCCGAAAAGAAGATAAATTTTGCAACCTCGTCCCTTCAACAAAAATGTTTGCGTTTTGTTAGCGAATCGGTGGCCTAGAGAGAGTTTTGGCGGCACAAAAAGTGGTGCGTGGTGTACTTAACAGCGTCGCATAAAAATGCTCAAATAAAAAAACACAATCGCAACTGTCAAGGTAAACATGCGTAGAATATAGACGTCAACCGTAGAGATAAGGCTTACACTAAACGAGAGAGGGAGAGAGAGAGAAATAATGAGAGCAAACAACTGAATACGCTGCGCACATTTAATTGACCCAGCTCGACGACGCACCCCATGTATGTATATAACTACCAGTCAACGCCCAATTCCCTCGACCTCATATTAAAACAAAGGGATCATTTTTCGTTCCGCTTCTTGCTAATAGCTCCCGAATATGGAATCATAGGGCAGGGAAATGGAGGAGAGAAAGAGACAAAGGATTCGTTTTTTGGCTTGAGAGGAGGAGATTGAGTGCGGAAGGGGGAGAGGTAAACTAATTACGACGCTGTCCGAAGGTGGCAGCGTTGATTACGTGTACGCCCCACCGGAAGACGATAAGGCACAGGTGGTTGTGACAGCGCCACAGGGGGGCGAGGGAGGACACGAAGGCGGTGGTTGGTTGGTTTGGTGACGATGAAGACCTTGGATAGTGGGAGGAGGAAGTATTCTGGACAGGAGGTTACGTCGGGAGTACGATAAAGGGAGAAGGGAGGAGAAGGGGAGAGGGTGGGTTAAAGGAAAGACGTCTTTTGGAAGCTTTCCAAAGTGCCCTTTCGCTCTTCCTACTCTCCCCTCCTCCTTACATCTCATCTCTCCAACACCTCCAAATTCCTCTCCCCTCGAGCCGACCTAGATCACGTTAGATTTCGGCTACCTGTGGTTGTGCTACATCACCGCCCCTCCTTAATCCTATGCGGCTACTCCCACGGAAGGGCACCCCTAAATCTCGCCAGGATAGGGAAAGCTTTTGAACATGGTTGGTTTTTTCATGTGGACAAGATAATACTCACTTGTTTTAATTAATCTCTCCGGAGATATGAACTTTTAATGAGGCGAAGTATCCTTATGTACTTGGAACACGGTTTCGGGCAACACCCTGTCGGAAGAAGAGGATAGCGATGCTCCTGTTACCTGAGGGAAATCATTGTTACGCGGTCATCTTTGTGCATCCCATTACGGCTTTTTATTTGGAAAACGTATAGAAAATGAATTAGGAGTGGGTGCCTAAAGCCCATATTTTATTAAAGGATAAGCTCATTCGCAAGCAATAATTTACGAGCGGGACCAAATATCGACGACGTTATTGCTGCCCATAAATCAAGCATAGCTTTCGTCGACTAGCGTGATGTTTGGACTCTCCTTTTCTAAAAGGTATATTAATAAAGGGAGGTCTAATAATTCTGTTAAGATGAGCGTATAGCATTTATTTTGGCATCAAACCGCGGGAATTTATTTATTCACAGTTTTTTAAAACGCTTTCCCTGGTGACGGACATAAAAGCGTATAACGTTGTGAAAAGAAATTATGCACCGCCCTTAAGATCAGAAGAGATTATATCCGCAATGACGCCATAAACCAATAATTAACGAGCTTTGAAACTGAAGGTTCCGTAAATAAACAGTCAGCATTTTCCTTCCATCTTCCCATTTTGGGACATTTAAGAAGAGATGAACATGCTTTAAGCGTCGATAAAACGTCCATGAAACTGAAATTTGGCTTTCTGAAAGGTATTAGGTAATATTATTTTTAAAATACGAATAGAATAACTCTAGATTTAATTTATCCTTCCTTTCTCAATGGTGGATGCAGACAACCATTTCCTATGCACTCAACCTAAAATTTAAACAACAATTAATCAACATCCTAATAAAAAGTCAGAATTAAATTATTTAAACGGAGCGGACACGTCAGAGGGAAAGAGTCGAAAAATAATTTTAAAACAATAAAAGTGTTAATTAAAACAACAATTAATCAACATCCTAATAAAAAGTCAGAATTAAATTATTTAAACGGAGCGGACACGTCAGAGGGAAAGAGTCGAAAAATAATTTTAAAACAATAAAAGTGTTAATAATTTAACTAGAAATTGGTGGATATTTCGTCGAGGAAGGCGTCAGAAAGGAGAGAAAACATTCAATGTAGGCGAGTTAGGTTACAAACGAGATTAATTCAAGTCGAGAGGAGCCAGGGAAAAAATTCGTATCAGATTCCAGTCAAGCCTCCTTTTTCCACGGTTTCCACCTCTCTCCGCCAGGTGGCTATACTCTCGCTCGGCTGCATGATGGGAACGAAATGCGACGCTCATGAACGAGAGAGCAGACGCATTATAACGGCTTCATACCGCTTTGTAATTTGCCATGTTATTCGTCGCGCAATTACTCCAACGGGAGTAAACGCACCGACGAAAGGAGGCAGTGGTAGTGGGGTAGTGAAATAGCGAGGTCGCCTCTTAAAATGACAAGGAGAATGATTCCGAAACGCGAAAGCGCTCTTTTAATTTTTTTCTAACGATTTTCGTACGGCGACTTTTATGTCCCCTTCCGTTTGATATAAATAGCTGGAAACATAATTGGCGATTAAAAAAGATCCGAGATTAATATGGGGTTTAGCCAAAATTCGAGATTAATCGTGAATGTCAGGAAGAACGACAATACAATTAAATGTTTTAGAATAAGGTTGCCTTACATCATTAATTCTCAAAAATGCATTTAAAATAGTACCTTTATAATAAATGATTCAAGCGGAAGTGGTTACGAACTTCACACATGCAAACGGTTATGTATTAATTTAGTTGGTGAGCTCAAAATAGCCAGTAGCCAGCAGCGCCGCTACGCCTACACAGCCTACGCGGTTTGTAGGGGCTCATTAAGCAACATCAACACTAAGGAAGTACCAATTGCTATTTGTTTATAAATGCATATAAAATATGTTTTCGAATTACCCAAAACATCGAAATAATTACTATGATGAAAGCCTAGATGTGTTTGATTGTGTATAACGCCGACGTCATCAATGGCACGTCTTCACACGTTATTAACAAACTTCCCGATTAGGTGGAAGGTTGAAATTTCGTAAGAATGTTTGATTTAGATATAAAAACTAAATGACGAAACAAATACGAAAAAAGACCCGGGTTCGACTCTAGGGGGGTCGAGGTGACTTAATCACTCGTATCACGCGATGGTGAGGTGGTTCGAACCCCGCAAGCTGCTTTGATTAGATGGGGTCCAAAACATATACATATATATAGTATAAAAGTTGGTAAAAAGACCCGGGTTCGACTTTAGGGAGGCAATTTCCATTTCCCGTAAGATAACACGTAAAAAACGACTTTTTAAAGTGCAGCTTTTATTCTTTTGGAAATTAAAATTAGAAAAAATTGACTTACGATCTTCGAATTTGAACTGTTAATGAAGTTTCTTATTCTATTCATCTTTTCCGCCTACCAATCGAATTCTCTCATATTAAACATTTAAATCACATATTTTGGGGAAATATCGGCTTTTAAACGGGATGTTGCCTTTCCGACCACGTCATTGTTAAACTTCGAGAATCAATTTTTGTCTCAACTCACATACGTGTAATATATACGAGTGCATAGATTGCCTTCAATTATCGTAGGATTTTTCACGAAAATACGTAACCCTATTGGGACTGGGATTTAGTTTGGATTTTTTTGCTTATCTAAAAGACTATATAGATGTAGAGTAAGAGAGAGGGGGATGTGGGGAGGGCGATAGGAAGGAAGGGATATAGAACGGAAGGTACATAGAGAGTAAGGGAGGTATAAAATTATAAATGGACGGGAGGAAAGAGATAAAGAGGGAGACGGAGAAAAAGAGGGAGAGTTATGGATTGGGATAGTAGGGATTAAGAGAGGGGGTAAGAGGGAGAAATGAGAGGCTGAGAGAGAGAGAGGGAAGGAAAGAGAGAGGAGGGAGGGAGACAGGGAGGGAGGGACGGCGAGAGGGAGGGAGGAAATATTATTATACACCAGTCATATGACGGACAATACACTAGTACTAATAAAATAGCTTGTTTTATTATGATAATTAAATGTTATTTTTGCATTAATATTTTATTTATTGTCTCAGAAGAGGGCCAACATAAATTTTTGGACCAATGCCCGCAAATACGCCACAATATCAATGGAAATTAAATTATTTCGTTGTTAGAGATATAATGAATACTCGTTTGTTCCGGACCAAAATATTTTAAGCATATATAAAAATATTTAAGCATACAAATGAACTGGATTCGCTTTATTGTTTAACAACTAAGGTCTTATTCATAACATAATTATCGATCTGGCCTTATGGCTTGAATCCGATTAAAAAAATTAGATACCCATAATAATCACAAAAAGGATTATTGTAGCTACCTAATTTATATAACCAAGTTCTTATGTAAATTGGTTAATTTAGAAATGAATCTTTGTAATGTCCTGAACTGATTCCCCTCCATTTTCATACAAAACTTCTTTTATATGCAATGAAATAAAAGTTCCGCATTTAAGAAGTATTTCGGGCATTTATGTCATGAAATTGCTTGCCATAAACGATAATACGTTTGTTAGGGATATTTTAACGCATATGAATGCCATTAACTGACGGAGTTGACCCAAGTTTGACTGCGAATTTGGAGCTTTGTATCAGCAACTTTAGGAAATACATTAAATTATTAAAGTTACAGAGCTTATAAAGTGGTATAGATGAAGTTTACAGAAAATATATTAAGAATACAATAAAAATAAAATGACGTTGGAAAATGAGGAAATTTTGTAGCAGACTCGTAAACGAAAAACGAACTGGATAGACTTCGTGATGGAAATTCTATTTCTAGATAGATTGAAACATTACTATTAAAAGCTATAAGGTTTTATCAAGACGTTATCGGTTTGAAACTTCTCTTTTATTAGAATGAGGGTCATTTTTCAACCGAAGAATTCACGATTCGTATGATTCTTACTTTTCCTCTTGTTATTTTATGCGATTCCCTATGAATTATGCATAAAATGACTTTCAACACGAAAGCTACACAAATGAAAATGGAAAGCAAGTGATTGTGACTAAATAAATTTAGAGGTTGGATTAGAAGGGTCAAGAGAGAATGTTATCATAGATTATTAATCAGTATTTTCCATCATAAAATTTAACAATCATATTCACAAAGAATGAGTGACTGATACAGATAGGAGTAAAATATGGCAACCCTATCCAGTTCCTACATCTAATCTAAACGACTTTGTGTATTGAAATAATAAGAAATCGAATTTTATTAGACGATATTTAAATATTCTTAGGCAACGACTTTTCAGTCACTTTATTTTTAACTAAATGCAAAAATAAACAAGGAGGGAGATCAGTGCCATGGTTATACATTGGGATTAATGTAAGCAATTATGATTTTACACAAATATGCCCGTAGCAGCTTTGCTTACAATTTATTTGGACGTCGTATTAGTGGAAGAAAAGCAACCAAGTAATTGAGGAGAATTTTGTCAGATTGGAAGACTTTATAATACGTGTATAAGAGGAGAGAGAAAACAGGAGCTTTGAGAAAAAATTGCAAAACTTCACTAAAAGTAAAGAAATTCATTCCTATACATAAGTATTCCTATCATTGTGTTCCCGCATTCTTTTAACATAAGTATAAATTTTGTATCGGAAAAGAAAATGATTTCTAGTTTCACTTACAAATCTTAATTAACTATTTTACAGAATAATAGTTTAGAACTACATTTATACTTTCACTTATTATGTCTTCGATAAATTAACCAATCTCACTGCAATGTATTCTCTGTGTTATACCTTTACAATGTATACCACCGTAACATGTAAACAATTGGTTAACATTACAACAATAGCAGTAAATAAAAACGTCGATTTAATTACGAAATAGTAATGTGTAGTCAAATCTTTAAGCGGTGCGCTAGGTGCTGAAATCAGCAACAATAAGATTTCCCTAGACGACGAAAGATTTTTACCGCAGAAGACGCGAAATATTCGTGTTCAAAAACAATTTGTGGACAAATTTTATCCGCATTCGAAAATCAACGGTAGGAAAATAAATTTCTAATCTTTTAGGCGTTATTTGGTTTAAATTTCATATTCGTATGGCGATTGTAAGTAATTTTAAATTACGATTGAAATTTATGCAACACTGCTTCTTGTAAAAGTAACTCCCATATAAAATACAGTAGTCCCTCACCAACCATGGGGGTCACGTTCCTGGAAAACACTGTGGTTGGTAAAACCGCGGTCGGTAAAATCCAGGGAATATGGGAAATAGGGTTAACGGAACCCACTTCCAAGGCTAGTATAGGTGAAAGTCTAAAAAGCGTCCAAGATTAAAAAGAAACACCTGTATCTACAATAAATGTGTAATAATAAAACTAAAATTATAAGCACCTCATGCACAAATAAATTCGTCACAACAGCTGCGTGGGCCCACACTCCCCTTAATAACGCCGCATGGCTCGCATAGTCCCGCTACCAATATCTTAATGAGAAATGAGTGAAGGATTAAGGATGTTCTTGATGATCACACATAAAGGTGATCTTTCCCATTTAGCATGTTAACTGTGTGTTTAACAATTTATTAAGTCATTAAATCATGCGTAAAAAGTAAACAACCAGTTGCACTAAACTTTTATTGCTATGATGGGAGCAATGATGTTGTCGGAGAGGGGTTAGCAGGATGTGGGCATGACCCTCCTATTATGGTGGTGATGCCTGAGGGGGAGGACTTGTGAACTTGGAGTATGTTATGAATTAGAAAATATAATTGCTGAATTAAACATAAATAGTAATTGTAGATGTTCTTCTGTTAAAACACACCAAGGTTACATAGATTTTTTTAAATCATTATAGTCGGTAACCGCGGATACTCGAAATCGCGGTTGGCTAGGAACTACTGTATACGGAGGCTTTATGCGCGCATACGCACGCCGATTCTACCTAAAATCACAATATAGATTTAGCACTTCGGTCGCTTAATTACTGCACTAACAAACCTAATTTATATTAGATGTACATACATATGAATTACCAAGCAACATTACCTTGTAGGCTATAGGTAAAGCTGGAATATAATTGAACGTAAAAGTAAGTTGACGTTGCCCAAGTAACTTTTCAGGAACATTGGAACTAATTTAACCGCATCGTACGATAGAGAAAAGTTTTTATAATCTACGTGTGGTATTCTCGAGCGAAGGCCGTTTCGCAAGAGATGAAAACATGATGAAATATGGTTCCATTATCCTTTAGCTTATGCAACCCAATTCACGAAGCGTATAACCAAGCGAACGCGGTATAACCGTTCTTACAGTTATTCAGGGTGACTAAGGGTTTTCTAAGAAAGCACGTGACCAGCAAAAGGAAACGGTAGAAAATATAACGGAAAGCAGAATATTTTACGCAAGTATTCATCGTCGTAATACGTGGCACAAAAATATTACTCGACAAATCTTGCTGATATCGTTCGTTCAGTGTATCATTAAATTTTTGTCGCTCATATCTGATAAATACACCATATTTAAAAGAAGAGATAGTAACTTGGAAAAGGGAATAATTTAATATATTTAGAAATTAAAAATGGAAATTCCTCTGGAAGTAAATTATTAAATGGCGGGAATTGAAATCAGACAACGTTGGTTTTAAAACAGGCGAGGCTTATTTAAGTCATTAATCATCATCGTATGCTTATTCACTTTTTAAAGGAGAGAGTCATTCATGATGCATAGAGAGTTATTATAAGAACAATATTTTTGTTCGAGGGATTGGAAATAAAAGTAAAGAAGCCCATAGAAAAAAGGTCGTGGAAAAGGTCTTCAACAATCTATTTATCGTCTACACCAGTGGTGGGCAACCTATTCTACGTGGCGGGCCGCATGGGCGGTTGCGAATTCCTCGACGGGCCGCATTGGGAGTCATCAATGCTTCGGCGTGCCAGATTATACTATAAATCGGACGTTAAATGGAGAATCTGAGGTATCATATCAGTGAACATAGCGTCAAAATGAGGTTTTGAGGGTTAGCATTTCAATGCCAAGTGTTTTATTGTCGTAATTTGAATGCATATGATATAAATTTGTGTTAAATCTCTCTTTAGTGAAAAATTCGCGGGCCATATGTTGCTCACCACTGGTCTTCACGCATTAATGCGAATTACAAAATAACTCAATATAATTAAACAAATAGACACATAACACGGTTAAAAACACAAATCAGAGACCGATTATCAAAAACATAAAAAAAATTTGCCAACATAAAACAAGTAATTATTCACTTGAAACAAAAAGTGCAACAAAATCGAAATATGTTAAACTTCCGCATTTTTCTCCGCTCACTGAAGGATTGGATAAAATATTGAAGAACACCAAATATTCTGTCGTTTACATCAGCAGCAATAGCATAAAAATCGTTTTGGTAAACACGAAAGATAAAATTTCAAACCTCCAGAAGTCTGGAATTTACAAAATGAATTGCACACATTGCCACAAATGTCACAAATTGTCACAAATGTCACAAATTGTCACAAATTGTCACAAATGTCATTGTCACAAGGCAAAAAAAGTTCCAAACACGTTTTAAAGAACACTTGGCACACTTCAAGCACGGTAAATTTGAAACACATTCAAGAAACGGGACACTCGATAAATATTAGCGATCTGAAATTAATATATAATAATAACATCCGCAAATCGAAAACTGAACGCATTGGAGAGCTTGCATATCTTCAAAATTAAGCCATGTCTATTAACAGTGATCTAGGAACTATCTCGCGCTCTCCCCTATATGTATTTTCTCAAATAACATGCGACGTTGATTTCCTTAAAAAAAATCATCGGGGATTTACCCAGGCTAACCAACCCTTCGCTTCCTCTGGTAATAAAATTTCCGTTCCCTTTGCCTCAAATACCTTTCCTTTCAAGTTTACACGCCTCAGAACCCTCAATGGATACCCACCCACAAAATCCCTCTCTTTCCTCACACATGTAAGAACAATTAAAATACTAACACACATGTTCTTTTAGAAACTAGTTTCAGTGAATTACCACCAAGGAAGTAGCCGAAATACTCATCTGTTTTCATTGCATTGTTGTGGCTATTGGAGATACCTGAGACAAGTATTTTTAAGTATTAGTTCTTGAATATTAGTACGATGTTAAAATTTTATACGGAAAGGTGCAATTTTTTATGAATATCATGATATAATTTAACCCATTAAGTTATTTACAGCACGAAAGTTTGTTTTAAATTGAAATCATGTCTTCTTAACTAAGGATCTTGTACAACTACAAATAAATTTAAATTAAGTGAAATTTTTTCCAGTTCCCTATCGTAATTTTGTTAGAATTTCTTTGATTCTTTGATTCAGCATATTTATTTGAACACTAATTAAATGTCTGACATGAAACTGCTTCCTATACTTAATTTGTGTTGATCAATATATGTAACTTTTGTATGTATCGACAACTACCTTGGTAGATTTATAGTCAGTTCACTTCTATCCTCTTATTGTAGGAAATAAATGATCGAAAAATGTGATTGGACAACTTAAAAGTATTTACGCCCGTTTTTCTACGTATGCGTACACTTTTACTAACTGATTATTCTTTTATATCGAGTATAAATTTCAGTACAACAAAACTAAGGCCAATATTTGCAAATAATTGAAACACAGAAGGAAAACACTCAAAATATAAACAATTTTTCCGTTACATCGTCAATTAATTATTATCAGCACTCAATACATATTACATATTAAAAATTACATATTAAAAATGTCAAAATAGAATTATTCTATAAGTTCCTAAACCTCATTAATAACTTCAGCAGATAAACTTTGACAACCTCAAGCAATTTCAATGTCGAAACAAACTCAGTAGTAGACACATATCTAGTTAAAAAAGTATCGACTTTTCAAAAAAATATTTTTACCCCCATCGCAACACTTCCAACCTCCTGAGTTATTTGCACTTGTTGATATCTTTCGCGTCTCTCTCTCTCTCTTTCTCCCCCGATTTCTCCATTACTTCGCTCTTTTTGGACAAACTCGGCGATGCAGAATATTTTTCGCCATTATTTCGGAGAAAAATAACACGAGCAACCCTCCCCCATCGTATCCGCCCTTGTGTTTGCACCCCGTCACCTTTCTCTTTGCGGCTCGTCACGCTCTTTGGTGTTTGCGGATGCCTGTGTAGGAATAACGACGCGACCTTTGATGTCTCTCTATTCCCTCTCTCTCTCTCTCCATTCCAACAGTGACTGTGGAGGCGTACCGAGGATCAAGATGAGCAGCAGCGGCGGCACGGCCGTCAGCCCACCCATCGAACTGAACGTGGGTGGAGTATTCTACACCACTTCCCGAGGCACGCTAACTCGCTATTCAGACTCCCTCCTAGGGGAGATGTTCGCGGATGGTGGTGGCGTCCCCAAGACTCCCATCGTTAAGGACTCAAAAGGTAACCAAAGAAGCGTAAAGGCGGAAAGAATCGGGAGGAGGGAGAGGACGGTGAGGAGTGAAGGGAATGGTGGGAGAAAGAGAGAGAGAGAGAGGAAAAGGAAAGGGATGAGGGAGAGAGAGGGCGTCGCTACTGTGACGCTCTATTGTCGAAGAAGGCGAAGGAGTGTGAGAGGTGTTGTGGAAATTGGTTAAACAGCCCCTCCGAGGGAAGGAATGAGAGGAAGGATAGGAAGGGGAAAAGGAGTGCCTATCTCACCTCTATCCATCTCTCCTCTCTCTCTCTCTAGGGTTGGGTCACGTGGACGATATACGAGGAGACCTTTGTCGTTAATCTGAATTTTCTCGGAATTCCTTTCGCGTCTTTTTTTTAAGGTATATAGCCGGAGCCGTTCCTCTAGAGTAGGGTTCTAAAATACAAATTGCACGGAGACCAAACGGATATTTTTTAAATTCGTGGCGGGCCGCATTTTGCGGTGACGTAGCTAAACGTCTTGTTGCGCCTTATACACGCAGCTAATAATGGCATTTCAGTAAAGTATCTGAAATTCCATGCGATTCCTGAATATAAAACTTTTTAAATATAGTTTCGCATCAAGATGTCACTCCATTGTCCTCTCATCCGCGCCGTCTTCCAGCTACTTACGGTTGTATCGAGGTAATGAGCGGACCGCATTTTTATATCTCTGGTCTAGAGCTTCGTTTCTCTCTCCATCGCCGCTGGAATGGGCAGGGAAGGATATGTTTCTTTCTTTTTTCACGTGATTCTTTATTTTATTTTCTTTTTTGCATATTAAGGGAAATTAAATTACTACCCAGGCCGATTCAAGAGCTTTTTTTTCTAAAATTCCCTCTTGAAAACTTTAAAATGACCATAATTTTCCTACTTTTGTCTGTAAAAACTTCACAGTTACATTATAAAGCACAAAATCCTTATCCAACGTCGGTTTCTCAAAGCGGATTTGATTATACACGGTGGGTTAAATATTATTATTATTACACATCATATATAAAATTTTATTAATCACGTATGTATATGACGTGACGAGAATTTTGAAGATTATAAACACCACGTCATTTTTACATAAGGTATTAAATTTGTGCAACGCTGTTTTGTCCAACAGGGCATTTTCCAAGAACGTAAACTCCACATTGCATAAGCCTAATTATATGCCACAAGGGACTACAGTACACCGTTTCTTTCCAACAATGAACGCAACAACACTTATATAATGTAAGTTATCGTTTTATAGTGATATAGTAAAAAAGAACACAGCTTTGCAAAACATAGTAAGATATTTAAATCTTAAAAAAATCTGAACTATTTAAGTAGCATCCTTATATAATAATTCTCAAGTGTCCGTCTGTCTGTCCCGGTATTTTTGGACATTTCACAATGGAATTAAGAGCTGAAACTTCCACAATCGTTAAACCCCCATGAAGTGGTCTCTAGAAAAATCAAACAACCGGAAAAAGTCCCGGATTCGACTCCGGGAGACAATGACATTTTCCCATAAATTTACACGGAATTTTCGATTTTTCAAGGTGCAAGGTTTATTTCCTTCATTCATTAAAATTTGTAAATATAGACCGAATTTCTCAATTTTTTTTATTCGCCGGCTAAAACTATAAAATATCTTATTCTTGCAATGTTTAGATGTTACACGGAAGAATTTGCCAGAAACACGCATTTATTTTCGAAAATTTATGGCTTTTTCGTACTCTTTCCGGGTGTTGCCAAGGCAAACCTCATTGTTGCCTCCGATAAATTAGCGTCTATTAAGCTTTCAAATAGACGAAAGAATTGTGTTATTTGTTTCGCGCAATGTCAAACTTAATAGATTGTAACGTTAATAATTGAATAATATTATTATTCTGTAAACATACGAAGAGGAAGAATAACGGAGCCAAAGAGAGGTAAATCAAGTCGTATATTGATGCCAGAATGTAATAAATTTCAAGCGCTTCATTTTCTGGGAGAATTCAAATGATTGTCAGAAATTTATTAATTAATCAAACAATTACATTTACTATATATATATATATATATACATAAGTTTTTACACACCTCAGAAGTTATATTTTAATCACACTACAATGTTCAACGGGTAATTCCGCTCGTGATACTTAAAATTTCGACTAAATAATAAATCTCGGGGATATATGACTTCATTAAATCGCGCAAATATCATGTTAAAATTAAGGATACATTTTTATCAAAATAGAGCTATTTTCAAGCTCGCCCAAAACTTTAACCCGTGGTAGGGCTTAATGAAGGAATGCCACCTACAATTTACGCTCCCGTCGTTCGTCCAGCTAATTTCACCCTTGCTGGTATTTTTTCCACAGTAGGGAGTGATTAACAGGCATGATTTAAACTCCACCAACGCTGTCTTATTGTTCTGTTCCCTCCGATTTTTATTATTGTATCGCTGCGTTGAATAATTATAATTATGAGTTAACTTCTATTTGGGCTAGGGCCAACGTTTATCAATTCACGAGTATTATTTCAAGCTCGGTATTTTAGAGTCCAAAATTAATTATAAATTTCGAGGCAGTGAAACAAGAGGGCAGATAGCGGGGTTGCCGTGGTAACCTCATAATGAGTCAGAGGGGGCCGTGTTTCATACGAGCCAGAGAGCAAACAAAACAAAAAATAAACCCATGTCGCGGTAACCGCATTCTCCCTGTCGTGATTAAAAAGTAACAATGCATCAGATTCGTAATTAAAAACAATAGGAGCGTCATTATATAACGTTATCAATGGCGGAGAGGGGTGTGCATCAACAAATTTTAATGGCGCAATCTTCTTTGCTGGAATTTTCGTCAATAGATTCCGAGCGAAATGAGAAAAGTAAAAATTTGAAAATGGCGGATTTTTGCTCGAAACCCCAGCAGAGAGAAAGAGAGAGAATTAACATTGTAGTTGATTAAAGGGCGATCTTTTTGCCAATTTGAAATGAACAATTAAAAAAATACGGTCAAGCAAATAAGGCAACGATAAACAATCGACGAACCTTATGTGCCAAGCGAAATTATTTTAAACTCGAATCGAAAAACTCCGAGTGCATTGCTCCAGTTTATAGGCGTCTGGGTCTAAGTTGAGCAAAATTTGGCGGATGTGAGGTTAATTCTGAAAATTACGACCCGCGTTCTACTTTTAGAAATTCGCTTACTTTTTTCGTGCTCTCCGTCGTCTACGACCGTATTAATTGTGTCATAAACCGAGCACGAGTTGTATTTGACTGGTACCTGTCCATAAAAGGAGCGTTGCTGCGGATTTGGGATAAAATGGTCATAAATATCCTACAGAGTGAATTTTAAAGCCACCAAAATCACTCGTCCAGATCTTGGCTTTGGCCGGAACACTCAGGATCCTATAGTATTTATAACCGTTTTATGAGCGATATCTGAAAACACGTTTTAGTACCAAGCTGGTGGTCAAGAATAAAATGAAACGATTTGTATTCTCAGTTACTCGCAAAATAGAATTAAGTATATTTCATGCGTAAAATACCTCGCATGTGGATTAGATAAAACGTGCACAAATAATATAATAAAGATTCATTATTTTTTGTTTTGGGTGTTTATTTTAGAGCCAAAAATCCTATTATTAATTTTGCTTTCGTAAAAGTGATATAAAGCCCAGCGTCGTTTAAGTATGGCGATATTAGGGACCTACAAAATCTCTTTCCCGACCTCCGTATATCGAACGTAGGAAAATAATTGTCTCGGAAAATTTATGTAATATCGTTTAAAAAATAATACGACGTAATAAAATAATGCCCGTTAAATCTTAAACAACAACCATGCCTTTCTCTTATGCAAATTACAAGAATAAATTGAACGCCATCAATAGAAGACATTTTAATGCAATTTTCGCGTGCTTCGCCGGCGTTCAGCTCTGTCACTTAAGTTTCCTCAAATTTCATCAACATTTATAATCCAGCGAAGTTGCTACTTTTTAAGTACCAAAAACTTTTGTATGATGAAGTTAAAAAGTTTTGACGGCGGATGAAACATGTTGACTCTTAAGAGGACTCCGACGGAAAAAATGTCGTATCTTATGATATTTATTGGTCCGATCCTTGTAATACGATGAAATTAAACTGAGATATACTAAAAAAGTTATAATCCACAATCTATAGAGAGAAAGCAAACAAAATTATATTCAAAGGCTTTTTACTACCTCGGCGAAAACTAATAGACACAAATGAGTAGTAAGTCAATTATATGAGCTGGCAAAGAGCATTTAGATTTGTAAATGACGATGAAGTCGTGAAAATTAAATCTTAGAATGAGCCAAAATCCTCGTTAGATTCTTCACCGAGTTAAAGTATTATAGGTCTACCACGATCAAAAGAACATTTTGGGTGTACAGTGGGTGTGGCCTAATCCCTCACCCCACTTGGCACCCTCGCCTCTCGTCCTTCCTTACCGCACGGGCTATCGCTGTCTTGGTCATTTTCTAACTACACTGTTGCCAATTATTCGCAAAACTTCGTCTAGGCAGCATCTGTAAATAGTGAGAACTGACAACCTAAGGAGGAGAAGGATGGGCTAATAGTGGGGTGGGGGAAGTCAAGATGACCGAGGGAACTTCCCCTCCGTGACGAAGGAACTTCCCCTCCGTGCGCGGCCGAAATCCGCGCATGTTCTTATCTTTGCGGCATACCTATAACTCGAGAAGACTTTTATGAAATCATTCAATACTTTCACCTAATGGTGTTTATAATTCATAGAAGAAAAAACGATGTAATTAAAAATTTTTAGAGTAACACTTTCAAACGAGTCCAACACTAATGAAGCAGAATGAACGCAAAGGTGACGGTGTATTTTTAGCCTACTTTCCAGAATGGAAATAGGCTTATAGTTTTGTCGTTGTGTCTGTCTGTCCATCCGTCCCCACTATTAACTTTTGAACCAATAGACTGATTTTTATGAAACTTGGTGGAAATCTCTTACTACATGGACTGAGCTCTCAAGGATAGCTTTTGTTGCGAAGGTTGAAGTCCCGGGTTCGACTCCAGGAACTAGCTTCCCATTTGATTGACATGGAAAATCTGAAATCCATCGTGCAGGGTAATATTCTCTTGCACATTAAAATATCTTAGAATTGTAATATCAGAGCGAGTTTTATATTATTCTCTGAGGAAAGGAAAGAAGATTCTAATTGTATCGTAAAATGTTGCTTATCGATTGTATTTCCTAGATTTTCGCCTAAATTCTGGCGATTTTGCAGTTTTTATCACTTATTACGAGAGTATTGCCATAGCAACAACTATTGTTGGACTCGGATTCGATATCATTATAAATACCTAGATGCTTCTTACATATATAGGATATGTGATATATCAAATAAAACCTAAGGTACTTCTAGAAGAGCTACAGAGCTGAAATTTGGAAGGAAGATAGGTCATTGGGTAAAACCTCGGGAAGAAATCCGAAATTACAGAAAAAGTTATATTTGAGGGGTGTTTTTGACCCCGAAGTCCAATTTTAAACACCCATAATAAAAGCGTTGAAAACTGTGCAGGGCTAAATAAAATTGCTTTTTTAAATTTTTCATAAAATAACATAAAAGTCGAGACATGCACCATAATGTGAATGAAAGAATGAAGTTTATTTTTCTTGAAGACAAAATTCAAATCCATGCGGAATTTGCGTAAAAATTTGATTTTAATCATGAAATTATGAAATTTTTTTCGGTCTTCAACAATGAAAAATATAAACTACCATAGCAACGACCCCAATGCATTCAATGAGAATTGATTTATCATACTACAAGAGCATCGATTTAATGCTTAGACTGCATTACAATCCATTTGATTTCAGCCAACGACGTATACATATGACGACGTGATAATTTTAAATTAATTTTTTTAACCGGATACGTACTAAAAGGCACGGATGATGGCACCATAATCATAACACACAAAATATCCCAATTTTTAGTGTAACATAGAGGCTATTGTCTTGATGACGATTATAGTTATTGCATAAAAATGGCGATCTGAGCCATAAAACTTGAAATTCGAAAACTTGGACGCGAGCCGATTGCCAGAAACTTTAGAAATTCCGGATTTTCCCAGAAAATGAAAAGTATTATCTTAAATAAATGGGCTCTGTGTAGTTCAAATGTTGTCGCGTTGGTTTACTTACGAGTTTATATCTTGGTGTATGGTGATTTTTTGAACGCTTGCAGTATGCAAGCACCTACAACTCGTATTCTAAATACGTACACGCGTTATATTTGCCGCACAAATACCCGTTATCAATTTAATATTCCGTTCTAATGTATTTGTAATATATTATAACGCTAAATTATTAAATTTTGGAACACAAAGATCTACATATCCGCGATGACTTTAAAGCTATTAAAGTCAATATAAGTATTAAATAAATGCTTAAATGGAAAGTAGGCATCATAAGCTCTGTTTGGATCATCTTGTTTAATTTGTATAAGAGCGCAACATTCGAAACACTTCACAATTCAGCGCTCCTCGCGTGCTTCTGAAAAAACTATTCCCCGACCGAAAAAAAAGACTCGCTTGGATAATGCGTCGATAATTCCGCGTCGCCTGGAATCGAAGCGAGGTCTCTGGCGTCGCCTTCCGTCAGAATTTCCTCCTCTCACGACTCGTAAAAACCCTTTTCACCTCGCGTAAATCCTCTTTTACAAGGCGCAACGTTCAAAGCAGAAACGCAGCCGATTGAAACGCTAAGCATCACTCCGAGTAACGTCTTAATTACTCATTTCGGGAGGTTTCATCGAGGCCCTGAAACCTTTTTACCCTCTTTGTGCTACTCCCGTCATTTATTATACCCCTCAAGGGATAAAAAAAACGTTTTTTTCTTACCTCTAACCCTCCTCTACCGTTTCCCCGGAGGTAATTATGGCGATCTTTCGGACGAGATTAGCCGTCATAATTGCGGAAAAATCTTACGGGCGACGAAAAGACGAAGAAAATACGAAGAAAGGACGAAGAGAATAAAGAGGAAAAGAGAGAGAGAGATAAAGCTGGCACAAAGGGGAAGTTGCTTTCTAATCAGTACCGCGATTCCTCCGTCAAAGTCCCGCAGTACGTCAAATTAGGCGGAAGATCAGCGGCGTGGGACTCTCCGTAGCGATCCATCACTGACGTGTGCTGGAAGATTAAAGGAGAGAGAGAGAATTGCTCCTCTCCTCCATGTCCCCTCCAAACCTCTCTCCTCCACTACCTACCCATACCTCTCCCTGAACCCTCCCGACTTACTGTATCCACTCTCTCTCTCCTTCTACTAATTCTCGGCCAATCCTCATCGACCTCGTTACGCAAGGAAGCAACAGAAATGAGACTACTCTCGTCCATATTAATCATATTCCGAGAATACCAGGCGGCAACAAGGCGCCAATTGAAGGACGTTTTCCACCCACTGCTGGCGAGAGAGAGAATGAACGAGACCGGGATGGCTGAGGAGAGAAACCCCCGCATAGAATACATCTTTTCCACTCGTCGCTGATGACTATGGCAGAAAACGGATATTTAAAAAAAGGTAAAATGGAAGCCTTTCCATTAAGCCTAAAAGATAAAGATTATACACATACACACACACACATATATATATATTCACATATATACACACATATACATACGTACGTCGAGTACTATCCCGTAATTACTTAGGCTGAGGAAGGACAGGAGGACGGATCATAAAACTCGGCACGGTATTTCGGATTCGGCCGTAAAAAAGTAGCACCTGGGTGGCAAAAATATCCTGCAAGCCTTTTTATTTAATTAATGGGCTCTCGTCTCGGCTACTACTTCGATATTTTTACATAAGTCTAAAGTGACTTTCGAGATCCGGGGTTTTACGATGCGTCGTCATGGGAACTGGAGCGTTAGCGGCTCTCAGTGTGTTAACGCCTAGGCGGGCGAAATGAGATAATCTCCATTTTATGCTCGCTTTCCGAGTGGAATTCCGGCGAAATGCAGGCGAGAAGGAGAACGGAAAGCGAGAGAGAAAAAGAGAAGGGAAGGGGATAGTGCAAGGCGGCCAATGCTGGGAGGCACCGCGTCATTAGGAAAGACTCGAAAGTCACCCATTCGCTGACATAAAGGACTCTGTAAATATTCCAGGATAAAAGGACACGTGGGTATAGGTCGGACTAACATTTCCAGTTTAACTTGCACATTGATAAGAATGATATTCTCGGAATGAATGCAAGTCCAAGATTAATTTTTTTAAATGAGAAACACTCATCAACTTTCACGAAAATGATTTCATGTGCTAAATTTGTTAAAAGTTGAATATAATATTGATTATTTTATCCATATGCACAAATAGCTTTGAACATGGGCGTTCTGTGCCGTTACATAAAAAGTTTCGCGTTGAAAATAACGAAATGCCTGATCATTTTTGTGCGTTCTTTGCACGAAGTGAAAGTACATAAGCGAGGTCGTTTCCGGCCGTCCATCCATCCGTACCTACATGTGTTTTACAATGTTCTTCTGTTTCAACTCGGGAACCGCTGGACTTATTTTGATGAAATTTGTAATTGGCGTGTTTTGCTAAAATTGGTCGACCCATTCCAATTTTGGTTAAAGTTGGATAAAAATTATGACCACTTTACATAAGGACCTACATGTAGTTTACAATGTTAGATTGTTTCAACTCGGGAACCACTGGATGTATTTTGATGAAATTTTATATTGAGAAATTTGGCTAAAATTGGTCAATCGATACCAATTTTGGTTAAAATCGGACAATAATTACGACTACTTTACATAAAGACATACATGTATTTTACAACGTACCTCTCTAGCTCCTCGTGAAATACTCATCTAAGCGAAAAATATTGAGAAAATTGTGAAATCTCAAAGAACACATTTGGAAACTCTGTGTACTCCAACATGGAGTACACCTTTCCCATCTTGTTATTTACGAAATAAAGAGTGTTTTTCAAATCCATAGTTAGAGAAAGTTGCTACGTGATGGAATTTTTCGAAATAAGTCATTAATTAGGACGACTTTGTTAATGCATTTCTACTGCATAATTCAATATAACATTAGCAATTAATATTAAAAACAATTTTATAAAATATAAATAATGAAGTTAGAGCTGTTATTCAAGCAGGCATGTTAATTAGATCGTTTACTCTCTGTCGTATATGATAATACTACGTGGTTACAAATATACAGATTAGATTTTACATTTCTCGCCAAATACATTTTTTCTCATATTAAATTTCCAAAAGTACCCATGAAAAACTAAGCGAACACAGAAAAAAGAGATTAAAATAATTTTAAATCTCTCTATAAAGTCTAAAGGAAGGGATTTTCAGGGTTCTTGGAAGGCATTCACAGCTATCAAAGCGGTCCCAGGGCTCATGAAATCCCCACCGCACATCACCCCAACAGGCCAACCCCTACCTTTCCCACATGGGCTTAATAACTTGGTTTTCATAAGACCACATCTAATCTATTTTTCCTTTCTCCATATACGAAGTAAAGAGAAAGTATTGTTTTCATGAAAACAATCGAATTCGAGATTTCAACGGAAATACATGTTTTAAGGTCCCCTGAATACGTTTTGACTATTTTCTCGATGTTGTCTGTTTGTGTTTATGTTTGTCCGTGACTGTAATTTTGTGGTTGCTCTAACTCAAAAACTATTAATAAGGTCAACGCGAAATTTTGTATTTGACATTTTTGTTAAAGGGAAAAGAACTGATTAGATTTTGGTAAAAATCGGTCAGCCGCAAGTGGGTGTTTACTCATGTCACATCCGTTTTTTTTATATTTACTTTAATATTCGATAAATGTAAAAAAGTACCGGAATAAAAGTTGTAGCAAGCTTAATTTTCTACAATGTTTGTTCGAAATATTTCCCCATATTATATATTGTTGAAGAGATATTTTAAAAACTAAATTATTTAGCTGCCACCGCCACACCACCTAACGGCAATTATTTTAAACACTTCACGCTCCTTTTTATTTTCTTAATTGCTGGAGCTTCGGGGCTATATCCAATATCAGAAGGCTACGGTTTGAGTTTATTTCTGTTCTTTGTAAAGTCTTTAAGTTTTTCTCGCAGTTCCTTAAAATATTTATTATCCTTTAACCTATTTGGAATTCGTAGAAATATTACAGGTATGGAGAAAGTAATGTGGTGGCCACGTCAGATTTTTTTGAAATGTTTGCTTTTATATTTAATGAATGTAAAAAAGTCTATATTGCAATAAAAGTTGTAGGACATTGAATTTGCTACAACGTTTGTTCGTAACGTTTTTCCCATATAATGCATTGTTTAAGAGATATTTTAAAACTAATTTTTTAGCTGCCACCACCACATCACCTACTGGCGACTATTGTATACACTTTACGCTTAGTTACGTCTTAGTAACGCTCCTTTTTCTTTTCTTAATTGTTGGAGCTTCGTGGATATATCAAAGATCAGAAGGCTACGGTATGAGTTTATTTCAGTTCTTTGGTAGTCTTTGAATTTTCCTCGCAGGTCTCTAAAATATTTATTATCATTTAACCTATATAGAATTTTTAGAAATATTACAAGTATGGAGAAAGTCATGTGGTGGCCACATCAGATTTTTTCATTTAATATTTTTTATACCTATTGTCTTGAAGAGGGGTAAATATGAAAGGAAAGACTCGATGACTTGCGTGGGTAAATTGTTCCAATCTTTTATCCCCATATTTAGAAATGGACGTTTTTGCCAATTACCGTTCTGCCTTGGTGACTGTATTTTTTATTTATGATCCCAACGACCCGAGTAAATCGCCTCTTTCATCCTATCACTAATGCCTTTCCGTCCGGGTTTGTTTACATAGGCATTTGGCATCCCCTAGTAAACCTAGCCATTCTTCTCCGATATTGCAGTGATTCCCAGCTCTAGTTATCTAATATTTCTGCAACCCTCGCGTCCCTCCTAAATTTACTGAATGTGAAGGTGCTATTCTTTGCACCTTTTCAAGATTTGCACTCGGTTCTATCTGGTGAGGTTCCAACTAAATCTATTATATGTTTTTTAGGAGATGGTCTGAGTTGAGTAGTTAAATGTCCTCGAACATAGCTCGACTATTAAAACTCAAAGTATTTTTTAAATGTTTTAAATAAAAAAACAAAGTTTCTCACAGAAATCACTTTCAGAAAAATTTAATATAAAACAGGGTAACACCCTTGGGATACATTTCGCCTCCTTTATGGCGTAATAACAGACATGAATAAACAAGTAAATAAAAACGATTTAAATCGAATCTTAAACAAGACAGTTCCTCCACTCCTCTTCCTTCCTCCCCCCTTCTACCCCATCGCGCTAAGTTTTCCAAGACGGAAACTAATCTAGGATTCGAGCAAATCCTTGTTAAATATTTGAGATCTTCAGCAGCGGCCGCACCAGCACCGAGCACCCCTACGCTCCCTCATTCTCTCGTCTCCTACCTTTCTCCCACCTTCAAGGTAACAAAACCTCGCGTTTTACTTCCTCCCTCTCTCTCTCTCCTGCCCCACATCCACGTTCCTATCCCATCAACCTAAATGCCGGACCATGAGCTTTGTGCACGGAGTCGACTCCGTTGTCTCTTCCCAAACGGAATGGCGTGTTTTGCCCTGAAATAAAACGAAAACAGAATAAAAACGAGGATGACGTCGTTTCTCCGGCACCTCTCCCTTTACTCCCGCTCTCACTCTTTCCCCCATCGACCTCCTCCTCTAGAAACTACATCATACACACGAATGCCCGTCCGCACTCTCCCTCAAACGTGTACACATAAAGACCACTTCCCTCTCCTCTCGCACGTGTCTCATTACATCCACCCTCTCCCTGTCTCGTGCTTTTTCCTTCCTTTCCCTTGCGCCCTCTTCTTTAGGGCATTTGATAAAGTTTGGCGGTGAATAGGTTTAAGCTCCGCTCGTGTAAAACGAGAAAAAAGAGCTCTTCATCTCTTCCTCAATTTGCTCTTGGTTTATCTCTCTCTTTCAAATAGCTTAATTTCATTGAATAATTCATATATTTTACACGAGCAAACCGTAAAACCTCCAACTTCGCAATCTATCTCTCACCCATTTTATCTCTATCTCTTTCGACCCCTTCCCTAGGAGTTGAAAAGAAACTTAGAAAGAGGCGCATTGGAAAACAAGGAGGTAAAGCATTTTTTGACCCATCTTATTCTTTCTTACCGTTTCTCTCTCTCTCTCGCCCTCTCATTTTTTCTCTAAATAAAGATGGTTTCTAGGATGTTTTTTATTCAACCAAACCGGGCCTCGAGAATCCATGCATATTTTTTAATTCGAAGGAGAGAAGACTCTCGATATTTCCACTCGCCTATGTGAGAGCACTTCCATTTTGTCCATTTAAGTTAACGCGAGAAAAATTCTCAAGAGAAATACTACCATAAGGGCGACGAAGGCATACGTAACGAATGGGAGTTCTTTTCTTCTTCCTCTAGTTTTGTATTTCGTTTCGTCGCGATTTCACTTTTTCCGCGAGTTTTCACTTTCAACCCAGCGCGGAATTTTTGGACAGTATTTTTCGCATCAGTTTCATTCATGCTTTGTATGACACGATTTTTGTTTCGTCGTGTTCGTCGAGTTTCGTTGTTTTTTCGAGTTCGCCATTTCGTTTATTTTTTCATCTCGGTCGACATTTCATTACTTTTCCTCGTGATTTTATTTCGTCGCGATATTATTTCACGTTTTCGTCAAGATTTAATTATTTTTTGCGCGACTCCATTCGCGGCGATATTGTATTCTTCCGCAATGCACCTTATATTTTCTCATCCTGGTTCAACTCTAACCCTATCTCTTTTTCTGTCTCTCTCGCCTCTTCCTTCTCTCTCTCTCTCTCTTTTCCTTTCCTACTTTACTGGAATTGTCCTTCCTTCCATTATAGAATTGGAGAAAGACACGTATACGAGAGTCGACATCAAAAGAATGAGATCGAGCGCCTCTGGGATATCATTGGGACGATTTGTTTATGAATCCCTTTGGCAGAGGGACATGACGCGCGTACCCCGGAGCTTGAGAGATTCCAATAGGAATGGTACGGACTCGTCGCGAGTCCTACTTCGGTCCCGATGAGCGCCTTTATGTGTGGAGATGACCTCGTAACGCTCGTGTTGAACAGCAATCAAATGCTCCCGTTCCTCTTTTTTCTGGTCTTTAGCCGCATGGAAAGTTCTTTGAATTTTCGCTCTGACGTCACGTCGTGAACAGGTACGGTAGGGAATGTCGAAGGATGAAGGCTGAGTGGATGCATCCATTAAATTTACGAGAATGGATTACTTCTACGTTATTTTTCGTAAGTGCATGTTTTCATTTTCGCTAGCGTTTTAACTAAAAACTAAAAATGTCAACATTTTTATTTCAATCCCTTCTAACTATCTCGTAAACTCGTTTAAATCGAAGAAATGAGGTTCTTTCAGGGCAAACCTTTACCTTTCTTTGAAATGCAGGCAACTTACATACGCAGGAAACGGATTTGCAATGAATGAAAATGGTTGAATTCATTTCCTGAATACAGTTTCACAATTTTCAAAGCAAGTGTGAAAACGTATCCTACACAATGGTCACTTATTTTTTCTACGCACGGTCAAATTCGAGTTATAGAGATTCGAAATTATTTAAATATCTCTTTTATTAAATAACCTATTGGACCATCAATAAATACTAAAATTTGTGGTAGTTTAAGTACAGTACTTTCAAATAATTTACGAATACTGTGATGTAGTGGTAGATTCACTTCAACTGAAACAACTGTAGTCCTGGCCCGAAGTGCTCCCAGCTCATAATTCTCTCAACTATCTTTCCCAAGAGTTCTTGTTTTGACGCCTTAAGCCTCCGGAAAGACGAATAGCGTTTAAACTCGAGCTTTATACACGACATATAAACTAAAAACGCCGAATTTGAAGCTATATTTTAAGCGGTTTGAATGACGCTGTCCAACTTTTGTTCCGTCTAAAACTCTCCACCCGAACATTAATAATTGTTAGATTAACCTCCTCATTTCAATCCGGACTAGCAAGGATATCTAGTCTATTTTTTTTACCGCGGAAGCGTAGGTTGGGATGTGTGTAGATAGATAGATGTCTTTATTCGGGCAAAATTTAGACCATGAGGTCCTCTCTTACATTTAACCCTTCGTCAGTGTTAAGTTACATTATATTAAAAAACATTAAATTACATCAAAAACGATTAAGATAATAAAAGACTAATACAGACAGAGAGAGATAGATAGTTACATATTCAGGAAAACTTCTGAAAAAGACAAGGTATTAATGGAAAAAATCTAGGAAGGACCTGGCTTGGCCACCCTAGTAAAAACCCATGAAGTGAAGGGAGGTGGAAAAAACCTGCGAAAATCCTAGATAAATAAAAGAACAATACGAACGATACAATTACACAATAAAGTGAAAAATCAAAAATTATATGTTAATAAATCAGGTGAAAAATATAATAATAATAAATAAATAAACGAAAAAAATATGTAAGATAAAATTACTATGAATGTGTATGAGAAAAATGTATCAATGGGGAAAATAAACAATATATACATAATAAATGTACACTCAACAATAACACAAAGAAAAAAGAGGGGGTTAAGGAAAGCAACGCCAGGGGTAATCTGCATGAAATGCTTCCTTTGGCACGCTTCAAACTTTCGGTGAGTGTGGGTGCGAGTTTTTTTGCGTTTGGGTAGGGAAGTAAAGGGCCCAGGGGGAGGGGAGGGAGGAGAGCGCATCTGAGGGGCGGGTGCGGGGACCCTAGAGTCCCGGAGGCGTCCCATGAGATAGGATTTTTCCTCCTGGCAACGCTCCACTCCCCTTTCATTCTGCCCACGACTTCCTTCGCGCCCACCGCACCCCCTCTACGCCCACCGCAACCCCTCTATGCCCACCGCACCCCCTCTACGCCCAGAACCCTTTTCTTCTCTCCCCCACCCCTTTACCCGCCTCACTTCCCCGGAAACTTTTTCCAGGCAACCGCAAAACTTGCAATGAATAATGGCTCCGGGTTGTCTAAGCGGCTATTTTACGACTGGACCGTCGGATGGTAGCGCTTATAATCCTTGGCCATACGGAGAGCAAGATGTATTCTTTTATTATTTCTAGCCGCTACATTGATTTCTTTGTTGAAGGTAAACTAACTGGAAAGAGTTTTATTATTAGAATATCCTAAGGAAAATGTTCTCTTTCTTCCTTCTCTTGTCGCGAGGATTCGGTGGATACGTTTAGGCTGAGAGATGCCGCGTTTAGAAAGAGATAGATGGGGAGCGTGAGGCTGATAATTTTTGTATATTTATGACCTCTTGCAATAATGTAAGAAATATGATCGTCTTGGATATTCGATGTCGCTTAAAACCACTGCAAAAAATGGAATATATTTGGTTTTATATGGTTTTATTCGATTGAGTTTTGCCCTATTTATCGCCATTTTAATAAGCAAAATTAGTAATTACCAAGATAACTCCAACAAGTATAAAAAGGTGGAGAATATGAGATAATTATAGAATCAACGATCGAAGAATTCCCAATTAGGATTGTCGTTTCACAGTCGAAATATTTACATATTCGTTTTTTTGACCCGTTATAGTTTTATTGATTATCAATTGGAGAACAGGACTAATATGCCCTCTATCGTTAAAATTTGAAGTTCAATGATATATTGAAAATATTAAGAATTTTTCCTGATTTTACCTTCATAAAGGAATAAAATACGATTGAGATAATCCGAAATCACTTTGGTTGCGTTAAAATGTGGATGCATTGTCGAAAAAATTTCCTTGTTACTATGCAAAGCGAGCCCTTGTTTGTGGTCGTATAAATATTGAAACATTATAATTTCTCTTGTTGGGATTGCGTGCCGATTTTCTCAGATTGAGAAGGTGTTCGTGTCTGCATGGGTCTATATTGGCTCACTATCACTCTGAATAATCGACCCGAACGCTGGTTGGTTTTCGCCAACCGAAAAAATATTAAGACCTTACATCGAATGAGGATGGGCTGAAACTTTTCTTGCATGGCGTTACGCAAACTGCGATTTCTCATTATCTCTCGCGTGGAGAATCGGTATAAGGATTTTTGCCTTGAATCCGATAACCATAACCGCAGACAAGTCTGTCAACTTTGATTACAACTCCCATTTCAAAAAACAGGTTAGGATATTGTAATCGACCTTCTGATATTCCAACAGAAAAAAATAACAGGGCAGATCTTTTCACGTGTCTGGAACGCTCGACTGTCGCGACATTGGTTTAAAAGTGGTGAAAAGTGAGCTGAAACTTGGTTATTTTTCAATTAAACTAATTAAATATTTTTGAAATGGAATATTAAAGGTAAATAATTATAATAAATTCCCGGTCTGTAAATCCAGAACAAAACTAATCATTGTTCATGACTCATGTTCATCAATGATAAGATGTTTATTTGTGATATATACCAAATAATATGATATGATACTTATAGTAAATAATTAAATCATGTTAATAACGTCATCATGGTAGAGGGGTGGTTAGCGTACCTGTCTTCCTATGCTAGGATTGCGGATTCGAATCCAACATGGTTGTACGTGTGTCTTTTCTATGGTTAAAAATTTATAATTACGATAGACCGATACCGACCGTTTATGAACTAGATAAAATAAATAAATAAAATAAATAAATCGACGGACGATTTAACTAGATATCCAGCGACAGATTTAAATTCCACGCTTAAATGGTTGAAATATAGTCAGAAAAATTCATAATGCACGCATTAGCCTAAAAACATTTACTTATTCCGACAATGTTCGATTCTTCCTCGCCAGACTCCGCCAAATAAATTCTCAATTCTTACTCGCGTCTTAAACCAGAAACAGGCACTCCTAACCATAACATAGATTTCCGCTTGTTTTCCCGCTTTCGGTATGGGTTTTAAATCTCCCTATGGGATTTGGGTGTCTCAGATTCGTCGTAAAAAAAAACCCAAAGCGAGGAGAGAGAAATAAGGCGAATCACGGCACTTTCAAAAGGGGAGAGAGAAGAAGGAAAAGGAAAGCGGCGTTTATCGGCCTCCGCTCCCTTTATGAAGCCGCTATGATGTTCCGCTAAACCCGCGAAATCAACTTATCCCCTCCTTCTCCCTTAACCAAGTGGTTCTCTCTCTTTCAGTCTCTCATCCCAAATCTCTCCTCCTCTTCCACTCAGGGCGCGTGTTCATCGACCGCGACGGCGTTCTGTTTCGCTACGTGCTAGACTTCCTGCGAGAGGGACGCCTCGTGCTACCGGAGAACTTCTCGGAGGTGAGGCGCCTCAAAACGGAGGCGGGATATTACAGGCTGAAGGATATGGCGAAGAGCCTGCGCCCCAAGGACCAAGACGACGACGACGACGACGAAGATGGAGACAAAAAGGCGCTGGCGAAGAGCAGGGGAGGGACGGTGAGCGAGCCTCTTTCTCTTTTGAGTCGACGAAAAGTCTTCGCAGGTGCTTCACAAAATACCTAAATTAATATATTCAGATTTGCGTGCTTTTAATTAATCGAGTAGGAACATTTTGTGTGAATAACGTAAAAATATTTCGGTATTATATAGTGGAATGTATTAAATTTTCATAAATGCTAATAAATTTACGCGATCCTGAAACAGTTCTCAAAATGTTTCAATTGGCTTAATCTGATTATCCATTTCTATTCAAATCTTTTAGGGCAATTTTCTCAAAAACTACTAGATGGATTTTATATTGTTGCACCTTTTTAGCATCGTATTAACATATAGATTATCGACATACCCAGAAAATTGGCATTGATTACCTCCACGAGGTGATCAAGTATGTTTTTTAAAACAAATTTCTTAAAAATTGCTCCATGTACTTATCTTAATATTTTAATGGATATTGTGTTAAAACAACTTTAAAAATTTAATTTAAAATCCAATTATGCACACTTCTTATAAAAACTGAAAATTTAAAAATAAAAAGGGAATTTAAAAAACTCCTGGGGTAATTTTTAATTATAATTTAATTTAAAGAAAACTGAAAAATAAAAAATATTTTTGACACTCAGAACTTGCTATTAGCATATTAAAACATCTTGATGCAAGCGCAAATAACTCTCAAGTTGGCACAAATATTTCTAACACTTTACAGTATTCTCAATGACACAAAACATATTACAAAACCAATTTCTGATTAATTAAACTTAGATGTCCCCAAAATATCATACGGAAATTTTCAAAAAAATTTTCAAATACGCTTTTATTAAGAATAATTTTTTTTATTAAAAATATATTAAAACTGGGAGCCCGTTGCAGTACTTCCTGCAAACAATTCAGGAACCTTGAGTGAAGTGATCCTATGCGATAGGGCTTATGACAAAGAATTTTGACACTGTTTTTTGTTGAACCACTTTTATTAACCCTCTCAAAATAATCATATAGCTCAAACCATTTTCATAACCAAAAACACATACATGATTTACACTAAAATTTGCAAACGAAACGATATTTTGAATGTACGCGTGAAGTATCTTCCTATTTGAAATGTTAAGTTGTCCATTATTACAATGCATTGGAGTTGTTTCTGACTTAAAGTTTCTACGCTACATGTTTATTTGATTTATATTTACATGAAACTTTTCACTTAAATTTTCAATTGGTTTCATGCGTTTGTTTCATTGTAAGCTTAGTGCAAATGCACTTGAAATCCTGAGTAATAATTCAACAGTCCGAGATCAACAATGCCAGCTATCCTAGCAACCTCCTTCATGAAATGTCGAAAAATCGGAAAAAATCGAATATAAACTTAAAATATGAGCAAACACGTACAAAACAACTAAATCGATGGTAGGAATAAGAATCTTCATTTTATTCTACGTCAAACTGTATGAATCTCGAATCAAAGTCTTGATCGTAAGATATTTTAAAATTTTAAAGAATAAACGTCTACACATAGTATTCTAGCCGATTACGTGATAATCGAATTAAAAAACGAAAACTATCCTGGTATCGAACCCATACCTTTTCGGGGAACTAGAATCCACTTAAAACCTGCAAGAGTTCCCGCCGAGTATTCAGGCGAAAGATTTGTCGAAATCGAGCAGACCGTTTTCGGTTTATTTGCGTTCATGCCGGAAGGTGACGTCATTTGAGGCTTGAGACGCAGGCATGCAGGGACGCACGCAGGGATGCACGCAGTGACACAGCGGCTATGGTATATTAGATACTGAACCATTGTAACATTTCAGGTTGAACAAAACTTACTCAAAATATATTTGCTTATTATCTCTTGATTGTTGTTGATTAGGCTGCTTAAAAATAAAAACAAAATATATTTGAAATGTTAGCGTATTAGATTTTTCTAAGCTATTTAACTTAAAATTTCCAAAATTAAAATACATGTGAATATTACAGATTTATGAATGGTTATAAACTGTTTCATTTGTACCAAAATGTTTTAATATGCTAATATTGAGTGTCCAAAAATTATTTTTTTATTTTTCAGTTTGCTTTAAATTACACTATAATTAAAACATTATAACCAAGGAGTTTTTAAAGTCCTAATTTATTTTTATTATGATTTGTGCAGCAGCCAAAACGTGCATTATGTGGTGAATAGATAATAGCTGACATTCGTTGAGATAGGTTGAGAAAAATTTATGGTGCGAGAGAAAATTTCAACTCTTTTTCGTGGTATTAAAAAGCCATTATTTTAAACACCATCGTTTCATGGCTAAAAATAATTAAAAAATAAGAAACTCACTTTTTATTAATAAAAACCCAGTTCTAAAGCTAACCTCCAAAGAAAGTTCGACGTCACTGTTTTTAAAAATCCTGCCCGCTGACGTTTATTTGATTCACTACCCATTTTATGTAACGACAAAGTAGTTACAAAAGGCTAAATAAAAAAACTTTTACTTCTCCCATTTACTGTCTCATTAAATCAGGTCAGTGAGTTTTAACTGTCCCGAGATAAGCAAATAGAGCCGTCATATAAGGGAATGTAAATGGGTTTTAGTATTACGTACGCCTGTCAATACTACGAGTCTGTCTCATCAAATCTTTTATTGGAACACGGGAAAAAATGCGGAGATGGTCGCAAAACGACACTTTATTCGACCTTCATCCTCGTAAATTGCCGTCCTCCCCTCCCACCCTTCCCCACTATCCCTCTCATCAAACGTATTGTAGTGGGTGGTCATTGCGCCATTGAGCGTTCGACGCAGTCGATATATACTGTCATCCGTGCTCCAGTTCCCTATCCTTCAAACTCTCCTTCCTCTTCCCTCTCATTCCCTTAGCTACTCTTCCGATTCGTTTCCCACCCTCTGCCCCTAAAAACATCCACTCGCAAAAACGAACGAAAACACTAAATACCGCCCTCAACATGCCCCGCTTTCTCTCAGCTCCCTGAAGTACGAATGCGAAATACTGTCAATTTTATTTCGCTTCACTTTCGTAAGACTACATATTTTATGAGATGGGATCCAATATATATCGAATTTGTATTTTTTCCTCCGACAGAAAAAACAGAACCGAATCTCTTTTCCATCTCGAAAAACATCCCGATAAATTTCCCGAAAAGGTATTTTTCACTCCGAAGTACGTCACGAAGCAAACGACATGTTTCGGTTTTAAAATACCATCATCCTTCCCCCTCCCTTCCCCCATCTTCCACCATAGCAAAGCTGTTTGTGCGGCTTGTTTATGTACCGAACCCCTACGTCATCTAACAGATATTGGACGAGGAAATGCGCGGACATGTTCCTCTCATCCTTTTCAATCGCGGAGCACTCCAGTTCCTCTCCGCTGGCGTCATCTCCGACTCCCATTATTGAGTCCTATCCTAACGCGGCGTTCCCGTTTCGTGGAGGCAACAACCAAACCCCCGTTATACGGAAATCCACCGCTTTCCGAGACGTTGAAATTCGTTCGGGCGAAATAATGTTAAAGAAAGGGATGGAAGAGAGTAACGGCATCGCATCCACCCCCCATTTGTTTCAAATCCAGGAGTTTTCCTCGCGGATCGTTATAAGAATGAAGAAAGAGATTTTGGAGTAAAAATAAACCGTAGCTAAAACTATGGAATGGAAAGAAAGAAGGATGAAAATCTCTTTCGTCGAGGTAGAGAGAGAGAATGATTAGCATCGTGGATGGGCTCGATAACGAGTTGAGGCTATTCCATGTGGGACTTGAGCGCTTCCATCATCCTCTTTGGAACACTTCCAACGATCCCGTTTTCACGCCCTGCCAGAACCACCTGTGCCTCGACTTGTTTGCCCGGATGTCCGCCTACCTCGACCTGTCTCCATCCGCGCCGCGTTTCCGGTTTCAAATGAACGGAAGGCGGTCGACGAAGTATATATAGGAAAGGAATCATATGCATACCCGTTTTCACATCGGAGAGACTACTGTCTACTATAAAATTTATGCTGGTGCATCACAAATTGTTTAGTTGCCATTAAAATGGCATTAAATCACTTGAAAACCATGTCAGCGATAGCTTTGTGAGTTGTGAGACGCTAGAGCGACTTGTGGAAAAATTACCTAATTCTTCGAGGAGTTATAGCCTAAATCCTGATCTAAAAAGAGCCTAAGTAATTGCGGATTTTAAAAGTCATCCTTAGGTGTTGTCCATTCTACAAAATTCATAGACTTTCGCAGTTAGAAGATTTAATAAAAAATTTAAAAATGTAATAAAAGAATGGCTCTGAATAGTTTGCAGGAAAGTGACTGCACTACAGTAAATTATATTAAAATCAGTAAATAATACTTAGTTTAACATGACCTACATTTTTTTATATGTGAACTGGCTACTATGCGACAATGATGCCGTGTTGAATCATTTGCTCTATTGCTTTAGATCATGTTGCCTTCTGACAAATCAGAAATTACTCTGAGATATTCTTTCTCCAGTCTTGCTAACATATGTTATAATAATTTTTTTAGTTCATAAATTTAAAATGTTGCTGACTGATCTTGGTCTTGGTGATGCGTATATTCATTACTTTGACTCTCAATATCGCTCAAAGAATAATCAGTCTTCAACCTCAAATCGTTTATTATGCCGCAAAAGCTATTATATTCTTAGATTTATTTTCAAATACGAATCTTTCTGATTTCATTTTAGATTATCTTATATCGTTTAAAAACTATCAGAGCTTTCTATTATGCAAATATAGAACTTTAGTAGAACTATCCCGATGAAAGTCAGTTACTACTTTCCTCATATTTTTTGTGACATTTAGATAATCTATTTAAAAATTTTATTCAGTTTATTCTTGAAGAGAAACTTTACCTTGGTTGCGATTGATCCTTAAAATTTTCTTCTATGTAGGTACGTATAATCCACTTTACCGATTAGCATTAAGTTCTCAACCAGGCACCGTGATCGCTAACTGAATAACAACTAATCAGGACTAAAGATTAGCGGTACTATTAACGCTTGACTATCTCGTTTTTTTTCATATGGCGAATTATATTTATTCTTTACCTATATAATAGTTGTGGCTTTGAATATGACGCTCGGTGGCGGTGGCGAGTTGTGGTTTATCGCAAATACCTAGATAACCGAACGTACTATTTCGACGATCTTTTCATAATATGCGGATATCTACCTCGTACACCTTTTAAACATGTCGTCGTCTATCATAATATCATAGGTTTGATTTCAGGAGTGTTTATTTTCCCCATTTGATTTCGTCTTCAAGGTGATTTTCATTGTTGCCGCTTTCGTCTAATCGCGTGTGAGACTGAGATTATCTGCCCACACATTCACGACATTTCGACGCTATTTGAAGTTTAAACAATATTTTGGTTACGATAAATAATAGCGGTAACTAAATAAAATAAATAAATATTCCATTACACATTGATATTGTGTTCATGGATGCTCGAAAACGAGGCTTGTGTTTCTTATTCAAGACGTTTTCCCCCGAAAATTGTTTATTGTACCTGGTGATATTCGCAGCGTGCGAAATAATTCGTAGCGTTTACCTGGTGTTTTTCGTAGCGTATGGGTTAAGGTGCAGTTATTATAGGTTAGGTCATTTATTTTTGTAACAACATTCTAATAGAATTATTTATTATATTTAACATTTCTTTGCCACCCAACTTTTATATGCCCATAATTATTTTTACCTTCTAGAACATTCAGTTATGTGGATTTTATATTTATTATTCACATTTTAGTCTTCATAAAAGTTGTTTTTGTTAATTTTTTATTTAAATTGTATTTTAACTTAATACTTAATTCACGCATACCCGTCATATTTGATGGGTAATCACTCTAGTTGACTAACAAAGCCTAGTCAGTATGTATGGTAAAAATTTAAACGCATTTCATTAATTTAAGATAAATTTGGCAACGTTTATGTGCGCTCCAGTTGCTGTATTTATAAACTTTTCCAAGATTATAGCCGCAAGAGTTTTTCGTACTTATGCTTCTGCTCTGTTCACATCAGGGATTGAATAAGCACAACGGAACCTCGACTTTGATCATGTTCCTCCGGCACTCTTTCGACCTAGCCTTGGCCTGTGAACGTGTGGAAAATATTCAGCGACGTCGCGTGTGCTTTTGACATTCATTTCTCTCTCGCCTATTTATTTTCTTTGATCTGCATACATCATTCCGTAAGGCAAGGGGTTTTCACTTCTGGTACCAATTAAGGTCACTCACGATCCTGCTTTTTCACGTTAAGTATATGAAACTTTGCAAAACATTTTCTATCATGCTTAGAATTAAAATATTCTAATTTCAGTTCATAGTAACACTCTATATCAATATTTCGTGACCCATTCTTCTTATAACCCGGCAGACTTTTATGAGATTCAGTTTCGACGAAACATAACGAACGGTTTCGAAAGTTCTATTGGATGGAGATCCAGTAAAATAGTTTCATCACGTAACAATTGAAAGTTTTCCACGTTATGAGGCGATTAGTGGAGCGTTTTGAATCGAGAATTGCTGTTTACATCAAAAGTATTTAGTTATTGAAGGCTTCATATTTCCGGGTGGTCACCGCCTTGGTCAATAGGTAGGCTGGCAGCAGTTTCGCCGATCTCCCTGTCAGCGTCTTCAGGTCGACGCCGACAGGAAGGTCGGTGAAACTGTTGCCAGTCCACAAATTGATCAACGCGGTGACCACCCAGAAATATGAAGCCTTCAATTCAACAACACCACGAAAGCCTTCAAACAAACTGTTTAGTTATTATAAGCGCTTGGCTAAAACGATTCAATGGAAAAAGTGAAAGAGAACCGCCGTGAATGCCTCTCCCATTATTGTGCAACGGAGAATTAGTGAGAGAGATTTTGTGCGTGAGGAAGAGATAGGGTCGTGCTTGTGCGCCCATCATCATTTGAATTCGACTCTGCGACAACCTAAAGATCCAATCGTAACGGGTCTCTGGGTTCTACAGCCCGTGAAGTGAAATCACCCCATATTTTGAATGCTTTATGAAATTCACCCAACTTTATTCTCTATCTCGCTCTCTCTCTCTCTTTCCTCCTCCTCTCTCCTCTTGCCCTCCTCCACACAATTCTTCCTCGGCGAAAAAAAAAATTAAATTGACTTCCATACAATTCCCAGCCGAATAGAAGCCTTTTTAACTCGACCGAATAAAAAAATTTAACATTAAACGTTCTTTCGTCGATATTGATTGCTAAAAAAAATAGTCTACCGAAGCGAGAGGAGGTTGAGCTGATCATTTAGCTCTGAGTGCCCGGGGATGGAATTTTTTTAGCAGTACGAGGGCGTTCCCTCTTTCTCTTTCGACTGGTATAATTCCTCCAGATCGTATCAGTTTTCGATGGTTTTTTCTTTTAAACGCCGCCTTTGGTGAGTTTGAAGTGTTATATATGCTGATCCTTGCAAATGAACAAAATCTTTACACTTCTGAGGTGTTTGGCAAATAGTTTCACTTTGAAGGCATACACCGAGAGAGCGACGTTCGCTAACGCTTTCTAAACAAATACCGCTGGGAAGATTATTCGTTGCTTTAATACTCATATATTTTCAGAGATTTTAACATAAAAATCAATTTTTCTCATACTTAGTAGAATTCTTTGTTTTGTTCTCCGACTGGTTGAGACTAGCCTCCCACGGATTCGAATCCTACTTTAGACATGGATATCCGTGATTGTCTTTGTTACTTTTAAAAATATATTTGTAAAAGGCCATGGGTGTGATTTTTAAGAGTTTATTTAAATAATTAAATCATTTTTCATCAAACCAATTATAGGTTGAAATGTGATCCACATAATCTTCTTCTAGAAACTTAATTTATTGATAATTCCCTTTCCACTTCAAGTCGTCTATCATTTGAAACCTTTACATTCTTACTCTTTTTCATTTAAAATTTCTCTAAACGACAGACCTTTTCAGCTTCTCCTTTACAAGTTTTGAAGACATTTTAAATTTGCATTTTAATTCATTCGCTGCCTCTTTCAACAAGAGACAAAACGTTAACTAGGGAGAAATAAAGAAACACCGTCGAGAATTCTGCCTGATCGTCAATATAAATTACAAGCTAACGTTTTATCTTCTTGAAAATGACGTGTATATATAAATAGTAGGGAAAGCGCACCCAAGATTTTGGCGCCCCGACTCGGCCGTTCTTCGGGCCGACCCTGGTCCCTCCTCAGGAAATGGCCGATTCGGCTAGCCTTCTTTTCTTCTTAATACTTCCTATATTTTTACTTTAACTGTCCATTTTACTTTCAGCATTCTTCTGTGAGTCCATATTTATAGACATTTCATGTTCCTTATACCTAAAAGTCCATGTTTTCTCCCCATACAAGGTGACACTTCTCATATAACACTTGATCAACTTCTTTCCCTATCATTTCATACCTTTTCGTTAATAAAATATTAGTCACATATCTCTTTGATGTATATATATATATATATATATATATATATCAAATTAAATAAGATGTTCTTTGGTCTTTGTTCACATTTAAAGCTGGAATCCGCAAGAGAACATTTTGGAAATGTTTTTTTATTATAACATTATTCTTAGATGTCACACTGTAAAACTTGCGTAATTGTTATTCTATGTTAGCCGTATCGCATACATATAATGCTCAGATACTGCTCAAGTGCGAAAAGTTAATGAATTTTTTAAAAGTTTTAATTTTGTGTACACTAAACGTTACGTGCACAGGACGACACCTAGTCAAACCAAGTTCCATCCGTTTTGCAGTTGTGTGAAATAACACCAGGTGGCCTGGGTGATGGACTGTAGAGAATGTAGTGCTCCCGAGAGCGAATGGCGGCTGTCTCCTGTTTACCGCCACGTTCTCTCCCTTGCACTCCGAGCGGAGGATGAGCAATTACAGCTCTCCGTCATTAATAAGAATATTAAATTTTGGCCCTTTGGTGCAGTCCGTCATGACGGCACCTAATTTCCTTCCTACTGCATGTGCATAGTAGAGGGAATGACATTGGAATTATAAACGTTATACGTGTCCGCTTGATGAGCAGATAGCGCGTTAGAACAGGATGGAAAGGTATTTCAACACGACCAGCATAACGGCAGACACCGTGAATATATGCGAAATCCCTAGGCGACGTACATTCACCGTCGCTAGATCTTAATATATCATTTCTACCATATTTACATAAATTATTTATGCTTTCAAGAGTAAATATTTAATTTACACCTCTCTTCTTAGATCTCTATCCTATGCCGTTTAGCAGCAGCGCTTTTATGAATGTTGTGTGGGCTACATAAGATACAGGATAGTGTTTTGGTAAAGTCGGGTATGTGAAATACGGGAAATAATGACCAAATAAATATAACACGATTAGTTTTTTCTCTTGTGTTCGATAAACCAATATCAAAGTTACAATTTCACATACACATATAAGAAAAATTAATGCATTAATTTGGGGTATTCTTTTCAGAATTTGGTAGCGTTTTGACACGAGACGCGTTCTAAGTCAGGGTGGTCCAAATCCTTCTTCACTCGCCACATGTGACGAATAGGCCACAGAGCTATGGCAAATTGATTTCCTTAATCAGTCATATATATTTTCTTTATTAGGGTGGTATCAGGATTTCATGGAAATAAGAATGATAAGTTTACTATAACAAGAATTCTCACAAAATGGCTAAACAGACTGAATAAATGTTAGAAGAAGATCGATGAAATTTCATAAAAGGACAAGGCTCTAAAGAGGCTACAGTAATAATGAGAATCATATCAGAAAACGCAATAGATTACAGCCAAGATTGCTGCGCATGTTTCGTCGACTGCTAGAAGGCCATTGATAGAGTGAATTGGATAATTCTGATGAGGGTATTAAAGAATATTGATATAGATTAGAAAGAAAGAAGATTGATAAGGTACATGTATGTGAATTAATTTGTGAAGGTCAGATTGTAGAAATATCGGGAGAGGAGTAGGAAAAGGTTGTTGCTTGTCGCCGATTCATATCAATATATATAGAGAAAGGTTGATGCAAGAAACGCTAGAAGATACCGGAGATATCAATACTGGAGAACGGATAAAATATAATGGTGACCAAGTACTTCTAACAAGAAATGAAAATGAATTCCATAAGATGAGGAATAGACTGGCAATAACAGGCAGAAAAACGAAATAGAAAAAATATAGAAAAACTACACTTACACGAATATCGGGAAAAGAAGAATACTTGACAATAAGTATAAGTAAGCTTACAACTGTCTTCACATCATTGGAACCGACATCAAACTCTCTTCATATAACTGAAACCTCCCACACTGGTCAAAGGTAATAGTTTCACTCATCTTTACTGCCCTCTAGCTTACAATTCACCATCATATTGGTTTCCTAGAACATTTTTCTAACTTAACACAATTTCACACAATCGGTCCAGACAGCAAATCTCAGCGTCAGTGATCTCTTCCGGTAAGTCCTTATTTGCTCCTATTCCCCTCTTAACTTCGCCTTTATCATTAACATGGCCTTCCAGCCCAAGGAGTTGAATAGGTTTCACAAACTCTCGACACAAATACAAACCACAGGAGCCGACATCAAATTCCTCAAACCCCATCATCCCCAGAATGTACTGTTTACCCAAAATTCACACAAAAGACGTACCCCTCAGACACGTAGTCTTCTGGATCAGCTCCCCAACATATAAGGTTTCCCGCTGGCTAAAAGAACAATTTAAGCAAGACAAGACAAGAGTCAAACATCAAAAACAACACCCACTTCATTAATCGGATTAAAAATTCAAGCCTCCAAGAAAACGAAATCTTTGTTTCCTTTGACGTAGTTTTCCTTTTCCCTAGTGTCCCCATAGAAGAAACCTAAAAATTCCTAGAAAAATGGCTCACCGAATAAAACCTAATACAAGAAACAATTAGAAAATACGTACAACTAACACGCCTTTGCATGAACCAGAACTACTTCCAAATCAACAACAAAATATACCGACAAAACCAAGGCACAACCATGGAAAACTCTCTTTCCCTCTTCCTAGCAAATCTCTTCGTGAACAACTTTGAAAAACAATGCAAGGATACTTTTACTTATTTCCCCGAAACTTGGCTAAGTTATGTTGATGACGTTATGGCAATCTTCGACACATCGAAAAGCAACATCACAGACTTCTTAGGAAAACTGAACGAACAGTACGATTCCATCAAATTTACATACGAGAAAGAACAAGACAAAACACTCCCTTTCCTCGATTTACTCATAAAAAGACATGACAACCAGCTTACTTTCAACATTTACCGGAAACCCACACATTTGGACACATGCATCCCACATGATTCCCATCATCACATTGCACATAAGTTAGCACCATTTCACTCCATGATTCAACGTTTACTTTCAAACCCCGATTTTTGCAAAGAACTTTCCCACATAAAAAACATCGCAACACTTAACGGTTACGACAGTAGAGTAGAGATAGTAGAAAATATATTACGAAAAAAGAAATTCCATCTCCACGTCAAAAATCACACAACACTTACAAACATTAACACCAAAAATCCAAAATACATTAAAATACTTTTCGCTCCAGCTGTCATCAACAAACTCGAAAACATTTTTTCAGAACACGACTTAAAAATTGTTCATGTCAACAACAATAAACTCGCCAAACTTCTTCACAACCCGAAAGACAATACCGCCTTTACAAAAATCAGGAATTTACAAGATTGCTTGCGGGACATGTGATAGGATATATATAGGACAGACAAAACGTAATGTAGAAACACGCTTCAAAGAGCACTTAGCACACTTCAGACACAACAGGATAAACAATTCGAATGCAGCCGCCCATATACAAGAAAACAACCACCCCATCACTATACAGAATATAACACTGTTAAAATCAATACGCGAAGAAAACAAATTAGACGCCTTTGAGAGTCTCTTTATTAAGAAATTCAAACAAACCGTTATGAATATTGATCGCGGCCCGGTACCTTACTCCCCTCTTTACAGTCTAACGATTTCCCCTTCCCCTCCTCCCCCTCCCACTCCCCTCCCTCCCACCTTCAGTTTCTCGCCAACCGTCAACGGTTCAAATTCCCTCACGCAACCCAACAGACCCCACTCTTCTTCCAGAGCTACTGATGATGAGAGCTTGGCTCTCGAAATACGTATTTAGCGCTTGGTTTTTCTCGCTAAATCCTTGGTTTGTTTACGGTCGGAGCCGACTCTTCAGGTCATAATGACAATAAGTATTTGAACAAGTTTCAGACTATAAACACTTTGGAAGAAGAATTGAAAAATGCATCGATGATACAAAGCAGGGATGGGCAATGTTTTGTGAATGACGGGCCGTATTACCAGTCATATGCCCCTTGGCGGGCCACATTGAAAAAAGCTAAAGCTTCTTCGAGCCATATTAGACTTAAATAGGAGAAAATAATTGAGATTCTGTTCCATGGAACAGTGGTTCACAAACATTTTTGAGCCTCGGCGCACTTAAAAGATAAAGAGGGTTTCGCGGCACCACAGTCTTGTGACAAGCTTTATATATTTTTAGATACGGACTAGGGGCCCGTGTTACAGCACTTCCTGCAAACATCTAGAGACCCTTGCGTGAAGTGACCCAATGCGATATTTCCTATGACAAAAAATTGTTACAAAGTGTGTTATTAGTTGAACCACTTTTATTGCCCCTCTTAAAATAATTATATAGCTCACACCATTTTCATAACCAAAAACACATACCTACATGATTTAGACCAGTGTTTCTCAACCTTTTTCCATGAAGTACCCTTTCGGGGTACTTCAGTTAAAAGAAGTACCCCGAGACAATTTTACAGGTACAAGTGATCCCCGCTTAACGCGAAGGATGCGTTCCTGACAACTCCGCGTTAAGAAAAAGTCCGCGTTTGATAGGGATACTATAACCCCTTAAGCGCGCAAAGGGATATAATTTTACTAATGCTATTTTTGGACCCACATTCAATGTAAAAACATATTATCACCGGATTTCATTGTCATTCATTAGAGAAACAATGAAATTACATGATAAATAATATGAGAAAAAAGCGTAATTTGTAATTCAAGGACACTCTGAAATCTGTCCTGGGACACTTATGGGCCTATGCGTTAAAAAGAGAGCTCATATGGACGAGTGCTTGGCTTTTTTCGCTTGTTTGCTTTTTTTAGAATACGAAGAAAAGTAAAAGCTATTAAGCTTTTACTTTTCTCCATTAAAGAAAGATTTTTACCTAAGTTATTTTTTCTTCTATTGAAGGGGTTTAAAACATAAATGTATTACTTTCGAAGTGATTATAAAAGTTGGTAAAAATAATAAATCACTGCGAAATTGAAAACAAAAAATTAGTTTCTTCGAAATTCCAGAGGTGGTTTGTACCCCCAGACATACTCTCGCATACCTCTAAGGGTACGCGTACCCCAGGTTGAGAAACACTGGTTTAGACTACAGGTACACAATATTTTTTGTTTTGTTCACTATTTCTGATGGTACAGCATATCATATGTTCTCTGGTTTCTTTAATATTAAGTAATCAATGAGCCGACCACGCGTCAATATCGAAAGAAATTAATCACAAACATGATCAATATAGTAATTTGCTTAAAATGCACAATAAAACTTGCAAACGAAATGATATTTTTTAGCCTACATTTAAAACAAGTAGGGGTGTACACAGGTTTTCCGTGGTACAGAAGTGCTTATCGTTAAATTCGCCCTAGTATAATCGTATGCATACATACTAATGTATTTGATTTGAAATTAGAAAACTATTTTTCCTTAAATTGCGGTAGCACTGCATTTTAGATCCATTCGAAACATATTCATTTCGTTTTCCCATTCTATACTCGCCCTACACACGAAATTTCTTTGAAATCCGTTCAGCCAATACCTTCCAAATTCATTGTTACAGAAAAAGTCTTACCTTGATATTGTGGTAGCCCGGTTTAGTCGATCCGGTTGAAATATGATATTTTGGTTATTTATTTATATGAAGATTTTACACGTCACATTTGATTAAAATCCATACGGTCAGCCCTCTAGAAATACGTCTAAAAGAAATATTTAACTTTTTATTGTGGTAGCCTTGCTCTTTAGCTACGCTTTAAACATTTTTATTTCATTCAAATACACAATTATCGAAAAGTTAAACTTTGCAATTGTGGCACCCCTGCTAAGTCGCTCCGGTCCAAATATTCCATTTTGGTCATTAATTTATGGGAATATTCTACGTACCAAATTTGGTTGATATTGGTTCAGCCAATTCTTCCCTGATATATGCGTACGGACGGACGGACGGACATCACGAAGATAATAGTGATTTTCAGCATTGACAAAAAGCACTAACAAGTAGGGATGCACATGGGTTTCCCGTGGTACATAAGTGCTTTTCGTCAAATTAGCCGTAGTGTAATCATATATTAATGTATTTGCTTTGAAATCAGAAAATTATTTTTCCTTATATGGTGGTAGCCCTGCTTTACAGATACTCTCGAAACATGTTCATTTAATTTTGCCATTCTATACTCGCCCTACAAGCGAAATTTCTTTTTGAAATCGGTTCAGCTAATACCTTCCAAACCCATAGTTACAGAAAAATTCTAACCTTGATATTGTGGTAGCCTTATTTAGTCGACCCGGTTGAAATATGCTGTTTTGGTTATTTATTTATATGAAGTTTATATGTGCCATATTGGATTAAAATTCATACTGCTAGTTCTGTATAAATAAGTGTAAAAATATAATTTTACTTTTTATTGTGGTACCCCTGCTATTTATCTCAGGTTTAAACATCTTGATTTAATTATGGTATGTTGTGCAAATTTTATATACTGAATTTAGTTGAAGTCCGTTGAGGAAATTCCTTCCAAATCCGTAATTACTGAAAGAATTTAATTTGTGTGTGGCACCCCTGTTTGGTTGATTCGGTACAAATATGCTATTATGGTTTTGTATATATGTATAAATTACAAATTTTAACTTTGGTTAAAATTAATATGAACAGTTCAACACAAACACTTGTAAAATATTTTTTTACTAGTATGGTGGCAGCCCTGATTTCTATATCTATATTAAAAATATTGATTTTGTTTTTTAATGTTGCACACCTTCTTCATACTAAGTTTCGTTGAAATCGGTAAAGCCAATTCCTTCCAAATTCATTATTACCGAAAAGTTTAATTTTGCAATTGTGGCACCCCTGCAGAGTCGATCTGGTCGAAATATGCCATGTTGGTCCTATATTTATGCAAAGATTCTATGTACCAAATTTGGTTTAAATCAGTTCTGCCAATTCTTCCCTGATATATGCGGACGGACGGACGGACAGACATCACGAAGATAATAGTGCTTTTCAGCAATGACGAAAAGCACTAAAAACGGAAAGTTGTCTTATGAGATCGCCCGGGTGTTCTTGTTTATGTATGTGTCCCCATAACATCTTCTTTATGAATGAACCGCTTTCAACTAAATTTAGTGCATAGAATATGCTAATACATTAATGATAAAATTGACATATTTGGAACGAATCGACACAGCAGTAATTCAATGCAAAGTAATTCCGGTAATTATGAATTTGGAAAGAATTGGCCCAACCGATTACAACGAAATTTTGTATGAAGTAGGCATGCAACATAAAATAACAAAATCAGGATGTTTAGTATAGATATAGAAAGCAGGGCTGCCACAATACAAGGAGTAAAAAAAATATTTTACACGTATTTGTGTTGAACTTTCCACATTAATTTTAACCAAATTAAATACAGGTTTCCCTCTCCTTATGCGGGTTCTCTTTATGCGAATTCGCTATTATGAGGAAAACTTATTGCTACCAGAATTTATTTTGTATTTAGCGCATAAGAAGTCGTTATGGAGCGAAAGAAGAGAGTCTTGGAGGGGAGTTAGGATTGCTTGTGGAACGTATCCCTATCTTTTACATGTAAATATGGGTTCTGATTATGCGATTTCGCTTTACGCGTCCTTTTCCTGGAACGCAACCCCCGCATAAAGAGAGGTAAACCTGTACTTATAATATACACATATATAAAACCAAATTAGCAAATTTTAACCGAATCAGCCAAACAGGGGAGCCACAATTAGAAATTAAACTCTTTCAGTAATTAAGGATTTGGAAGGACTTGGCTGAACGGATTTCAATTAAATCGTGTATATCAGATTTGTACAACCTATCAATGAAATCAAGATGTTTAAAGCGGAGCTAAGGAGCAGGGCTACCGCAGTAAAAAGTTAAATAATATTTCTTTTACATGTATTTATAGAGAACTTACCTAATGGATTTTAACCAAATATAATATATTTAAACTTCAAGTAAATAAATAACCAATATATTATATTTTAACCGTATCAACTAAACAGGGCTACCTCAATATCAAGGTTAAAATTTTTCTGTAACTATAAATCTGAAAGGTATTGGCTGAACAGATTTAAAAGAAATTTCGTGTAGGGCGAGTATAGAATGGTAATGCGAGATGAAAATGTTTAGAACGGATCAAAAAGCAGGGTTACCACAATAAAAGGAAAAATAATTTTCTGACTTCAAAGCTAATACATTAGTTTACGATTTTACTACGACGAATTTGACGAAAAGCACTTCTGTACCACGGGAAACATGTGTACACCCCTACTTGTTATAAATTAATATTGTATTGAAAGGAAAGTAGGCAGATTAGTTCTTTCCAGAAGTACTTATATTGTATACGTGAAATATCTTTCTATTTGAAATGTTAAGTTGTCCATTATTACAATGCATTGGAATCGTTTCTTTTCTTCGCAACGTGTTTCATTTATTTTATATTTACACGAAGGTTTTCAGATAAATTTTCAATCGGTTATTGTCCTTGATGCGTTTCTTTCATTGTAAACTTAGTGCAAATGCACTTGAAAGTCCATGACTAACAATGCAAAAATCCGAGATCAACAATTGAAATGTCGAAAAATCGGAAAAAAGTAATATAAACTTAAATTTTGAGCAAACGCAAATTAAACAACAGAATAAAAAGTAAAAGTAAAAACTCTCATTTATTTCTACGTGAAATAGTGTAAATCTTGAGTGAAACTCTCGATCGTAAATCATTTTAAAATGTTAAAGACTAAAGCTCTACAAATAGCATTTCAGCCGATTGTGTGTTAATCAAATGCAAAAACGAAAACTTTCCTGATGTCGTACCCAGGCCTTTCCGGGAGATTAAAAACTGTAAGTTTGCGCCGAGTATTCAAGCGAAAGATTTATCAAAATCGATCCGACCGTTCTTAATTTATTTTCGTTTATACTGGGAGGTGGCGTCACTCGAGGCTTAATATGTATTTGCCATTTATGCGTTTGTTTTATTGTAAGCTTACAATTAGTGCAAATGCACTTGAAACCCAAGTCTAACAATGCAAAAATCCGAGCAACTTTCTTTTTGAAATGTCGAAAAACAGGAGATAATTGAATATAATCTTAAAATATGAGCAAACACGAATTAAACAACATAATTGGTGGTAAGAATAAGAATTTTCATTTTTTTCTGAGTGAAATGGTATAAATCTCGAGTCAAAGTCTTGATCGTAAGATATTTTAAAATTTTAAAGAATAAACGTCTACACATAGTCTTCTAGCCCAGCGGTTCCCAAACTTTTCTAATGGCGGGCCACATCAATGGTTGCGAATCCCTTGGAAGTTGTCAATTCTTCGGTGGGCCGGATTAAAGTTTAAATAGGAAATTTTCTATATATTCTGAGATGCCATTAAGTGAAAATCGTGTCTAAATAAGGTTTTCATGGCTAACATTTCAATATTTAAAGTTTTATTATGAAAACTTTCAAAAAATGTATGAATTTGTGTTAAATTTTTCGAATTGATTTTTCACCTTAGCTTCGCGGGCCGAACAAAAACCCTTCGCGGGCCGAAGTTTGGGCACAGCTGTTCTAGTCGATTACGTGATAATCGAATAAAAAAACGAAAACTATCCTGGTATTGAACCCATGCCTTTCCGGGGGACGACTACCCACTTAGAACCTGCAAGAGTACGCGCTGAGTATTCAGGCAAAAGATTCGTCGAAATCGAACCAACCGTTCTCGGTTTATTTGCGTTCATGCCAAAAGGTGACGTCACTCGAGGCTTCAGACGCAGGCACGCAGGGATACAGGCAGAGAGACAGCGGTTATAATATATTAGGTATTACACACACACATCTATCTCTGATGCTACTACATAATCAATTTATTAGAAGAAAAATTATTGCCCTAATTACCCACCAACACATGCAGATTTGTTAAATTTATTTACTAAACAAAGTATTTCGCGGCATCCCCAAATATCTACTGCGGTACATCTGTGTGAAGCGACACCCAGTTTGAGAACCACTGCCATAGAATAACGCAGGGGTGGGAAACCTTTTTCCTATCACACATAGACAAAATCAATAGTGGCCCAAACACAAATATAAAGCAACTTAATTAATATTTTTAGAGAGAAAATTGAAATGTTCAACTCACCCACTGTTTTAATGTGATGGCTGAGATTGCTTTTCCTTAGTGATGCATTTATATTTGAGTTCAACTGTTGCCTTGTGTGGCTTCATATTGGAAGTTTTCAGGTACATCAATTGCTACAATACTGAAAGGTGTGGCAAAAATGTTCAATTCCAGCTCTTTTATTTTTAAGTCTTGAAATCGCTCAAAAAATATCTGATGTAAATTTGCAAACTCCCTGCCATACTCTGCTGTTGTTTCAGGTTGCCGTTAATAAAGAGTTCCAGTTCCATTTTCCACGGTTTTAATTTGGCTTCAAATTATTTCACATTCAAAAGAAGAGAATTAAGAAGATGGTTATACATTTACAATCTGAGGTTGAGCTCAGAGAGGTACTGCGTAATGTCGACCATGAATGTTAATGTTGTCACCCCACGCAGTCACAGGTTTTCCCTTCGACTCCATGAAAAGTTTCACTTCATTCCTCAGTTCATAAAACCGCTTCAGTATATTCCTCACGCTCAATCATCGCACTTCACAATAGTAAACTAAATACTATGCTCTGATTCAAGGTCTTTGGGCAACTCTTTAAACTGGCAACTATTCAACCCTCGACTTTTAACAAATTTAATGCTCGATACGACAGTCGATATGTTATTCAGCCGCACGGACTACGAGCACAATCTCTCTTGATGAATAATGCAGTGATATACAATCAACTTACTTGGATCAAGGTGAGGCGATTCATTTCTTTCTTGACTAGAGCAACTATTCCTTTTTGAGATCTAATCATAGCTGGAGAACCACTTGTAGTAGGGCCAATAAATTTTTCTAATGGTAACTGAAGTCCATGCACTGCCAATATAAACTTCTCAAAAGTATCTTCACTTTTGGTGGTGTCATGCATTGCCACTAAAGAAAGCAATTCCTTTCGAATATCAAAACCTGCTGTGATTCCACGTACGAGAATTACCTATTAGCTAGTATTTGTTATGACTGTTGTCTTATCAATAGCCAGCAGTTTTTTCAGAAATCATTCATTGTTCTGAGCCATATCATCGATTTGATGTGATACTGTTCTGCGAGACAAACTCAGATCCTGAAATAATAGTTTCTCTGGAACAAGTAAAGCTGCGATCACAATGGTGCACCCCTTTACAAACTTTCCATCCGAATGAGGCCTAAGTTTTTTTGCGTCAAGTTCATTATATAACTGGTTTACGTAACCCCTTTACTTATCTTCTCTTTGCGTAATTTATTTTCTTGGTCTTGTGAAAATCGCTTGCTGCGCCGCTAAATTCTTTTTAAGTGCTTGTACTTTATCCGTGCGTATCTGTCCTTGAAAGTTTTCGTACTTTATGTGGTTTTCTGTAGTGTCTTTTCAAGCTGGCTTTTTCATAACAGAAATCGCTTCTCCACAAACCAGGCACATAAACTTGCAATGAACTTACACAAAGAAATAATCGTTTGTCCATTTTTAATTGAAAACAAGACACTCCGCATCTACTATTCTTTTTTGTTGCAGTTAACACTTTCACAAGTAAGGACACAGGGTTGTATATTTTTATTATTTGCAAATAACAGTCAACACTAGCTTAAAAATCTGATGTAACCACCGCATGACTTTATCCATATGTGTAATATTTCTAAAAATTCCAAATAGGTTACATAATAATAAATATTTTAAGAAACTGCGAGAAAATTTTAGACTTTACAAAAAACAGAAATAAACTCAAACCATAGCCTTCTGATATTGGATATAGCTACAAAGTTAACTATAAACGTCGGTAACTCGTCGTAACTATACTCGTTAACTATACTCGTCGGTAGGTGGCGTGGTGGTGGCTGCTAAGAAGGAGCAACTTTTCTTCTTAGATTTAAAAGGAAAATCTGTGTGCTTATTTTATTCTGGGTGTGTTGCAGTAGCAAAGAAAAGCAATATTGAAAGACATTTATTGACGATTTATAAAAATTTCAACAATGACTTTGCTATTAATTCAGCAATTCGAAAGAAAAAATTAGAAGAATTCTAACGTAATTTAACCTCACGACGAGATCATTCCATTAAACCTAATGTATTTAGAGTCAAAAAACAACTATTGCATCATTCAAAATTGCTCGTATGTTATCCAAACGAATAAAACATTCCAAGAGGGCGAAATGTTCAAAGAAGCAATGCTATCTGCTGAATCGCTATTTGATGGGTTTAAGAATAAAAGTGAAATAACTACATCCATCAGCAAAATCCTCCTTTCAAGTACAACTGATTTGAGGAGAGTAGAAAACATTTCCATGGATTTAGAATCAGTTAATTCAGGATTTCAAAAGATGTGATTTTTTTTCGTTTCAACTAGTTTCATCCACGGATGTTACGGGTATCGATCGTTTGGAAATTTTTGTAAAAACGGCTTTCGACAATTTCACCGTAAAGGAAGAATTCCGAAGGGTGGACGAAGGGAGAAGATATTTTAGGGGTTTTCAATATTTATACTCAGAAAAATAGTATCCCTCTCCAAAAATTAATAGCCATTACAACCGATGAAGCTGCCTTAATGGGGCGATGTAACAACGGTTTCCTCGTCTTGTGTCGTAAGGATAATTCTTAACCAAAGTTCTTATCATATAATTCCATTATTCATCAAGAGTCACTATGTGCAAGTCTTGATATTTCAACATATAATGACTAATCAATGTAATGACTACTGTAACAAAAATTATTAATTCAATCAGATCATTTGCTACAAGTCATGTTTATTTAAACCATTTTTAAATGATTAATAAGCTGTTTATAGGGATGTCTTGTTGCATATGGATGTTAGGTGGCTCAGCCGAGAAAAAGCCCCCCCGCATTTTCTTGGCCTCATAAGTAAGGTTAAAGAATTCTTAGGTTAAAAAAATGAAATGTATTCAGAACTAGGAAATAACTTTTGATTACTAGATGTAACTAAAAAATTGGATATGCTGACATTAGATTTGCAGGGTAAAAATCGTAATATTTTTGAAATGATTACTACAGTGAATGCATTTAAATGTAAACTAAATTTATGGAAAAGTCATATCGCTAGAAATTTGTTGGTGTATTTCCCCAATTTGAAATTCATAGTAGAAAATATAAATGATAAGGTATTCAATCCTCTTCCATTCGTTAATAATATTGAAGATCTCCTGCAAGAATTTAATAAGAGATTTTGTTAGTTCTGTGCATTGGAACAAGTGGTTACATTCTTATTGAATCCATTTATTAATGTCACAGATCAGATCAAGATTTCAAAGTGTAAAAATTAAAGAGCTTGAGTTAGAAATCACTATCTTACGAAGCGATATATCCTTGAAAGCTTATTTCAAAGAGGAAGACTTTTGAAATCTCGTTGATACAGTTAAATATCCAATCCTCCGAAGTACTGCTCTATAAATTTATTCTTGCTTTGGATCGACATAATTATGCGAAACACTTGTTTCCTACTGTAAACCATATTAAAACTAAGCTCTGATCAGGCTTGACTGATGCCATCTTGATGATTGTCTACTAGCAGCCTGCTCAAATTACATTCCTGATTACGACCAGCTGGCCGAAGATATGCAAAATCAAGTTTTTCATTACATTATTTGAACATTCTTGTCCAATATTGTTTAAAAAATTTGTATTTAAATCATGCAATATGTATTTGCTTGAAAATAAACAAGGAATCCAAACTATTTATTAATGTAGCTTGGTGTGCCCGCGATCTTTCTCTGAATCGGTAAATTGCAAAGGTATAAGTTATACCCCTAGTATACGTTATAGGGGCAATGTCGTGTAAGTTGGGTGGCATTATATCGGGGAACATTTAGCAGTCTGTTTGGTGGTATACGTTGTAGGGGCAGTCAAGAGTACGTTGGCTGGTATATTTTTATGGGAAAAACTAGAGTATGTTGATATGTATTGCTTTCAGTAGGGCAAAACTTGCGTTGTACTTGGCGGGAAAGGCATGCACTTAAGACAGCATATAAACAGTACTATGGTTGCGATAAAAATACTTCGAGGTATAGCTGAGTTTAGATTTAATGCAAAATTCTGTTCGATTTCTGTTTTGTTCCCTGTTCATGACTTTTGATATCACTTTCCTGTAGCCTAAACAGTGTCGCAGCCAGCAATTTAGTTGAGGGTGGCAAATATTTAAACACATTAATATCTGAGCATTTGTTTATTGATGTATCTGCAAATGCCTTTGTAAAATAATGGAAGCTAATGAATAAAGGTACTGATTCTAATTTGGCTTCCTTCGATCCACCTTATTCCATCTGACGCTCGTATATTCTATGCTTTTTTTAAGGTTATCTCCAATCTTGTAGAGAGAGAGATAATAATCGGTTACCACCTCCCTGGCTACGCCACTGAGCCTAAATCATCGTAGACAATACCATGAACCATTCAATAACTAATACCCATAGTAGCAGATATTTTTCTATAGCTAATACGACGGTTACTTTTTATCAATTCATTGACTCTTGATTAAGATTGTGATGTGCATGATTGCCTTTTGCTGGGTTCGTTATCGATTCAATCACATGGCTCAAAAATTTTGTATGTTCTTAAAAACTCTATCGCGAGACAAAAAATCCGAGTGGAATGTTCTTTTTGTCATTTTAAACGTTTTTTCTAAACGCACAAAAATATTTACGCATATCATAGTTACATTCTTAAATCCTTGTGCACCACTTCACTCTATAAGCCTTGTATTCAAACTGTCAAGAATATGCTAGACGCCTACTGAACTGATAATGCATGGGACATGTAGTTGCATATTGGTACATGCAATAAACAACTAGCTCGAGTCTGATTTTGGAGAGAAAAATTCAATCCTGTTATTTTCGATCAGACTTGGTTTATATGTATTTATTTATAGCACTGAAATCGGAAAGAGTCAATAACCGATCAACTCACAACTTTCCTGGTTTTTGGACTTTGTACTGTAATAATGTCTGTTATGATATGCATATATTTTCAGTACATTAATACTACTACTTGCGCATCTTCTGGATAAATAATATATAAAAAATTACGCTTCGTACTGAATACTACATCCTGAAGGTTAATTAAAAGATGAAGCATTTTTCACATTTATATTTCATAGATTTGGTATTATGTGGCAAATATGGTAATCCGTTCCACAAGCTCGTCAAACCTCAACATCTTGTTGGAAAACGCTGTGCTAAATCATTGAGGATTGCAATATCAAAATATATCTTGACACATATACGAGAATGATAGGCAGGGTACAAATATAAAACCTAAAAACTATATGAGTAAAAACTTCCAAATTTGGCGTGGTATTATACAGGTTCAAAAGAACTGAGACATAAAAATTAGAAGATTAAGACAGAAAAAATAATTTTCACGAAGGAGAAGAAAATTAAAGAACTGTAAATTTTCAAAGAGAAAAAATGTGATGAAATTATAAGAACAGATGAAGAAAATTATTAGAAAAATGTTTGTTAGGGAATGAAATACTGAAGAAGGCTCTCTAAGGAAGAATTATAGTTGAGAATCTCGAATGGATAGGAAGCTTTTTTATAATTTAAAACATATATATTATATTCATAAACAAAATACTTCTCAGATGAGAATTTAGTCTCTAATAACATCCACTCAAGATACCAATATTAATATGCATGTTTATGGGAAACCGCTAAGCGGAAGTGGGCCGGAAGTGCACTACAGGGTGAATTTGAGAGCTAATTGTTGGTAGAATGGAGTGGCTACGATAAGATGTAAAGGAGTGTTTTGGTAGGAACCAAGGACCTTCAGCAGGAAGAAAAGTGTTTGTTAACGAACTCCTTCGCGAAAAATATCTTACAGAGTTTAAATATTAACGCGGTAGCCATACACGGTCCATTGATCGTGACGTTCTTCAGAATCTACGACCTGTTGAAAAGTACTATATCTGGAATCAATTCATCATCATCATGCTTCTGTCCGAAGACAGGTTTTAACTGAATCGCTGCCTCCATTTCTCTCTCTCCCTAGAAGCCTCTTTTATACCTCTATAAGTATTATATCCCTGCTTTATATTATCTAATATTCCTATTCTTTTTCTCCCTCTTCCTCTTCTTCCACTAATTTTTCCTTCTAAGATCGTCCTTTGTAAACACTGTCTTCTCAATATATGCCCTATCCAATTTGCTTTTCTTTTCCTGATTGTTTTTATTAGCATCCTTTCCTCTCCCACCATTTCTAATACTTCTTCATTTCTCTTCCTCTCTGTCCATTTCACTTTCATCATTCTTCTCCATACCCACATCTCAAAACTTTCTAAATATTTTTCCTCCTTTCTCCTTACCGTCCACGTCTCTGCACCATAAAGAGCTATGCTCCATATGTAGCATTTTGCTAATTTCTTCCTTGTTTCTAAATTTATTTTCTTTCTTGTGAGAAGCTCCTCCTTCTCGTTAAATGCTGCTTTTGCCATTGCAATCCTACTTCTGATGTCCTGTGTACTACTTCCATCCTGCGCTAAAATACTGCCGAGATATTTGAAACTACTTACTTGTTCCAATTTTTGGCCATTTACCATTATATTTAATTCTTTATGTTCCTTTGAAACCACCATGACTTTCGTTTTTTCTGCATTGATCTTCATTCCATATTGTTGGCCAACCTCCACTAGTCTGTCTGTCATCCTCTGAAGCTCTTTCTCGCCTTCTGCTATTAAGCCCTGATCATCTGCGTATTTAATGGTGGTAATACTTTCACCTCCTATCTTAAATCCTTTCTCTTCCATCAACGCTTCTTCTGTTATTGTTTCTGCATAAATATTAAATATCGCTGGTGAAATAGGACAACCCTGCCTCACTCCCCTCCCTTTTGAAGTACTTTCTGTTTCTTCTCCTTCAACCCTGACTCTAATCTTTTGATCAAAGTAAAGGTTTTTAGCAGTCTTTTATCTTTCCAATCTATTCCTATTTTGTTTAAAATACCCAGCATTTTATCCCATTTCACTCGGTCAAAAGCTTTCTCCCAATCTACAAAACAAAAATACATACCTTTATTGACTTCTAGCGCTCTTTCTATCATCACCCTCATACATCCTATAGCATCTCTAGTTCCTCTTCCTCTTCTAAAACCAAACTGATTATCTTGCAGCTCCTTTTCTATTTTACATTCAATTCTTTTGGTTATTATTCTGGTTAGAACTTTAGATGTATGAGAAATTAAACTAATAGTTCTGTAATCCTTACAACATTTTGCATTGTTCTTTTTCTCCAGTGGTACCATAACAACATCTAAAAAATCTTCAGGCCATATGCCAGTATCATATACTTGGTTAAAAAATTTTGTGAGTTGCTTAACTGCTTTAGACCCCAAAACCTTAAGAACGTCCACGGGTATATCATCACTCCCAACAGCCTTCCTTCTTTTCATGTCATCAATTGCTCTTTTAACTTCAGACTCGAGAATACTTGGTCCTAGCTGATTTTTTCCACATCCTCTTTTTCATTTAATTCAATATTTCTTGGCTTTCCTTCTTTGTCATACAGAACCTCAATGTATTCTTTACATTGTCTGGCTCCGATACTATTTTACCACTTTTGTTCATGATTCCTTTACGTCCTATCTTTCTTGCCTTTTTCTTGAATAGTTCCCTTGCTTTGCTATACATGAGGTCTGTTCTACAAATTCTTTCACATTCGACAATCTCCTCGCATTTCTCATTTATCCACTGTTCTCTGGCTTTATCTGTTTCCCTTCTTAAAGCATTATTTAACTCCTTGTACTTTCTTTGGCCTTCTTCAGTGTTTATGTTCTTCCACTTCCTCCGCTCTTCCATTTTTTGCAGCATGGCTGCTGTGATCCAGGGTTTTTTGTTTCTTTCACCCGTTATCTTTCCTACCTTCTTTTCCATTACATCTTTAATGTTGCTATGGATGTATCTCCACTTCTCATCTACATTATTCCTATTTTCTTCAGCTCTCTTCCCCAACCTCTCCTACAGCTCAGTCATGATAGCCTTCTTGTTTTTAAGGAGTTCCTCTAAGTTCCATTTCTTGTTAACTCTTATGTTTCTCTTAACGCTCTTCAGTCTACATTGTGTATTTGCCACCAAAAGGTTGTGGTCAGAATCGATATCTGCCCCTGGTAGTGTTTTCACATTTTTAATGCTATTTCTAAACTTTCATTGACTAGTATGTAATCTATCTGGTATCGTCTCTGATCTCCTGGGCTTCTCCATGTGTAAAGTTTCCGCTGGTGATGCTTAAACCATGTATTAGTTACAATGTCTATTTCTATGGCAGAATTCCACAAGTTTCTCCCCTCTTTCATTTCTCTTCCCTAGTCCATATTTTCCCACTATGTTATCTTCCTGTCCCTCTCCGACTACACTGTTCCAGTCTCCCATTACTAAGGTGGTGATCCTTCCTTTTCCCTCCTCCTCCAATATCTCCATAATCTGTTCATACATTTCATCTACTTCGTCGTCGCCAGCATTAGTTGTTGGCATATACATTTGAATTATAAGCATTTCCACTGGCTCCATCTGAAGTTTTACGGCTATTAATCTATCATTAACTGTCACTACCTTGCTAATTCTTTCAGCTATCTCTTTTCTCATTATAATCCCCACTCCCCTTTCCTTTTTCTCTCCTCCCGAGTAAATAATTTTAAATTCGTCTGAATTTATCTCGCCTTCTCCTTCCCACCGAACTTCACTAAGACCTACTATACCTACATTATTCCTTCTCATTTCCCTTTTTAAGTTCTCTAGTTTACCCCCTGAATTCATAGTCCTAACATTCCATGTGCCTATTCTTAATTTCTCACCACTTGCTTTCTTATTAATGTTATATTTCCTCTGTGCATCCCCTAGGGTAGTCCCCACCCGGAGATCCGATTGGGGGACTATTTTACCTCCGGAATATTTTACCCCAGAAAGATCCATAGAGGTATTTTCAGCTTTTCAGCCTATCATGGGAAATATAATGAGGTAATTTCCCCTTGCTTTCCTCATCACAGTTTCACAGAGTGATTACCCATCTGTAGCTGTTCAGATCCACATGATCACCACCTACAGAGGTACTGTGCAAGTTGCTGCCCTTGCACAGGGGGATGTAAAACCCCCAAGACTGCTTCTTAGTCTGACTCTTCCCCTCAGACCTTTCCGGCTTGGATGGTCCTACCAGGAGAATTATCTCCCGCCGGCATAGCTCTTTGGTTCGTAAGAGTACACAAACCCTCCCACCTCTGTAAGGTTATGCAGTCCTTAGGGAGGGTGGAATCAATTATCTCGATTTAATTTTAAATATATTCACACAATTCACTGCCTCAACTCATACCGAGAGAGATAATTAATACAGTCGTAGAACAAAGGAAAAATTTATCAACAATCAACGGTATTTCATCCACCGTAAATTATAGGATATATCTCGTAATGGCTAATTTGTAGTTGAAATATGATCCACTAAGCTAGTTTTTCCGCCACTTACCTATATAATGCATTAGTGTCAGCACCTGATATGATTTTAAATCAATTTTTTCTACAAAGAAAATTATTCCGTCTTACCTTATATCTTGAGAAAACCGTTAAAAACTTCTTTCCCATCTTTTACAGACTCCCACCTCCATTCTCAGTCACACATCCGGGAGCTTCTCGTCAAACCAATATGGCTACATCACCGTCGGTTACCGCGGGAGCTTCGCCTTCGGCCGCGACGGCCTCGCCGACGTCAAATTCAGGAAGTTGTCCCGCATTTTGGTTTGCGGCCGTGTTGCACTCTGTCGCTCTGTATTCGGCGAGACATTGAACGAAAGCAGAGACCCTGACCATGGAGGTGGTGCGGAAGGGGAACGTCGGTACACCTCTCGCTTCTTTCTCAAGCACTCGGCGATTGAGCAGGCCTTCGACATGCTGGGAGAGGCAGGATTCAAGTGAGTGTCAATATTAGGTAACAGTCCCATTGCATAAAAACTGATTCATGCTAAAAAGATTACATTTGCATAAAATTTTCCTTGGATGCTTTTGAGCAGTTGTTTGCAAACTGTGTTCCCTAGTGTTCCGCTTAGAAAAAACGTTTCTTTCCCTGCAAATATATCCTTTAATTTTGAATGCTCAGTTTTGAGTTTGGTGTAGCAGGACATAAAATAGAGTATTCCATCTTACATAAAGTATAAAAATGAATTTTGATTTGAAATATTTTTTCAAAGAGAACAATTTTTCTGATACTTAATTACGTTATATAAGAAAGATAATATCATTCCTCTTTGCATGATATATATTACATTTTTTGAAATAATAAGCAACTCATTTATTATACACAGGGTGTTCAAAAATCACTTTGCACTAGATTATTGCATTGTTTATTATAATGTTGCCAAAAACCACTGAAAAAATTAACTAAAAATATTTTGACCATACAATATTGGCAACTGAGGAACAACAAATAGTTTTGACAAAAACCACCAAAACAAAAATAAAAGAATTAATTAAAAGAATGTTTGATTCTTGAACGCCCTGTTTATAAAATACCTTCCGATTGCGTCAAATGAAAAGGAGTAACATTCATTGCGCATCTTAAATAACTTTAACGGTAGAAAAATTGTGGAATTAAAACTTATTAATGAAAAATTATGAATTATTTGAGCATTAATAAATGATAAAATATATTCAAAATTTTGATTTCAAAAGCCTTATAAAATTGAACGGAAACAGTCCATCATAATCAATTTACCCGAGGTAAAAAATATTTCAGCATTTCCTTTTATCTCCGAGAATCTAACCAGGACCTTCCATTTCTGTATGGTTGCTTTAGAAAATTATCCTACGAGACCATCCTTACGGGAATTCCTTCCTGTCATTAAGGGTAAGGAATGGAAATCAACTGAGGCAACCATCCAGAAAATGGGAGTTCCCCTTTCGAAAGATTTTCCCGAATCAAATCCAACGAATCCAGATATAATATTCCCAATTCAGCTCTGGTACGATGATGATGCTAATATAGTGCCATTATCTCTTCTCGCGTGTGCTATTGTAGGTGCGTTGCATCGTGTGGTTCCGGGACCGCGGGAGGAGTTTCGGCAGCGGATCTCAAGCCGGGTATGGACGCCGAGGAGAACCGGTGGAACCATTACAATGAGTTCGTCTTCGTGAGGTGCTAAGGAGGGGTCGCAACGGAAGGAGGAGCGGGAGAAGAAGAGGAGAAGGAAGAAGAGGAGGAAGAAGAGGAGGAGTATGCTGACCTCCTCTGGCGTTGGTTGCTTCGCAACAGCACAGCCTGTGAAAAGAAGAACGATTGCTGAATGTTGTATAAAGAGTGCGCCGTAGCTTGGGTCGTTTGGGGGAAGAGAGAAAGAGAGGGAATGGTGGTGGGACTATGTGTGTTCTTTTCTCCGTGGGAGAGAGAATGGAGAGAGAAAGAGGAGGCGTTTCGGAGATAAAATCCTATAGTTAAGGAACGGACGCCTTTTTTTAGGATGCAGAGGTTTCTTCGTCGGATCTGCCCACATCCACACTCGACCCAAACAATCCAAAACCCCGAGTGCTTCTGCGCGACCAAAAATAAAACACACATACATCCCCCCATAAAAACGAAAATCCGCTCTTTTGTTTTCCTTCGTCGTCATCAGGCGATGCATCTTCTTCTTCCGGGAGAATCGTATCGAAAATCGGGAAGAGGGAGAGGGCAGAGAGAAAAAAGTGACTTCCTTTTACTTTTTCCAGACAGTAGATGAGAGAGGACGAAGCCCGCGGAAAGCGAGGAGGAGAGGAGTATAAAGGTTTGAAGAGAGAGAGAGAGTAAAGGAGAGAGTGAGATAAAGAGAAGATATCGTCGGAGAAATAGACGCCTTCGGGGTTTGTGCCCCCGTGTGTGTGTATGTGTACGTGTGTGCATGTGTTTTGTCTTGGACGAGGAAAGGATGAGCAGTAAAACGGGATGCGGGAAGGTTAAGGTTTTACGGCGTTGCCAATTTGTGCGGTCCTTTGTTAAGGAGACATCGTGGAAAAGAGGAGAGACGGCGAATCAATGCGGCAACCCCGCAAGGGCGGGGCGAAGTGAGAGAGTGAGAAAGGAAGAGAGAGAAAGAGACGGATCAGCCAGGGAAGTGGAGACACGAGATAAACCCCGGGGAGAAAGAAGAGGTAGGAGAAAGCGAGCAAGACGTAAAAGGGAGGCAGGGAGAGAGAGGAAGGAATAAGGAGAGAGATATGGGGAGGGTGACTAAGAGGGAGGAGGGTCATCCTTCCTTCTCCTGAAGGCACTTCCTTACCATCCTCCCATCCCTCATCTTTCTTTCCGGGGGGTAGCTAGATGTAGCGAGAGAGGAGGAGACATGGCGATTCTCTCCCGCCTCTTCTGCGTCTATTTTCTCATTTTTACGAGTTTTCCATTTTTTCTTCGGTGGGAATGGAGGTCAACTAATGTGCCGGATCGGGTAGTTTCGTGAGGCCGTGGGGGATGGCTCCCTTTCTAGCTCGGGGTACCGAAGGGGGTTAGTAAAGGCTCGAGGGGAATGGGTTTGGGGAGGGAGGGAGAGGGGAGCGTCTGGGGGGGTGTGGGGGGAGAGCGTGGCGTATTTGGATGGGGCGAGCGAGAATGAAACTGAAGTGATTCCTCTACACATGGCCGGGAAGAGCAGCAAAAGGGAGCGATGTAGGAGAAGAATGAGAAATCACGTAGGAGCGCGGTAGTACTATCGGGTTAATGGAGATGGGAGGAAGGAGAGGAAAAGCAGAAGTGACCGCCGTGTCTGGAAAAAAAGAGAAACCCTCACTTTTGTCTCCCTTGACGGGAACCACCCCGCTGCCATGTTTGGGACGAAAGAGATGTAAACAACAACAACCGATCTTCCGCTACCCTAAAAACCGTGACCTGGAGATTAAAAACCTTGTTAACGACACGTATAAATGAAGGAAATAAAGAGAACGGGCCGCACAAGCCGGTCTTTTTCTTTCATTTCCTCCCTCTCTAAGACTCGAAACCCTTTGCTCGTGTGGAAGAAACGTCCTGTAGAGGAAGGAAAGGGGTTGATGCAAGAAACGATCTTCGAGGAACTAATGAGCCTATTTGTGTGAGAGCCTGTGTGTGTGTGTGTGACGGAGAAAGACAAAAAAGATTTAGCCTAGGATTTGACTATGCGACGCTCCGTCTCTTCTTCGCTATACGGTGAAGGAAGAGTGCGGAAAGGGACCCTGAGGGGATGTGGAGAGAAATGGAGATGAAGAATATGAGGAGGCAGAAGATCGTCCCGAAATGGAAAAGAGATGGAGAAGACGACCCCATTGTCTCACGTGGTGTGAGAGAGCACAATAGTGAGAGAGAGAGAGAGAAGAGGCATGGAAAATTCAAGAAGTGTCCGATAGGAGAAGTCGGCAAAAAATGCGAGGGAGGAGGGGAGAGAGATGCGGGGAAAGGGAAAGAGACGAGGCGAGAGTATATGTCGAGGAATTCGGTAGGAGCAGGGAGAAAAACAAAAGAGACGAGCGGAGCGAATAGTTATGCAAGGAGAAAGGAGGGACAACCAGTCAGGATGTGATTGTGTACGCCGTGGGGAAAAGCAGGGGGAAGATCTGGCGGAGGAGACCAGATGGAACCGTTTATTTTTTTCGGGGAGAAAAAAGAGAGTGCCCGCGTTCCTCCTCTTTCTATCATCCGAGAGACCTCGTATCCTTAATAGAGGCAAAGGGGGGAAAATGAAGCTAATTCCTGTCCCAGTATCATCCAATTTCAGCCGGAGGGATTGCGTGATGAGACAAAGAGAAGGGAAGAATCGCGGAGTGCGATAATGCTTACAAGAGCGAGAGTAGATTTCGCCGGGTGGTTGAGGAGAATAGATGGTGGGGCGTGGATGGAATAGAGAAAAAGAACACGGCGCGGTAGGTGACGGAGAAAGGAAAAGGATGGAAGTACAGCGGCGAACGGCGTCGTAGCAGAGAGGATAGCGATTTAAAAAAGGGAAGGGGAGGAACGCGCGAGGAGGAATGGATACGAACAAAAACGTGGAATTTTTTAATTTGTAACAAAACAAGTTTTAAAAAATATCGCTATTGACTCGGGCTGTGGAGGTGTGAAAAAAAGCGCGGGAGGAACATAAGAGGAAGGAAGAAGGAAAAAAGTTTGCGAAAAGCTCGCGAAACCGATCGGAACAGAAACAAAATAAAAAATGACAAAAGACGCACTTAAGGGAGGAGAGAGAGAAAAAATGGGGGACCGAAGTAGGAACATCCGACGCTTATTCGAAAGGATTTTTGGATGAATCGTGACGGAACGTCGATGAAGAATCCCCTTTTGTGTGAACAATAAAAAGAAAGACAATACATCTCTCTCTCTCTCTCTGTCACTCTCCGATTCCGACGGTGGTTCGAGAGAAAGCAAGCATGATAAAAAAGCGATCGGCGGAATCATTCCTGATGGATAAAATAATAAAGACGGAGAGATAGAGAGGATGAGAGAGAGATGGAGAATAAGAGGAAGAAGGAGAGAGAAAATCAATCAAGGAAACAGTGTTATTGGATGGAGGGAACTAGGGGTTAGAGAAATGGTGGTATCGGGAGTCGTTTGTATCGGAGCGAGACTTTATCATCCTCCTTCCCTCTTCCTCCGCACGTGGACTGGGAAGGGAAGGAATCGGAAGGAAATGGAAGCGCGTTCTGGCGAGGCTTCATTTTTTTCGTTTAAGTCGAAGGGTCTTTCGGCTTTTATGAGTTAAAAAGAAGATTAGAATAGAAGAAAGAGAGAGAGAGATGGAAAGATGGGAGAGAGAGGGAGATAAAACGAGAGGGAGATAAAACGAGAGAGAATGGACGTGTAGAGGAAGCACGTATGTAGTAAGGAAGTGGACCAGTAAAATGAAGAAAGCACTCGGACCAAAAAAGAAGAAAAAGGCGCTAAGGAGCGAATCGGACGCCGTATTTATTCATTGCTAAACCTTAAGAAGAGAAGAGGGGAAGAGGCGAGCCGCGTATTAACCACGCATCCGATCGAGGTTCTTTCGAAGTTATCCCTTCGATTGATTAGTGCTTTCATTTTTCCTCGTCTCTCCCCATCATCCTCTCTCTCTCTCTCTCTCTGTGCTTATTCTCCATTGACGTTTCTCGACTCGTATATACATAGAAGGATAACGAGAAAAATATTATGACGATTTTTCCCCTTCCCCTGTTCGGCATCGATGTCGACTAGCGTGTCCCCGTCATCTTCTTCCCCTCCTCCCCTCGCAATCCGACGGAAATCTCGTAAAAACAAGAGGAAGGACGGTGTAGCTTCAATATGCATCTCTTTCTCTCGATTTGCTAGTTTAAAAATGCGGGTAGAACAATAAAGAAAAGGCGGAAAGAAGGACAAGTTAAAAAAAAACATTTGTGGGATGAAAAGAGTAAGGGGACGGGATGAATGAAACGGAAGAAAAAAAATAGAAAGAGCGTATGCGAGCTCCCACGAGAGAGGGAGGGAGAGGGAGAACGAGTGAGGAGAAGGGGTGGAGAAACGATTTCAATGATCGGTGGCCATTTCTGCGACTGATTGACATTTCGTGTCTCCATTGAGAAGAAGAGAAGGAACAAGGAAAAAAGGAGAGAAAGAGACCCGAACTGGTGTGGAAGAGATTGAGTATTTTTAATGCAAACGAACGGTCAGAAATGGAAAAGAAGAGGGATCCCGGTGGTCGGGTGGTGACAAAAACTGACGAGATCGAAAGTCAGAGAGAGGAAGAGAGAAAAGGGCGAAGAGGATGATAGTTTTTTAATTCCTTTCCAATGGGACTAACGGAGAAGGTTTCCTTGTGTGTGGATGATATAGAATAAGCGAAAAAACTAGCGAGATAAATGGAAGAGAAGGATGTGTGAGGGAAAGAGAAACTTCGAGAGGAGTTAGCGCGAATGGATTCCGGAGGAAGGGAACGTACGGTATGGGCGTGGCAACGACTGTGGACACGGAGAATGGACAGCAAAAGTGGGTGAAAAAGGCGGGGAAAAAGAACGAGCGAGAGAAAGAGTAAGACGACGGTCCCTTGAGGAGTGGAAGAGGACGTCGGTGCGGACGACAATGGATGGGAGGATGGATCTCCTCCTCCTCTTTACTTCCATATCCACACTCCCCTCCATTCTCCTCAAGAACGACGTCCCCCTCTCTCCTCCTCACCTACCCTCTCCCCTAGTCGTTTTCTCTCGCAAACTCATCTCTCTAAAAACCATTTTTACCTCCTCCTCCTCCTTTTGCTCCTCCCTACTCCGCAGACACATCATGGATGGATAGTCACGAGATGGCGCAATAATGAAGATCGGAAGGGCAGGGAGAGGAGAAGAAGAAAGCGGGAGGCTTAAAAAGGGAGGAGGAAGAGTCGCCAGAAGCGGAATGGGATACAAAAAAAACTCCATTTTCCTCTCGTTTCACGGAGGAGAGACGATTGGAACTGGTGAGTTGATGGGAGGAAAGAGGACCGGAGGGATAGAAAAAGATGTGTGGAATAATCGGGCGAGAGGAGCAATAATAACGTCTCCCGTAGAGACATGTGGATTCTAGACGGAGTAATTGAGAAGGGAGGTACGGGGATATGGAGACAAAACTAGATGGAGGGAGTGAGAGGGAGGAGAGGATGAAATGTGACGGCGTAGGAGGAACGTTCTTAAGAGGTAATGAAGAAGAGAGAGAGACTGAAAGGTTTGCTGAGTTGAGGAGTTTTTAAAGAATGGAAGAAGAAGAAAGACACACGTAAGTGGAAGAGAAGGAAGAAGAGTTTTGAAGTGAGAACCAATGTGTGAAGTGGGGAAGGAGGGCGGATGGAGAGGCAGGTTTGGGAGTGAAGCGCGGGTACCCGTGGAGGAGGGAGGAAAGGGAGAACTGGAGGGTGAATGGGGAAGGGAAAGAAAAAAATATAGGAAACGAGTAGTCATTGTCGTCCTTGGAAGAAAATATGACGGGACTGGCGGTCCAAAAAAGCTGCCTTCCCATATCCATCTTTAAACCTTGCGAAGAAACGGCTGTCTCTTCGAGATGAAGTTGCGTGGAGGAGGGGGAAGAAAGAGAGGTGGATAGGGAGAGGTGGAGGAGGGCACGGAGGGGCGGGAGTGTGTGCAGAGAGCACGGACTCGGGGCGGGAAACGAATCCGACAGAGCTTCTCGCCAATATTCGTACCAAAAAAGTAATATTTTTGTTGTAGTTTCTCCCCGTTCGAGATCCTTGGAGGGGAGAAGGGTGCTTGGGAGATACCCTTTTATGAAGAATACGGACTGAAATAGGAAAAAATAAGAAATCGCCCACTCGCACGAGTATCACACCAAAAAAACAGCCGGCAGATGACGAACGTGATCGGACCCCGAGTTAACGCCGAGAGGGAGTTACACATACTAAAACCTCTTTTTTTTCTTCCATCGCTTATATATATATATCTTCTCTCTTTCTCTCTCGCGTCATACGACGGGCCTCGACCATTTGACTTCGTGCACGCCGTGCTGCGTAGAGTAGGATATTTAAAAAAAAGAGTTAATAATTATGTAACCGAGTAATGTTTAGTGTCATATTTTTTCTCTCTCCTGTTCCTACGTGAACGCTGAAAACTCTTTATACGTGGAGTGATACGTTATCTTCACCCGTATACACGCGCCGTTTTTCATTCGTTTCAAAAGTAATTCCATCTCTCTCAATTTTTGTCCGCCTCCTTTCTCCCCGAAAAAAGGGAATTCAAGCGTTTATTTTTTTCTCTTCGCTCGAAGATCTTTGCCACTCTCGTATCATAACAACTACCCGCTGTCTTCAGGGAGAAAAACGTAGCTTTTTCAAAATCGCTTGATAATTAATTAAAAAGGAACAATTCGTATTTAGAGAGTCTTGTGGGAAAAAAAGGTCCAACTAATTTAGAAAGAGAGAGTACTCGGGAAAAAAGGGTGCAAATATTTTAAGGGAGTGTTTCCAATTTTTCTTCGTTCGTTTATAGATTGTTTTTTCCTCTTTGTCTTTCACTGACGAACATTGAATGGATCGCTGAACACGAATCTCGTTTGATGTTGACAAGATGTTTAGAAAATTCACGTGATATATAATAATAATAATTATTATAAGAATAATAATAAGCATGAGACACATACACACGCATATTTACCCTTGTTGCAGTAAAATATCTAAAGGCAAGACACGTACCTGAAATCTTCAAACGATAAACTCAGAACCAATTTATTAAAAAGAAAAAACACTAAACTCTTTTTGTACCGCCGACGCTTAAACAGATGGCTCGTGCGTTCATTCCTCCGAGACACGAATGAGATTTTTTTACAAAGCTAAACTGAATCCGCGCTGTTTTGAAAAAACTCATCTTTGATCTCTTGCCTCGCGGAAGGGAGTTGGACGTTACACTTTAACGCCACAGCGTCACACGTGCAAGTGGGTCCTTTTGACCTCTTTTCTCCATATCGATATCAAAAATCAAGTTACTTTCTCATGCACTAGGTGTCAGCCGCATTAAAAAAATTTAAACGTTGCGCAAAAATGCCGAAGCGTGTCGAAAAAATTGATAGCACGGGGCCCAAAAACATATATATGTATATACATACAGGAACGCAACAAGAAAATGTTCCAAGTAACGCTACAATCATTTCTTTCACAGCATGAAAAATAGTGTCTTTTTTTAATGACTACGTTCGCGTGATAGTCGAACTGTTTCATTCGAGGTAATCTCGTCTTACGCTCTCATGTGTAAATGGGTGATAAAAAAGATAACCCAGAAACTTTAATAAGCAAGACAAATTCATTATATTGAATCTCTTTTTAATGAAAAAACGCTTCTTTTTTTAATAGCTCTTTGATTTGTCGTGTAGAGAGAATTGGTGCTTGGCTGTTTTATCGTTTTCCGCGTACATATCCGAAATGTTTACGTCGTGAGTGTATTTATACGATATTAATATTAAATTAAATACATATATATATAAATAAATGTATATATATATACATACATTACTGACGCGGGTAACATCGTGTGTGTGCGCGTGTGAGTGCGAATTTGAATGTGAAAGAGAGGGAGAAAAGGTTTTTAAATTTGAAAAAAAATCGCCGATATTAAAAGTCGGTTTACTGCGCGTTAATCATTGTCGTAGAGAGTGAAATTTATGTATATAACAAATTGATATTACTTCATATACTTGCCATGTATAATGGTTCCCCAAGTAACGGGTAAATCAGGGTAGTGCCTGTCTGTATTTGCGGCCATTTGCGGGAAACGACAGAAGTGGTTTAAGAATAACTTTTATTCCCGTAAGATGCACGTAAATAATCTACAAAACATGTTGGCACTGCAATGAGTCAGTAATATTTTATCCTCTTTCCGAGTTGTATTATAACCCTGCCTATTAAATAAAAGTCATGTTTTGTGGCGACATCTCAGAATTCAGTTATTCACAAAGCATATTTATACGGTTGATTTCCTTACATATATTACATATTATCATCCATTAATCGTGTCTTCGGTCTTCGTAATATATCTAACGAAAATGCTCTACAAGTAGCATGTCCATATATAGACATATCTATTGATGCATTGATTTATTTCATAAATAAGCTTGTCAACCCCGGAGACTCCAAGTTCACTCTAGGACCAAATTCCCATTGCCTGCAACAATCTTCAAATTTAATGCAAACTAGTCCGATTATATTTTCAGCTTTGCAATTAATGTGATTCGTATTAGTCATACGGAAGAAATTATGAAAAAAGGAACATAACTGCCTGGATTACAGCCAGCAAAGATGCGTAGCTCGGATTTGGCTTTGAGCCCCCTTAGAGACCGCAGAAAACAGCAGAATTTTCTTTTCTGCCAATCGTTTGCGCATGGTGATAAGTCTCCTGGCACATTGAGCCGAAAGCATTACGTTTTCTTGATAATGTGACTCCAGCGATATGTAGGAAATACTGCTGAAATCTTCCCCTAAGCATTAGTAAAGACGATTTTAAGGGACCGAAAACGTCCTTCATGGCGTAATATCCTTACCGGGTGAGAAAATTCGCGCAAATAGGTTGACCGTCGAGCTGGGCTGGGCGACATTCTGCGCCAGAAAAAAAGCGTGAAACATTCGGTCGAGATTTATTCTAATTGCCCTTTTGGACGTCGAGCGACATAGGAGATCTTTTATCGTAAATGAAAAACGAGATAATTTTAAAGGAATTTAGGAAATCACCCTGAAATTTAAAAAAAGTTTCCTCGCCCTAAAATTCTTTTTTGCTTTATTCGAAGCAGAGGTATTACTTTCCGTCGAGAATAGAAACGGTTCCCGCTTGCGCGCGTCAGATCCTCTAAATAATATCCCGTGCCAGGCGCGGTTCTTATGACAGGGAACGTATGAGAGAGAGACAGAGAGAGGTGAAAGGTGTGGGTTTCAATGGAGCTTCGCGTGATATTCCGTACTTTATCTCTCCACCTTTTCCATTTTCCTCCGCCCGGCGATCCCACGGGCTTTATCCGAAGGTGTTTTGTTCTCCGCGCCCAAGTAGAAACGAAATAACGAGCAAGGTCGCGTACCCATCCCCCGACACGAGAGGGCGGCACGCAAGATCGAGAAGTAGACGGCGCGGAGATTTCTGATTGCAGTGAATCCGGTTATTTCGAGATGATGTGCACGCTTCGCCAATTATCCGACATCTTGAACACGGTTACCGAATTCTCTTTCGTCTCTTTTCCTTCTTCCTGACCCCATCATCTCCCTTTTTTCGTTCGGTAACGAAAACGATGTTCGTCCAGGCCGTTAAATGGGATTGATCAATCTAAAGGGGCAGTAACGCTTACCCGCATTCCCTTCCTTGCTCCTAACCCTTCTAAATACACTAAAAACCTTTTCTCTCTCATCCCTTACATTCCACCCTTACTACCTGTATGTGTCCTTTCTTAACCGAGGATCAAGAGAGAGAAGCATAAACACGCCCGAACGTCCATTTACGGTCTTCTGCCATCTCATTTTATATCCTTCTTCCCCTTTATTTTCGTGTATTTGCTTTTTTTTATAACGCTCCTGAAACTTAATCGATCTTCTCTCACGTGGTGAGACGTTGCGATTAGGATGCCCGACGTAAAAGTGCCCATGTCGTCTTCCTCTCTCTTTCTATACTTCCCCTCTCTTTCTTTCTCTACTTCTCCGTGTTATAAATATAATAGAACGAAATGACCGCCATCGTCGTCCATTCTGTCTGCCGTCATCGTCGAAAAGGTGTCTTCAGAGGACGGAGTCATAAAGGAGGAGAGAGGGAGGTTGGAAACGGGATGGGGGGAATGAGCCTCCGCTTTTAAGTGGCCGTACAGCCTTAGAATACGGCGACGAGGAAACTCAAAAAGGGTGATCTTCTCATAACGTTTTAAGGCACGAGTAGAAGGAGGAGGAGAGTGTGGAGAGTGTAGATAGGAAGAGAGAAAGAAATCGCGTCTTTTTCACTCTCTCTTTCCATCTATTTTTTACTCGCCATCTTCCTCTTCCCCTCCTACTTCCACACGGCTTCAACCTTATATTCGCACAAAATTTCATCAAGGAGGAATTCTGATCGATATTAAGCGAGTGTCTCGACATTTCTTTTGAAGAGTTTCCCAGGAGAAAAAAGCGTCTCGTTTTTTGTTTTTTTTTCCCTTCCCGACCTGACTCGGTTCCAAACCAACGCCATGTATTTTCTCTCTCTCTATCTCTCTCCCTCCTCCTCCACCCCTTAACGTGGATTCCGGTGCGGTGCATTTCGAAAATGGCGTCGGATCGGATTTATTTTATTTTTTAAATTGCTGCCGTTTGTCTCTCTCTCTCTCTCTCTAAGAGCCGAAATAATTTTTGGTATCCTTCGGGTGTTAGCCGTCCGACAAAAATAATTAACGAGAGGGAAAAAATATCTCGCCTTGCCTCGGATGGTATGAATAATTAACGAACCGATTCACGAAAGAGACGCACGGAAACGAATTTCGCGTTTCTTTTTTTCGGTGCGAACTGAGATGGTGATTAGCCGCACAAAAAAGGGAATATGGTTTAAATTCGCTTCGTAAACTTCTCGCATCGGCGAAACTAAACGAGTAGGTTGAAACATTTTTATCCGTGTCGCGACGTTTTTCACAACTGAATTAAATCGACATATTCAAGTAGTTGGAATTTGAGAAAAAGAAACTTCCTCGATTTAATCCAAGCGATACATTTTCGATTCAATTATTGCTCGATTTTAGCTACCTAACCATCGATTTTACGAGGACCAGTTACTTCAATTGTTAACTGTTACATTTATTTAGCACCTATCTCACTTTACGTTCCTCCTAAGCCAAACATTTCTTATGAAATTTTCCATACTTTGTAAAAATCAATTACTACTAAGAACGTAAACGCCCTTACCATTAATACCTTCATCGTCGCGTCGTAAATCTCATCCGGAACTCCGCAAAAAAGTGCTTAAAAAAACCAAACCATCGCTACTTCATTTTCCGAACTTCTCCCATAAAAAAATCGATCTCGTTCGCATCGCACATATCGAATAGCGATACTTTTTTCAGATAAAAATCTCGATTCCGCGCCTCTCGCATTAACCCGGCTCTCTCGTTTTTCTCTCCTCCACCCCCAATTCGTAGGAGGAGCATATGGTGGCTTACTCTCTCGCGTTTCGTCGTTCCCCCAAGACTTTTTCCCGTTCCCTCCCGAGAGAAAAAGGGGATGATATATACACGGCAGCCACCGGGGAGGAAAAATCGATAGCCGTTCGTTCGGGATCGAAGGCGCGTGTCAGAGGGCAATGAAGTGCTCGACCAATCAACGCCGCCTTTTGGTCCATATACAATGCGCTTCCCTCGCTCCCTCCCTCCCTCTCCTTCCTCCCCAAAAAACCTTCCTAACTCGCCCCTTTCTGCATTCTATCCTTCCCACGCCACCCTTCACGGAGCACACCTCCCATTTCTCTCCCGAGCTCCTTCACGAGAGTGTGTGTTATCGGTGGGAAAATGGACCTTACCGTGTTTAAATTCGCGTCCTTAGGAAAAAAAATCGGATTGGAGGAGAAAATAGAATAGGGTTATCATGATCACCCCTCTCTCCGTTTCACTCCCTCTCTCTTCACCTTTCGGATCCTCCCTCCCTCCCCCACCACCAAAACCGGAACAGAAGAGAGAGATAGCCCTCTTTTGTTTCGAGGCGTTATGCCTTTCGTTTTTCAGAGAGAGAGAGAGGTGCAATTTATTTTATTCCGCTTACGGCGTTTCGGTTTGAATTCCAATTTTGCCTATCCGATGTCGAGGATATAAAATTTTCCGCCTTTACTGCCCTTTCCCACGCACAGGGCATGGAATTAGAACTTTTTTTCACCGGAGCCTTTTGCGATAGGAAGTTCTTTTCGGCGTGAAAAAAGCCGCTCTCCTGGTCCCTCCGGGCGTGTCATTTTTCCCCGGCTGAGCGTAAAGTTTTCCACCGGCGGCGGCGGTGGTTTGTTTCCACCTTCAATTTTTCCCCATCACGAACCGGAGATAGAGGAGGAGAGATAGTAGAAAGAATAAAAATTTCTCGGAATAGAAGTTTTTCCACCTCTATCGTAGTTCAAAGGCAGATGTTTTACATATTCGATTTTCACTCGAAAGGTTCATTTTTTCGACTGGAAAGGAACTAGAGCACATTATCTTTATTAGAAGAGAGGCAACCTCCTTGAAAGGCACGACAATATATAGACGAAAAAAATACGATGCCAAGTCGTAAAAAAAACTCCGGCTTACTTAAATTTCTTTCCGGCATCGTCGTTTATTCTCCGCGCACAGTGGCCGTACTGCGACGCTCGTGTTTTTCTCTCAATGGGGGAACGGAAAATACCTAGTAGTTTGCGAGACACATCAATGGCTGTCGACGTCGTGACACTCTGAATAAAATTAAAAAATGCTTATCAAAAACGACCGAGCGACATATCGGCGGACTATTAAAAATATTCGTTCGCCGCAAAATAAAACCCGATGAAGATTTTTAAAAATATACCGACGAAAATGGGAAGGGATTATTTGTGACGGGTCTCAAATTTAAAGGTTATTGTACTTGCGGCCAGGTAAAAGGAACGCTATTTTTAATGCCGAAATAAAATGAATTTTGCCGTTTAAGCTTCTCTGAGAATCCTAAAGAATTTAACTGACGCTTAACAATTTTCTGCATCGGAAATTTTCGATTAAGGCTTATATATATGTATGTGAGCTGTTTATTTTCAGCATTACATTTTAAGCGCCGGATAAAACTAAAATTATTAAGGAAAAAATTGGAATAACGATATCATGATCAATGATCTACACTACAAAAATAAAAAAAATGCTGCGGGTGAAATGTCAGTTGACGAGTTCGTTTACCGCATGTTATCAGTTAACGATAACAAAAATGGGAATCAATTTCAAACGTAAAAACCATATTTAGCGTAAAGAGTCTCATTAAATATAGTAAACGCATAGGAACAACAAATTTCTCACATATATACCTACACGTAGGTGAAACTCCACCGGTTATAGATTGAGTGAATGTGCAATAAATCACTGATGACATATACATAAAGTATTTTTATTCCTTCGTTCTAACATTAATAAAGATTCTTATAGCGGTGAAAAAATAACTTCTTCATATTGAGTAGTATTAATTCTTTGGATAAAATGCATTCCAAGGCCTTTCTACCGATGTTTCAAATGAAAAAATACCACGAATTTTCCGAACACGTCTTCTTATACATGCCTAAAAGGAGGGCAAAAGAGATTTTCAAATGATAGCATTACTGAAATCGAGAATATGTGAGGAAATTGTTGTTGAAATATTGTGACGAAAGTGAAAGGCCGATACATGAAACAAAGGAAACATTAATTGCAGAGTACCAATCAATAAATGTGGCAGCATTGTCATTCTTGTCATAACAAACTATTATTCCAATGTTATAAGACGACACGGAAAATCGTTGACAAAATATTAATTTAATATAAACATTATTTGACTGAATGCTGATATATCATGTACATTATATTGTGAATGCATCATTATTGTTTATATATTATTATGCCATTAAATTATGTATTAAAAGTACGCATGATAGTTCCGAAGCTATGAAGATTGTCCATAGTGGTACAAGGAAATGTGTGTAGTCGTTCATCATGGTCTGTATACGCTTCCAAAATCTTGAAAAAATAAATATGAAGTTGAAAACATCAGAAAGTATCGTATTTAATTTCAGATAATAATTCAACCTGAATAAAACATGAAAAATCTGCTACATATAATGTTCTGTTCCTGAAACGAAAAACAAGAAGATGCCAGTGTAATGTGATACAAAAAGCTATCCATATGAAATAATTTGTATTTGGCAGTATTCTTTGGATCTTTATAAAGTTGCATTTCTTCTTGTGAATTGGATTTATCTTTTCCACTTTTCATCAATGTAACAAAATAAATGCAAAAAATTTACTTTTCTGTATGCCTTTATGACCGCATAGATATTGTTAACGAGATCTGTATTAATATTTCTCATTACACTGATGCGGACGTATCCCACCGATGCTTTGGTGACTAAATCCACAACATTTTCTTATGATGTGAAAGGAATACCAGGAAGGGTACTATCAAGTGTAATTATCATTTTGTAGATAAAAATTTTCGAATAAAGTTCAACATGGAATCTTCAGCTATGCCTATCTTAATTTTTTATAGCAGCATTAATGGTTTGAAGTACGTACATCATACCAATGTCAATAAAGTTTTTGCAATTTCTCTCCTCAAAAGAAAGGTGAGCATTAATTTTATAGTAAAATTATTTGTTTGGTATTATTTGGCTACAAAATATAAATTCGCAGGAAAGAGGAAGTTTACAATCATTAGTTGTCTATTAACGATACAAATCTCGGAATTATTGCATCACAAGGGATCACAATATAAACGGGAACTCCGAGTTTTTACGATCATTGTTTTACGGGATATGCCTGGAGATATTATAAAGAGCTTAGTGAAAGCTTTGATACACAGTGGCATTATATGGGTGTGTAAGAAATGGACAATGATAAAAAAGATGTGAGCAGATTAGAGGCTTCCAAGATGTGGGGTATGGCGTCGACTGAAGAAAATTTATTTGAGAGAGTTAAATACATGGAAAAGTTTTAAATACAGTAGGGAAAGGTAGCAGCTTGATAAGCATATACATATGCCCGGGGCCCTGTATCAAACCATCGCAATAAACAGTATAGAAACAGCCATCCGTCACGGGTAACATTTGAGAACAATCCGAATTATAAGTGACGAGAAGTATGCCCTACCTTTATCTGGTGAGTGTCCTCCTAAGACCATAATTATTAATTAATCGCGAATAAGTTGCAGCAAAACTGCGATTCCAGCCATAATTTACACAGTCACAATGGAAAAACCTCCGAGTGATCAAATGACGACTAATCTTGTCCCGAAAAACCGATATTAGCGCAACGTCATAAATCAGACATCAGAATTCTGATCTAACAAGGCGTCCTGAATCGTATTGCGTCGAGTATTCCCTTGCAAGAGATTGTATCGAAAGTATCCCATTAAAAAAAGGTGCCGGGCAATAAATCAGTGCAATTATTACGCTCCCAGAGCGCAATTTCTTTTTCTATCATTAAAAAAATCCAATTAACTCCGTAACGAGTTCAGCCGGCCACAAAACTCCGAACTGAAATCAAGTTGGCAAATATTGCTCGAAACAGAGCTGGAGCATTTGAACTAACCCCTAAAGGGAAGGAGTAAAAAGGAGGAAACTAATTTCCTAGAGGAAAAGTTCGTGAAAACACTACGAGTTTTCCGTTTTTTTTTAATGAAAGCGAAACGAAGGTAGGAAAGGATTTTATTCATGCTTATTTTTTTTTGCTCTGAGAGGACCGTAGCATATTCATCCGAAGGAGGTCCGGGGGTAGCTGGTTCGCGACCCGCTGGTCATAGATAAAAAAATATCTCGACGAAGGTCACCGGAAAGCCTTGCGGCTCGAGAATTTAAAAAAATCAGATCATTCGAACCCGTTGACCGAGAACATGTATCCCGTGGCATACTTTCCGGAACTTCATTTTTACCAAGTTCCCTCACGTATATTGAGCTCCAGTTTCGGCTCCTTTGTTTTATTTTATTTTTTATTTTTCCTCCGCTGCGGATGAAGTTGCTCTAACAACGGGATTTCTTCGTTAATTAGAATTCCTAAGGGGAGGATCAAAATATATTTTTTGGTGTACCGTCGTGTTACATGTTTTTCCAGGCCTCCTCCAGGCTACCGCGTACTCCTCTCCCCCTTCCCTCTTTCGTCAAAATGCCCGAATAATGAAACTCGACGTGCGTACGTATAATTCACGAGAGACGGAACCAATTTCGTGGATAAACATGCAGAAAATTTTGTTTCACGCAAATTCCACTTTTGATACGGCCTATCGCGACGGAAATCCATCTTTTAGGTCTGAATTATTCGAAATAATGCAAAAAAGAGGGCGTAAACGCAAAATAGAGGAGAGTTAATGGCGATCCCGCATCCTCTCTTTATGGAGGGGGAGGAAAAAGTGGGCTGGACTGTATTAATCCGGAAGACCTGGCGCGGGTCTGTGAGACCCACTTGATCTTCGTTTCTTTGATGAAAACTGGATGCGAACATTTCCATCGCTACTACGCTCAGTACCTTCCCTCCGCTGTTTTACGTCAGTTTAGTCTAGCAGCCTAAGCTCAATTGTTGCATGCGTAGAATCGCTGTTCTTTTTTTGTCACTTCCGGTGCATCAAACCCTGCGCCAGCATTCACATGATAGCTTTGGACTATCATAAATGTCGTTATTTTACATAATATAACATCAATACTATAAAATCAATCACGTATACTTCATGTTTATTGTAAAAATATATATTTGGCTACTGTAGGAATTTTTTGGCTACTTACAATTTCTAAAGTTCCTTCAGTACAGCTACGTCATAAAAAATTTTCCTAAACCTAGATGAAAGTTATCAAGTAATTTTAATCGAACCGCATTATTAAATTAAATTTTAGAAGCAACTGGGTCCTACAGACGCAAAGCCAGCAGTGGTGTTCATATATGAGACTCCAGCTCCGCCTGCACAGTACTTGCGCGGTGTGGGGAAATAAGGCGTAAGAAGAGAAAAGGAGGGAGGGGAGGAGAGTGAGATATTAGATAAACTTGATAGACTTACGGACCACGCGGTACAATCTTGTCTTCCGATTCTTTTTGCCCTCGCACGAGGACAAAAGGGACGGGTTGAAGGTACGATAGAGTAGAGAGAGGGAGAGAGAGACGGAAGAGGAAAGGAAAAGAAACGGAGGGAGAGAGGGAAGGAGAGAGAGGGGAAGAGAGAGGAGAGATAGGCAGATAGGGGAGAGAGAGAGTGGGAGAGAGTGAGAGGGGAGGAGAGAGGGGGAGGAGAGAGCATGGGAGGGAGAGATAGGTAGAGAGGGAGAGTGGAAGGTCAGGAAAGGAAGAGATGGAAGAAACAGAGGGGGAGCTAGGGAGAGAGAGAGAGGAACATTGATGGAGAGCTGGAGAGACGAGGAAGAGAAACAAAGAAGGCAAAAGAGAGAGCGAGAGAGAGCGAAAGGGGAGAGAAGTAGAGGGAGGGAGGAAAGGGACGATGGGGAGAGAGGAAGCGGTAAACATAAAAGTGGAAGGGAAACGGACTTCGGTAGAGGCCGGGGATGAAGAGGAGATGAGTTGGCAAGAGGTTTAATTCGCCGTGCAAACTCACGTCCACCGTGAGGAAGGTTTTAGAGTCACGAAATGGAAAGAGATAACATAAAGGGAAGGATGGGGTCAAATAAATGTCAGGGAAAGATAGAGAGATATATATTATTCTGGACGTGGGTGGAAATCACACGACCGGAGTGCACCTAAGCCAGTGTTGCCAGTCGGAGAGGTAAGTTACTCTCGATGCTAGAGTATGTCATTAAATTGAGTATAATTACTTTTGCCAACGACTACCTTACCCACTGTTTCCAGGTAATAAAGGTATCCAGGCAGACGACTCGTATAGACGAGTGATATCATTCACAGGGCACATTAACTTGCGAACGTGAGGACCTCGATTACAAAGCAGCATGATTTTTAACAGTGTTACTTAATATTTTTCCAAAAAGATGAGATTTTCAGTTGGGTTTTCCTTGGCTATAAAACATAATCGAGATTTTAGAGGAAAGAAATTACAATTCCTGGATAGCTTAATTTACTTTAATGGATCAATTAAGTTCCATTCACTCTTCATTCATTATGCATAACAACTGCAATTTGTAAAAAAGCTTATTTTTCATTATTGTTTAAATTAATATGCCGTAAAGGCCGTCAACATGATACTATACATTATTTACTTGGCTACAATTCCTGAAAGTTGAGCCTAGATTTTCGATTTTATATAATTTAATGTTAATTGCCAATTAAAATGTTAGCTAAAATGTTGAAATGCTTTTTTAAAGACTGAATAAAGCCGTAGAAAAAAAACTTTAAAAGTTAAAAATAATATTATTAATATATTTTAAAATTTTGGCTATCAAATGTAAATGTAATGTAAACTAATTCCAGAAAGAATATTTGAGATCAACTTATGACCAAAATCAAGTTGAAAAACTGTTTCTCCATTAGTCATAATAAGGTTGAAAAACCGTACGTGCATTCTAAGCCTACGATCGGTGATAGCTGTTTTGCAGCCGAAATATGAGTCTCCTTTTCTCAACCTTTGTATGGCTTTCGGAGAAACATGGTTTTTCAATCATATAAACTTGTCCGTGAAAACTTGAGCGAACTGCGATTAGCAACTTCTGTAATTATCTCAAAGAACATAAAATCCAACAGCATCCCTACACGAGGCTCTTGATTGGTATACCAACGAAGTTAGTCTGCAGAAAGTAATTAGAGATCTCACCACTGCTTTAGCTGTAACGCACGCGCCGCTATCTTTTATAGCGAATGAGTTCAGCTAGTTAAAATTAATGCTTTGAGAAAATACCTCAGTTTTTGTGTCATAAGGGAAGGGCAAGAAAAAACAAAATTTTTAGTCAGGTGTTTTCATTACGCCGGTCTTAGTCCAGTTACAGCAGCCGTTTTACTGTTTCCAAAATCGTAAATCTTACGGAAAACTATTTTATGCGAAACCAAAAACTACTTCGATTGAAATCCGAACCCTTAAATTGGCCATTTCGTAATAAAGAGAGGAGGCCGTAGTTGAGATGGCGCGCCGACTGACGCGACCATTGCGCGTAGAAATACGAATCGCGTCCCCGAGGCCGAAAAAATAGGGGACATTCCCTCTCGCGCGTCACTCGCCAGTGACCAATGGCTCGGGTTTGGGATCGGAGGAGATTGTGCGGGGATGGGACGTGGGCGGAAGAAGAATGGCTGAACGAAGAAGGCAGGGAAGGGAAGAGGGCGTGGAAGGGCGAGGCGGGGGAGAGAGGGCATTAGTCGTCCCGGCACTCCGGTTCGGATGTAAAAGGGGCGTTGGAGAGAGAGGGAGGGGGGAGAAAGGGGAGGAAGGGGAGAGGTGGTCGTCTTGGGATTAGGGGATTGGCAAAGAGAGCGGGAATCAGCTTACTCTTGCGAAAAAACGCCCACGGGAATGGTGGTGGTGGTGGGATGAGAGGTGAAGGAAGGTCAGACGTGAACCGAGGACGCCTAATGAAGGGAATGCTGTCGAGCATCTTTCTCGAGAGAACCGATGTAGATTTTTTTTCTTATGCTTATTATAGTAGTTCCTTACGCGACGCAGGAGTTAAGCTTTTGAAAAGGTCGTCTTAGGCAAAACCGCGCTCCACCACTGATTTACCCTATGGATAATATTACGTGTTCGTATAGGCTATGAACACTCAAATCACATACATACGTAAAATGCGGAGCGCACCCAATTAGGTACCGCGTGTAAATGAGTTTTATACGTGTTGTGTAAAATTTTGCATTTATTTAACCGTGTATAATAAAAACCTGGTTTCAAAAACCCGTCCTGGACAAAATATTACTCCAGTCTCTGATGAATGCCTTCGTACTAGCAAAGCTAAAGAGATAAAAACTAATAAGAAAAGCGAGATAAGAACAAAGCCCATTTTTAATTTTTATTTCTAATCTGACCACATTTTAGTATTAATAAATCGTTCCTACGAAAGTTTTGCAAGGAATACTACATGCTACTTAAGAAATTAAAGCCACTTCCGAGAGATAATATTATTTCCCATATCGAATAAAAGTCCAATTACTGAAAAAAGCGTTGGCGTTCACTTTATATTCGAGAAAATAGGCACGCAGTGTTGGATTCTGGGCTTATAAGGGAATCGAGTTTTGAATATCATTAACTTGGAGGATTTTCCTTTCGAGAGAAAGATAGAAGAACATAAACCCCTAGCAAACTGGATGTGCTTTATCTCCTTAAATTAACGTTGATCTCGTTGGACGATAACATATAAACTTATTCCTTGAAGAAAAGGGCTCTGCTGATGTCAGATACGGTCAATTCTGGTGCATTAAATTTCTATATTTACTAGAGCAAGAGGATTTATTTTTTAATTAATGGGTCTTGTTTTTGGTTTCCCGATAAAAAGCATAAAGGACAAAAAGAAGAGTCCCGTTTATTTTCCTAAGAAGTGTCTACGCAAGGGGATGGGTTATGAAACCTTCTTAAGGGTCAGCACGTACGGTTTTCTTTTATTAGATCCATTTATCGTATGAGGTAATATATTGACTTATTAGCAGATTATGTACGCTACCCAATATTTGTTTTGGTCTGCACGAAATGAAATCATCGGTGCAAAGTTTCCAAAGTATAGATATCATTATATAAATTTAATTCCTTGCGCGTAGAAATAAAACAATTTAATCGATGAAATCTATACGTAAATGTTTCTAGGAAAATATCAATTTCCGCGAAATATTTGTATTATTTACAGAAAGCACTAATTAACTGCAAGAATCTATTTAGTCAAGGGTGTGAATTTAACACGAATTTTTAAATTTTTAATATTATTAATGTATACCTATGGAATATCGACTTGGTTATAAAATCACAAAAAAGAAATACAATAATTTTGCAAAAATCTAATCAAGTCCACATAGAGTGCTGAAAAGTAAAAGGTAATCAACATTGAAGTTGAAAAGGATTTTTTAAGTTAGTTAACAGTTTTGGTTCATCGTGATATTTTTAATGTAATGAAGGTCATCTGTATGCGATTTTTCGAATTTATGAGCGCAAAATAAAATGAGCGTTATTATGCGCTTCGCAAAATTACGTTATTTTTGGAATTTTCCTCCGACAACTCTCCTTTCCAGTTTAATATATTGGGAAAATTCCATAAGTTTGTCTGTTCGTATGACAACTGCAAAACGACCAGTTTCAACCAAAAGATCTCGAGCGTTGCATACATACATGTCTAAACCTACTTAATTTAATATAATAGATTAAAATTAAAAGCTACATACAATGAAAACCATCGAATAATATATGGAAAAGTGAGATACACTTGTCTAGATTTCATTTTTTTCTAAAACATCGATTTTCCCCTTCCGCAAACATAAGTCTAAATGTCGACGGAAAAAAGACCTTGCCTGGCATTTTTTTCTGGAGATATAAAAATCTCCCGGTAAGGACAAATTAGTGAAGCGGCTTGAAAATAAAAGCGGATTTGCTTCCCTCGCGAGCAATAAATGGAGGATTAAATTCAAATAAAAAAGAAGAAATAAAACGTCGCGTTTGTGTTCATCGGAGGCAGTAACGATAATTTTCAGTCGGCCGCATGACTGTGAATAATTTTTTGATGAAAAGAGCGCATTAATACTTTTTTCATAAAAAACATGGAGCGCCGGGAGCAAAAGAGGAGAACGACAAGACTGAATCGCTCGGATGAGCAGACGAAGGTCGTTGCATAGAAGCAAAACTAAATAAAAAAACCCTCGAAGGGAAAAGTTAAGGAACGACGGGATTTGTAAATAATTAAATCGCAAAATTCGAGTTCGTCGAAAAAATCACTAATCGACTCGCATATCAAGAGCATAATAAGGTTTCTGTCGGAAAAATTAAGATATTATATTGATACTAAAAACTTTGAAACTTGATGAGGGCCTGGAAATTTTAAAGGCGGATTTAGACGAGCAAGTGGATAATAATGGAGAGTAGTACATGAGAATTTTACTGATGCGGAAAGCTTAAGCTGTGCCCAATAGCGGTTATTTGCTGCGTCTTTTGGGATTAAAATTGAGATCTCACTTCGTACTTAGACATAGCAAAGAAAAATAAAGATTTCGCGGCTCCTAATTCAACCCATAGTCCGACACTACTTATCCTAAAGAGTTATCAAGTATCTACAGCGTCAACTACGTCATAGTTTTGAAATGAGTGAAATGTTTTAACATAATGGAAAAGTCGCATAATTTCAAAATGTTTTCGAAATATATTAATTAGTTTTCTTGTGTCCAAAATGAAATTTTTCCTGCATAATTAAATTTATGAAATATTGTAATAATTTGAGTATAAAAATACGTTCTAAAATAAAAAATGTTTAAAACTGACACCTTGCCATTCAAGATCACCATAGAATCCTATATTCTGGATTATTATATCTTTACAAAATATCTAATGATAATAAATAAATACCGGTTTTTGTTTCATTTTGAAAGAGTTTTAGGTTGAGATATTCGAGCTTCAAATTTCAAGATCCAACGAATTTTAAGAGAGCTTAACAGCTTTAAGCGTATTTATAACGAATTATTTTATGAGTATTTAAAGGAAGAATTCATTAAGCGAAGCAAGGGATTTCCGAAGACCCTTTCAAGAATTTGTATTTTTTCAATTTCCTGAAGGGATTTATTTGATTTATTCGAGAAACTTTAAAATATTAGGATGCCTGCGTTTTTACAGTTATTTTGTTCCCCATTTTTTTACGATCTCTGAGGAAATTATACACAGTTACTTTAAAAAATCCTTTCAAGTTCTTATAAAAGCCTTCTCCGAATCGATTTTTTTTAAACCGCGAAATAAGTAATGGAGAAAATGACTCGGGGATAAATCTGAAGCGTTGATGGAAAGAAAAAGAAATGAAATTAAGATTAAGACAGAGGGAGAGATTAAGGGTTTAAGGTCAGCGAGATAAACTTAAGAGAGAAATGGAAGGCACGCAAGGAAGCGCGGACGATGAAAATTCAAATAAGCTTCCTCGTTAGAGGAAACGGGCGTGATAAAAGGGAGAGGATCGGGAAAGATGAGGAAAAGGTTCGGTAGGAGGATGAAGTGAGGATGAAAGGTAAACGGGAAAACAAAGGATAAAAAGAAGAGCAAATACGGATTAAAACTGAAAGAGGACGCTACTGTATAGAAAGAGAGAGATGCTATAGAGAGAGGTAAAAGCAGCAATACAAGAGAGGAGGCGATGGAGGTGAAGAGAAAGAGCCTTCGAGACGAGTGAAGAGAGCGAGAGAGAAAGGGAAATGGGGAAAAATGGACGAGGTAAGTTGGAGAGGGTGTGTGCGCAAGCGAGGGGAAAAGTGAGAACGAGAGTGGGGGAGAGCGGTGAGATTGCGCGCGTGCGAATGTTGAGTGGAGCAAAGTGGAGGGCTGTATGAGGAACATGGGACATTGGCGAAGTTTGGTTGAGTCAGAATTTTTCGGAGAGACAGAGAAAGGGTTGAGTGAATGAATGGAGCGAGGGGCGGGGAGAAATTGAGCGAGAGTTTGGAGGGTGAGTTTATGAGAGAAAAAGACAAAGAGATAGAGAGAGGGTAGAAAAGAGAGATACGAAGAACAAGTGGCAGTGAAAAAGGGTAAGAGACAGGGAGAGACGAAAAGAGAAATTGTAAATCAGATAGAGATGGGGAGAGGACACAGAAGCAGATAGAGGAAGAGAGAGACACCGGGAAACAGGGAGAAAACAGAAAAGAGACGGGGGAGTATGAGAGAGCGAGATGGTATAGAGGAGAGAGAGTGAGAGAGGGGGAGAGAGGTAGATAGACAAGGAGTGAGAGACAGGTAAAGGGAAACGGAGAAAAGAGATGGTAATAAAGAAGAAGAGAGAGGGATAGAGAAATATGAAGAGAAAAACAAAGAGAGAATCTTACAGGGACAAAAAAGAAAGAAAAATTAAGATAAAATAGGAGACACAGAGATGAATGAGACAAAGAAAGAAAGCGATAAAGACGAAAAGAGATACAAGTAAGAACAAAGAAAGGCAAAGAGACAACGAGAAAATGGGAAGGGGCCGGAATCGAGCAAAAGAGAGAGAGAGAAAGATAATACGGGCGGAAAGACAAGAGAGAAAACAAAAAAGAGAGCGTCGCATGAAAAGGGTGTGGGAAGACGTTAAGGGTCTAGATAACGGAGCGCGAACGGAAAAATAGAGGGATATGAAAGGGGCATCGAAAAATAAAGGGTAAGAAAGAGGGAGAGAAGAGAGAACGAAAAGAGAGGAAGAGGAGGGAGAGAGAGAGAGAGAGAGAGAATGGAAGAGAAAAAGTCTTGTGCCGTCGCCGGAGTGAGTTGAATCCTGGGAAAGCGAGGCCTCCACCCAAGTGTTAGGAGAGGGAGGGACCCGAAAAGGGAGGAAGTGAAGGCAGAGACAGGAAGGGGTTGGAGACGGAAAGGAAAGAGGAAGAGAGAGTGTGGGTGGGGTATGGGATCGAGGGAGAAAAGGATGGGTTTTCACGGCTAATGGTGTCGGTTTTACGGAAACAACGTCACGATCATCCGACTCTTAATGGAAGAATTCTAAGAGTGGCAATTAGTCCTACGGACACCGGAATGCCCTCCAGCTCCAAGCGCGACATCACAACGCTACGAGAGAGGAAGGGAAGGAGGAGAAAGAAGGGACCAGCAAAAGGGAGAGGCGACGGAAAAAAAGAATAACGATCCGAAATGAGGGAAAGAAGTGGGACTTATGTATACCTTTTTTTCCCCCATTCTTCCACCTCCGCTCTATTATCCATCCCCCGTCCTATATACCTTTCGGTAACGCGGCGGAAAAATAAAATAGCCTGCGGAAAAAATAAATAAAAAGAGTGGATAAAGAGCCTTTCCTTCTCCCTATTCTCTGCCAATGAAGGCGTCGCGTAAGCTCCCGTTCTCTTCGACGGTCCGTCGGTAAAAGTTTAACCCCCGGTGAATTTTAAAAAATTGGAAGAAACGAGCGCCGTGTGTTTTTCCCTCAGCCCCAAGTAAATGTGTGGATTTAATGCGTGACGGACATAATTGGAAGCGTGGCGCGAGGCAAGTGAAGCGGCTCGCCATATAGTAATTGAATACGGGATTTTTAAAAATAAACAAAATACAATTGCGACCCGAAGAGAGGATAGGGAGTTGGAGAGGTGTAAAGAGGCTTTTGTTCCGTCGAAGCGGTCCGTTGGAGAGGTCGGCGTCTTTTTTTGTTGTTGGGAGAATGGAAGAGAGAGAGAGAGAAAGAGAGAGCGCGAATGCGTGTGTGCGCGTGCGCGCGCGCTCGAGTGGTTTGTCTCCCGCTTACGAACATGTGTGTGCTCACCCATGAGGATTACGAAGAGCAATTATAAAAATACAAAGGAAAATATGCTTTCCTCCGGAAAGTAATTCACTGCTTCTTAAACCGGATTCGCGACCGAATCGGATTACCATTTCTCTGCCGAATGCGATCGGAAATTGATTACGGGCTTTTAAGGATTTTTGTTCGATAAGATTGATGAGAAATTCGGTTTAACGAAAATTAATACCGAAATCGGCCCAGGAAGCGGTAACTTCGCGGAATTGAATTTTTAATAAAATTTTATTCGCAAAAATGAGAAGCAACTTAGTCCAAAATTTCACTCAATAATACAATTATCCGACCATGAATGATGATTTACTGGAATTTTTCATTGGCCCTTTCGTGGGAAAATTATTTCTATAGATTCTAGGACACAATCAGTTATTCGCCACTCTCTCGTGCCAAGATAGCGGAATACCCTACTTCGTGTTTTTTTACAAAGTTAGAATAGAATATGTTAGATGGCAGAACTAAACAAAAGCGGGATACATGGTTCCCAGGAACCCAGATAAGGAATATATTTGTTGGGAAGTATACTTCCCGCAGCCCGCGAAAATTAATTTAGATTTTTGTGAATGAAATTTTATTGTAAATTGCGCATAAAAGATTCAAAAATTTAATACATTATAAAACATTAATCTAACTCATCGTACTGTTTGAATTCGATGGTTGGTCTAGATAGCTTCGATAACTACAAAACGGTTTTCATAATCCATGAAAGAATCAAATAATACCTTATTCACGGTAATTTGTGTCGCAATGCTTTGAGAGCTGACTTTCCTCATGGAATATATAGAACCAAACTCCGTGGTAAAGAGGAAGATGAAACGCAAAACTAATTTTACCGGGTGAAATAAAAAATTGATTACTCCATAGCGGCTTGTACACGCGCAGACAGCATTTCATTTACGTGATCTCATAACTTTGATAGGGGAAAAAAGCGTAGCAATCCGGAACGAAAGACATCACCGAACCAGTCGTGCGCGATGAGAAAGACAACGCAGTATAAAAGTGCTAATTTAGGTCAGCAGTTAAAAGAAGGAATTCCGCAGAGGCATATTGTACTAGCAACGCATTTACGGTCCTCGGGACGATTCCCCCATTCTTCGGCAAAAATCTCTCACGCTAGAAAATCCTTTAATTTTTTAAATAAAACTGCTGGGAATTAAATCCTTTGTATTGGTATATAAGAATATTTCTTTCATACCCTCGAGAAAGAGAAAATAGAAAAAACAGACCCCCCAAAAAGCCGTATTCATTTGGCTTTTTAACTCAGAATAAATGTCGCATCTCAACGACCATTAGAAAGATTAATAAACACGGCACTGCAAAAATCTGTGTATAACCTTTGTATCGTTTCGCAATGAAAATATATCCTAACTGCTCTCTTTTGATTATAGAGAAATTTCTAAACCTATTCGTTATTTCTTACTAAAATCCCCTCACAAAAAATAGGCAGGTACTTTTATAGACGACTTGTCGAATAAAACTTAGCTCTTACATCCTTTTTCTCAATTCTTTCTGTTTTTTCTTTTAGAATCGAAATAGCTTTTCATTTTCTCCAAGGTGGTTTTTCCTTCAAGAAATCCATCAATGGCGCTGCAAGGAAAATTTCCCTTGTTCTTTTGGAGAACCAGACAAGGAACCTGTCGATATAGAGCAGACATTATTAGCACGCCGCAATTCTCATTTCCAAACACTTGAGGCGTTATTTCTCAAAAATTCAATTACATTTCCCCTTAAAATATTCATTAGCTCCAGGTCAGCCGTAGGAGGTGGTTTTCCCCCGTCTTGAGAAATCCAGACTAAAATAAAATCAGTAAGAAATTTCTAAAGACCTACCCTGCACGAAACAATCAATTATTTGTGCCTTCTATCCTTTTTGAAGTAAGATTTATTATTTCTTATTTTTTCATCTCCTCTTGATTTATAACTTCTCTAGAGAGAAGATGTATTTTTTAAAATTTAAAGGACATAATGCATCGTTTTCAGAAATAAGCCATTTTCTACAAAATTTAAAGTTTTACAATAAAGGTTAAGAAATGATGGAATCCGCTTCAAATGAAATAACGACGTGAAAATATAATTTAATGCTTATTCTAATAAAACAATGTTATTTTAACTTAAGTGGTAATAAATAGTATTTTTATGTCATTCGGCCGAAAATTTAATAAATTTAACTTTTAAATCAATAAATAACATTTAATGGATATGTTTCATATTGGTTTCTGAATGAAAATTTGTAAAAAGAGGTACTGATAGGCATCAAGGCAAAGAGATTTTGCAAAATTCGATGGAATTTTTCTTGCAAATTATAGTTATGTTTAATTGCATACTTTTTAGTGGACTGATTTTGCGAAACTCAGATTTTTATTAATCCCAATATTCATCTCTTAAAATTTTAATACATTTCAAGTTTGGTTAATAATTCGAAGTAAAAATATTCATCCGTTCTTCAGCGCAAATTTTGAATTATCCTGATCGATTTTTCGACATAGCCCATCCCGAAGAATATAATATTTTATAAAAATGTTAATTCTATAAAATATTAACTAAAATTATACGCAGCATTAATACCAGCTAACACTTTTTGAAAAATTTGTAATTAATGTGGCATACCTAATTGAAAATAGAAAGTCTAGTTCTGCTAAAATATATATAACACCTGATTACATGCGAAATCAGTTATAGAAACGTTAACAAGCACTTGTTACAAAATATTGCAAATGTAGGGAAAATACAATGTCTCGGGAGCTTTGGCAACGCAAGTTAATTTTCAAACATCGGATAAAAATGTTCACTACTCGCCTTTCCCTGGAATTCCTACGTACTCGTATATGCGCATATAAATCCCTCTTTCAAAAATTTATTATAGTATTTATACAAAGAACGATCCCTCCCTCTCGCGATTCTTACCCTCGAGGGAGCGAGAAACGGAATCGTGGTCAAAGCCAACCGTACGCGCCAGACATTGTTAAAAATATTTTGCATTAATACTCAAATATACTTCAACTACCATAAAAATGTCATCCGTCCGTCGGAGTTATAAAAATAGGAGGGAAACCGCCGACATAGAGATTTATTCGCCGCCACGCGATCCAAGAGGAGAGAATGCGGCGGTGAGCGCTCGCTCTCTACGTGCTTCTCTGCACGAGAACATTGTTACAAAGCATTTCTACCCCACTCCCCATTCCATCCGTTCCTATTTCATCTCTACTTCCATATCTCTCTCTCTCCCCCTTGCGAAAACCCCATTCCCTGAACCCTTAATTTAAAACAGCCTCACGTCGGCCGCGGAGGGAAAGAGAGATAGAGAGAGGGAAAGGGCCTCCTCTTGCCGCCCTCGCAACGACCTAGCCTCACGAACCCCTCGCAGCTCTAACACACACCAACACAAACTCCCTCTCGCGCAAGTGTCAAATTATAATTATAAATATAATAAATATATATGTATATGTTCATAAAATGCTATGTATGGAGTATAGCTTTGTACGGGGCAGTAACATGGACGCTAAGGAAAAATGACATCAAATACTTGGAAAGCTTTGAAATGTGGACTTGGAGGAGAATGCTGAAGATAAAATGGACAGATAGGATGAAAAACGATGAGGTGCTACGAAGAGTAGGAGAGAAGCGAATGATTATACAGACTATCAGAAAGAGGAAGGCTAACTGGGTTGGGCATTACCTTAGGAGAGACAGTATGATTAAAGACGTGTTAGAAGGAAAACTAGATGGTTAAAGGGAAAGAGGTAGAAAAAGGTTTCAGCTGATAGACGATTTGAACGGGAAAGAGAGCTATCAAGATATGAAGAGTACAGCGGAAAATAGGAGTATATGGAGAACCAGGTTTAACTGGATAATCACGGATCTGTCTACGGACAGACTACCTATGATGATGATAGATATATATGTGTGTGTGTGTGTGTGTGTGTACACACACACGTACACATATACGTACATAAAAATATATATCAACGCCATGTTGACAAAGGGAAAGAAGATAAAGAAGAGGAGGGACAGCTGTAGATCATTCCGAGGATATTCGAGACACTGCTGATTGGATCAAACCATTGTTCCTAACTTGGAACCAAACCTTTTACTTGGGTCGTTCTCTAGAAACGAGGTTAACACGTTTTCCCCTTCGAACTTTCTCCCCTTTATCTAACCTCTCTTTTCTCTTCATTTCTTTCTCCCATTTTTATTCCTCCTCCTTTGCTCTCTCATCCTCCCTCTCTCTACTTGGCCTTTCTCCCTCTCACACTATCTGATCTCCCCCTCTCCCTCCCTCATCTTTATCCTCCTCTCTTATTTGGTCTCTTCTTCTCCTTTATTTCTCATTCACACCCCTATATCTTTTCCTCTCTCCCCTCTTTCCTACATCTCTCCCACTTGGTTTCTTCTCCCCTCACTCTCTCCTCTCCCCATCTCTCTCAACCCGATAACTTTTCTCCTCTTCTTCCCATTCCCGTCTCTCTCACTGCCCTTTTCCCTCCCCCTTCCTGTCTCTCTTCCATCTCTTTTCTCTTACTCTCTCGGTCTCACCGTGACCCTCCTTAAACATCCAACGCACGCCCAACCCTCTGCCAACACCTGTGTTTGCCTCGGGCACCTTTTCCATTCACCCATCTCGTTCCATTTCGTGCCGTACCTTATTTCACAGACGTCAAACTCCAAAGAAGCGAACCTATCCTTCGTCTCGAAGGAGAAAAAATGTGCGCGTAGTATTGGATGTCGGTACCACGATGACTAGGGTATTATTCTCTTTAAGCCCTCGAGTAAGTGTCACCTTCGGGTATCAACCCATCGCTCGTTTCAATTTTATTAGAAAATTGATCCCATGACCTCGTCGAATTTATTCATGAGACCGAAACTCTGTAGATCGAACTTCTATAACACGAATAAATGAACGACTCGAAGGAGACACTTTTCCTCGCCGACTTTCCTACACGGAGAATTCCTCTAACTCGTTTTTTTCACAATTTATTATATATAATATATATTATATAGAATTATAGAGGTCCAAAACGTCCTTACAATTCCTCCGCGGGTTCTTCCCTATTAAACATCAGTTAAAAATAAAAATCAAATATTCCCCGATATTTTACCCAAACCGGGAAACCGAGAAATCCTCCTTCCTCTCCAACATATCGTGCCGCACCTCTTCCCTCAACCCTTCCTCCCTTCCTCTCTCTGTTTCCTCTTCCGAAACCACCTCGAAACCTTTCCGCCACGCCTTTCGCCCGAGCTATCTCCCTACCTATTTCCATTCTCACCCTCCCTCTCCTCCTCCCGCCTCACACACAGCCTTTCTCCCTCCTCTCTCACTATTTAATGAATCTCTCTTCTTCAGTGAAAGCCTCCCCGCTCAATAGAGGCCTGCGCTATTGGCAAGGTTGTTGGGGTTAAGTCAACAAGAGACCCGACAATGAGCAGCACTCTCGGCGCCTTTTTATGCTGGTGCGTTCGCCCAAGCGGTTGCAGAAGCTCCCGGGGGCGATGGAGGCTGGGGTAAGAGGAGGGTTTTCATTTTTGGGAGAGAGGGATGGGGCATAAAGTGAAAGGAGGCGGGAAAAAACCTAAACAAACAGAGAGAAGGAGAGAGTGGTGCCTGGGAGGCGAAAGTGGGAAGATGGAAGATGAAGATCGTTGGCAAGGCGGCAGACACGCCAAACGGGTTAACGGGAATAAAGCGATTGGCATATAAAAGAAAGGAACCATTTCAAAAGGCTTTGCGGAGTGAATGAAAGGCGGAAGAGTTACACCATCCAAAATTCTTTACCGAGTTAAAAGATATTAAATTGCTCGGAGGGTCGTCAGGTTGTCCTTAATTTATTGAAAATCGTTTTCTCGTTGGTTGCTGAGGACTGGTCTATGTTGAGCAGCCCACTCAAACGGAGCCTTCTATATAGATTCATCGAATACATATATGGATAAAGGAAAATTAATAAAATTCTTCGGCGTTGACACGTTCAACGAGATAATTATAATAAAGGAGAGTTATTGAGATTACCTTCTTTTTTGGCCTACATAATAAGACGATCTAGGGGAAAAATTAAAAGGACGATTTTTGAAGAATATTATCAACCACAATATCAACATGATTTATTGTCATTTTTAAACTTTGGACAATTTTGTCTTTTTTAGGTTGAAGCTTAACTTAGTCTGCACAAAGTGCTCGAAATAGATCACCTCTCCACTTGAAAACCTAGGCACTTTCTCTCCTTTCGCTGCGTTGCGGCAAGAAGAATAACCACCCAACATTTTTAATGACACCCTCGTTAGGTAACTCTGACGATTATTCCAAAAAACAGACAAATTTTCAGCGGCTAGACCTTAAAAACAGAGTTAAGATACTCTTTATATTCCGAAAACCCTACGCAATAAAATTTCGTTCTAAAGATCTTTTTTAGTACGATTCTCTACACTCCACGAAATTCTAGACTCGTCTTAACATGGATTTTGTAAGTACCGAGGGTCCGAATTTTTCAAATTAAAACGACCTGGAGATCTCGCTTCGGCGGCAAAGCGTCCCTCTTCGGGACGCTTTGCCGCAGTAATTTGATTAAAACAACTCTTAGCCATTAAGGTAAGTTGCCCACAATCAATAAGAAACAAGAAGAGAGTTAATATGATAAAAAACAACAGTCGTTAAGTAAATTATACTTTTCCTTAGGAATCGCTGAATACTATCGATGGAATCGTTGGACGTCAACGAAAATAAATATGTTTTCGCATTTTAAAAACTAATTGGAAACATCAGTGCTTCGATTCTTTTTTTTCTAAAAATCGTTAGAAAACCAACCGACTAAAAAAGAAAGGGTTATGTTTCGCTTGATGCACGAGTAAGGCGCTGTATTTGAGCAACGGTGTTCATATTAATGACCTCAAGATTTTTTCGGCATAATCAAATTAAGCCAGGATCACGAACAAAGAAGACTTAATACAAACACGGAAGATGTTTGGCGAAAAAAAAACTGGATGAATGAAATACGGATATAAAATCACTACAGAACTTTTGTTTTATATTACTATATTATTGCTAATTAATCCATTAAACTAAATGATATACAAGTTAAGAATTGGCGTGCACCGGAATAGAGGTAAGAGTATTTGAGATGTGACTGTGAAGTTGAATGTAATTATTGCTTTTTAACAAAAGAGCTTGGAGTTTAATTTAATAAAATGCTTATAATCCTTAATTCCCACAAATGGAAAAGTGACATTAATGAAATGTAGTCTATTTTTATCAATATAAAATATTAATTATTTGCCTAAAACACGTAATACGGTTTTATTTGCTCAACATTTTTTATCACCATAACAGCTTTCAAAACTAATTACTTTAACGGCCAGTTCGACCGCTTAGCTGAACGAGTTATAAAAACATGTCAGCGTCGTTGCCTTTCGCTATTTCAACGGCTTAAAGAAAAATCTTATGTGTCAAGCACATGACTGTCTCCATACCTACAGAGTAATGACTATGATTACAATAGTACTTACAAGTTGCTCTCAACATCGTCCTCAAGAATAATTATCGGCAATTACACTTGTAAATGATTTTTTAAAACTTGTAATAATTTTGACAGAGGAAATTACTTGAAATCATTTTTCAGATTGAAAAACAATATGTAAACAATATTTTTATCTGCTGCTATGGATAAAAAAATATTGATGAGCGATTAAAGTTACCGTTTGCGGCGCTGAGATCGCTGAAAATATTTACAAGAAGAGTGTTTACAAAATATGACAGCAGATAGCACTGGGATAGTGTAGGTATCGCTATCAATTAGGATTTTGTATCACAGCAACGGAACCAAAGATATCACTTAGCGACATACTTAACATAAATTCAGACAGATAATCAAAATATATCTTTAACAATCCGTATTATGAAAAAATGTTTCAAACAAAACTTACAGAAAATTATATTTTTTACAGCTTTAATAATTACAAATATTTACATAAACTAAATCCTAAAGGAAATATTTGCATAAAATGGGAAAATGGCACTTACGGTTGGCCAATTTTAGCCAAAAATTATTCAGACCTTGATAGGGGACCGTTAAAAAAAGACCGATGCGGACAGAAGGGGAGGAAAACAGGAAGAGTCCGAGCGTTAATATAAATACTATCAAAACACTTTAAATGATTCCAGAATAAAATGAGAAAATGGAAAAATGTTTAAAATGTTTGGTCGATTTCTATTTTCATTTCTCCTATCTGTTTGCACTGAGAGGGTACTCCAGTATAAAAAAGTAAAAAGATTCAATCTAATTTTTGCAAAACTTGAAAATATTTTAAAAATGTTTCGCAGAGAGCACTCTCGCCCAGAAATACCCTTGACCGAGCTTAAAAATTATCTCAAAAATTGAATGGCAGTCATTTTGAATGCGAACGAAAATATGGCGATTCTTCCGGATTAGTTCCAGCTGTTCAATTAAATAGCAATCATGAAAAAATCGCTGAGTGATTTGGAAAGGAAAATATAAAAGCCTTCAAATAGAAATCTAAATATAGCATTTACACAGAGCATAACTCAACATCTTGAGAATGCGTAAGTGTTTATTTTCGTCCTGTACTGACATAGATTTTTCCCCTTCAATGGCGAATATTTTAGACACAATTTTTACCGCCCCTTAAAGAAAGCCAGCGAATTCAGCCGATGAACACGTTCTCATCCCAAAGCAAACAGCGCGACTGACTTCCCGTTCCTTTTTTACTCGAAATTAAGGAAGGGTTTTCAGTATTTTTCAAGGCGTTTCCTTTTGTCCCCTCGAACAACATAAACAAGACGGGAATAGAGATACTCATCTCTTTACCTCGCTCCATTCCCTTTCGAAGCGTAGTCGCCTCATCATCTCTCTCTAAATGTTTACACCATTAAAGGGATCCCTAGCGCCCGAGAGACACGTCCCTAATAACCAGAAACATCGCCAGGTTATTCCCGGTCTATTTTCATTTTGGGGAAATTTTTCCTTCCATCTTCCTCTCCCATCTTTTCCCCGTTTTGAACCGCATATCTTAACTTTATTTTTCCTTCCCTCTTCCGAACTGTGTGTTCTCTCTTTCCATAGACGGAGCGTGGTGATGAAGAGGAGGATGCTGGGAGGCGGTTGGGTTGGGATGGAGAAAACTAAAACCAGCACTTGGACGGATTCACTCGCCACTCTGTCCTTCACGCTTTTATCCTCTCGCAGGCGCCATACTATTTCGTCCAACGCCTCATTCCACCCTGCTTCATCCTCTATTTCTTCTCATCCTCTTAGCTAAACCTAACCCTTTCACCTAACCTCCCCTGCCTTCGCATTATTTTGACTTGTCTTATACAACGGTATAGTTGTCTCCCAGACCAATAAATTTCTATTCTATTCTATTATACACCTCATAGGAACGCACTGAAGCAGAGAGCTGGTATATGGAGGCATAATTTTCACCTCGCGGATCGGGAAAGAATGAGAGCGTGAGATATAGGGTAGAGTCGGAGGAAGAGAGGCGGGAAGCTGCAAGAGACAGAGGATGAGAAAGAGAGGAAAAAGCGCCGCTACATACCCTTACGGCAATGAGAACCCCTGAAGGCGTTAGAAGGGAGGGCGTAATGAGAGAACTGGGAAAAGTGGGACGAGAGGGAAAGGGGGGGAAGTGAGAAGTAGTCTAGGCGAGGAGGTAGGGGAGAAGGGGGAGAGGGAGAGAAGTGGAGAGAAAGAGAGAGAGATGGGTGGGATGGGTTTGGAAGGAGGGTCTCGAGCTTCCGACGAGGTCGAGACCTTACTTTCCTCACCCTCTCCCTCTCTTGCTCTACCTATCTTCCACTCACCCTCCCTTACACACACTCCCTTTAGCACTCTCATTGAAACGAAGGCCGCGGAAGGTAAATAAAGAGAGTGAGACGGGAGTTGAGAGAGTAATAGAATTCAAGAGAGAGAGAATGAAGAAGATGGGAAGATTGATGGAGAAAGACGGGAAGATTAGAAAAAGACATAAAGGAGAAAGGAAATAGAGAGCAAGGAGGGAGAAAGAGAGGAGGGATAAATTAGAGAACAGAAGAGGAGAATGGGAGGATATAAGAGAGTAGGGAGAGACAGGAAGGAAAGAGAGAGGAGGGAAGACAGGAGGGAAAGATAAGAGGAGGGAGAGACAGGAAGTAAAGAGAGAGTAGGGAGAAACAGGAAGGAAAGAGAGAGAAGAGAAGAATTAGAGAAAGAGGAAGGGGAGAGAGGAAGATGAGTGAAAGGAAGAAGATAAAAAGTAGGGAGAGAAAGAATAGAAATGAAGAGGGAGAGGAATTAGCGAAAGAGGGAGAGAGGAGAGGATGATGAGAGGAGAAAGAGGGAGAAGTAATAAACAAGGAGAAAGAATGTAGGATTAGAGTAAGGAGAGATACGGAAGGGAGTAAGAGAGAAGAATAAAAGGGTAAGATGAGAAAGAGTGAACCAAAGAAGTGGGAAAATAAGTGAGGATTAGAGAGAGGAGGAGATAGGATGGAGTAGGAGAGAGAGGGAGAGAGGAGGAAAAGATAGCAGAGAGGGTGGCAGGAGGGATGATGGGAGATAGGGGGAGGAATCGCGACGGAAAGAAAAAGAAATAGGATGAGATAAAAGAGATTATCTACCCGAAGGCTGGGCGAACCTATATGCGCTAGAAATAAATGCGAAAGAGCGGGAAAATAGAGAAAGGAGATTAAGAGAGAGAAGAGGAGGAGAACCAAATGACTTCAGCGACGATCTTCCCTACACGCCCTTCTGCATCTACCCTCCTTCCCACTCATCTTGTCTTTCCAGCCAAATGAGATCGAATATTTTTTCGAGGGTATGGCAGGATACATGACGCCTTTTTCGCGAGCAAACAAAAAATATGGGTTAGAGGTGGGCGTAATTTTGCCCTCGTTAATGGACGGGTGATATTCAGCACGTTCGGGGACAAGTGGAGGAAGATTTTTCTCATTAATTCTGTATATAAGTAAGGAGTTTGGATCAGCCATATTATTCGCACCATCTGCTGTCAGAATCGATCGATAAGGAAGTTTTCATTCTTAGTTTCGATTTTATAGCGAAATTGGTGAAAATCTTTGATTTTAAATTTTCGTTAATTATTGCAAAAACTGATATCTCACAGTTGAAATCGCTTCTCTCAATTAAAACTAATAAGTAATTCCTGAACCCCCATTTAGATAGAACTATGACTCAAATATACTACACTTTGTTTAAGACATTTTTATATTGTTTTAAATATCTATCGAGATATATGTGTATGTTTGTGTTTTATACTTGCGGAGAGAAGTTGAATTAGGAAATTACGCAATTTTGTTAAAGAAACGCATACATAAATACATTTTAATTTACGTACGAGATGGAATAGAAATTTTTCGAGCGAAAATTAATTCAGGCAATGTACATCTATTCTCTAAAAAATTACCGCAATAAAATGATGAAACAGTAGCTAAAGGCATTTTTCGAGTATTTTCTCTGGTGCGCTAAAACAGAATGAGAATTTTTCGCAATTTTGCGAGGCAATCCGTCAGCGCGGAGGTTAAAATGTAACCCTTCACGAAAAGGCTTATCCGCGATAAATCTTTCCATCTCACTTTTCAACGCAAAAAGACTCTTAAGGTGCGCGGAACTGCGGAAACGTATACCACACGCCAGCACTTTCGAGGTCAGTAAACACTGGAATATAAAGATTTACGTGTTGGCGGAAATATTTTAAAACGAAAAAATGCGGACATTAAGGAGGTTTACATTAACCGGAAGGGAGAATGCTTTCCTTCCTCGTAAGTTTAAACTCATGGCGCGAAATGGGTTTTCAGAGAAACTCGAGAGGATTCGACTACCTCGCTTGAAAGTGCTCGAGAATCTCGAAGTCGTAAAGTAGTTTTTTAGATATACATGCGCAAGAAGAATCCAGGAGCGTATTTACAATTGCTCGGCAGAGGATGACTCCCCGCAAAAACAATTCGAAGGGTCAAAAACTGGTAAAATCCTCTAGAGATTGAAAAAATTCCGCCCTGGAGTTAAATGGAACGAAACAAAAGAAAGGAATTCGAAACCGCATTCGATTTAAGACCTCGGCGAAAGCCATTCGTTTAAAAATCCGGTAAACAGTTTGACGGAAGGTCGGATCGACGTCATCCCGAAACGCCCTCGACATGAGAAAATACGATTCGAGAAAAACCTCGAGACGTTCTACACTACGGATATCCTTCACCATGACGTTCAGCGCCCTTTTCTAGGCAAAAATTTATTTCTTAATTATAACTTCGAAATCTTCTTCTCCCGCAAGAAAGAGAGAGAGGCGTCGTACGCTTATTATTTTTTCGGGGGAAAAATGAGAGAGGCGTAATAACAACCTCGGAAAAGGCGACAGGTTGTTTGCAACTCTCCGATAAGCGGATTAAAATCTGTAGGAAGAGGAAGATTATAACGCCAGCGCTTTCGTCGCGGATTTCGCTCTAGGTGAAGAGAGAAGAAGAAGAGAGAGAGGTCGGGTGAAAGGGACTAGGTGGAAAACGAGGAAGGAGGGAAGGAAGAGAGGCGGTGGAGAAGAACGCAATAGAATCCTCTCCCCAGAAGAGACGGGCAAGGAGAGAAGGAAGGAGAAAATCACCGGTGTTCATCAGAGAAAAAATGAAGTGGGAGGAAAGGAAAAGGAGGAAGAAATAGGGACGGAGGAGTGGGAACTTGAGAGGGGTGGACGCGCGCCCGTAAAAGAAATGAGAGACTTGGGAGAAAGGAAATGGGAGGAGGAGGATGGGTTAGGGAAATCACCGTCAACGTCATAGTAGTATAAAGAGAGGAGGTAGAGGCGGAGGAAGGAATAAACGGGTTATATCGCCGAGGGGGAGCAATGAGGGGAGGGACGAGGTGTACAAATAAGAACACGACAAGCGTGGCGAAAGGTAAGAGATATGGGACAGTAAGAAAAAAGGGGACTGAAGAGAGAATTTTTTATGTTAGACTTGAAATTCTATAACTAGAACTTACAAATCTTGACCTTCTTAACTAGATTTTTCGTTACACCTCATAAAAGATTTTTTACCCTTGAAAAGCTAAGTTTCTCCAATAGTCATAAAAAATGTTGAAAACCAGGATGCTCATTTCGGCTACAAGGCAGCCGTCATGATCCGCCAATAGTAAATTACAAAAAATCTTTTTAATGGATAACGAAGAACTTTGTTTTTCAATTTGATTTCAGTCATGAGGTGACCTCGATAATTCTTTCCTGAATTCGGTACTCCTTTTAAGCTTCATAACTCTGATCTTTTGCTATTTTCTATCATTACCAAGGATAGATAATAATTAAAAAATAATATCGTAAATTTACGTATATCTGTGACTAAATTAAGCACGAATATACGCGCGAAATATACCGAGAAGGAGATACATCAGCGGATGAATAGTAGTACAGATATACGAAGGAAGTTTTTCCCCGAGTGACGGAGAGAGAGAGAGTGGCTGAAATGCCAGAGTGCGGTGACGCAGAGGGTGAGAAGAGAGGGAGACATGGATGAAGGTAGAGAGGTGTGGGTGACATGGTTTTCAGAGAGAGACCCCTGCTGCTCCCTTGCGCTGCTACCGCTGCGCTGGGTGTAATAAGCGAAGGCCTGTTTGTGCGTGAGCGGGAGAGAGAGAGAGAGGAGAGTTGAGGAATCGTCTAGATGGGGACGGAGGAGGAAACGGAGGAATTTTTTCCCCTGCCGGAGAGAACGATGAAGGTCTCAGTCGCACGAGTTCCATGGGGAGCGTGCGATCGGGAATGTGTGTGAGATAGAATGGAGAGAGAGTAAGAGAAAGAGAGAGAAGGTGGGTGGGTTTGCAGATCGTTAGCGATGGGTTCCATTCGTGGGGTGGAGTGCGTGGCTGAGAGGGAAGAGAAGGGGGTGGAGAGAGAGAGGGAGGGAGGGAGGGAGGGAGAGGAAGGGGGAGGTTAAGGGGTAGGGAGGGGCACTGTGGTGAGGGGATGAGGGTTAGTGAGGTCGAGAGCAGGGGCGGATGGTGGTCGTCCACTTTGGAGATTATGGGGTGTTATCGCGGCCATTGCAAGCTCTAATCTTCCTTCCCATCCCACTTTCTCTCGACCTCCGTCTCTCTATCTCTCTCTCTCTCTCGCTCGCTCCTAAAACACTATTCTACTCGTTTATTCCACTCCTTCTCCACTCGCCCCCATTTACCTCAAAGGAAGAGGGTTAAGAAGAAGAGGAGAGAGAGAGGAAGTTTGACTGAGATCGGGATGAAAGATGAAAATCCCTCCCTCCACTCTTTCCCTCTTCTCTCTCTCTCTCTCGTTCATCTTCCACGCTCGTTCCCTTTTTCCGTTTTTTTTATTAGCAGACATTTTCAGCCCCGCGTTGTTAATTAAACCGCGTTATCCTTTAATAAGGGAGGAAATTACGCTGGATACGCGGGTTATTATGCGAGGGTAATTTTTGCAAGTTTTGACCAAATTCTCGCGCAAAAATCCTGAGGATATTAAATTTACTTATTAATCTAATAGATTACTTTTTTTGGATTTCGCGGAATGTAATGACTCAATTTTATCGCGGCTGCATTTTTTTAATGGTGTGTTTTTGAAATGTTAAATTCGGCGAATCACGCAACGAGTTTAATTGCAGCGTTTTTTAATGCAGAATAAAAATGGGCGGTTACCTCATTTATCGAATAAAAGTTTTGAAACTCGTCATTTTTATGAGATAAATGCTATTATTAAATATGTAGGTATTCTAGACGAAAAGAAAACGTGAAGCAAATCAAATTATTTCGGTTAAATATATGTTTTCCTCGAGCAACGTAAATAGGACTAATACGAAATAATTTTAAATATAAGCAAAATAGATTAGAATAGAAAAATAGATAAATAAAATAAATAAATAGATAAATAAATAAATAGATGTATCCGCTATTTTAATTATTCAGCTTATTTTTCTTTTAAATCTGGACAATTCTTCGAATAGAGTTAATTTCACCACAAAGAATTTTCCAATAGAGATTCTTCAAAGGCATAAAGGATAATGCTGACACCAATGAAACCCGGAGTCTAACATCGCGTGGAATTAAACCAACCGAAAGATAATGGAAAGAAGGAAATAACATAGACTAAATGCACCGGAACACAACGCTTCCAAATATACAAAATCAGAAACTACTCCACGCCACTTTTTTCATTAAAGCATAGAGAAAGAGGCAGATATTTCCCTTTATTTGGGCGAGGTGGATGCTAGTAAGACCCCTCTTACATCAAAACTCATTTGTAATTCGTAGCATAGTTCTAACACATAAATTTCAAATTAACACAAGTAACGAAAAAATGAATAGATACAATCATGCAGTCATAACAGGTAAGAATGAATGAATAAACATATCGAACAAAAGAAAAGATTGTGTATCTTTTCATCTTTGGTAAAAACCCACTTCTTGGAAAATACCCCGGAGAAGGAGGGGTGTGAAAACCCGCAAAACTCTACTTTAAGAGTCCAAATAAAACATCAGCTGTACAAATAAACATTATTAAATCAAGAAGTATGTCTGAAAATGCATGATTATAATAAAAAAGAGGTTAGATAAAAATATATTGGAGCTACGACAGTTAAAAGTAGAAAATAAAAACAAAAATTAATTTTAAAATAAATACGGATACAATTTTTCCTGCATCCGTTATCGACAAATTTGGCGACAATTTTTTATCAAATAATCATAATAAACAATCGATGTAATTACTTTTAAAATATAGTTATTTCACTTGAATTGATTTTCAGTGGAAAAAACTGCATCATGTTATGTGGTCATGAATCTCAAAATCATCCAAACCTAGGGCAGGAATAGCAATTTGTCACGTGAATATTTTAAAGTCAAAACAACAAAATGAGTTCCCAGACATTGAAATCGATTTGGGCGATAAAAACTGCTGTGACATGGAAAGTGTCGTTATAATCTAATAAGTATAATTGGCTTAATTGATGCATACAAATGTTCAGTTGAAGAGAAAGCAAAATGTACATATAGATATTTAAGGTAGGAAGAATTTAACGATTATATTTTGGTCGAAATTAAAGAATTTTTATCGTAGTTTTCTTGTACTTTTCTGTGATATCTTTCCCATTTTAATGAAAAAACAAATTTCTCTGTCAATGACAGGGAACGAATACATACATTCCTATCAAATTAAATATTGTAGGCAATGGAAATCACCGATTTCATGGGAATTCGTTGGATATTAGCCAAGATCGTATTTAATTGATAAGATATACATGCCCTATATTTGTAACACTATTTGACGCTTTTGTTTCGAGTTAATTATTCGAGTGTAAACTACTTAAAAATACAATTTGAAAATATCGATCCAAATATGACGCCATTAATACCCGTTAAAAGCAATAAATCAATGCTATCGTATCATATGTATATGGTATCAATTCCCATTTAAAAGCATTGAGCTTGTCACTATGGTTATTAGCATTTGGTATTGTTGAAAAGAGGAATAAAGAGCCTTTTTATGTGATTAAAATCAGTTATCTAAGCTAATTCTGCATGAATTTTAATTCTGCTTTCAGAAATAAGCAACTCCATTCTTTTGTCTATACACCAGTTTTTGTCCTGAGCTCGTATCTTAAATTTAAGTAATTTAAAAAATCATTTTTATACTGGCTTGCACAGAAACCCATGCTACTCTTATGACCTATTGAAATTGAACAATGGGGTCAAAAATAACCTCATAAAAAACATTAGATTGACCAAACCTTTACCATTCACTACGTTAGAATGTAAGGAAGAATCGTACCAAATTTGGTTGTTCCAGCTTTTATCGTTTAGGAGGAGTTCCATGAACAAACAAACACACAACCCACCAAACATCTAAACATCCAAACAAACTCTTCAAAATATATAATAAATAAACATAAACAAAATTATGTACGAGAGAACAAGAAAATAAACACATACCTATTTTAAAATGTGGTACTTTTTGTGCAATCGAGAATTGTTGACTTGCCAACCTATAAAAAAGAATTTACGATATGTGACGTGTATCGGATATAAGAATATGTGTGCTGTTTATATCCTTGTGTGAGTAATGAGAAAGAAATTGGGGAAAAGGAGATAGTGATAGAGAATGTGGGAAGAAAAGGCGCAGTATAAGATTACATTCCATTCCATCACTTTGAGACTATGTCACATAAGACACCTGCTAGGACGACCTTCTATTTCTCCCCCATTTATTGTGATTTAGTCTCTAGGAACGTAACCGAAAAGAGAGGAGTAGAGAGAGAGAGGGAGAGAGAAAAGGAGCTCTAGGCTTTTTTAAAAAGTGTGGAAAACTTTTGGAATTTCTGAATAAAGGGCAGATGAAAGGGTGAAGACGACGTGGGAGGAGTAAGATGAGCACTAGGAGTTGAAGAGAGGGGAAGGAGAGAGATGGGGAGGGAAAGATGATGTGATGAGGAAAGAAGATGGGAGGAGGAAGAGAAGAGGAGAATGGGGAAGTGGGTTGAGGTTTTTGAGCGGGAAAGGAGTGGGAGAGGGAGTGAACCACGGAGCGTCGCAAACGTCAAGAGAAAGATCAAGCGAGTGGGAGAAGGAAAAGCGGTATATAGCGGGTAAGAAAGGAAGGGAGGATCTCGAAGGTGGGTGGACAGAGAACTGAGCGCGCGAAAAGGGGAGGGAAAAAATGGTAGTTTTTCAAAAAAAAAGAAGGACAAAGAGAGAGATGAGAGATGGGGATAATAGCGGCAAGAAGACAGACGCAAAAACAGGAGGCGTAGGGGGAATAAAAAAAGTGTGCGGGGAAAGATGATTTTTAGAGGTTGGACGGGATTGGGACGAGTTAGCTAAAAGAGAAAAAAATGGGGAATGAGGTTGAAGGGATTTGTAATTAGCCGATGGGATGAGACAGTTACGGGTGGAACAAAAGGAGCGACAAACTAATGAGCGGGAAGAATAGGAAGAGGGGAAAGTGATGAGAGGGAGAGAGAGAAGAAGAGAAGCAAGGGAAAGGTTAGAGAGAGAGAGGAGAATAGAGTAAAGGTGAGAAAGGCTAGAGGAGTAGGGAACGTGGGTGGAGAAGATGGAAATTAAGATCTCTCACCAAAGGATACGGGAAAAGGAGCCGAGGGATAGGTAATAGTGGGAAGGGAGGGGGGAAATGTGGATTGGAATGGGAGTTAGGGATGAGCGCTGAGATGATGAAGGGGAGGAGTGTTGGAGCCTCCGGGCGGTCGTGGAAAAGGGCTATTTTATGGTGGGATGAAGCGGAGGGAAAGAAACTGAAGTGTTTGGAGATTTGGTTGCGTCAGCTTCTAGTTTTGCATTTTTTAGCAAGCAAAAATATGGCTCTCGGTTTTAAAAAAATAAGACCAGGAGATTTCTCGTTTGGACTCGATGCTTTGCCAGGAGTGTCCTTCGATTAATAACCTACAAAGAGAGACGTTTTTTCCCGCTGAAGTTGACACAATTTGTTTTCCATAGCGCCGCGACGTTTTTGATACAGAGTATCAGATGCTTTCTGCGTTTATTCAATGAAAATGTCCTGGTTCTGGCCATTATATTAACATTATTTATGATTTGATGGATGATAATTCATTTTTAGTAAATGTCTCCAGAGATCACATGACGTTCCTCGAAAAGAGTTCTTCATTTACTCTGCTAATTTTTTCAATCATGTACATATATTCTTTTATAATCCCACAAAATGTTGGTTATGTAAGTACTACATATAACATGTAAAAAGTACTAGTAAATAATATATCAGTAAGGGATTTGAAAAATAATCAAGAACCGTAAATGATCATTCTTATAAGTATCAAATACAGCTTTGAACAGAAACAAAATTATGAATGTCCATCAGCAACTTCTAATATTCCAAAATATCAATAGGGATCAATAACAATCAACGCATTTTATGAGGTGTCACTCTGAATTTAATTGTTCATGAATCTGTAATGAAGATCAACAAATTATTGATTGCAACCGCTTACTAGGAATATGACACCGTTCAGTTTTGGATTAGAACTGAGTACGGTATTAGTAACACCGCCAAGGAAAGAGAGCTGTGAAAGCGAACGCGTTGTAATTAAACAGGAATTCGTAAATACTTCTCGCCGCAGAGACTAATGCTAAAACTTTTCAATGAAATAATCCCTTAATACTGCCTTTAAAAGGGAAACGCTGGTTACTCTTAGGATAAACACACCAATCGGCTTTTTAAAGAAATAAGTTAAAATAGATCGCCGCTTAATCTCTCTATTTAAATCGCATAACAGGCCAATTATTAGAGGAATAGAAAGTTGCAACCTCTCTTCTCGACCGAGATTAAAAAGTTTGCCCATTTACCGGGTTTATATTCCTCTCTAATCTGCCGCGCCGCCATTACCTCCTCAGCCGTCTCCACGGCATCCCTGATGACAATACCTGAAAACAAAAGGAAATCTTTCGACTACGCCGAAATAGCGACTCGTCGACCGTGATTAAAATTACCTAAAAAAATGAAACCTTTAACCGCCTGTATTTTCTCCTCCTCCTCGCGATCTCTCCATTTTTTCCGATCGATTTGTCCGGCCTCAGGGAGCGGAGTGGATAAAACTTTAGGAGGAAGAGGCATTCCTGGTGACGTAAAATGGCGGGCGATTAATCAGTACTCGACCGAGTGAGGAAAAAAAGAGACAGCAAGGGAGGTAGAGAGAATGAAAGTATAGAAAATATCGACCGTCGAGGAAGGGAAAGTGGGATAGAGAGAGACTGAGGATGAATTAATAGTAGCACGAGGTGGGGAGTTAGGGTGCGTCGGTTGAGAGTGGGGGGGGGGGGGCGGCGGTTAAATCGAGGAGAGGTGGACGGAAGGGATGTGGAGTGTATAATAGGAGCGAGTAAAGAGGATATTAGAGAGGGAGGAATCCAGAAGAAGAGGGAGGAGCGGGAGAAGAGTATTTTGCGTCGTGCGGAAGCACAAAAGGACGGCTATGGAAAGTAGAAGAGGAACATGCTGATTAAGGCCCATTTTTTTCTTCCTCTTTTTTTCACGAAACCTTCGTTTCTTTATCGAATCCGGGGGCGTCATCAATTCCTTAAACCCTTCCCATATTCCCTCCTACCACCCACCTTTTCTCCTCCATCCTTACCTCCGAGGAATCAAGCCGAAGCGCAAATTCAATCCGTGGATGGAAGTGATTAAATCGCCCTCCTCGTTTTTCTCTCTCTCCTTGCCGCCCTCGCACCTCTGATTCCTTCCCACAGTTCTCCGTCTCTCTCTCTTCTCTCTTTCTACGTATACATATGTCCCTCTCTTTTTCTCATCCACCTTCTCTCTCCATTCCTCCTAGAGCCCCTTTCCCTCTATATAATTTTCCCATATAAACGCATCCTGTGCCATAGCTCCGAAAAGCGTTTCCCTGGATATCGTCGAGTTGTCCGCGTGTATGTATTCATCCACGAGACCATTCCCGTTTAATGGAGCAAAACGCCGAGGGAATACTTCCTCTACGCGGGGTGTCCTCCCATTTGTAACGCTCTCCCTCCTCTCTCTCTCTCATTCCCGATCCTCCGGGTCTCCCGAGTCTTCCACCTCTTTCCTCTGCTTTCCTCCGATACCCCTTTTGTCTCTACCGACCCACCTGCTTCCTTCGCGTCACCCTCTCTTAACCGCTCCTCCCTTAACGGTTTAATAAGCCTCCTATACTCAACCCCTCTTCCTCTTCAGTGGAAATAGTATAACAGTCCTCGCAGAAAAATAAAATATGCGAGGGAAGGGAGATTACGGGAGGGACGGGAAAATGCCTAAATAAAACCGTTGACAGAAGCAAAAAATTAGGAATAGGGTAATCCAGGAGATGTATGGATGGAAGGTCCACGTCCCCCGTGACGGTAAATCACGAGGATTTCTGTTCCGAGTTGGGTTTTTGGGGGAGGGGAGGGTCGGATTAGGGATTTTGTCAAATAAATCATAAAGATAATTCACACTGCCATGAAACTGCTGAGTTAACTACGACAAAATTTCATCTGCAAACCAATCGCCGTCATCGACAATTCAGAGATGTTTGATTTGTTGTTAAAACCAAAGAACGCCGAATTTGACTATTTTGTAGCTGTAATGTGATATTGGTTTAGTCGCCCAAATCGTGGCTAAAGAATTTGATCCAGAGTATCTATTGTAGTCATGAAGCTACTGAGTAAGCTGTGTATGCATTTCAAATTTAAACGAAAGTCCTTAATGACGTCTGATAAGGGAAGTAGGGTTTTCAAAAGAAGGTAGGGATTTGTTTAAAAATTTCAGAAAATGTCAGACGAGAAAAAGATTTTACTTAGTGGCGTAATTTCTTTCTAAAATGAAATCATACGCTGAAACTACGAAGTTATACAGGCAAAATTTCTTCGATGTCCTACTATGTGCACATTGCAAATAAGAGCTGGCCATTATCAGTATTTGTAGTACAGAATAACCCCGATTATCCGTGAGCAGATTATCCGTGCGGCGGATTAACTGGGCGATCGGACGCTATGAAGGAAGTTTGAATTTACCCGCTTATGTAAACAAGATTGGAAAGTGTACTCCATGTCGGAGTACACAGTTTCCAAATGCGTTCTTTGAGATTTCACAATGTTCTCAATATTTTTCGCACATATGAGAATTTAACGAGAAGCAAGCGAGGTACGCTGTAAAATACATGTAGGTCTTCATGTAAAGCAGTCGTAATTATTATCCGATTTTAACCAAAAGTGGAATCGGTCAATTAATTTTAACAAAATTCCCCAATACCAAATTTCATCACAATACGTCAAGCGATTTCTGAGTTCAAACAAAGGAATATTGTCAACTACTTGTAGGTCTTCAATTAAAGTGGTCGTAATGGTTGCCCAATTTTAACCAGAATTTAATCGATCGACCAATTTTAGTAAAACTTCACAATACGAAATTTTTTTAAAATACGTCAAGCGGTTCCCGAGTTGAAAAAGGAACATTGTAAACTACATGTATTTCTTCATGTAAAGTGGTCGTAATTGTTGTCCGATTTTAGCCAAAATTGGAATCGGTGGACCAATTTTAGCAAAACTCCCCAATACCAAATTTCATCAAAATACGACCAGCGGTTCCCGAGTTGATACAAAGGAACATTGTAGGTCTTCATGTAGAGTGGTCATCATTGTTGTCCTATTTTGACCAAAATTGAAATCAGTCCATCAATTTTAGCAAAACTCCCAAATACCAAATTTCATCGTGATACGTCCAGAGGTTTCCGAGTTTTAAAATGTGGACGGACGGACGGAAACGAACTCCCCTATATGCGTTCACTTCGTGCAAAGAACGCATAAAAAAGAAGAAGGCACGGACTTCGCTTCTTTATTAAACATCAAGCAAGAGTTGTTTTAGCCAGAGAGACAAAGTTGGCAAAGTTCTTGTCAAAAAATATAATGTGATCCGATTTATCTACCATTTTTTACTTGAAGCAAAGTTTTCCCTTTTGTTTTAGAGAGATTCTTATAAACCAAGGACCAGCGATGTAAAATTATTCTAAGACTGAATTAATATCTTAGTAGCATTTTTATCTTTCCCTCCTATCTTCTCTGTGCACTCATAACGATGATATGTTGGTCAGACTGACTAGTCATTGTCAAAAACAAATTTTATTTTTTTGCTCATTAATTACAGTTTTTAGTTTCATTGACGGATTGTTATTCATGATATGTGATCTGTATTTACCTGAATAGCTTTATACAATATTTAACAGATATTATACCAAATTTTTCCTTTAAAAATTCGGATTCTTCAAATATCCGTGCCAACCCAAGTCCCAATTAACACAGAAAATCGGGTTTTTACTGTATAATCCAAGATCGGCGAATTACTCCCGAGTTCGGTTACTTTGTAGATGAAGTGCGCATCTGGTTAACCCAACCGTTTTAATGACTGCTCTAACACGCATTGGATGAAAGCCGATATAAGCTCGATATTTCAGTTTTGAATTTGTTCATTTTCTGAATCACTTAACCGCAACTTTAGACGAGCGTTTAATGAGCGCGCGGTTATTAATGCGGGAATAATTTCAACAAGGGGGAGGAAAAATTTTTATACCGCGAGTATTCAAAGAGAGAACGGTATCGGCGGCGCCGGGAAAATATTTTTATTCTGGTGTTTTAATTTCGCGGTTGAATTACTCATCCTTTATGACAAAGGGCAGGTAACGGCCAAATCGCTACGACGCTAAAATTTGTAAATATATTTTCCCCATTTGTGCCGTTTTAACGATGAATGAAACAGCTCCATAAGCAAAATGCCCGTCACTCGGATAGAATATATAATTTTTCGCTACATGAATTTACATTTTGAATTAAACAGCCGCATTGCATGACAACAAAAGGTAGAGAATATTTTTACCACATTACCAGGAACTAGTCGTTTCATGGCAGTTTAGGTTCATTTCCCGCTAGCTCCAACATAGAGATGCGTAAATAATATCGCACAAAATAACTAAAATGGTAAGCTTAACTCGATTCAACTCAACTTCTCATTTTTTACCCTTTTCAATTCCAACTTAGAATATAGAGGGAATTTATTGAGTTAAATGGTGTGCGAACGCTAAAACAATCCAGAATTGGTTCCCATGCACCGTCTATGTACGTGTGGCCATGATTCTTTTATGGGACTAGAATTTAAATGGAGTAATTGACAATTATGTCACTGTTTTTTTAGTTGAACTTAATGCATTGATATAAAAGAATATTTTAGAAAATTTCCATTGCGTTTAGTAAAATATAAAAAGATAAATAAATATTGGTAATCGATAGTACTTATATTAATAATAACGGGAAGTCACCTTTCTTCCTAAAATTTTTAAACTGACCAGCTATTCATTGCACTACATCTCAGATACCCATTGCGCGTAGGCAAGAGGAAATCAGCAGGTCGTAAAAAATGAAAAATATATTTATTTAAATTCAGGTATGATCTATTCCACCTTACAAGTTTAGCATAATTACAATTACACATTACATTACAATGATTCATTCATAAAAAACTTAACTAACTAACGATAGACAGAAATTTTGGTTTAATCATTGGCTAACTACACCTACGCAGCCCACGCTGTGCATTGAGATGCATCGGCGAAGACGGCCCAAAGCTAAAACATTACCAATTTTACTTATATGAAACAATACTTCTTGTCAATAAAACTACGTGTTTTTAAGATAATAAAATATTATTTTTGACTTGACTTGTCATGGAGCCCATACAACAGTACCTATGTCTGTCATAATAATAATAATATGTCATAGTACTTTAATCACCAATACCGTTTCTTACTCGAACTTCGTTGTAAATGAACATATAACTTCCTTATTATATTGATAAAAATTTACTTTAATAAATGATAGGCATTTTAAGAGATAGGGTATACTGAATTTGAAGTAAACAGAATCAACGAATGCTTGATAAACTATGAGTTCGATCATACCTTACGCAAAATGAAATTACGTATTCGCACAAATGTGGTTGCATGGCAACATATCACGCTCTCGTCTTAAAATTGTTCAACAAGCATGAATACTCAACGCTTTAACGAAATAAGGTTTCCAATTTTCCACTTTGCTCTCAACGAAATATTGAATCAATCTGATATTTTCGATCACTTCCTCTTAAATTGAATGAAGTGAGGCGTGTATGTTTATATATATATATATATATATATGTATGTATGTATGTATGTGTGTGTGTGGGGGGGGTGTACATGCATTACTCCGTCTGCAACAACTTCCACCACGCGCCACCAGACCGCGCCACTGACTGACTGTAATGGTATTTTTAACAAACTTTCCGAGTAGGTAGAAGATTGAAATTTTGTAGGAAGGTTTGTCTCTTATAGTAAAAGCCATTTACGAAACAAAATCCCAAAAAGTCCCAGGTTCGACTCCAGAAGATAATTTCTATTTCCAATAAGATAACACGTAAAAATAGATTTTTCGACTTACAGGCTTTAACCCTTTAGCAAATTAAAAATAATAAAGAATGATCTACGATATTCGGACCTAGACCGTTCTAAAGTAAAATAAACAACGTTTCTTATTCTTATCGTCGCATTTTGTCTACGATACAAAATCACTCAAGTTCTACGCTTAAATCATATTTATTTAAAAAATTTAAGCTTTTTAACGATATGTTGCCTTGCCGACCGTGTCATTGTTAAACCAAAAGATTGTATTGTCGCCTTAATCCTTATACTATATGCGTAAGGAATGAGTGCGTTGAATGCTTTAATGCGAGAGAGAGAGGAGAGAGACAAACAGGGAGAGAGACAAAATTAAATGTTACATATATTAAAAATAATTTTGTGCGTATAAGAACTGTATGGTATGTATGTACACATTTCTCATCAACATCAAGAGATGATCAATCAGATTCGTCGATTATTAATATCTTCCGCAAATTTATTTCGTTTCATATAATAAAAAAACTCCATCTTTGGGTTTGTCATCCTGGTTATATAATGTACCTAGTAAAATAATAGTATTTTATTCTTTTACGTGTTATCCTTGTTACTTCAATTATCCCTAGAGCATTCAGCTTCTTTGTTGGCATTTTTCTCCACGTTTTAGAATCCCAGAATCTGCCATTATTCTCGTCTAATCATACTCATTTGCTTGAAAGTTTATAAAAATATTTTATTCATTATCCTATTTTCCATGTTAATATTTCCGTTCTTTGATGGTGCCAGAATGTAAACTATTTTTTTACCTACCGATCACTTCTCGTAGCTCGAGCCTCATAATTACGCATATGGTTGATTTCACATCAAAATTTATTTTTGTCTAATTCTTAAGGTTCAGACTAAACGAATGTTGTCATATTTTATTCTGAATTATCAAATTTTGCTTTGTTTATTATACTTTGGACTACTTGTGATAGTATATACCAAAAGTTTATGGAATCCTAAATGTTCAAGCTGTTCTCAATAAATTATCATATTAATTTTATCATTATTAATAATTTTTTTAAGGTTTCATTCATTATCTTGACTTCATTACTGATGATTTTCTTAGATATGAAGAAAATACTAATATGTACTGTATTACAAATGCAGGTTATCGTATATCTTAGACACGCATAAAGGTCGCCGAATTTTGCCATTGGTTTTCTGCCAGGATTTTATCGGCCCCTTTAACAAACCCTATCGTAAAATATCGACTAGGCTTCTTCAGAGGAAATAAAGGCAGAGAGAGAGAGGGAGAAAGAGAGAAAATTAGAGAGAAGGTCGGCGAGATCCATAAATAATCCAGATCTCTATTTAAAGGTAAGTACATAAAGAGTAGCGGAACAGAAAGGAAGAGGCGTGAGCGTAGGGTGAGGGAGGGGAGCGTAGGGTGAGGGAGAGAGAGAGAGAAATATGATGAGATAAAGTTTCACGATCAACCTAGAGAGAGAGAGAGGAACTTTAGACTCCATCGAGTATATGGGGTCCACCACACTTGCACACAGTTTCAGAATCTCCCCATCTGCTCTCTCCTTCCTCCCGTGGGTGGAAAGAACGTGCAAGGAGAAAGAACAGGAAAGCGTGCAACACTCGCCCAATATATCTCGAGTCCCCGCCCTCCTCTCCTGTTGGCGCTTTATCCTTGGCGGCTGTGGAACTGGTTGTAGGAAAAAGTTTCGCTAAGTGCCCAACGAAGCTCTTTTAAAAAAATTAAAAGAATAGATAGAGAGAGAGAGAGGTAAAAGTGAGGCGGTGAGAGCGTGATAGAGAACGAGACAGAAAAGAGAGAAACACTGAGGGAAAAGTGTTAATTATATTCATTATCTCTTGGATTTTTAAGGGGGAAATTGACAAATTTATGTACCGTCATTAAAATGGATTTAATCTCACCACGAGATGGATTATTTTGCCTCCTGCTTTTTGCGTTATTTCAGCATGCATGATCAATTTAGCAGATGAAGAACGTCCAGTCAATAAAATCTTCAAGGAAATAGAATATTTACGGTTAGAATAAACAATATAATTTTTTTCTTTCTAGAGGAACCGAAGTACATTCCGAATAAACGATTATGAATTAACGAGGTTTTACTGTACATAAATGAGATGACATTCATCCTACTGAATTCAGCCATTTGTTTACGTATGCATGCTTATATATATATATATATATATATATATATATATATATATATATATATATATATATATTGTGTATTTATACACATACATACAGATATAATCAAAATTAGCGCTATGCTCGATGGCTGATCCGTGATTTAATGTTAAATCGAGCTCTCCGCATCATCATATTCTCCGCAACATTCTTCACTTCTTGGTAACTCTCTTACCCTTTAGAACAGTGTATAAGCCCAAACCTTTTCCCACCTCTTCCTCTATCGCTTTCAAGTTTTATAAATATAGTATATACACAGACAGAAACAAAATCGTAATCTCTTTACGTATACTTTAACGTCATACCCTACTCTCAAAAGTCTTCATCTACACTCATCCCTAACTCCCAGCATTGTACAGAGATATGGAGAGAAGAAAGGGGCGAAGATGAGCAGGAGACAGTCGGAGGAGAGCGGAACAATACAATGGATTCTGACCACCAAGGGACTCAAGGAGGTCAAATAAAAACCGGACGGGTAATCCTAGAGAGAAAGAGAGAGATAGAGGGAGGGAGGAAACACGAGGGAGGGGTAGAATGAGCACAAAAGGAGGGTTGACAGAGTTTTGTTTCTCCAGGGGACTTACACAACGATCCTAAGCAAAGCACGGGAAACACAAGACGACGCTGAAGAGCGCGCCGAAATGAAGGCCGGGGTCCCGGAGTTCCCATTAGGGAGTAGTGGCGGAGAGAGCAGCAGTGGTAGTAGTAGTAGAGGGAGAGATATACCCTCTCTTTCTCTCGCTTGTTTTATTTTCCGTGCACAGTTTCTGCTCCGCGCTAAAGTGGGCCACACACACATACACACATGACCATCGCTACGCTAGAAGGAGCTCGCTCTATTCATCTCCGCGAGCGCACGTAGGCCACCGTTGCATATAGGAGATAGAAGTAGGTGGCGTCCGGGAGAGTGGAGGGAGGTTGGGAGAGCTTTCTTGTTTTTTTTCGGAAGTGAGAAAATCCCTCGCGCTCGTTCGAAAATTCCTGGACCGCTTCCTAAAAAAAAAGAAACCGCGTCGAACGGAACTCGGAAAATAAACTTGATCGACGAATATTTTCGTTTCATTTTCATGTATTATTTTTTAAATCCTTGTTTGATTCGACACTGATAATTAAGCGACGCGATGAATTTTCCATATCGGATTTTTTTAAATAAACAAAAATCCAATAATTTTTTCGCGAATAACATCAATTTGAAATTGCGATCTTTATGAGATATTAATGAGCTATTTTATTTATTAATCGCACCGCTTCGGCGTTTAATAATTAGTAAACTTCCAAAACATTTCGATCGACTAAATTCTCTCTCAATTTCTGCCATCGCAGAACCTCCGCTTTCATTGAATTTTTCTTAGCCGAACTGTGACCAAATGTACTCAAAATATTTTTTCCTTGCATCTCCAATTATGCGAACGTGATTACGAACATCGCACACGCTCTCCCGCCTTAATTATGCGACTCCAGGAATAAATGTTAAAAAGAACTCCTCTCGTACCCACCCCCCATCCTTCAAGATCGTCAGACATTTCGTCATAATATTTTTTTGCATAATTCATGCGCGAAAAATACATGCCATCGCGCCTTCAAATTCATAATGCCCCTTAAAAACATTTTTCAAATGAAAAGGAAAAAATCCTCCGTTTCACGCTCGGCTAAAAAAAGATCTCTCGCCCGAGAAAAATATTTATATAACCCCCTCCTCCCCATCTTAAACGCAATACGGTAAATAAACACTATCCACCGGAAGCGGAGTATTAAAAAGCACTCAACCCTAAAAGAGACGTTTTTCATTTCTGGGGCGCTTGCTGTCCTCCCATCACCCCGCTTCCCCTCTCCTTCTTTCTCATCCTCTTTCCTCCTTATGTCCATAACACAGGAAGATACGCTTTTAAACCTCCTCAACTATTCGGCCACACGTGAAGGAAGAAAGATGGCAAGATTGATCCGCCATAACCTTCAAATGAAATGTTTGAGAAAGAAATGCGGAAAAAGAAGAAAGAGGGTAGAAAATAAAAATTAATTCAAATTCTCCGAGACGAGGGAAAAGTCTACGATCCGGCTCACCCGCGAAATCCCACCTTTGGTGTCTGAGGCACGGGAGGAAGGACGCAGTCCTGTCACCCTCATGCATCGTCCTCCACCCTTTTCTCCCTCCCCCCTTCCTCGATCCCCTTTCCTTACCGTCCTTCCCCATCCCTTTATTCGCCCGACCTCCACCCTTTCTCTACTGCTCCCACGCGCTCGCCTCTACAACCCCCTTCCCTCCTCCTCCCCACCCCACTCTTCAATGGCCTTCCCTCCCTAACTCCCCTTCGCCATCCCTTCCCGCGCAAAATCCCCCGCCGGTTTCCATGGAAACGGCGTTACGTCACCAGCGAAGAACGATCTTCCCTTTTAACTCCCACTCCCGTGAGCCGCCACCGTTGGCCCCCGAGCCTAGCTACCCTTCCACCCACATCCCCCCTCTCCTCTTCCCCTCTCTCCCCCTTCCCTTATGCCGAACGCTCTGACATCTCCCCCTCCCACACCTATCCTTCCTCCCCCGCTCCAAAAACCTCTTCAACCTCTCGCCCCCTTTACTTGCCGGCCCAAAATTCCTCCCTCTCCCAGGCTTCCTTTTCCGCGCTCGCTCCGTCTTTTTTTTTACCTCCGACCCCCTTCCACCTTCTACTAATTCTCCGTCCACTCAAGCCTCACGCCATCTCCAAACGCCTCGTCCCTTTCCCTCTCTCTCCGATTTTTCCCTTCCCTTTACTTTCAATCTTCCTTGCCTTAAATTGCAGGCCCTATTTTCCGTCATTTCCTCCTCCTTCTCCATTGCCCTCATCACCCCTCACCCAAATCTCCCCTCTCTCTTTCCTCCAAACCTCCTCCTTCCATCTCACACCAATCTTCTCTCCGGAGAAATTCCCTCCTATCCTCTTCTCCCCCAATTCAAGGCCAACGTGCATCTGCCCTCCCTCGGAATTCCCTTTTAAAGCTACCCTTCCGTTCTTCCTCCACCGCATCATCCTCCCCCTAATAAACTTATCCCTATATCAGTACTCATCCTCCGACCTTCTCCACCTTGTCCTCTCTACCTCTCTCTCTTTCTCCCTGTCCTATTCCTTCCACCATGTTCCCCATTCACCCCCACCTCTTCTTACTTCGGAAAAGGAATCTTTCTCGGGTATTTTCATTCCAAACTTTTTTGTTCCAAAGTTCCTCGCTTTGTCCCTCCCTTTCACATCTCGTGTTTCTCTGACCCGCCCGTCCCTTTGCCCCGTTTCCTCTCTCCCGTTCTCTCCTTTACTTCTTTATTCGCTTCGCAATCTTTTTACTTTATTATTTTCTACTCTCCTCGCGTATCTCGTGCGTCGCATTCGGAATAAAGGTCGTGAAATCCAGTCGACAATCCCTCGACAAAAAAAGGAGTAACGCCTCCCTTCGGATGTTCCATCAGTTGGGCATTAAAGATTGAAAAAGGCGAGCAAAGAGGAGGGTTTCGAGTATCAGTGCGTCGCTCCTTCAAAGGAGGTGTAAATTTTCCGTAGAAGGAACGGGATGTTCCACACCTTTTCCGAAGGCTTTTTTTCTTTTTGAGACATCCTCCCGTGTTTGGAATATCTTTCTTCTTCTTTGCGCCTCCCTCGTCTATCGGAATCGGAATGACACCACATTACCAAAAATATTCCCTCCCTCTCTCTAGTCCGACGTTCCCGGGAAGGTTTCTCGATGCTGTTTTTCTACGATTTCTCTTGTCCCTTCGCTTTTTCTTCGTATTCCTGCGCGATGGGAAGAATATGAAAAAAATCCGCCTCAGTTTCGCTCGCAAAGGAAACATGTAATTCCACTCCTGCTACATTTCCTTTCGCTTTTCAGAATTTTCTCCGCTCCGAGAAATATTCACTGATGTTCCTCCAAGAGAAAGTGTGTGTGCACGTGTGTGTCTGCGCGCGCACGCGTAAGAGATGGATGAAGGGTTATACTTTTTTATTTGTTTTGTTGAGAAGAGACATGTGAGGGTGAGGTTTGCACGAAGTGAAGAGGACTTAAAAAGAGCAGAGATGGAACCAAGAGACATCTCAAGACGAAGAAAGAGTTAACCAAGACGACCTCGCCACATTTTTATCGTTACGGCTCCTCTTTTCGGGAACCTCAATAAGAGACGATTAGAATTGTAATCGACGCTGAGCGACAATTAAATTTCAAACCTTCGGATAAGAGCGATCTAAAAAAATTCGCTCGTTTTTTCGGAGAAAAGAGACTCGGACCAAAGCGGCGTCTCGGTACTTTTAAAAAAATCAGAAAAGATACGTAAATAATTTAAAAATTTTGGGATGCTGAAACGAACCTTTCGGCGAGATATCCCGCAAAACAGAAATTGGCATTCTCGAAAGACCTTAGCTTATCTCAAAGGGTTCCGCTTTCCGGCGGTGGTCTCCCCCTCTTTCGGAGGAGCGGAGGATAAGGAAAAATAAAAAAATAAAACACTCGCTAATTCCTTCCTTTCCCTTTTACTCCCCCAAAGCCACCTCTTCTCTTCTTTTTTGTCTTCTCGAACACACGACATCACGGGCCAACGAGTTCTCTTTTGTCGAGCACCCTAAGAGACCTTTTACGTGTTTGCCTCATTGTGGGATTGTCCGTAGCTTCCACGTGGATGGATTCGAGGGAAAGACACAGAGAGAGAGAGAACCCATGGGGAAGATTGCCCAGACGAATTGTACCGCGAGAGACAAATCGACGCATCTGTCAAGGATGGGCGCGAAGCGAGTCTGTTAGAGACCATACAATGGGTTGGGGGTTGAAATTTTTATTCATTTGCGGATTGATTGTCGCGTGGGCCCGCACGTTGGGAAGAAGAGACGGTGAAGGGGGAGGAAGGGAAAAAAGATAGAGATCCTGGGGAAATAACCCAAACACTGGTGGTGACAGATCAACGCTCTTCTTCCTCCTTCCCCCTCTCCCTCCCTCTTTCTCTCTCCCTCAAACCAACAAAAGCGTGAAATGCTTTACGGCTCGGCTGAGTCGATGACGTGAAAATTCGTCGGCGGCAGTGCGCAAGCCCGATGAAAGTAATGAAAACAAGCTTTCGTTTTACGCTCCAAATAAACAATACCTCGGTTGGGAACATATTCCGATATCCGGCAAAACGTTAACGCCTCTGTGACGATGGAAATGTGTTAGTTGAACCGCATTAAATACGAATTGCCGCGTTCATTTCGATTCTCGCTATTATTGATGCAATTAATATAAATGGAAATATTTCTTCAGAGAATCCATACAAAATTTTCTTTATAAATTATATATAAAGGGCCAATATCCTATGCATGGATAGAATATTTATATATTTATATATTTATTTATTTATATATTTTATAAAACTTGGAAAAGGTCAGAAAAAATAAACAAAGCCTCAAAATGAAAGTAACCATTGAAGCTAAGTAAATTTTATCTACGAAAATTCAAAGCAACTGTGGTAGAGGATGATTGTTTTGAATCAAGTAAAATCTATTTTATATATATCTATACCATATATATAAAGAACGAGTGTTTTAAACTCTTATAACAGTTTTAGTGTGTTTTAACAATTTTTCCAAATATATAGAAGATTTAAATTTGTTAAGAATGCTTGACCCAGAGATACAAATGAATGACTAAAAAAATTACAAATGAAGACCTGGGTTTGACTCCAGATGATAATTTCTATATCCCATTAGATAACACGTAAAAAAAAACAAATTTTCGCCGTACAGGATGTTCTATTTTTGGAAATTAAAATAAGAAAAAATTGACTTACGATCTTCGGACTTGGACTGTATCCAAGAAAAATACTCGCAGTTTCTTATTGTTATCGTATTTTTTCGCCTTCGGGTCGAAATCGCTCGAATTAAACGTTTAAATTTCAGATGTCGGCTAAATTTAGCGTTTTTAACAAGAAGTCGCCTTGCCAACTGACGCCATTGTTGAACTTGAGATTCTATTAATCTAATGAATAAGAGCCTGTGTACTACTATATACTGCATACTGTCGACCGTGGCGCCGCCCTTTAAGGGCGTTATAAATGCGGAATGGGACAGTTCGGCGACGGACAATTCGGCGCGACCGATTCGGCGTCGGGACAATTCGGCGATGGGAAAATTCGGCGCCGAGACGATTCGGCACTTGGAGGGAAAAGCAACAACTTTTAGTTAGGTTGAGTGGTTGGGAGTTGGATTCGTTCTATTTCTTGCTCCCGAGTTGGGTTGAATGTTTGGGGGTTGGATTAGTTCTTCTTTCTCCCCCGGGTTGGGTTGAGTGTTTGGAGGTTGGATTCGTTCTATTCCCTCCCCTTGGGTTGAGTTGTGTATTTTGGGGTTGGATTCGTTCTATTTCCTCCCCCCGGGTTGGGTAGAGAGGTTGGATTCGTTCGGTTTCCTTCCGCCGCACAAGAAGACCCACCAACTGTTTTTTTTTTAATTTTGAAGATGAATTTAATGAAATTTATCTCGTACATTTGCAGTCACGCATGTCCATATTCAACAATTATATAAGCAAAATAGAGAAGCATGACAATTCACTATTAAGAGGTATAGAAGCTCTTGATTCTGTAAAGAATGTTCTTTCACAAAGGAGTGAATATAAATTCATTTCACTTAGAATAAAAGAAATGTTGGAAGAGAAGAGAGAAGAGGAATATTCAGGGAAATTGATGTTTCCATGAAAAATGTGCAAATTTTATACCTAGGTTGTATGTATTGACTATCTGGACATGTGTTTAAAACCACTGATGGAATTATTCTCTTTCAAGTGGTAATCCCTAATGGAGCCACTCAAATGGGAAAATGTGCAGTTGCCCATAACTTATTTTCGCGCAAAAGGACTGAGTATTGATGATGCCAAGTGTTTTGACTAATTTTGTAATATAAAAACGTTTATTGCAGAAAATACAGAGGTTAACGGTGATTCTGTAATTTCAAATGCAAGATGGGTTAATTATTTTAACAAATGAAGCAATCAGAAATTGTTTTCCGAACTGTTATTAATTGCTCAGTTTTTTTCTCCATTCCATCTAATAATGCATCTGTTGAAAGGAGGTTTTCGATGATGGAAATCCAGTGGTCAAAGTCAAAGGAACTGTCTTACTGTGGAATCAGTAAAAGGAATTCTTTTGACAAAATTTAATTTCCGAACTATAACGTATATATTTCCATTAATATCTATCCACCAAACCTGAGTTATTACAGAAAATTCGATCTGTGGATAAATATGGACGTGCATTTAAATGATGTTTATTAAATTGTGTTGAATAAAATTAAAAATTTTGTTTTCCTCTATCCATATATAAGTAAATATATCATAATATTTCCTTAAGAGAGTATAAATGTTTCATGCTGAAGTTAAAAGTTAAAATTAAAGAAAATATATTAAATATGCTAGTGGTTCTTTATTTCAATTAAATTTTTGACATTTTTAGTGTGTTTCATAATTATGTTATCAAACTAAAATTTAACTAAGCGCTAATGTTACGCTGATGTGTGTGAATTCTGCTATTATGAGGAATGATAGATTTCAATCAATTAAGTTATGGTTTGTTGATATATCATTTTGTCTGCGAACTTAAATTCAAACATTTGCTTTGGGTGTCTCTTAAAAATATATGCCCTCTGTATTTGAAATCAATGTACGCTCACGGAAAGTTATAAGAATAAAATGGCGGTTAGATTGTAAAGCGGGTTGCGGTATCGGGGGAGAGGTGTCCTCAAAAGTCCTCAATTTTGTCAAGTGTTCTCATTTCTTGGATCAGGGTCATGGCAGCCCTATACAAGATGGATTCTGTTCCTGGAGGTATGCAAAAAATTTACATTATATTGATTTTTATTTTCAATACGTTAATTTTTAATTGTATAAGTTTTGGCTGTGACCTAGCGAAAAGTCGGATTTTTTTAAAACTCTCATGATCATCACGACGTTTAGTATAGTATAAAGCATTATTAAGTAAACTTTTATACCAGGTAATAAAGCTTAGTTATCCTACTGTCCGAAAGTGTGAAAATATTTTGTGCATATTTGCGCCAGCAAAAATTTTACCTACTTACTTCGTGTATCACTATTAAATAAGTATTTCCGATAGCTACTGTCTTTTAGTAAAACTAGTTTGTTAACAAGAAATTGTAATGGTAACTTTTCGTTGTGATATTGTAGGTATAGAATATTCCAAATCATGTGCTACTTCATACAGTTAATCATAGAATCTTTACAGGATCACGTAATGTACACATCATCATGTTGAAGAGGAGGGCGTTATTTGAAATAATGCAAGTCACCAAAAAAAACATTTAGTGCCAAATGTGAATATCTTACTAGACGCATTATGGAAATTACTCATCTTTGCCAGCAACGAGTTTATTAATATCAGCGTTAATTCATCAGATTAAAAGAAGATGGATTGCAAGCTCAAGGAAAAAGGAAATATTTATGCATCAAAATAAGGAGTGGCTGGAACAGGAAATATTTTCCTCTAGTGGTGATGTTTCTACGAGAAATGATGGTCAAGGACGACCAAAAAAGATTTTAGTGACATTAGTGATCGGTCTAAGCGGCGAAGGGCTCAAGCCTTACGTTCGGAATTCCATGTATCTGAACTGTCTTATGCAACGCAAATGAGCCTCCGAGCAGGAAGTGTAGACAGCGCATGTGTCGTGAAAGATGCGACTGGTACTACACCAACAAGAGGATTAAAATGCAGAAGAATTTTTCGACAGAAAGTAATTGCGTCATTCCACTTTCAGGAGATCAAGCACTGTCAGCGATTAGCAAAATTAACAAAAAACAATGTTATTTTCTCAGATTTCAAGCAAAAAATAACTACGATTTGCATCCTTCTTACCGTACAGTGAAAGAGGCGAAGAAACTTTAGCCTGTTAGTTCTTCCATTAAAGTAACCGACAAAAGTGCAGAAATAACGTTACGAGCCTTGTTAAACCAGGCAACGGAACGCTTTATACAGGTTCAGAGTATTTTTTCCAAAGGACAATTGAAAGATTTATGCTTGATTTTTGGAAGTTCTGGCCAAAGTTAGTATAAGCAGAAATTTGGTGACCCAACGGATTCCAATGAAAGTGTGTTGTTCACATCTTTTGTTCCTCTACAGCTCATATGTGGCCAACCTTAGTCCAATAATAAAATTATTCTTTGGAATAATCTTCGGTCCTCATCACCTCGTTATGTACATAAACAATGGAGGATCTCATCAAGAGACCCCTCATATCTTCTGATCCCGTTATCTCCAGCATGAAGAAACTACGCCAAAAGAAGAAGACAACCTTTCCTAAAGATGTTTTGTCATTATTGTCGGCTCCGCACATAGAATCATCTGCAACAGAAGAGGCGGAGATAGATTCCGAATGCAGTGACATTTTGTAAATACCTTTTTCATTCTACATTTTCTAAATTTTTTAATTACAATTTGTAACAACCTACGAAAGGAAATTTTTTTACTTCTTCAAACTTTTCAGACACGTAATAAAGCACCTTTTTAATTATTTTTTGTATTATTTATTCTAATTAATGTTCACTATGAGCATTTTTCTTACATTATCAAATGTTATGCATTTATGCCATCATTTATTTTTAGATTCTAAATGCTAATAAATAAGAGCCTAAAGTAAATGACAGCTGTAACGACCAAATTACATTACATATATATTTTTAATTTGATATCAATATAGTTAGCTAAATTTAAGTGAGGTGTGTCGAATTTCTTGCATCGATTTAACTACAGATGGTTGCTAAGTGGGCACATGGAATTCGCCAAAAAATGTTCAAACTTCCCTAAATTTTATTTTTATTTCATTTCTTTCTTTATTGTGACTCCTTAGTTGGTTTTTTGAGAATATATATCCTCCCAATTTATGACCGCCTTTTCAGCAAGTTGTCCCACTGTGCGCCGGATTGAATTGAGTGGTTGGGGGCTGGATTACTTCCTCCCTCCGAGTTGGGTTGAGAGGTTGGTGGTTAGATTCGTTTTGCTGGCGCCGAATTGTCCCGCCGCCGATTTGTCCCGTCGTCGAATTGTACCGTCCTCAAACCGGTCACGCCGAACTGTCCTATACCCTAATAAAAAAGCTGGATATTCAAGAACTATTTATGACGAAATATAAATTTACTAACTGAAATTACCCGGCGTTACTCGAGTTTTTAAGTCAAAACAAAAAATATTGAGGAAGATTTGAGAATAAAACCAAGTAATAAAACCAGGTTAATTTTGATGTAGTGCTTAATTTCTTGTTTTCCCTTTTTATGCCTAAATAAATAACTCTTTCCTGCATACTTTATCGATAAATTTGGCGACTGCATTTTTATCAAATAATCATAATAAACAATCGATGGAATAACTTTTAAATATAGTTATTTCACTCAAATTAAGTTCCAGTGGAAGAAACTGCATGATATTATGTGGTAATGAATCTCAAAAACATTAAAAACTTGGGCAGGAATTGCAAGCTATAGGGATGCAACCGGTGGAAACACGTTTGAAGATATATTCAAATTTAGCTCCATGCAAAGGCTGATTTTGTGGGTCTAATTTGTCACGTGAATATTATAAAGTCAAACCTACGAAACAAAATGAGTTCCCGGACTTTGAAACCGAATTTGGCAATAAAAAGTATTAGTATGACATGGAAAGTGTTATTATAATCTAATAAGTATAATTGGCTTAATTGAAGCATACAAATATTCAGTTGAAAGGAAAGCAAAATGTACATATAGATGTGCAAGGGAGGAAGAGTGAACGATTATAAATGTTGGTCTAAATTAAAGAATTGTTATAGAAGTTTTCTAATTTTACCTTCTGAAATATCTTTCACTTAACTAATTTTCAATGTTAATGAAAACATATTTTGCTGTCTATTAAGTATAGAGAATATGAAGCATACATAAAAGTTTTTAGAGAACGAAAGCATTTAAAATTGCACATTAAAGCTGTCTTCCACTTCTTCGAATTTTTTCATAAAAACAATACTTTCTCTATACTACGTATATGGAGAAAGTAAAAACTAATTCTGAGATGTCTCTGATACTTATGAATTGGGTCAGGAGGGTCCTTGGGGGTCCCGAGAGAACGGGAGCATATGTGAGAGTGATAGGATTTCGAGTTCAACAATGCAATCGGTTGGCAAGGCGACATTTCCTTAAAAACGCTAAATTTTGTCAAATATGATATTAAAACGTTAAATTCAAGAGATTTCGATTCGAAGGCGATAAAAGGTGATAATAATAAGAAACTATTGTAATTTTTTCTTTAATGCAGTCCTAGTCCGGAAATCTAAGTTCAAATATGTGAATTTTAATAATCTAAAGAAAACAAGCTTGCAGGTCGAAGTATCGACTTTCCCATGTTATCTTATGGGGAAAGGAAATCATTTTCAGGAATCGAACCCGGGTTGATTTTGGAAATTATTTTTTCGTAAAAGTCTTTTACTTTAAGAATGGAACATTCCTACAAAAAATATCAATCTTCTAGCTACTCGGAAAGTTTGTTAAAAATAGCATTACAGTTCCGCTTTCCCAACCACCAACGACGACGGCGAAGTCATTTTTATATATATTAGATTAATGTTTAGTGTACATAACAACGTTTTCACTCATTATTATGCGTCCTTTGCACGAAGTGAACGCATACAGGGGAGGTCGTTTCCTTCCATCCTTCCGCCCGCATGTTATAACTCAGAAACCGCTGTACGCATTATAATGAAATTTGGTATTGGGGAGTTTTGCTAAAATTGGTCGACCGATTTCAATTTTGGTCAAAATCGGACAACAATGATGACCACTTTACATGAAGACCTACAATATTCCTTTGTTTCAACGCGGGAAGCACTGGACGTATTTTGATGGAATTTGGTATTGAGGAGTTTTACTAAAATTGGTCTACCGATTCCCATTTTGGTTTAAATCGGACAACAATTACGACCACTTTACATGAAGACATACATGTAGTTTACAATGTTCCTTTGTTTCAACTCGGAAACCGCTTGATGTATTTTGATGAAATTTTGAGAACATTGTGGAAGAAATAAATACCAATCGCAATTCCGACAAGTTATTGTTTTTATTATCAGCGTTCATTTACTTTTAGTTAAAGTTTTGATAATATAATTTTAGTTCAAGTTTAAGGCAATTATAGATCGTTATTTCGTCAAATGGAAGAAAGAAGAAGATATTATAGAGAATTAATGAGGAGATCAGCGCAAAAAGAAACAGAAGAAAATAAAGAAGAGAAGCAAAGAGAAAGAGCGAGAAGATCATAACGGACAGATGAACAATGGCAAAGAACGAGAGAGAGCATAAACGAAATCAGGTACCAAAGAAGAAATGAAAAACCTGAAGAAGGGGGAAATATAAGAAGAAGCCAAAACAGAATCGATGAAGCCAACAGCAGAAGACGAAGAAACAACATCAATTTAAACTCGCAAGAGGGAATGGATTGGCTATTCGACGAGATTATTCATATTTGGGAAAAATGGATAAAGAATATCGATATTGTAGAGCGTTATTTTTTAACAGAGAAAAGCATAACAAATGCTGTAATCAAGGTACGAGAATAGCACTTCCATTCCCAATGCTTCACAGGATCTCACAACATTTTTGTGTACTAAGTTCCGGACCGGGACTTGATGTGCGGGGGCGGTTGTGGGATCGAACTTAAACAAACCGGCTTAAAATACACTACACTCGTATATCATCATCAGACCTTTTCAATCCATTGACGGACGAAGGCCTCCCCTAGACTCCTCCGATTTTCCTATCAACTGCCTCCCTCCTCCAAGTTGGCCCAAAGAACTTAACTCTCTCTTCCCAAAATTTTGGAAAAAGTTTTACTTAAGGGGTGTTTTTGACCATAAGAAAAGCATTGAAAACTGTGCAGGGCTTTTTTAAATTTTTCAAAAATTAACATACAAAGTCGAGACATGCACCGTACTGTGAATGAAAGAATGAGATTTATTTTTCTTGAAGACAGAATTCAAATCCATGCTGAATTTGCGTAAAAATTTGATTTTAATAATTAATTATGAAATGTTTTCGGTCTTCAACAATGAAAAATATAAACTACCATAGCAACGACTCCGATGCATTTCAATGGGAATTGATTTTCCATACTACAAGAGCATTAATTTGATGCTTAGATTGCATTACAATCCATTTGATTTCAGCCAACGACGCATACATATGACGACGTGACAATTTTAAATTATTTTTTTATCCGGATACGTACTAAAAGGCACGGATAATGACACCTAACACACAAAATATTCTAATTTTTACATAACATATAGGCTATTGCCTTAATGATGATTATAGTTATTGCTTAAAAAGGGCGATATGAAACATGAAACTTGAAATTCGAAAACATGGACGCGAGCCGATTGCCAAAGAATTTAGAAATTCCGGATAGAAGCCTTAATTTCGCAGAAAATGAAAACTATTATCTTATTTAAATGGGTAGTTCAAATGCTGTCGCGTTGGTTACGAGTTAAGATATGGTAATTTTTTAAGCGCTTGCAGCATGCAAGCACCGACAACTCATAGATAAATCGAGTCGGGTGTCTGTGTGCACTCTCACCGGCCGTCACGGTTATTATGCACTTTCCGCAGGAATTAATTTCTGACATTTTGTGCACACATAGGTAATCATGCGTTATACCCCAAGAAATCAAAAAGTTCCGAAAAAATCCAAGATTCGATTCCAGGAATCTTTATTTTCTCCATTTGATTATTATGATACAGGTAGTACGTATATACTATACTATATTGAATACTAGTAGAAGGTGCTTGCATACTGCAAGCACTTCATCTAACCTTGAAAAAACATTAATTTTTCAGACAGATATTTCATCATTACAAATATTCTATTAATTCTAGAGATTTCACCTCCACAGCGATTTTCGTTTTTCCCACATGTAAAAATAATAGTTTAAAACAATCCCCAAATATTGAAATTTTAAACATTTTACACTTTCTCCATTATGGGGTACTAATGCTACACATTTGAGCCAAATTTTAAAGTTGTAGAACTTCTAAAAGTAAAATAATATTTTTCTAATTGTTTAAAATTTAAACATTTTTAACGGTTGCCGCAATATATATATGGAGAGATTGAAATGTTTATTTGTGCAAATGCAATGTTCTGTAAATAATTTGAAAATTGCAGCTTCCTAGCTCATCCCGTAGAACCTAAAAAATTATTAAACTTTAATGTTCAAATGGGGTTCAAACAACCCCTAAAAATTACCAATTTTAAAATTTTCCATTTTTATAGTTGGTTATGAAAAAATTTCTATAATCTTGCAAAATTTCAGCTTCCTAAACTTATTAGATTGGTCTACACACTAGATTATGTTTTCCCATGCTAACTTATGGGAGATATTCCGGGGTCTCTGGAGTCGAACCCAAGACACTGTAAGCAAAAGTAACAATAATTCCTAATAGATATTGCGGCCATCTAGCAACACTGATAATTTCATTTTTCTAGTTTACCGGTAAGTGCCCATAATTAATTTACAAAAATGGCGCAATGCTTTTCTTATGGGAAAAAACGCAAATTTCGGAATTTCTGGAGTCGAACTCATGTCACTTAGGTAAGAAGTCTCATTTTATCTGTAGGTTTCTCCATCATATCTACAAAAACTGAAACTTAGAGCTCTCTAGCTCTTTTAGTTTGGGCTGGACATTAGTATCCTCCTGTTATATCCTCCTCTGTAAGAGTCGTCGATATATAATGATAACAGGAGGATACTAATGTTTAGGCACTTCCAGATAAGCTGGAGATTCGAAATTTTTTTCTTAGGTAGGATTTTGTGCAAAACCAACTAGAAAAAACGAAAATCTTGAAAAAGTGCAACAATGCGGCCGCTAAAAATTCGCAATTGTTTAAACAAAATTTCAAGGTTTATGTATTTCCGAATGTGCCACGGAGTTGAAATTTTTTTATAAGTAGAATTCCTTAAAAAACGAAATAGGGATTATACAAATTTTGATATTTTAATTTGTTTGGCAGTTAAAAATTCTTAAAGTTTAAACAAATAGATAACTGTTTAGGTACTACGGGATGAGCTAGGAAGCTGATATTTTCAAATTATTTACAGAGTAGTACATTTGCACAAATAAACATTTTAATTTCTCCATAAACATATTGTGGCGACCGTTAAAAATGTTTAAAATTTAAACAATCGGAAAAATATTATTTCACTACTAGAAGTACTACAACTTTAAAATTTGGCAGAAATGTGTAGCATTAGCACCCCATAATGAAGATAGTGTAAAATTGCAACATTTGTGGATTGTTTTAAACTTTACTATTACATGTGGGAAAAACGAAAATCGCTGTGTAGGTGAAATCTTTAGAATTATAAAAATATTTGTAATGATGAAATATGAAAAATGAATGTTTTTTATGTTGAGGTGATATGCTTGCAGAATGCAAGCACCAACTACTAGTATCATTATATATAGACGTTCCTTACAGAGGAGGATATAACATACTAGTAAAAGGCGCTTGCATTCTGCAAGCATTTCATCTCACCTTGAAAAAACATTCATTTTTCAGACAGACATTTCATAATTACAAATATTCTTTTATTCCTAAAAATGTCAACTCCGCAGCGATTTTCGTTTTTCCCACATATAAAAACAATAATTTAAAAAAATCCCCAAATGTTGCAATTTTAAAAATTTTATACTTTCTCCATTATGGGGTACTAATGCTACGCAATTTAGTAAAATTTTAAAGTTGTAGCACTTCTAGAAGTAAAATAATATTTTCTAATTGTTTAAATTTAAATAATTTTTAACGGCCGCCACAATTCATAAATGGTAAAATTGAAATATTTATTTGTGCAAATTCACTACTCTGTAAATAATTTGAAAATTTCAGCTTCCTAGCTCATCCCGTAGTACCTAAACAGTTATCCAATTGTTTAAACTTTAAGAATTTTTAACTGCCAAACAAATTAAAATATCAAAATTTGTATAATCCCTATTTCGTTTTTTAAGGAATTCTACTTATGAAAAAAATTTCAACACTGTAGCACATGCGAAAATACATAAACGATGAAAATTTGTTTAAACAATTGCGAATTTTTAGCGGCCGCATTATTGCACTTTTTCAATATTTTCGTTTTTTCTAGTCGGTTTTGCACAAAATCCTATCTATGAAAAAAATTTCGAATCTCCAGCACATCTGGAAGTGCCTAAACATTAGTATCCTCCTATCATTATATATCGACGACTCTTACAGAGGAGGATATAACATATTTTAATGATTTTCGCTTTTTCTAGTCGGTTTTGCACAAAGTTCTACCTATGAAAAAAATTTCGAATCTCCAGCTTATCTGGAAGTGCCTAAACATTAGTATCCTCCTGTTATATGTTATCATTATATATCGACGACTCTTACAGAGGAGGATATAACATACTAGTAGGTGGTGCTCGCATACTGCAAGCATTTCATATCACCTTGAAAAAACATTCATTTTTCAGACAGACATTTCATCATTATAAATATTTTATAAATTCTAAAAATTTCACCTCCGCAGCGATTCCCGTTTTTCCCACATGTAAAAATAACAGTATAAAACAATCCCCAAATGTTGCAATTTTAAAAGTTTTACACTTTCTTCATTATAAGGTAATAATGCTGCACATTTTAGCCAAATTTTAAAGTTGTAGCACTTCTAGAAGTAAAATAATATTTTCCTAATTGTTTAAATTTAAATAATTCATATATGGTGAAATTGAAATGTTTAATTGTGCAAATTTACTACTCTGTAAATAATTTGGAAATTTCAGCTTCCTAGCTCATCCCGTAGTACCAAAACAGTTATCAATTTGTTTAAACTTTAAGAATTTTTAACTGCCAAACAAATAAAAATATCAAAATTTGTATAATCCCTATTTCGTTTTTTTAAGAATTCTACTTATAAAAAAATTTCAACTCCGTAGCACATGCAGAAATACATAAACCCTGAAAATTTGTTTAAACAATTGCGAATTTTTAGCGGCCGCATTGTTGCACTTTTTCAAGATTTTCGTTTTTTCTAGTCGGTTTTGCACAAAATCCTACCTAAGAAAAAAATTTCGAATCTCCAGCACATCTGGAAGTGCCTAAACATTAGTATTCTCCTGTTATATGTATGTTATATCCTCCTCCTCTGTAAGATTCGTCGATATATAATGATAACAGGAGGATACTAATGTTTCAGCACTTCCAGATGTGCTGGAGATTCGAAATTTTTTTCTTAGGTAGGATTTTGTGCAAAACCGACTAGAAAAAACAAAAATCTTGAAAAATTGCAACAATGCGGCCGCTAAAAATTCGCAATTGTTTAAACAAATTTTCAAGGTTTATATATTTCCGAATGTGCCACGGAGTTGAAATGTATTGCGGCGGCCGTTAAAAATTATTTAAATTTAAACAATTAGAAAAATATTATTTTAATTCTAGAAGTGCTACAACTTTAAAATTTGACTAAAATGTGTAGAATTAGAACCTTTTATTGTAGAAAGTGTAAAATTTTTAAAATTGCGACATTTGGAGATTGTTTTAAACTATTATTCTTATATGTGGGAAAAACGAAAATCGCTGCAGAAATGAAATCTTTAGAATTAAAAGACTATTTGTAATGTTGAAATTTCTGTCTGAAAAATGAATGTTCTTTTAATGTGAGATGAAATGCTTGCAGTATGCAAGCACCAACTACTAGTATGTTATATCCTCCTCTGTAAGAGTCGTCGATATATAATGATACTATTTAGTAAAAAAGTGCTGACTGTTGAAGATTCATGTCGTGCTGAACAGCACCTGACAGAATTTTTGAACAGTTTAAATCCAACTCGACTACCTCCACATGAATTAACCTTTAATTGGAGTTCCTAAAATTCTACTGAGAAGTCACCCTCCAAATATGGGATTGTGTGACGGGAACGGCTCTTATTGAGATCTCTTCATTCGAACATGTTTGACGCAGTCACTGCAACTGATACGAGGGCTCGTGTTAGAGTGACGATATCACGTTTAATTTTATTACCGTCAGACTGTGGTTTACCGTTCCATTTGGAAAGAAGAGAATTTCCAGCCTTTGATTTAACAATAAATAAATCACAAAGGCAGAAAATGGGGTTCGTATGCGCAATACCCCCGCCAGTTCTTTTGCGCAATACCAAATACCTACCCAACCCAACCCGACCCTGACCAACCCAATATCCCCGCCAATTCTTATGCGGAATATACAATACCAACCCAACCCACAATGCCCTCAATAATTTTTTCGAATTGGTCTCTGTCTTGAATTCGCTGGCGCCACATAAATGGGTCGGGTCGGGATGGGATTGGGAATTGCGCATAAGAAATGGCGGGGGTATTGCGCATAAGAATCGAAAATGGATATAATTGGGCTCCTCTTAACGCAGCATTATCAAGAGTATGTGGTTTCCGTGATTTGAAGGTAATTCTACCGCATGAACAACCAACGATCAAGAATAACCTGAGAATGATTGCATTCCATTTTAAATATTCCTTCAGTTTTGATTGGATTCACACCATATGACGTTTTTGATCATTCGTCGTGTAAAACAAAGGTTCGAGTTCAACTCCGCGAGCTTTTCGTTTTTCCTTTTTATATGTAATTGACAGGAATCTGATGTGCAGAACTATGCCTTTAACATTTACAAATATTTTATAATTAAGACATCGACGCGAGATTTGCCTTATCTCGCAGGAAAAAGAATAAAAATTTTTATTTTTATTTTCGAATCTGATATCTAATTCCTATTTTTTCACATTTTGTGTTTATATTTGAGTTTTTTCCGAATTATTAACATGATAAATCTTTGAATATTTTCGTGAAAACTTTCGCCTAAATATAAAACAAATGAAGGACCGCACTAAGAAACTTCTAATCAAAGTTATTAACGATTGCAGCAACTTAGATAATATCTACTGCCGATAAAATTAGAATGTACTGTTTTAACGAATATAACATATAATGATTTCAAACGGGTAATAATCTTATAATAAATTAAGTACAAATAAGTACTTCTCATTTCTGACGGCTGAGTTTGCAGAGCTCTGCGAGGCGCGCAGCGCCGAGGCACCCGGGGCGAGCAGAGAGCGAGGTTGACGCGCGTAGGGACAGAGTCCCTAGTTCTTATAATCTCTCTTGCCTTTCTCGATTTTCCCGCAGTAGAACCCCGGGTTTTGTACTCGTATATATAAATTTATGTCTTATTATAGACAAAACTTTCACTTATAGCATAACAAATGTAAACATCGATTTAATTAATATATTTCATGTTTTGCACTAAATCTTTGCAGTTTAATTATTTCATTCACGTCCAAGTAATGCATGTCTCTTGAATTAAAAAAGTAATGACTCTTCACAGAAGCTAAAGCCGCGCGTATGAACCAGAATGCAATTGTCTCTTTTAAAATAGAAAATTTTGACAGCCTTCGCGCTAAAAATAAAAAAGTAGTAAAACATCTTAACGCGTTAGAAAAATGACAAAGCTCGAAAGGAACTTCTCTACGAATGAACAAAGAAAGCCATCAACTAAGATATTAAAGGAACTTGCTTTGAACTGTAATTGTTCATTAAACATGTATTTCAAGCAGAGAGAACATTTTATAAGAAAACGCAATTCAAGTAAACTTTTGTGTTGATATGAATGCATGAATGGAAATGACTCGTATTTTAAGATAATTATGTATTTTTCCCTCTAAACTGCTTTCTTTAATGCAATGCCTTTCGTATATTTTCGCTTAAAGGAATATTTCCTTTGACAAATTTACCTCTATTTTGTGTCAGCTGCAGCGACGAATGAAAGTCTCTTGCGAAGCGATATGGCAATGGTTCTATACATATCTGTATTTGTATACTGAACTATGCTGCTAATACATAAATATTTATTTCATATCATACAGAATTTTCAGTTGAATATGCGATTAATTTAGCCTGCTAATCTGCGTCCAAATCACCATATAGAAAATAAATCGACCGCTTTCAAATGCTTAAATTTAATAAGTTGAAAAATAACAGTCATTTACTCTTTAAGGCCACATACAATTTGATGCGAGACGTTGAAGATATAATACAAGAATTAAAAATCTTCGAAAGGTATGCCAAAAGGAAATATTAGTACACTGAGGAATATCGTGCATTGCTTTGTTTTTTTCTTTTTATTGGAATAGAAGTGTTTACTTAAGCGAAATTCGCGTCGTTGCTTCAATACGCGAGTTTACATTTTCTTCTGTTCACAGGAATTTGACTGCAAACGTTTATATTTGCACTCCTGCTTTACAGATTTCGTTTCAGATCCATTCGCATTGTGTCCAAGTACACTATTTCAATTGCCGAATAATATTGATCAAATAAAATCAATCGATTCAGATCCGCACATCTCTTCATATAAGTTGTCGAGACTAGCCCCGTTACCCCGAACGAAATTACAATCCCGACTAATTCATTTCTAATTAACTTTTGATTGCCACCACTTAAAACGAGACAACCTTGGAAATTTTAACCGCACGAAATAAACCACTCCACCCCGCAATTTCCCAAAAAAATCAACTCCTTAAACCGAAACGACGCCTTTAATCCATTCCATTGCCGAAATATTCTTCCCGTCTAAATAATAGAACTCATTTGGTCATGCGGAATCATTCCACTCTAAATCTCCTCTTTACATCCGACTCTAAAACCTCCCTTTCCCAATTCCCTCAACTCCACGCTTCCCCACTCATCAACCTTCACTCCCTCAATTTACACCGTTTCCTTCTCTCTCTCCCTTTCCTCTTTTACTCTCCATCTTCCTCACTTCTTCATCTCCCCCATCAAAACCTCTACAAACGTCCTCCATACCTAACCCCGTTTATTTCACGCCATCTCTCTCTCTCTCCATTCCAACTCTCTTACCTTCCTCATCCCTCTCCTCCATCCTCCCTTCCGCCACGCCCTTTTTCTCCCGCTGCTCACGCATTCCACCTCCTCGTCCACATTCTGCTTCTGTTCATTTCTCCGTTCCGCCCCTCTTTCACCCCTCCTATCCTCTCTACCGATCTCACCTTCAACTTCCCCCCCATTCCGCCGGTTTGTTCAGAGCGCGCTCACCTGTGGTGCTCCGGCCTCCCCAGAATACCTCAAGGGATCCATCCTAGCAGCGCAAGTCTGTGGGTTAGTCTGGGAGGAGGGGGAGGAAGGAAGAGGATTAGATCGTGGGTGCGGGCGCGGAGGAGGAGAGGTGTGTGGAAGGAGGTAAGGTCGGAGTAGCAATAGCAGAGGGTGGGAGCGGGTGTTTTACGGATGGTTGGTCTGTAGGGGGAAGGAGATGGGGGAAGGGATAAGCGCGCGATAGCTTCACCGCTAAAACCTCCACCTCGCCCGCCCTCCTACCCACCACCCCTTCTGAGAATGTTTAGGGCCGAGCCATGGAGAGAGTGAGAAGCAAGATTATGTAGGTGTAATGTGGGAGGAGGATGCCGGGAGAGGATGGAGAGAAGTCCATTGGGGATCGGTATTTCGGAGTTGCGTCGGCAATGTTCAAAGAGACGGGAGAGAGAGAAAGGTGGAGGATGGAAGCGAGAGGGGTATAAGAGGTCGAAGTGAGGAGAGAAGGTGAGGAGTAAAAAGAGAATTCATGGAGTAGGCTGGAGGTAAAGGTGATGGACGGGTTGACGGGATTTAGGAGACAAAAGGGACGGGAGTTGTAGAGAGACAGGAGATGACGGCCGTGGCAAATATGAAGAACGAAGTCTGGTAGAAGGCTTTGAGAGTTTTTTGGGGAAGGAGGTACGGTTAGGTGAATGAGGGTGAAGAAGGGGCTGTGAATAAAGGAGAGAAAGAGGTGTGAGAGGAGAGGAAGAAACGGTCTTGAAGTCGGAGGGAAACGGAGGGTGATTCCTTAGGAGGAAGACTGGAAGAGTGAAGGAGAGAAATAGAGGAGACGGGACTAAGAGTTTTGGGTTCCAAGGGGAAAGAAATTGACAGCGATCAGGAGGTGGAGCCAGGGGAGTTGGAAATTGTTTGTAATACGGGGTTGGTGAAGTTAAGGGGAGAGAGGGGGAGAAGGGATGAGAGAGGAAGGGGTTAAATGGGTCAAGGGAGGCGAAGGGATTAGGGATTGGCTAAAAAGAGAGAGAATAGAGGGACTGATGGAAGGAGGAGAGAGAAGTCGGCTTCCGAAAGGGGTTACTTTTTCGGGGTGGATATCCTCGAAACCCGGGGAAATAAAAAGCGTTCCTTTTTTTAAAATAAACTGGAGAGCGCAGTTTTTCTCCGGATTTTTTCTTTTCCCTTTCGATATAAATGAAAAATTATGTTTAAGTGTGGTATCGGATATACATAAATAATAAAAAAACTAAGGTTTTGTGACTAGTAGCGATTTTCGTAAATAAATATGTCTACTTTATAGATACCAAATCAATATTTTTAGGAGAGGAAAGATCTATTGATGACATTCTGTTTGTGATTGAACTATTATGCCGACATACTATTCCGTTAAGCAACCCGAGATATATTCTTTTGAAAGAGCTGAGCGGGATAAAAACCACGTCGCGAAAATTTAATACCATATGGAAAAGACTCACGTATTCGCATAGGTTACCAGCTTTCTTCTGTCACATACATAAAATGCTGTGCGCGCCCAATTCAGAACAGCGTGAAATTAAATTTTCCGCGTGTTGGGTAAAGAAGTATAATTTATTTAATCGTGTATAATCAAATATGCGTCGGAGACTCCTGAGTTGGGCAAAATTTTACTGTAAATTGAAACAAAATTACGGCGAACAAATCACTTGATAAAAAATTTAAATTAGTACCGCTCTATTTTGCGTCACGAGTCTTGAAAGAATTTGCGTGAATTCCATAAAATAAACAACGCCACGTCCGTGACACAAATGCAGCTTATTACATTAATACGACAGGCAAAAATACAATTTCCGGTGAATCGCAATTCAGCCGAAATAAAAATAGCTGCATCTTTCCGCCCTACGCTATCGACCGACGTCTTCAGCGAATCGCACGAGACAGGAATTTTTTGCGTGGCTTCTGAACGCCGCACGGACCGATTTAATTTCGTCCTTGGTGATACATTTCACATTTATAAGGTCCGGGCTGTCTACCCCGAGGAACGTCTTCTTCCTTCAGGACGAAATGTCAAATATAAAGCAATATAGCAGCGGAGGAGCCGAAGGGACTGAGGAAAGGTGCGGTAATGGCAACGAATAGCCTGCAGCCATTCTCCCTTTTTTCGTAAGGTTATAAAGCGAAGATCGCCTTTCCGTCTCTCTTTCTTTCTTGGGCACGTATTATTCATGTTCCTTCCGGAGATTCGCCTAGAGAAAATGCGAATCCCGAGCTCTCTCTGAAAGAGCGAGGACTAATGGGAACGAATGGAAGTCGGAAGAGAAAAAAACGAAAGCCATACACGGAGCCTCGAGGTGGAATGGAATTGAAGCTTTAATGGTTTATCTCTAAACCAAACAACAAGGAAGGAAACTTTCCTCATTTAGCCTTAGGCATTGGAATCAACGAAACCGGTCCGGTATTTTGAGAATAAAAAAAGACATTCTTCCCACATATTCCGGATCGTAATTATAATGAGATAATGTTCATTGTAGGAGAACAATATACTCCCGGAACAACAATAAGCTGTTCTGATGGCATTCTAAACAGAACCACCCATCATTACAAGGTTTAACTAAGTTGGATATTACGATGAACCGTAAGGATCTTAAAATTCAGATACAGAGTAAAATTTAAAATTTTAGGTTCGCAGTCCTAAGTGCCTTAAACTAAACATTTACAAAATTTATTCTTATACTGTTAGGTGAAAACGTCAATGAAACATGATCAATGGAAACATTTTCTATCATAATTAAATGTTTTACCGAAAAAGCTTAATTTCATCTCAAATTTTCGATACAATAAATATTTATGAATACCGACTTTTAATTGCGATACAATTCACAGAAGACTTCAGAAATAAATTTACTTCTAATTATGTCACTAACTACGTCTGGATATAAACAAAGAATTCTTTTATCGATGCAAACAATTCAAAATTATTCTTTAATTTAAAATTATCAATCGATTTTTAATTAAGTTAAAGCTGAACTATAAAGCAACTGAAAGTTATGAATAAAGATACAAATATCGGCGATAAAAAATGCGGTTATAAGCCTTATAATGTATTATTAGAGGAAAGAAAAAGAGAACAACAAATTAGAGCTTAGTAATTTGAGATTGGATATTTATCTTTGCTAGCAAAGAATTGCGTTGATCGGCGCATATTTCAATCCTCTTTATCAAAAATTAATTTATTTAAGAGCTGAAACTTTCCCCAATGTCGTCATAACTTCATATAAACGATTAGAATTGATTATTTATTTAGTTTTTCTCCTTAAAAACACGTGTGGGACTCGGATATCGGTGTAGATATACGGCTCGCATCCCGCCGAGATGACGATGCAGTATTTATTTATCGACAGAGAAAAAATACTCTATCATCCGATATCGACGTCTGCGTGGTTTTGCGTAGTTCTAACCTTCCGCGAAGTAGACCCGAAGCCATGCATATACAAAAACAAACGAGCGGGAAAAAAACACGAGGCCGCCTCCTCTCAAAGTTTCGCCACCTACTCATTCCCCTTGTGATTTGCGAAGGCCGTTCGCCACGATCCCTTTCATGTACCCGTCTTCCCCACTCCCTCAAAAATCAAACCCTTTCCTCCCCGCACCTTTCCCATTCCCACCACACTTTTCCCCCTTCCTCCCACACCTTCCCTCTCTCTTTCTCTGTCCCTCTTTATTTTTTTGTCGTATTTATCCTTTTCATTCCTTTGCATCCCCATGTTCAATCATTCCTAGCGTTCGCTCGATTTAGCATCGGCTCCCTTCCCTTCATAACCCTCCTTTTTTATGCTTACAACTATAGAACCACTTTCATGTGCCGCTTCGCCTCGTCGTTCGAAATGTTAATAATTTTTTCAAGGCCGATACTACGCCGTAGCGTGCTAGCTTTGAGCTCGTTCATATTTCAAAACGAAACTCCGCTTCCTTCGCTACGTGCTTTTTCCGGTGAACGCGCGATTTAACGGTTTATTATAAAGTAATTTTATGTACGGAACTTTGCGAGAGGTGATTTTCCCTCTACCGGCGCAATGAGACTGATGAGCGTTGCGGGGGCCATAAGCTATGATTGGTTTTGCGGAAGGATCGATAAAACTCTCGCAACACGATGTCCGAGTCGTGGATCCGTGGGTACCGTTCGCGTGAAGTACAGAAATTATTTTTGATCAACGAATCACGAGCGTTAAAACGCAATCCCAATCGATTTGAATCAAAGTTGAAAACTGGCTATAAATCAAAAGATTACTACGAGGCACTTTGCTCTACAAACAAAGATCTGCGCGAGTGGAAGCTGAAAATATACAACGCGCCAAAAAAATGTGACGCGCTAACAAGTACTTACGGCTAAAAACATTCTTTTAGTACATTAAAAGTTTTCCACCAACCGGCATTTAACCTTACCTTTTCACAAAGGAATATTCACTCTCGTCTCAAAAAATGAAGAAATTTAAATTGAATCCGGCACCTTTCTCTACCCGGAAATAAATTATTAAGGCTATCACGACGTAAAACGTAATCTTGTAGAATCTCTCCGCCTTTTTCCCGGCGTCCTAGAGCTAAGCGGAAGAGGAGAAAAAAGCTCTCTCAACCATTACTCTTAAGTGCAGTGTTGGAAACGAGAGAAAAAGTAGGCGGATGGTGCGAGAGGAAGAGATAGAAAAGGAGAGATTGTATTAGAGATATTCCGCGAGAATGGGCGAGAGGGTAAAATAGAAGAGAGAGGATAATGAGAGAAAGGTTAAAAAAAGAGGATAAAGAGAGAATAAAGAGAGAGGATTAAGGGAGAGAGGATAAAGAGAGAGGATAAAGAGAGGGGATAAAAAGAGAGGATAAAGAGAGGGGATAAAGAGAGAGGATAAAGATAGAGAGGATTAAGAGAGAGATGACAAACAGAGAGGATAAAGAGAGAGAATAAAGACAGAGGATAAAGAGAGAGGATTATGATAGAGAGGATAAAGAAAGAGGGGATAAAGAGAGAGGATTAAGAGAGAGGATAAACAGAGAGGATAAAGAGAGAGAATAAAGAGAGATATAAAGAGAGAGGATAAAGACAGAGGATAAAGAGAGAGGATTATGATAGAGGATAAAGAAAGAGGGGATAAAGAGAGAGAGAGGATAAAGAGAAAGAGGATAAAGAGAGAGATAAAGAGAAAGAGGCGCGGGAACGGAGCGTCGAAACCGAATAAGAGGACAGTGATAAGGTCAGAGAGAGAAAGAGGAGAAGAGAGACCGTAGCATGGTAACACTAAAGAAGTTAAATGAGACGACAAAGAGAATTGGGAATAGACGACTAGGTTCCGACTGAGCTGTTCCACAGGTAAAAAAGAGGATGAGGAAGAGACGGAACGTGAACTTTTTTTTCTTGCGCGGAGAGCGCAAAGAAAGAATGAGAGAGATTTAGGAAAGAAGTGAGAGGGAGAAAGAGTGGGAGAGATAGCGGATGAGATAGAGAGAGATACCGGCGTGAAGTGCTCCCTAGCCGGACCTCATCGAACATTTAAGCACGTCCCATTCGTTCGTTCGTTCGTTTGAGAGAAAGAGAGGATGAGGAGAAAAGGACGGGGAATGCGAAAGATGGTGAGGATTGCGGAGAACGGTCTGGGGTAAAAGAGAGGGTAAAAAAGAGAGCTTTAGAGGAGGAAAAAGTCTTTACTCCCCGGGATGTGTACTAGTGAGACCTTCCAAAACGACGCCGCACACACGCAGGAGAATAGAGAGAGAGAGAGAGAGAGGAAGAGAGGGCGTGATGCCCCACTGAATTTTGCAGCCGGGCGCGGGAAAGGAGGTAAAGAGTAGGGAATGATGGAGAGGGGAAAAGAGGTGAAAAGGGAGCTCCCCTCCCCTTTCATGCACGCCTGCCTTGCTGTACCGGCATCCCCTCACTCATCAGACTGCGGAGGAAGCTGATCGATGACCGCTCCCGTCTGCATTGTTGATGGCGCCGGCCATTGTCCCGGTGAAGGGATAGACCACGACGCGGGTTACACAGGACTAACGGCCTCGATTATTCATGTGGGAGTAGTAGTGGCGGTAGTGGGAAGGGGGATATGGGAGATGAATCGGGGGTGGAGGAGGTGGAATAGGAGAGGGAGGCGGAAAGGTAGGCGAAGTTGATATAGGAAGTGTAAGATGCGGGTTCAAGTAAGAGCGGAAGGTTGACCTTCCTCCCTTCTGGTTCGACTACGAACTGAGATTGTTGGAGGAAGAGTTGAAGAGCGTGGAGGCAAGTGAGATGGAGATGGCCATTCCGACTTCCTGGGCAGCGTGCGGTTGCCAAGCGGAATGGGATAAAGAGAGGGAGAGAGGAGTGGTGAGGGTGGAAAGAGGGAGAAAGAACTAGGGAAGAGAGGGAGAAGTGGGAGGAGGTATAAGCTAAAAGGAGATTCTTTTGGGTCTACTCTCAGGATCTCGTAATGGGAAACCCTCCATATTTAAGGAAAGGTGGGCGCTGTTGTACGATCTTATCTCGATGGAGGATTTTTTCGGGGCATTCCTTTATCTTTGTTTTGGATCCGCCCTGGTTAGAGTCACGTCATGCGAGAATTATTGAGATAGCGGCGGCCCTCCGCCTAATCGAGCATATCGGATCGAAGAGGGTTATTTCGTGCATTATCTATGCGGAAATTTGTTTTTTTTACTCCTCGTTCCAGATGTTTTCTTAAATTCTTCCTAGGATTTCCCTCTTAAAATATTCCACCTCTCGGGCATAATTAGAACGCTTGATTACTCGCAATTTCGCGTGCCCCATTCATCCCGACTGATCTTTACGATTTCAACTCGCCCGTTAATGCTGTGGATTTTTCGCTTTAACTTGACAGATCTGCGCCGCGAAAACGTGCATCGCATGGGTCGGTGTTTTTAAATTTAACCGTTAAGCGTTTGCCTTTCGGGTAACACGCCGGCAAAAATTTTAAACGAATTTCTCCCTTCAAATGCTCGAGCAGAAAGCAAATTATGAAAAACCTCGTATGTAGGGCGCGCAAAAAAATGATCCGCTCGTGCGGCGTCGTTAGGCCATTTCGCAGTTTTTCCCTCACCCCGTATATCTCTCTCCGCAAGCCACAGAAGCGTAGGACGTTCACCGATGTGTTTTCACGCGTTTTGCTCCCGTTTATAAAAATAAATAAAAGCATAATTCGATGCGAAAGCGATATAAAGTAGAGTATAAAAAAATTCCGCGTAGCATCATGCCGAAAAATATTCCCCCTTTCCTTCGGCAACAAAAGTTATGTGTATAAATGTATTCCGGATAAAAAAAATAAAAATAAAACTTGCGAGCCGTAACCGTTATAAAAAATTCTACAAGGGCTCGAGAGGCTGGATAGGATCGGTGGAGAAAATAAATATTATATTCTTCGGTGCAAAATAAAACGGTATGGTGCCAAAAAAATCGGAAACAATGGCAAGCACGTAGAAGGAAGCAGTAGGCTCTATAAAAGCGTCCTGGATACCCAGGTGAAATGAACACAATACAGATTCAAAGGGCTCATGCTTGCATATCGTTCGTTTGCGTGGACAAAGTGAGGGAGTGAGAGAGAGAGAGAAGAGGATAGCTTAAAAAGAGAAAATTACCGAAAGCGGAAAGCGTGTGAATAATTGAAGAGGGAAATAAAGAGAGAGGCTCTCCTCTTTCTCTTTATATCTCTCTTTTCACTTCCTCCCTACCCTCTCCCCACCTTTCTCCGCCCTTCTCTTCCTCCGGCACATCCTTCTTCTCTCTCTGGGGCCAAAAAAAGGAAAAGAGAGGAAGAAATGCATCACTAATGAGTAATAAAGGCGTAACAATGGGAGATGAAATTGTTTAGGTTCAGAGCGAAGGAGGGGAAATGAGGAACGAGTCGGTTGAAGAGAAGATTCGAAGGAAGGAGATGGCGAAATAATGGCCTGAATGTATTTTTTTCCTCTCTGAAAAAGAAAAAAATGCATTCGTATTTATGGAAGATTAGGAATGGAACGGAAAAAATCAATGAAACCTTTTTATTTTTCTTTGTTCCCTTGTCGAATACAATGACGTCAACAATGGAGACGCATGAAAAATGAGCTTTCGAATCGATGGCTTAATCGGGGACCGTGAATGCGGTATCATTTTTGCGGGTCATATTTTTAGATTCATTACGGCCGTGATAGAGTAAAAGGCATACGGTGAGCTTGCTAAATTATAGCTTTATGTAAGACATATGCAACAGTTAGCAAACTGATAATTTTCGTCCAGTGATAGTTTTTTCAAAAATAATATTATTCGTCCAAAATTTTTAAGTATAAACCAATAATACAAATGATGTAACGAAAAATATTTCGTTACAGTGGCAGAGGCAAATTTTGTAGTCACCAAAAAATTAGCATGAAGAACACACCGAAAAATAGCTGATAAAATTTTTAAAAGCTTCAGTTGCTATAATAACTACTTTCTTGGTAAATGTCGGGCATTTCAACCTATGTCTATTCCTAATAATGATTATCATATACATTATAAATTCATATAAATTAAGTCCCTTTTTATAATTTTGAATTCGATTCCTTAGCTTCAATGCCTACAAATTAATGTCTTGGTTGGGGGCGAATGAATCATTGGAACAGAAATATCAAAAAATAAGAGATGAACAAAAATGCAGGAAAGTATTTTCTATTAGACAACATTATACCGAAAGTAAATATAGGTATCCAATAAAGATGCAGCAAAGAAGAGCCTAACGGCGCTGATCCAATCCGCTGAAGTTAGCTCATTAACTTTTGCTCTAATGGTCTTTCCTCTCATTCTCGATTTTTTCCTCGTCTGTTTTTCATCGTAATAATAGGTGATAACATAAATATTATTCATGGTACCATGTAAACGAACTACATTCCTGATTAATGGAAAAAATTATCATTGGAGCAATAATTTTTTCGAACATATGTTAGCTCAATCAATTAAAAATCCAAATGTCACTGAAGCCAGTACTTGGTACATCCTACCGAGTTTATCTAAAAACCCATTCATCTTTCATCTTTTGAATCTGTCAATTATCCCTATTCTCTTCCAATCTCTTTGCCTCTTTCCTAAAACCCTCTCTTCTACATTATTAAACAGACCGTTAGCTCTAGAAATTGGGCTCATCTACTTCTTCTGTCCTTGCGTATCTCTTAAATAAATTCATTCACCGCCCTATTGTATTTTATATCTCATTTGTTTCTTCCCAGTCCAACTTACTTTCTCTATTCCATGGGTCTCAAAGTCACATCGATGCGCGAGCCGCATGAAGGTCCTCCACCAAACCCGCGGGCCGCATTAAGGCACCGTGCCAAGTACGCGAGCCGCAAACTTTCTGTACTCACACCGTTTCGTATTCTTTTGACATTCATTATCCCCTTCCCGAAGGAAGAAATCGTCCCAACCCTATGATGCGGCCTTAAACCCATTCATTACAAAAATGCTAGATTTGGCGTTGAGGATTAGGTTCTTTTGACACGCAAAACACACGCTGGCAACAGGAAGACTATACTCAGTACCTCACTTGCGCAGAATTTTTATAAATCTGAATGAGCAATAAACTGCGTATATTTTAAAGTGCTGATTTAACATACGTCTTAAATTTCTTAAACTTACATGAAATACATTATAAGAAATACATTTGAGTTTCGGTCGTCTAGTGTAAACTAGCTTACTTAGCAGGCCGCAGAAATGCACCATGAGGGCCGCGAGTGTGAGACCCCTGCTCTAGTCTATGCCAAACCCAATCTCAAAATCTAATGTTTAGGTACAGTAGATCATCGATTATTCGGCGATCGACTATCCGGCTTCCAACATTATCCGGCGGTCCTGACCGATCCGACGAAAGTTGCGAGTAATTCGTCGTTAGCCGGAGAATCGTATCAAAGGCAGTACAGTCCGAAACGTTTCGGGACGATCACGAGTAGTATAGTAGGATCTGGGTTATACGTAGGCTTGGTAGGATTCGATTTAAATCGGTAAATGTCGATAAACATCGAATTTTAAAAACTTTTATTTCGACGAAAATGAATTATCATCGATAAGTGACGATTTTTAACCATTACATTTTCTACGAAATTTTGCGTTATCATTTTAAAATTTGCCTTGCCACACTAACTTGATATATTCTAACACCAACCATCCAAAACGGAAGAGAAGTCGATAGTTGTCATACAAAACGGCCGCACAACATTCGGAATTCATTACACTGAACTTTCTGATGTCACTGACGCGGAATCCAAAGCCTAAGTTAAGGGACAAAACTGTATGATCGGTTTATGTCTTTACCCTCGACCGGATCCGATTATCCTTACGTTCTTTGGATTTCATTCAGTGAAAAGTCGGGAGACGTCGATTGTGTTCAGTGCGACAAGATCTACCGACCCCCTCCAAAAGCCAAAAAGAAAAGTTTCCCCAAAATGAAAAATGACTACCAATCGTTTTAAAAAGCACCCTGTCATAAAATTGATATAATCCTACATCCAAGTATCCCCCATGCTTAGCTTCTTTTGCATTACTGTCAAAGAAGCATCTTTCCGTATATGCACTCTGGGCCTTTTCCTGCATTCATAGTCGTTTTTTACTCAACAAGGTATTATTTTTTAAATCAAAATATTCATTCATACATTAGGTTATACATTATATTCACGTCACATAAATTTTTTCACGAATGACCACGATTAACGAGTAAAATATACTTTCCGATTTATTCCGAAAAATTAACTTCCAGGTTGTTGATCGAAGTCGAACAACACATTCACCAAAATATAGATAACAAACAAGGCAGCATACAAGAAGCCCTTTTTATTTAGACACTGTTAGTTAAATTTAATTAGAAGGAATTCAATTTATAAAATCTTTATAGATAAAAACCGATAAAATGTATTAAATTTAACGTCTATATTATTGATCGCTTTTTAAGAAATATAAAAGTCGAAAACTAAACATCCTAGTAAAATGTGTTAAAATAAACGTCGATATTCGTCTCCGATTTTTAGGAAAAATAAACATCGATTTTAGTCGTCGATTTTTAGGAAAAATAAACGTCAACAAATACCAAGCCTAGTTATATGTAATCCAGTTATACGTAATACTCGTTTACCCGTATTTTTATGTAATCCTAGGCGAAACACTTTGCAAATTTATACCCACACATACTGAATTGTACGTCATTCTCGTAATATTACAGTACTGTATATGTTTTTAAATATTCCATGCTTAATTTATAACATTTTATAAGGTAAACAAATTCAAAACAATAAACAACACATCATCATCATCATAGGTAGTCAGTCCGTAGACAGGTCCGTGTTTATACTTGGTTAAACCTGGTTCTCCATATACTCCTATTTTCCGCTGTCCTCTTTATATCTTGATAACTCTCTTTCCCTTTCAAATCGTCTATCAGCTGAAACCTTTTCCTACCTCTTTTCCTTTTCCCATCTAGTTTTCCTTCTAACACGTCTTTAATCATACTCTCTCTCCTCAGGTAATGTCCAACCCAGTTTGCCTTCCTCTTTCTGATAGTCTGTATAATCATTCGCTTCTCTCCTATTCTTCGTAGCACTTCATCTTTTTTCATCCTATCTGTCCATTTTATCTTCAGCATTCTTCTCCAAGTCCACATTTCAAAGCTTTCCAAGTATTTGATGTCATTTTTCCTTAGCGTCCATGTTTCTGCCCCATACAATGCTATACTCCATACGTAGCATTTTATCAACTTCTTGCGGATATCTTCCCTTATAATCCCTGTAAGTAGTTGTTTCTTTCTCCTGAAAGCCGCTTTTGCTTTTCCTATTCTAGTTTTGATCTCATCCGTACATTTTGCCTCTCGTGTTATGATACTTCCAAGGTATTTATATTCTGAAACTTGTTCTAATGGCTTTCCCCCAATACTTATGTTCAGATTCTCTTCTTTACCCGATATTCGAATGACCTTGGATTTTTCTGTATTTATTTCCATACCGTATTTTCTACCTGTTATCACTAGTCTATTTATCATTTTTTGTAGCTCCTCTTCCTTTCTTGCTAGAAGTACTTGATCATCTGCGTATTTTACTGTTCTTATAATCCTTCCTCCAATTTTGAAATCCCCTGTGCCTTCTAAAGCTTCTTGCATTAGACTTTCTCCATATATATTGAATAGGGTTGGCGATAGGCAGCAGCCTTGTCTTACTCCTCTACAGATATTTATTCCGCAGGTGTCCACATTCTCAAACCTGACCTTTACAACTTGATTCTCATATAGATTCCTAATCAGTCTCCTGTCTTTCCAGTCTACACCTATATCCTTTAATATCTTCATCAACTTTACCCAATTTACTCTATAAAAGGCCTTCTGCCAGTCTACAAAACATGCGCAGATATCTTGACTGTATTCTATTGCCCTTTCTGATATGATTCTAACTACTCCTATAGCATCTCTAGTTCCTCGTCATTTTCTGAAACCGAATTGATCTTCCCCTATTATTTCTTCTGCCTTTTTCTCCAGCCTTTTATTAAGAATCCTCGTGATGATCTTCGATGTGTGTGACAGAAGGCTTATCGTTCTGTAATCTTTACACTTTGGCTTCTTCTTTAGAGGGATCATTGTTACTTCTAGGAAATCCTGAGGCCACTCTCCCGTGTCGTAAATCTTATTAATTAATTTCGTGATATATATACAACACATATACAACACAAAAAACAATGCTCTAAAAGAACGTTCAAAAATTGTATAAAAACTTTGATGTGATTATCCGGCGTTTTTGAGAATCCGGCGACCCCTTCCCTCCTAGGCCGCCGGATAATCGATGATCCACTGTGTTTCTTTATAGTCCATGCTTAGGCTTCTGTTCAGTAAATATTAACGTTTTTGCCAATCTCTTTAATATCTTTATCAAAACTATCATAAATATTCATCCTTTGCAGTCAGCTAATATAATTTTATTTTTAAAATTTTGAAATAGTATGTATTTGGATTTTTTATTTAGTCTAGTAACGGTAATAAGCTTCATTTTGAAACTAGAAACTGCAATTACAAGCCAAATATTCTTCAAGTACAAGGAACATGTCCGATTTCCTCAGTAAATGGATGTATTGCAGAGAAACATCGGGCAATTAAGATACAATGACTTTCTCCATACAGAGTAATGATATGGTTGTACTAGTAATGAGAAGCTGCTCTCGAAATCAGCGTCCTCAAGAATGTTTATCGGCAATTACACTCGTGAATAGTTTTTACACACTGAATAATTTTCAAAATTTGAAAATGCTTTGAATAACTTTTCACATTGAAAGAACAATAAGCAAACAAAATTGTTATCTGTTGCTATAGATTGCAAAATATCGACGTGCGATTAAAATTATCGTTGGCGGCGCTGGGATTGCTCTCAATATTTACAAGAAAATTTATTAACAAAATATGACGCTAGATTGTATTGGGATAATTTTTGATCGCAATTAAAAATACCCTTGGCAGTATAGGTATCCCTATCAACAATTAGGAAATTTTATCATAGCAACGGAAACAGGTATCACTTAGCGACGTACTTAACATAAATTCAGATTGATAATCGAATTACTGTGAAACAATACCTTCTATAAAAAGCTTCATACAAAAACTTATATAAAATTATATTGTCTATAACTTTAATAATAACAAATATGCACATGAATTAAATTCTAAAGGAGATATTTGGAAAAAACTGAAAAATTACATTGGTAAATGTTGTGTGCGCGGGCGTTAAAACGAGGCTTTCGATCCTTCACGTTTCCTTCCTCCTCTATCTTCCCCTCCTATTCCCCTTTTCCCCTCCTGCTCCCCCCTATGCCAGAGAAGCGGCGAAGTTTCGAGAACTAGCCGGAGCAGGGATAAAAGAAGCGAACCGGCGCGAGGCAAGGGGATTACGAAACAAGACACGCCGAGAGTACGACCTGTATCGTGAACGATAATAAAGAGAAATACCCCGATGCAAATTGCAGTTGTTATTTACCGCTACAGTAAATTTCAACTTCGTCAAAATCTTATCAGACCTTTATTTTTAACATAAGTTTTAAATATAAAGTTTTGTACTGATTAAATAAGCAGTTTTGTGGAGCGCGCACAAATATCCTACCACACGCACATAGAATCGAGAAAATAGTGTAAACGTCATCAGGGTAACATAAAATGTGTATTTCCGTTGAAATCCCGGATTCGATTTTTTCACGAAAATGATACTTTCTCTATACTTCGTGTGGAGAAAGTAATAAGCCTAAATAGGTGTTGATTGCGAATTTTTGTTTAATATATGTTACTCCTTTAGCAATGAAACCTTTGAGTAAACTAGATACGCAATTGAATTATTAAACACCCGTTCACAGCGATAAGTCACTAATCACCGATTCCAATTAGCATTCAATAGATAAAAATAAAAAATCAATGAATGTTCGATGACGAAAGTTACGTTGTAGGAAAAACGCGCGTCTGGTTTACACAACAGTTTTATGACTACGCGAGTTATCCAGATCATTTAGTGGACTCAAGATTAAAATGAAAATGGATCGAGCCAATATCAATAAGAAAAAAGTAAAGTTTCCGACCATTACAAGCTGCTAAATGTAACGGATAAAAATTATTCAAGTTAATTCGGAAGCAGATGGTGTACTATTGCTACAAGAATTAAAACTTTGTCATATTACTCTCCATGCTAAAGGTTATCATTTATTCGAGATTTAAAAAGACTGCCTTCTTTGCTTAAGTAAGAAAGATGCATGAGTTCTACACAATTTATGAGCGATAAGAAACCTTTCACTTCACTCTGTTAAAAATACAAGATGATTTTATCACTTGTGAACGGATTATGTGCAAATTTAATTGTCGCACGCTAATTCCCGATAAGCTCAGTTATCTATAGTAATACACATCATAAAATCATTTACGGTCCCATAAAAATATACACATTTTTTTAAGAATCGAGATAAAAAGTAAGACCCCATTGTTGAAAGTAAATCGAGACTTTTAGTGTCAACCTAAAAAAATATAACATTAACACGAGAATCAAGATATCGAATTAAATTTTCCCAATATCGCCAACAAAGATAAACGCGTAATAGCGGCATAAAAAAGCACGCTAAACTGTCTTGGATAAACTATACGGCTCAAGCTTATTCATCTTTTTGACGGCGGAAATATATATGAACCAGATAATGCCAACATTTTAAGCGCCGAAGAAAATCCGATATGCATGTTCTTTTTCGAAGAATTCGTACGACATTTTGTATTAGATTCTTTATAAAAAAAACTTAGCCCCCCTCCCCGCGCAGTATTTTTTGAACCCCTTCCCTCCCTTTTTTAAAAGACTTTCCCGTGACGAAAAAATAAATAAATAAATAAAACCACGCATCGGAAGCCAAATTTCACGACATAGCTACAAACGTGTGACCTCATCCTGTAGGATGAGGCACGTCTACGTCCTGGACCTTACTTTAATCGAAGGCACAACCAGACAGGAGCGAGTCCGATTCTGAGATAGATACTCAGAGAGTGAGGGAAAAAGAGTGTATGTCAATGTTCGGTTTATTATTGATCTGTGCTCCAATCCAACCATCTCCCTTTTCCTATCTCTCTTCTCTTTTCCTTTGGCTCCCTTCATCATTCTCTCTCTTCCTCTCCGATTTTCTCCCCTCTTCCTCTTTGCACCCCCTTTTCCCTCATCTCCATTTCACCCACCCCCTCCGATTTACTCTCCCTTTATCCAATTTCCCTCTTTACTTATGCATTCTCTTCCTCGGGAATAAGAATTGGATCTCCGCGGTGAGTGCGAGAGGGAATCTTTTTTCCTCTTCTTTCCTCTCTTCCTTTTTTTACCCTTTCCATCCCTTCCACGCACCCTCGGCTGCTCGGTTACCTCCCTCCTCTACATATCCTTCCTCACATAGCCGCCCCACAAACCGCGGATACTATGCCATTTTGTAAAAAGGGATCGGAGCGAAGGGAGGGAGGGGAGGCGAAACGGGAGAGGAATAATACAGCCAAGACGTATCTGAGATCGTACGAAAACAGATTCGTGGGATCGCCGTCGTTGTTCCCTAAAACGTTTCCCATTTTTACGTCACATGCAAATTCTTCCCTCTCTCTCTCTCACTCGCCCCCTTTCGATGATAATTCGGAGACGCTCCGAAAAAGTTACTCCGCGGCATATGTATTTATCTGGGATTAAAATATGCGGACGAATATCGCTGTTGACTTGTTATTCCTCCGAGTCGAGATTATTGAGGGGATCGTTCGTCCGCATTTTCTCGAAGCACTCGCTCGAGTGATGTTTTTTCGAAGTTTTAAAATCAAATATTGAACGGTTCCGTTTTATTTTTGTGGCATTTAAATGTGCGTTTATTAAAACCGCCGGAGCGCCGAGGGTTTATTTTTTCGCTTATTCGTTTGCAGAAATTATTTGTTTTATTTTCGATGTTTCCCACGACGCGCGTATTTATAGTCTATCAACATGTTTTCGAAAAGCGCCAAGAATTTCATTAGGAATATGTCCTCTTCGTCCATGACAAAGGGAAATAAATCCGCAGTACTAAAATATTCTATAAACCTCCAGGCTGTTTCAACCACGTTTTTCGCGTTTACGTGTTATGAATGCGTAAGTTATCTTTCATTCCCGCGGTTGAAAACGCGCCATTTTGAAATGGCGGGAAAATTATTTTTTTAAGGAAGACACGGCGAGGAAGAAGGGGAGTAAGATGGGGAAATGGGGAAAATCCAGGGGCCAATTAAGGCAATTCCACATCCCCATAACGCCACAAATCCGCCGCCGTTCTCGAACGTTTCCCCGCGCGGAAGTACTTTTTTTTAGATTCAGTACACCCAGTAACGATCTTCCTCCATCTCTCTACCCCTCTGCCCCTAAAAACCCGTTTCTCCTTCCGTTTTATTTTTATTATTGCCCACCTCGCGTCTCCCTACTCATCCTTTCTCGAAGAAAGGAGAGAAAATCGGAAGAATTGAAACGGTCTGACTTAAACGCCATTTTTATTTTCCAAAAATCCAACCCTGGGGATGGGAGGGGAAGGAATGCTTTCCTATCTTTTTTCTGGCAAGAGTGGGAATCGATCCAAATCTAACCGAAGAAAATGCTTCGATAACTGTTTCATAGGTGTTCAATGGACCGTTCACATCTGAGCGACCAGAACTCAATTTTGGTGAGTGGAAAAGGGAGAGGGGAGAGAGAAGTTTCGTATTTTAGAGGTGGTGGGATGGGAATAGCCTCTTTCGCTCCACTTCACTCGCGGAAAAATCTCCTTCGAAAATTTTTCCTTCTTTTAGTCTATGCGTTTTTTTTTATTTAGGGAAAAGGAATGAAGCGGTCTCTTGTTTTTATTCTCTGAATTTTTCCCTTAAAAGAAATACAGCTCTCGGCGACCTTAACGAGACATTTAATTAGAAGGCTGATTCGACGAAGCGAATTAAACTTTCTATGAAAAAGTGTTTCTTAAATAGGAAGTAGGTTATATCAATATATATATATGTACGTGAGTAGAAGCTTTCGGACTTGTACCTTCTTCGGCGAAAAAGAATCAAGTGTGCGTGCATCAGTATATAATGTTTTCAAAATCTAAAGGTCAACTTTTCACGATGCAGAAACGCAATTGGAATGAAGCTCACGTAATGATTGCTTTGACGAGTTATTCACATTCAATGATTGCTACCTGATTATTATGTTAAAATTTTCAATCTATCTAAACAGAACCTAAGGATTATCAACGCTACTGGCATTTTTGTAAAACGGAACAGTTCTCAGTTAATCCACAGACATTCAAATCGTTTTATGAAAGGCGCTGATAGATCGCTCCAAAGTTTGCGGGACCAGAAAATTAACCATCAACATAGATTGATGACTCCGCCATTGACACCCATCCTTCATTCAACTGTGCCTCTGATTTATCCGTCCCAATATGATTAAAACTGCCTATTAGATCCGAGATATATCTCTTCCGCCACATCTATAAAATGTGCTGTCGAATAGTTCTTTGCATTAAGTATATTAGGAAGAGAAGGAGAGCTGGGGAAGGGTGGAGAGGTGAAGTGAGAAGTGGTTGTGGAGGACGGGAAGGGGAAGAGGAGAGAGGAAGGAAGGAAGGAAGGAAGGAAGGCGATGCGGAAGGCTCAAATCTACCCGATGAAGTTCCCACTCAAGGAGCTGCGAAGGAAACCAACCTTAAGGCTTAAACCAATTCCTCTCCTGGTGGTATATCGCAAATTCATTAAAACAGAGCAGTTTCAGGGGTGAGGATTGGTAATCTGTACCTAGTGCAGGCCGAGACGGCGAGACGTATTCCACTTGCTAACTTCTTCTCCCTCCCATCCTCTCAAATCCTTTAATTCTCCCTTACCTTCTACACTACTCGCTTCCATCGCTACTGATCTAATAAAATACTGTGTTACGACTGTCAGTAGAACAGCAGCTAATGAGTACGGAGAGTTAAAAATTCCATTCGCTCCCGACCCCATCAACCCGAGGTCTCCCCCTGGATATTAGCTTTCGTGCGATGGAGAGGTGATGTGCTGAGTGCATAACTTACGGGGCGGATCACGTGTTACGATTGCGCCGCAGAATATCCTCTCTACGAAGCGAATCGAACAACAGTAGCAATTTCCAAACACCCGGGAGAATATCCCCGTCGTTTTCGCTAATAGGGGAGGAATGATTTTATTTAGGAATCGCATTTGCGAACTACTGTATCTGAAACGAGAATACGTCGTTGAATAAGGGTTGATAATATTAAATTACTCCAAGCGTAGAATTCTTTACTTTCAAATAACGACTCTAATAAATTGATAAATATCTAGTTATTTCCATTTTTATCTATAAAAAGGTTTAACATTTTTATATATTTGATTAAGACCTTAAAATATACATATTAAATATCTTCTGTCCAAAAATATATTATTACTAGGGTAATTGCCCGTCAAATATGACGGGTATGCGTGAATTAAGTATGAAGTTAAAATTGAAATAAAAATTAATGAAACCAACTTTAATATGCACTACTAAATATAAAATTCACATGATTGAGTGTTCCAGAGAGTAAAAATTGTTTTGGGCGGATAGAAATTGTTTGACAAAGAAATACATTACGCTGTACAATTCTTATACGCCCAAAATTATTTTTAATCTATGTAACATTTAATTTTGTCTCTCTCTCCCTCTCTGTCTCTTTCTCTCTCAGTCTCTCTCTCCCTCTCTCTCTCCTTCTCTCGTATTAAAGCATTCAAAGCACGCATTCCTTACGCATATAGTACAATGATTAAAGGCCAATTCACACTATACTTAACGTCTCCGTTTCGACACGGACCCTCTTCGACACGTCATTTTTCATCAATTTTCACATTGTACGTTGAGGTTTCAAGACGGACCATAATATTAAATTAAATTAATGTAGATGCTGTATACAATGAAGTTTCATTTGATTATCGCTAAGTACAATATTAAATTTCGATTTAATTCCAATTAAGGTTACAATACAATGAAGATCATTGAATCTGAAAAAGAACATTATGGTTTAATTTGAGAACCGAGAGATTATTTGACGTAATTGAGAGGCACGTAGCGCGGGTTATGATCGGAAAGTGTGAATGAAAATTATGAGTGATTGATGTAAGAATGAAATTAATTACTTATTTTCAATATTAAATTCGATAATTTATTTAATACTGCAATCAAATAAACCAACATACTTTGAAAGGTTTTAATTTTTTGTCTATTAAAGTTGCTTTTTGGAATTTATTTCTTTCTACAATCTATTAGTTTCGTAAATTAAACTGAATTTTCGAAATAAATCTTAGTAGCAACCGGTTTGCGGGGTGCCCACATTATCAGAAACGGAGAGGATTCGACACGTTTCAACCAGCACCGTCCCGTCAAAATATTCCTGCAGAGAAACCGTGACGGAACGAAACGAAGACGTGACGTTGACGGAACGTATAGTGTGAACAACTCCATCTAAATACACAGAAGGAAATTTTGACATTTTGAAGACGGTCCGTGCCGAAACGAAGACGTTGCGCATAGTGTGAATGGGCCATAAGGCGACAATACAATCTCGAGGTTTAACAATGACACGGTCGGCAGGGCAACATATCGTTAAAAAGCTTAAATTTTTAAAATAAATATGATTTAAACGTAGAAGTTGAACGATTTTGTACCGTAGGCAAAATGCGACGATAAGAATAAGAAACGTTGTTTATTTTTCTTTAGAACGGTCTATGTCCGAAGATCGTAAGTCAATTATTTTTTATTTTAATTTGCAAAAGGGTCGGATTTAAATTAAATTAAATAAGAGTGATCCTTATTAAAATTTATCGTCCAATTGTGATTTTGAGCTGCATCCGTCAATTAGAACTTCTACTTTATATATGAACTTAAATAAACTTATACTCGTATCTCGTTAAATGTCATCCCTAAAGCAACAATTAAATACCATATTTATCTCTCCCATGCTCTTATATGATCTGTGAAGTATTTATTCAAAATTTTACTGGTATAGAGGACAACATTTTCAACAAAAAAATCCGCGAGACTACATAATTACGACCCATAGTTACGAAGATAAAAATTCAACAAAACTTCAAGAATAACATCACATATTTTCTTTACATCGATCGCTAAGACGGCTCTATCATAAAACAACAATTAAAAATCGATATTCTTCTCTCCCATGCTCATATGATCAGTGAGGTGTAAATTAAACATTTTATTCGGATAGAAGACATCATTTACCACATAAAAGTCCGCAAAACCACATAATTACGAATTATAGTTTCGGAGATAAAAATTCGAGAATATCCCAAGCATAATATCGCATATTTTGTTTACATTGGTCGATACGATGATTCTATCGCAAAGGACAATTAAAAACGTGAAATTTTCTCTCCCGCGCTCTTATATGATGCGTCAAGTATAGATTAAAAATTTTATTCGAATAAAGGACAGCAATTACCACAAAAAACTTTGCAGGACCACATAATTACGACTTATAATTTCGGAGATAAAAATTCAAGAAGCGCCCAATCTTTCAATACCGTTTTATACGTATTTTCCATAAATAACCCCTTTAAAATCTCTGTGTATTCCATTGATGGATAATACTTTTTCATCTTGTTATTATTAAATAACTCTGATTATTTAATTTAATTAGCGTGAGAAATTAAATCCATCTAATAAGATCCCTGATTATATAAATAGATTTATTTTATCAGATATCTTTATAATATCCGAAAACAACACTAAAACATGTCCTTTAGAGAATGGCTTATTATGTTGATTTTAATACATCTTTCGTCTTGTTATCATATCGAAGCAGTTCATCGTAAATATAATTAAAGAATGGGATAAAAATATCCAATCGAATCGTAAACTAAATCATTCATTACAGAGATTTCTCTTTCATTCAGAGTTGACCCCGTATACACCATTGCGCGTCGAATCTCAATTATATCATGTAAAAGTGATTTTCCTGTTTGGAGATACAGTAGTCTCGATAATCTGAGGTGAACGGAACCAAAGCCAACTCGGATTATTGAAAACCCGGATTATACGGTATGATAAAATGCAAAAGCCTAAGAAAAAAATCCATCAAAACGTTTTTATTATTAAAAACAAATTGTATTGTCATTATAAAATACCACATAATAATAATAAGAGTAAGTATATATTAAAGATAAAATATCGTTGAAGGTCTTTAGTTTCTTTGCCATGCACCTTTTTTTCGCTGCGACGATGAAGCTTTTTTTTCCACATCCAGCTAACAAAAAAGAAACGTTTAAAGGTACATATGTATAACGGTGTTTAAATAGTTTTCAATTTCAGATTACAATGTTTCACTAGAACTTGGTTTTTCAAGGGCGACCTCAGATTAAGCGGAACTCGGTTTAGCAGGACTCGGATTATCGAGATTCTACTGAATTCCATTTCTGCTCTTACGTACACATTCCTAGCACAAATGAAGAAATGTTGATGAAGATATAAACATACTCTTAACGAAATTAATAAGCAGCGAGGCTTAAAATCTTTTTCGTCGTGAATTCTTCCGGCGTAGAAGTTGGAAATGATGCAGTGGAGGTTAGGTATCTAACGCTGTGGAAAACTAATCTTAAAACCTTTAATGCAGTTTATATATCCAATTTAAAACCGTCATCTCCAACCAAAACATGGATATTTCTGCGTACATCTACAAAGTACCTTGCAATTTAGAAGAATGTTGGGTGGCATGGGGTCCAATGCACAAAGCAATTCTTGTAGACTTCACTCTTCTATTATGACCCCGGCTGTCATAGGAAAAAATCAAAATTCATATAACTCTGTCCTATAATCACCACAACATATCTTATCGTCGCGCCTTTATCTTCCGATAAAATAGAGGTTGTAATTACACCTAGAGCTGGGGTGGGCAAACTTTTTACGTGGCGGGCCGCATTAACAGTTGCAGCATCTTAGGCCACATTAACAGATGAAAAAGCTTCGACGGGCCACGTTAGAGTTCACATCGAAAGTTATTTGAGATAGTGCGAGGGATCCTGTTAGTAAAAATCAATAATAAATAATATGTTATCCCCATAACATCACTGGAAAATAAATAAGTAAAGATGGAGACTACGGCGAAATTGACGTTAAATAGAAATAACTCCTTGACCGTAAAATTTTACGGTCAAGGAGTTATTTCTATTTAACATCACTGGAAAAGATTTTCCGGCCATAATTTTAAGCTACAAATATGAAATTATCTGTATTTTATATTATGGTTCGCTTTCATAATGGCATAGCGGGCCACATAAAATGCCCTCGCAGGCCACATGTGGCCCACGGGCCGTAGTTTGCCCACCCCTGACCTAGAGCATATCCACTTAAAATCAATCAAAATTGAAATAAGGCTGTTTTGAGCCATATATATCTTTGTAGAATCTAGGTGTCCCGCAATTAACTTCTCCTAACTTAAGTATAGTCCTTATGTGAATTTCATATACTTAGGGGCCATTCACAAATTACGTAACAAGATGAGGGGGGGTCAGACAAAGTGCCACGATTTTTGCGGAGGGGGGAGACGAGATTTGCTTGGATGTGACACGCCAGATTTTATCATCAAATAAAGAAATAATGCGAATTTATTTTCATTAGGATAACTGTTTGATAAAAAAAAACACAACACCACGAGGCAACCCTACTATCCGCACGCAACCACCACTCTAAGAATGGCATATGAGAAATTTGGAGAACGAGAATAACAGACTTACCGTGTTTTTCAGTGGAATGATATCGATAGTGTGAACATTTTTTTCGATTAACTTTGAATGTGTAAAGCAAACCTTAATAGTTGAAGCGATAGCCCGCTATAGTATGCATATTGAAAGTTTTTTGATGATGGCCTTTATACATCATACCGTCAACTGGACTAACAAATATGCGTAACTTCTTCAAAAAAAATCTCATTGCATTTTGGTGCATACTACTCATTATGATAAATTCGTGATTTGCTTTCACGTATCCATACGATGTGCGCTTGCTTAAATTGATGTTGTGAGGGAAAGGGTAGACCATGGGTTCCCAACCTGGTACCCGCGAAGACCACTGTTCTCCGTCAGTCTGACGGTTCTCTTTTCATTGACTTAAAATCGTACTTGTGAGCACGACTTCTGGAAGTGGTACTCGTCACATTGGGAAGGATGGGAAGCCCTGGGTTAGACAAATAGAGCTAATATTTTCTGGGTACATATATATGGTAATGTTATTTATTAATGCTGCATATCCGTTTGTATCTCCGTCGTGTAATTAATGAAAATTAAAATGACGACTGAAGCAGAAAACCGAGAAATATGATTATTTCAAGAGTACATGGACGTGACGTGGGACAGTATTAAGGCAGAGACAGAGAGGGCAAAACCATTGAATATCTATTTTCTGTACTCTACGTATATTTCCTTGCAATAAATGATGTATGCGTATGATAATAATCAATAAGGGCAAATGACATCATAACTGAGTTGAGATGTTTCCTTCATTTCAATTTCCGCATTGCATATTGCCGTTTAAAAAAATATGCATTATAAGACGGTCGACTCTCCAGAATCCGGGAGTCTTGTTTCGGAAAATTGATAGAAAGCCATAGAATCTCACAAACCATCCAGAAATCGGCTCATTTGGCTTTGACGTCCTTAGGAATAGGTAGGTACTATACTCACTTTATAGATAAAGAACCACCAGTATCCGACCTCATTGTCTAGATAGGACTGGGGTGTATCAACTTCCTCACCCGAAATAAATCTTTTAACAGAGGACTATAAAACAGTTTTTGATGCAATGCATACTAATTGGCTCCATGTAGATTTAAAAACACTAAATTTTGAGGCTGAAGGAAAAACTCGGGCCAAAATTTAATCAAATGTAACCATTGACAAATTCCCCTCTGTTGCAGAATACGTATCTTAGGAGAAAATGAAGTCTCAAAAACAAAGATCCGTATGTAATGGCTTGCAGAGAACATCCGCACTAGACAGTACTGTACTCAAATTGCGCAGCGCATAAATCGCGATTGCTGCACTATGCTACAAAGTTCCCTACTCTCCATCCTTCCATTGCGATTTTTACCCCCTCCAATCTTACTTATACTAATCAGCGAAGCTATCCTCCAGTACTCGCGCGGGTTGCTATGGACACCCCAGGCATACGTTTTATGACAGGGTTCCTTTCCTTTGGCATTTTATGACCCCGACCCTTCAGTAGCTGGAATGGCATGTGTTTGTAGCCTATTCTGCTAAAAAAATTCAGTTTTCTGTGGTAATCCTTTGAGTTTGGACGTTTATTCTAAGAGAGTGGTGCGCTGTATGTTACGGAAATCAGCGCTTTTTTCTTTGTGCGGACGTTGTTCATATGTTATTCTAAAATTATTGTTACTATCTGTAGAACTTTGGTTATTTCACATAATTTGAGGTTGTCTCTCAATAGTATCTTCACTGATCGTCATCATATGTGTTATTTCCCGTAATTGGAGATCGCATCTCATCAGTTTCTTCAATGACTCTTATCTTACAAGGTTTGTAGATTTTTACTATTTCAGTGTTCGGTTTTTTTTTAAGTTCCCAGTTGACTGTGTCCGACTGATATTTGACAGAACAACCATGAGAGACAGCCGATATTTCTGATAAACATTTACCAATCCATAAGAGAGAGAGGGAGATAAATATTATAGTGAATGGCACGAATATTCGAATTGAAAAAATAAAGCAAATACAGTTTTCAAGGTCATAATGCGAAAAGCAGGGTTTCCTCTCGTGTACAATTATTATTATTTGTGTCCTATTGTGGGATTTCCGATTTCTTTAATTGAACGGACGATATTACAAGTATACTCCTAAAAACTGTCAACTGACTCATAGATGGATATCCGAAAATATTCATGCAAGTGTAGCTCTTAAGACTTTTTCTTTTCAAAATAGATTTCTAATAAAAAAATCATTTGAAGCTTCTTAAAATTCACTTATAAATGATTATAAATAGAAAAAAATAAAGAATCAATTGAATAAAAGTGATATTATTTATATCTGTGGGGTGTCAGGAGTACTGGCGTTTGAAAAATGAACGCGAGTACCGCAGGGTTAACAGTTTAATCAACTCTCAATGTGTGTGATTTAGTGAGTTAGTTTTTTTTAATTGCATGTTACATTTTATCTTTTTATAAAAAATTAAAAAGTTGTGAATCGGAAGGGGGGTGGTCAGAGCTTTTGTTACGTATTATTGGGGGAAGTATAAGGTTATGTTACGATGTGTTACTGCGAGGAGTAGGTTGTTTATAAAGTTAAAATATCGTATTATGTAATTTGTGAACGGACCCTTAAGGCGTATTCGGTTTAACCAAAGGTAAGTAACACGTTTCTTGCACTTTTACGCTATATTGCATTCCACCCTTTATAAATGCTCTTTTCTTGATGGTTTCACCGACAAAGGATAATGTATATTCCCCGAGAAATCGCAACACATTGTAATATTTAACAGATTCTGCTGCTCCATTGATTTTTAGGGGAAAAGTAACGCTTTTTATCTTGTCTTTCCAGAGATTTATAGAGGAGCATTTATTCTAGCTAACTTAGAACTGCCAATCCACATACCAGGAATGTTAAATGTGCTTTTCCCGATAAATTTTGAATAAATAAAATTATTCGAGATTTTAAAGTACATACTTTACTTTCCTGAAAACGAGGCAATTTTTACCCAATCCATTCATGCATAATAAAACGCGTTTTCTTAATTTTTAATAATTGAACAATCGTGAAGATAGTCCATTTTCCGATTCGACCCTCATTAAGTCCATAAATTATTAATACTATTTTATAAAAAATGTCTTAATGATGTGGACCTGATATCTCATCGATTTAGATATGCATGCCCCACACCCGTGCGGAAATTGCTGCAAGATCAAGATCCTAGACATTTGACAAATTAACACTTTAATGATGCACACATTTTAAAAGGTTCACATTCGACTAGCTAGCCGTACTCACAAAATGCACCACTTTTATTCTTCCGTATTCATCGTCGGTTATTTGTCCTCATGAGTTCGCAGTCAAAACTTCACACAATAACTCCGTTCTCCGGCGATCTTTTCTACTGCGACAAGAAAATTCTAACTCGAACGAAAAAGAACAAATTATTCACAGCTCTGCGCAGTCTTGATCTATTTGGAGATTTTTTTGAGATCCTGCAAAAAATGTCTCTTACTCCATCAATAGAACAGTACCCTTAAATCCTTGAAGAGCCATTTCCGCATTCCATTGTTACAAGACCTTTTTTAACGAGCTCCCTTTTTCAACATACAGGAGCACTAAGCCAACAAGTTAACGCTACCATGCATTTGTTTCTTTTTCGAGTAAGGAGAGCACTTTTCTAAAATGCTACATCATATCATCAAGCCAGACTTAGGTAAGAGAGGAACACAAAGAGAATTCCGATGCAAAATAAACATCACTTCAAAAAAGCAACCGAAGAGTCAAGACGACGCCCTTCCCAACCCACCCACCTCCTATCCCCTTTATAACATCGCGACTCGAATAGGATAAACAGAAAAGGAACTCTAAGAGAAAATAAAAAGAGGAAAAATAAATAGCGCCATGGTGCTCGGAGTACGAACTAAACAAATTCTTCTATGCTGCAACTATCCCACTCTTTCACTCGAGAGAAACAGAGAGAAACAAGGAGAGACATTCCACAGTTATAAGACGCCATTTTCCTCCAATTCTATCTTCTCGGACCCGTTTTCGGATTGAGAACGAAAAACGAAAAAAACTCTTGTAAACCGTGATGTAAAGGTTACTGGCGCGAACTCGGAGTGCCAAAAATTTCCCGTCATTTTGTTTCTTGCATTCTTTCCCGAACGAGGGCGCGCTGCAAAAAAGGATAGGATTTCGACTGCGCGAGCGATGACGATCATAGCTACGCGATCTACGTAATGGACATTGGAAGCTGAGACGCCGTTTGACGAGCGAGTCGCATCCATCATCTCTCTAATTACACACTCTAAACAAGGGCGAGGGAACCCAGGACGACGTAAGGGGGAAAGAAGGGAGAGAGAGAGAGAAAGAGGAAATTGCGTGTGGCCACAGACACATCGGATGAGTGAGAGGGGGAGGAGGACGGTGTAGCCTAATGGCTGTGATCACACCTATAAACGATGGCTAGGTGGCCCCCCACCTTTCCGGCATAACAACAGCAAATCGATTACTGTCCGGCCCGATTCCTCCATCAATTAGAGCGAGGTTATGTCGTTTAAACCATAAAGCTAATTAGTAGCGGCGCCGAAATGGTGCATTTTTTCCTCTCGCCGCTTTACAGACGGTTCGAGGGAAAGAAATTGATAATTAAAGAACGATTCGGAAACGGTGTATTGGGCGTAGTTTTTATTATAAGTGGTTTTGAAAGCGCGTTTGTTTATCCTAGCAAACTGAGGAAAAATTAAGCTGCGTGGGGCAATGATAGATGCTCTCGACGATCAAATGAACTAGCGTAGAACTTTTTAGCTTATGCGAAAAAAAATGAATCGATGATAAAACTATATATAATATGAAAGCACGATTGGCCAAACAAATGAATGGCAAAACTTTCCTCGGTGTCAGAATTCTTGGTTTATAAAAAATTAAGCTTTTTCTGATCTTATTGACCTCAATAAACAAAGTGAAGTTCGCTATAATTGGGTAACGGTTTCTTCGATTTGACAAATTTTTATGCCGTTTGGAAGCAGAAATTTTAAAGTTCAATGGCGGATTCGAACTTCGAGTCGCCTATTCATTGTACCACTGTGGGTAAGAATATTTTATTGCTTTTATGTTCACTTAATATTGCTCTCGAATTTACTGTTTCTGTAACAATGCATTCCTCAAAAAATCTTAAAATGAAGGTAGCCGCAGCGCTGGGACGAACATGCGGGCGTTAAAATTTAACGCCAGGTGGAGGAGTACAAGAGAGTAGGCAGCAAAATACAAGGGATATGAGCAGTTACTTCCTGTATACATCATCCTCAGGCTACCAGAGATATTCTTACCTTTTACAACTCATAAGGCAAGGTTTCAAAATTTCTAAAATCGACTTTCAATATTCAATGAAGGATATAGTTGCCGCTTGAGTAAGAAGTTGAAATGAAACACCCACAAAAAATAAATGACCATTTCTGGGAAAAACTACCAGCCTCGATTACAAAAAGTAGCGTTTGAAAAAGCAGACATGTTAATGTTTCACACCAATAAACCTTGGATAATGTTTTTAGGTTAACTAATTTGTATAGGTATTAATGAATTTTTTTCCAATTTAAAACATATTTGCATTGAAACTTAATCAATCATGAAAGGTTTTTGCTACTGGAAATCGATTTTTGTAAAGGCTTACAATAATCCAACATAAATGATCAATAAAGACAATTGCTTACCCAAAATAAAGTCACAGATATTCAGCCATTATCTATTTAGTACAAAAATTCCATTGAATGATGGGGTCACACCTGGGCAAATATTAGAGAACAATGATTTGCTGCTGAAAATCCTCCAGGGTCATCAATAAGACTGTATCACATAATTCCCAGCTATGAAAATACAACGAATATTTATCTATTAGCCATGGATGAGAAATGCATCAGGTTGTTACACATGTCATCTTCAAAATGTATACATCAATGTTAAATCAATAGGTGTTATCTTTTAATTACTAATTTGATTTTATTCATGTCAACCTACTGTTTTTGAGGGGCAGTTACACTAGTATTCATATTAGTTGGTTATTTTAAAAAAAGATACATTTTTGTCTACACAAATTCTAATTAAACAACTATAGATTATATCTCACTGAAAGTGTTCAGATAAAAGCCATAGAGGTAATAAGGAAAAACTCCATGTGAGAATAAAGAGAATAGCAAAATGATCTCCTTTTTAAATGGAATGATTTTATAAGATGTAAAATTATTGAAGATAGATTTGTATTGTTAATTTATGAAGTCTGCATAAATCAGTGCAAGTTGAGGAAATATAAACTAATTGATGAGTGGATGTTTTACTGCAATAAAAAATAACAGAATATATAATAAGAGATGAAAATGGGGTTTCAGAACTAAAAATATGCTCCAAATTTCTATTCGGTCTATTTCCCCATATGAAAACCAAAAATAATTTTAAGTGTTTGACTTATGTAACATAATCTTGGTTGAAACAATCCAATGTGATGAATTCAAAAGGATGTACCCCTACATATCCCTCTCTGTTCATTCATATATGAGAATGCATCCTAAGACTATCAATAATTAACACTTGCTTTGGATGGTTTATTTGGATGCTCATATTTGCATTCCGACATTTGATATGATTCCTTAAACCTATATCAAATTCAAAATGATGAAGATAATATCTTAATGAAACACTCGAAACAAAATAAAATTTTCATCAGAAAATAACTATTGATTGTGCCTAATGTATAATCAACTAATTAGAAGTTTTTTAAAACCCTTCTTGTTTTCCTAAAATGAAACAAAACAATCCCACACACTAAAATTTTGAATTTTTTATATTGCATGGTATAGAGACAAATCTTATAGATTGTCACATATTTTTACTTCTACATCTTAATGTTATTTGTCATTATACCTAAGAGTTCATAAGAAAAGTTGTTATTTAAGTTTAATTTTTTTTATCTTATTCTAAATGTCACATTAAGTTTAGCCCTCTAAATTGGCTACTCCTTTTATGAATAGCAATTACACAGAATATTTTTAATCATAAAAATCTCTTCCTGATTTTTAATTTACCTGTAAGAGAAGTAGTAAGGATAGCTGTCAACTACCTAAAGTGTAGTTATTCAAATATCAAACAATTGAAGAATAAGATATATATGTTTATATGGGTCTTAAGGAAATTTAGGACAAAACAAAAGACAACATTAAAAATGACTTCAAAGCATATGCTAATACATATATTGTTTTCAATGACCAAATACTTCTGATTCAGTAGTTCAAAAGAGATTGTTTACATGCTAAAAAATGTTAGTGTCCATGATTCTCTTAAATTAAAGAAAAATCTTTAATAGTCCCTCTTTATAGTTATCATATTAGCCCGAATATAACATATTATTTTTCCTGAATTCGCATTTGAAAATTAGTTCTCGTGTTATATTCAAGGACTAGTAATTTTAAAAAGAGGAGTGGCTGAAAAGCTCTCACTCCAAATAGGAAGGAGTTGGTTTTGAAAATTCTTATTTTTCTAGGCTTTTTCTAGATAGTCCTCCCATTGCATTGCTTTGCTGATGGAATTGCAATTAGACATTAAGGGCATGCTAGATGGAGTGCCAAGTGTGAAATTGAGACCAGTTTTGCTGGCAAAAATTGACTCTATTAAATATCTTTTGGGTAATGTGAACTGGGATATCCATCTCATTTATGAAAGCCCTGAGGCAAACTTGGATGTATTTTTTTTCGGTTTTTATGAACTTTCTCTGTCACTGCTTTCCCAGTGTGAATATGAGGGGTCAAATAAGGGGGAAGGGAGTTGTGAAGTGGTACTCCTCAGAGCTTGAGGAAATGAAAAGGGATGTGATGGCACTTTATAGCATGTATAAATCCTTCCAGTCAGCAAAACCCAAGTGTGAGTACTAAAATGCTAGGAAAAAATACAAGCAAACCATAAGTGATGCTACTAAAGCTTAATAGACCAAAGTATACCCCCGATCCAGGTATATATGAGTTAATGCATTTAGCAACTATTTTACAAATTCTGTAGATGAAGTATAGCAGTGTAGTTACACCTAGCATAAGAGTTATTGAACAATAAACAGATAACTGAGATTTCATTCAAATGGGATGATGTCACAATAAACGATGTCTTAATAATAGTAAAAAGCATGAAAAATACTCATAGCAAGGATATATATGATGTGTCTATCTATCTCATAAAGTCAGGGCTGGCTCTAGGGGCGAGCGCTTGAGGCACAGGCTCGGGGCGCCAAAATCAAAAAAGTTAGCTGTAGTTAATTCTTAAAAAATCTAATATGCCAGCCCAAAAGGGTGCAATATATATAAAAACATCACATCAGTGATGAAATGAATTGCCGAATTTCTATTTTCACTCTTTTCAAGGCAAAATTTTCATCCCAATTTTGAGCTTGTTTTCACATTAAAAATTCAAAAATGATCACACTGTCATTTAAAGCTAGAAAAACCTTTAGAAAGTAATAAAATTGATCACAAGCAACCTGATGGTACAGATGTAATTGTACCCGGTAGCATTCAGTAACAAATATCGATCTTTTTAGTTATCGCTATGTATGTATCGTTATGAAATTGATTTGGTGAAGCAATTTCTTCTGAAGTGGTGATAATAATCTGATTATAATAATTTCAGTATAATAATGTGCAAAAATTTAAATAAACATTATTAAAAATTCAAATTTTGAGACGATAATAGGCAAGCCATCAGCTTGTAATTACAGTTTCTAGTGCCGACTATGTAAGATGTATAACGCTTGGGCAGCATAACGTGCTCCTCACAATTCCCAAGACAGTATTCCTCACCATGTGTGCAGTGATTGGGTGGATATATGTTGATAAAGGAAGTAATATATTGCATGTGACAATGCGCTGGGCAATTCGGCAGACAGCCTTGGCAGGAAAACAGAAGATCGCAATTTGCTAGCTAACTTGGTGACTGGGTACAATCAAATCATAACCACCTTAAAACTTTCAGTTCTTGCAACTAATAGTGTTGAGCAATCACATAATACTGGAAAGTGCCTATCTAAAAAGATTATGACTTACATACTTAGGCATATAGAATTTACATACAAATTCATACAATGATTCTACTCGCAATTTTTCACCAACCTCTCGGAAGTGGCTCATTGTATCATTTAACTTTAATCTTTACCATAATGTACCTTACTGTAGTGAATGGTGTAGTTTAAAAAAATTAATTAAAAATTAATAATAATTATATTAGATGATATAATGGATTTTGTAATAGCAATGAAAAATGTTGGTGAAGAGGGGTGCTCGAACAAATTTGGTGCTCGGGGTGCCAATGCACCTTGATTCAGTCCTGCATAAAGTCGGTTATTAATTATATTGTTGCTCTGCTTACCTCATGTATTAATAGCTGCTTAGCCTCGGTGATATTTCCTAATCAACTGAAAATCTCGAAAACAGTACCTACCAATCCATAAGAAAGGTGACAAGCTCTGTCCAGAGAATTATAGACAGATATCAATAGTTCCCATATTTTCTAAAATATTTGAAACGGTAATGAAAAATCAAGTATATAAATTTCTAGACTCTAATAATATGATCTCAACCTCTCAATTCAGTTTCTGAGCAGACAAATCAACTATTGATGCTGTAAATAATATAGTCTCCTCCGTAACTGAGGCCTTTGAAAACCAATGCAGTGCTATGATCATTTTTTATGACTTATGCAAAGCATTTGACTGTGTGATACACCCAATCCTGTTGGACAAACTGTCATACTATGGCATTATAGGTAAGGAATTAGGTACTTTTAAATCCTATCTTTCTGGGCACAAGCAGATTGTTTTAATAAATGATGAACTTTCCACAACTTCCACATTAACATGCAGCATTCCTCAGGAGTCTGTCTTGGGACCCCTGTTATTCTTGGTTATGATGAATAATCTTGATAATATTGTTTCCTCAAGTGCACTACTATATGCAGATGATACAAAATTAATCACATCATGCGAAAATTATGATGCAATGAGTGCACTAGCGGCAAAGGTATTAGGTGAGGCTGCCATATGGTTTTCAGCTAATAAATTTCTATTAAATGAAAGTAAAACCCAATCCTTAACTCTAAGCCTTAGATAAAGTAATACAGGTAAACTCCATTACAATGCAGTGGATGGGATCCATAACTATTGTAGTTTGGGCTGGACATTAGTATCCTCCTATATGTTATATCCTCCTCCTCTGTAAGAGTCGTCGATATATATATTTTAAAGATTTTCGTTTTTTCTAGTCGGTTTTACATAAAATCCTACCTAAGAAAAAATTACGAATCTCCAGCACATCTGGAAGTGCCTAAACATTAGTATCCTCCTGTTATATATCTATTATATATCGACGACTCTTACAGAGGAGGATATAACATACTAGTAGTTGGTGCTTGCATACTGCAAGCATTTCATATCACCTTGAAAAAACATTCATTGTTCAGACAGACATTTCATCATTACAAATGTTCTTTTAATTCTAAAGATTTCACCTCCGCAGCGATTTCCGTTTTCCCCAAATGTAAAAATAATAGTTTTAAACAATCCCCAAATGTTGCAATTTAAATTATTTTACACTTTCTCCATTATGGGGTACTAATGCTACACAATTTAGCAAAATTTTAAAGTTGTACCACTTCTATAAGTCAAATAATATTTTCTTATTGTTTAAATTTAAATAATTTTTAACGGCCGCCGAAATTCATGTATGGTAAAATTGAAATGTTTTTTGTGCTAGTTTACTACTTTGTACATAACTTGAAAATTTCAGCTCCATAGCTCATCCCGTAATGTCTAAACAGTTATCTATTTGTTTAAACTTTAAGAATTTTTAACTGCCAAACAAACCAAAATATCAAAATTTGTATAATCCCTATTTCGTTTTTTTAAGAATTCTACTTATAAAAAAAATTTCAACTCCGTGGCACATTCGGAAATATATAAACCTTGAAAATTTGTTTAAGCAATTGCGAATTTTTAGCGGCCGCATTTTTGCACTATTTAAAGATTTTCGCTTTTTCTAGTCGGTTTTGCACAAAATTCTACCTATGAAAAAAATTTCAAATCTCCAGCACGTTTGGAATTAAATTAAAACAATCCCCAAATGTTGCAATTTTAAATTTTTTACACTTTCTTCATTATAAGGTACTAATGCTACACATTTTAGCCAAATTTTGAAGTTGTAGCACTTCTATAAGTAAAATAATATTTTTCTAATTGTTTAAAATTAATTAATTTTTAACGGCCGCCGCAATTCATGTATGGTAAAATTGAAATGTTTATTTGTGTAATTTACTACTGTAAATAATTTGAAAATTTCAGCTGCCTTTCTCATCCTATAGTACCTAAACAGTTATCCATTTGTTTAAACTTTAAGAATTTTTAACTGCCAAACAAATTAAAATATCAATATTTGTATAATCCCTATTTCGTTTTTTAGCAATTCTACTTACAAAAAAAATTTCAACTACTTTGTTAGCCCTTCTTCCGTAAATACCCCAATTCGAAGAAGATTAACTAGGCTGATAGCTTAGTTGATTAAAGCACCTATCGGGCAAGTGGGTAAACCCGGGTTCAATTGCCGATCAAATTCATCATTTTTCTCCTTCTAAAATGTCAAAACTTAATCGCATATTTTGTTTACATCGATCGCTAAGACGGTTCTCTCAGTAAAAACCAATTAAAAATCCATATATTTTTCTCCCATTTTCTTATATGATCTGTAAGGTATAGATTTAAAAATGTATTCGGATAGAGAACAACATTTACTGCAAGATAGTTCCAGAAACCACATAATTACGACAGTTTCGCATATTTTTTTTGCATCGGTCGCTAAGACGGTTCTCTCAGCAAACAACAATTAACAAGAACTCCAAACCAGGACTAATGCGGGCTGGTTTCCCAAAGTTGACGTCCAGAATTGATTACTTATATTGGGAGGAAATGGTTCAGTAGGTATGTGTTAGTCATTCCAAGGAATTCTAATACCATAAATACCACTTGTAGTTTATAGTTTATCGATGATAGAGAAAAAGTGGAAAGCAAATTAATAGAGCATTATCAGGTTAAAAGCAATGCCAAATATCTTTCTGACAATAACATTGTAAACAACGTGTAGATCTTCATGTAAAGTGGTCGTCATTTTTGTCCGATTTTAACCAAAATTGGAATCGGTCAATTAATTTTAGTAAAACTCCACAATACCAAATTTCATCAAAATACACCAAGCGGTTCCCGAGTTGAAACAAAGGAACATTGTCAACTATTTGTAGGTCATGTAAAGTGGTCGTAATTTTTGTCCCATTTTAACCAAAATTGGAATCGGTCGGCCAATGTTAGCAAAACTATCCAATACCAAATTTCATCAAAATACGTCCAGCGGTTCCCGAGTTGAAACAAAGGAACATTGTAGATGATGATGTAAAGTGGTCATCATTGTTGTCCGATTTTTACCAAAATTGAAATCGGTCGACCAATTTTAGCAAAACTCCCCAATACCAAATTTCATCAAAATACGTCCAGCGGTTTACGAGTTTTAATATGCGGACGGACAGAAGCGACATCCGCTATTTGCGTTCACTTCGTGCAAAGAACCCATTTGTTCACTCGTCTATGCTCAAGCCTAGTTCGGTAATAATCGTCTCCATAGCAACAATCCGGTAAAATGCGATTTAAAACGCAAAAACGTTGTTTTAGTATAAATTCAAGAAAATATGAACAATTATCAAAATTCTGTGAAAAGAATTAGAATCTACATTCTTTTCCCCTTAGAACAGTACAAACCTCCCTCCGATATCACAATTTTAAGATATTTTAATATATTAGAGAAAACATATCTGCACAATGGATTTGAGATTTCCTATGTAACACAAATGGGCAAAAAACGGTCCTGAAATCGAACCCGGGACTTCAATCTTCGCCAAATAAAATACAGCTCGGAGGTGGGCCCTGGCAGCATTAACCTTTCACCAAGTTTCACGAAAATCGAGCCATTGGTTCAAAAATTGTTATTAGGGGGCACACACACAGATAGAACCATTTCATAAGGCTATGTATTCTTTGGAAACTAACCTAAAAATCCATACATTTCTCTCCCGTGCTCTTATATGATCTGTGAGGTATAGATTAAACAATTTATTTGGATAGAGAACAACATTTACTACAAGATAGTCCTCAAGACCATATAATTATGACTTATAGTTTTGGGGAAAAAAATTCGAGAATCGCCTAATCTTTCGATACCATTTCATATGTATTTCCCATAAGGAACACCTCTGAAATCTCTGTGTATTCCATTCATGGAGTACACTTTTCCATCTTGTTTGTCTTTAACAACAATGAACATTCACCTTGGTAATGCTGAATTGATGTGCAACTTAATGTAAAAAAAATCTATCTATTCAGAGTTATGTGATATTATGTAAATAAAAGATGAATCTTTACTTTTTTAAATGCTAATGTAGGAGGAAAGCATCATGTCATATCAAAGTAGATACAAAACTACTGAGAAAAATCCTTAATTTACAGCTAAATATATTTTATTTTTATTGCACTGGTGGTGTAGTGGTTAGTGTGTTGGCTTACCATTACAATGTTCAATCCCTGCAAATGGAAGTTTTTCAAAAAACACTATCACCTGTGTCTGGCAGTGGACAGCAATACTGCCAGCATGGTACAGAGCTGAAAACAAATGATTTTGGCAGAGTGTATATCCAATACAGCTGTAGGAGTGATTAGGTCAATTTGCTGCAATGTGGAAAGCAAGAGAGAAACTACCACATTACAATTCCCTTATAATGATTATATGCTTGGACAATAAGAGTTCTCTCAAGGTAAAACATTCTGGAGGTAAAATAGTCCCCAATTCAGATCGCCAGGACTGCCTTGAGGAAAACATTTGTGAAAAATAACTTACATATAGGTACTTAAAATGTAAAAGCCATGAGGAAGGCAGGAAAGCTAAAGAAGAATTCTCAGTAGTTTATTCTGGAGGAAATAGTGAGGCAAGAGGAGCAGTTCCAATGCTTAGGAATAATAGTACCAAATGATAGGTTGATGGCAATAAGGCTAAAAGCAGTTTCAGTTGACATGTTGACAATTCAGGGGGCCAACAGCTTAACGTCCCTTTCAAAGGATGGAACGCTGACTTTGCATGGTCTCCTCAAACCACACAAACAGGGGTCTGGGCAACCTTGGAAAAAATCCTACTTTTGCAGGATTCGTGCCTGCTGCCCTTTCGAGCAGCAGGCGAGTAGCAGCCAGCGTCCTAACCACTACGCCACCGGCGGGGGTGGCAGAGTGGCTCGAGTGTTGGCCTTCCATGCTGAGGCCTCAGGTTTGTTCCAGTTTATGGAGACTGTGCAATTCAGCATTCCATGCTTTGGAAGGGATGTTAAGGAGTTGGCCCTCTTGATGCTCTTCGTAAAGAGTAGTCTAATGCCAGCACCAGGTTACCCTCCTCCCTTAAGAGTGTGCCTGGCATGTAAGGAGTTATGACTTTAATAATCCAAGAGGTTGATTATCCAGGAATACACACACATAGTTGGAGAAGGATAAGAACAAAATTTTGTTAGTCAATATGGACTCAGGAAAGAAATCGAGGAGAAGAAAAACTGGTCGAATTCTGCATTAATAATGCTCTAGTAATGAGTAATAAATGGAACAAAAACCATAAATAAAGGCTTTATATGCGGAAAAGCCCAAGAGATAGAATGAGATGCTAAATAGAGCACATCCTAGTAAAACGATAATTCAGGAACAGCATAAAAAATTAGCAGAAGCAGACATAGATTCAGATCACAGCCTTCTATTAGTTGATATAACTACAAAGCTAAAACAAATAAGGAAAACAAGAAGAGAAAGACAAAGGACTATGACAAACTGAAGGAAAGGCAGGATGCATGCAGCACAAAGTTGGAAGATTGTCCTTGAAACTTGGAAAACAAACCAAAAACCATGGATAAAAATGGGAGGAAATTAAAGCACTATGAATAAAGAGCTTGGATAACAAGAGAAGAAAACCATGGATCACTAAAGAAATGCTTGAAATGGATGAGATGAGAAAGTGAAAAAGCATAAACAGTGAAGAAGGTAGAACTATAGACATATAAACAACTTGAGAAGAGTATTATACAATGCTAGAGAAAACTGTATTAAGGAAAAATATGTGGAAAAACAGCAGATGAAGAAATTAGGGCAGTGCGATATAATGAACACTAGGGCACTGGAATTAGAAGCCTCATGGAATTCGTAGTAAAGGAATTATGAATGCAGACAGGAAAATAGCTGCAAAACCAAAGGATGTAACACAGGTATGGAAAGAATATATTAAGGTACTATAGAATAAACAGGCAAGATCAGAGCAAATAGAACTGGAAGAAGAGGATGATGAAGAAGAAGACAACTTGGGACCAAATATTATGGAAAGCAAAGTATAAAATGCAACAGAGGAGCTGAAGAAAGGAAAAGCAACAGGCAGCGATGGGATATCGGCAGAGGTACTTAAAGTCATAGGACCAGAAGGATTAAAATGATACCAAAATTAATAAAATTTATGACTCGGGAGAGTGGCCCCAGAATTTTCTGGATATAATATTGATTCCTCTAAAGAAGAAGCCAAAGGCAATGCAGTGTAAAGACCTCAGAAGTATACACTTACTGTCACATACTTAGAAGATCATCACAAGGATTCTTATTAAAAGCATAGAGAAAAAGGCCAAAGAAATACTAGGGGAAGATCAATTTAGTTTCAGTAAAGGGCAAGGAACCAGAAATGCTATCGGTGTTGTGAGAATCATATACAAAAGGGCAATAGAATATAGCCAAGATTGCTGCATATGCTTCATCGACTGGCAGAAGGCCTTCAATCCAGTAAATTGGGTAATGCTGATGGGGGGAATTAAAGGATACAGGTGTAGACTGGAAAGACAGGAGAATGATCAGGAATCTATGCATGAATCAAATTGAATTGAAATTTATGTAACACTACCATTGATTTTCAACAGAGAGATCTCCAGTATTCAAAATCTGGTGAAGAGTCATTAAGAATTGGCTGAGTTATAGTGGTTCAAAAAGTATTATTGACAAAGAGATACACTAAGCAAATTATATTATAGGGTTTGTAAACACTAAAATTTTCATATCAGTGAAATTTTCAATGAAATATTAACAATTATATGCATGCCAATCATGTCTTTTACCCTGGAAACATTGAAAAAATGGAGGTTAAACAGACATTTTCAGAAATATACTAATGTGCTATTAATCATCACAATATAATATCAATTTTATAAATATTTTATAATATATTTTATAAATTTTCCTCCTGCAGAAGAAAGGACTTAGAATCATGACTGACAAAGGTCATAGAGAACACTGTAATTCTCTCTTTCAGGAACATGAAATAATGACATTGCCTTCATTGACAATCCTGGAAGTAGCTTGCCATGTAAAGAGGGCCATTGATGCTTACAAGGCCAGAAAGGACATACATAACCACTTCACACGATACTATTGGCAATTAGACATCCCAAGGAATAGAATAAATAACCAAAACGAAAATTTGCATTTAAAAATATTCAAAAATTTTCCAAATAGAATTATAGAGTTCACCCTACTTAGTTCAATACTAAAGATTAAAATGTTTCTGATGCAGAGAGCATATTATAACATTAATGAGTTCCTTGATGATACTGTAAACAATATGTAAACCTGAATCTATGATTCTCATGTAGTTGCATGGTATTATCTACTTAATATAATACGGATAACATGTAAATTTACTGATATTATGCTCAGCCATATTTTCTTATATTGTTTTTAATTGTATTCTAAATTTTTTATTGTATTTTATTTCTTATAACTCTATTTTTTGTGTACATGTATCTATATCCTGACATGTCCTAATTATCCATAATTGGATCTAATGGACAAAAATTATTATAATAATAATAAATTATGTCTTTGACATTCAATGAAATTTCCCTAGCTACAAAGACCAAATCAATTAAAAACATCAACTGAAGAGATCACAATTTTTCTGAGAGACATATAATGTTTCCTAGCAAGAATGTCTTTGTTCTGCATTAGGTTAAGTAAGTTGATATTTAAGTTTACATGAGTATCTTAAATTCCTAATCTCTCTCCTAAACTTCACTTAATGTGCTATGTCAGAATATTACAAGCATGTAACTTAATTAGCCATTACGAAAAACTTTCTTTATAAAAAAATACTAAGTAGTTGCAGCTATAATCAATAACCATTTGGCCTACAAGAGAACAAAACTGAAATCAAAGATATAAAACCAACTAAAAGAAGTTCACCACTTAAGCTAGAATGAATTATTCAAATAAAATTATCACACACATCATAAATTATTATCTGTATATCAGTAAGTAAAATATTGTAATGGTAATCATTTTCAAAATATCTCCAATTATTCTTAAATTATTCTATGCAAATGGTATCCTACTAGTTATTAATTATATAAAGCATGGAGTAGGCAGGGCCGCACCAGCCTATGGATGCATCGCACCTGGGCAGCAACACCTGAAGGGTGGCAACTCACTTAAAAAATCAATTACTACTACTTTTTCATATTCTAAAGCCATTGATTATGCTTCTAAGCTAGGGACAAAAAATTGGGGTGGTGGTACCAGTCTTCTATCCAACTAACCCCAATAACTCTTGAGGGCATAGGATCATTTTCATTCTTTGTCTCTAGTAAGCAGGGCCTGTCTCAGATAAGTGAACAGGCAGTCACTTGGAGCCTTAATTTTTAAGCTGCGCAATGTGTACTGTATAAATGCTTTGAAAATATATCATATTGTTTTTATTTTCTCCATATATGAAGTATGGAGAAAGTACTGTTTTCATGAAAAAAATCAAATTCGAGATTTCAATGGAAATATATGTTATAAGGTCCCTTGAACATGTTTTGACTATTTTCTCAATGATGTCTGTGACCAGGATTTTGTGGGGGCTCTAACTCAAAAACTATTACTCAGATCAGCGTGAAATTTTATTTGACATTTTTGTTAAAGAAAGATGTGTTGATATTGGTAAAAATCGGTCAACTGGAAGTGCGTGTTAACTCTTGTCACAATTGATTTTAGACAGCTGAAAACTGATTTTTAATAAAACACTGCAAAATGTACCAATGGAATAAGGACTAGAATAGTAAAAGCTGCTTTCTGAAGAAAGAAACTTATGCTAATGGAAAAAATAAAGGAAGATATGCATAAGAAATTGATAAAAATATGTATGGTATCTCTTGGGATGAGGCATAAAGATGAAAACTTGGAAAAATTACATAAAATACTTTAATATAAGCTTCAAATTCATTAAGAAGAATGCTGAAAATAAAATGGACAGCTAGGATGAAAAATGAGGAAATACTCAGAACAGAAGAATAGTGAATAAAAAAGAGGAATGCGAACTGGGTCAGAAATTACCTGAGAAAAGAGAGGATGATTAAATATGTGCCAAAGGTAAAACTGGAAGGAAAAAGAGAAATGGAAATGGAGAATACTGCACCAGAAGTATGTGGAGAACCAGTTTATATCAATAATAATCATGGATCTGTCTAGGAAAATATTACCTATAATGATGATGAATGGAGCTTAATCTCAAATGATTAGTACATCTTCTGATTAGTGTTTACAAAAACGATGATGGGAACACATGGGAATTTTATTTGATAGGCTCATTACTTGCAGAAATAAAAATTATTCATATAAAATAATAAACACCACAGAATTAACATTAAAATTTATGAATTTTGATATATATTTTTGAAACATTATATAAATTTAAACATATATTTAAATAAATTTATATTTTTTATTTATATTAAAAACCAAATTATCCTGTAAGCTCCTCTCTCTCTAGGCGCATCAGTAATTATCATCACTGATTGATTGTCTTATTCTGGTTAGCACATGGAGCTGAAAATGTTTGTGACATAAGGTTTATTTAAGAATTACAGAATAGTTCACAGATTCAGCCATTCTTTAGCTTTTTGACATTCTTTAGGACATTCCCTTCTCATGCCGTCTGCACCGGGAATCCACATGATGAGGACCCTCTCCCCCATAGACTACAACTTTAATGTATAGAAAAGTAATAAGAAAAGCTTAATGATAAAGCAAAAACATAACATTACTCTTAAATAATTCACTAAGTAATCATAGAGTCAAGTTTCTCTCTGAAAACCAGAATGCTATTTAGGATCAACTGTTAAAATGGGTCTAGGTAAGGCTATACTCAAGGTAAAAATGTAGCAATAGCCCCATATTTGCAGAGGTTATGTTCCTGGCAAACATTGTGAATGAAAACCCAGTGTATATGTACTAAAAGTTGATGGAAAACAATGGGATTAAGGGAATGAACATTTTTCCTCTTCTCACACTTTTTTCAGCATTCATTTCACTTCCATTGTATTTTGGGGCCATAGTTCAATCGACGAATTTTTACATACATGCAAAAAGATAGTAGAAACTATCATTAATTACATACATACAAACATAGAGGGAGATATGATACCCAGATTATGGCATCATGTGGGCATCTTGCTCACCACTTCCCCAGTCATTCTTTGCATACATCAATACTTTTTCAGCATGTATGTAGTTTGTACTTGTTTTGTTGTCAAGAAGAAATTGTGGTGTTTCATGGGCTTTTATGAACAAGTAGTATGTTTTGAAGTCAGCAGGGGCAAAGTAATTTACCCACCATAAACATTTAAAATTTCTATAATAATTTCTGCATGAATGTGTGAAGCTACAAACATAAAAACCTATGAAAATTGAGGGACTACTATATTACATATATTCAGTATTTAAACTTACCCTTTCAATTTAATAGAATGGAGATGCACCAAGGATACAACTACTATTTATGCTTTCAATCCTTATAAAATTTAATTTAATATTAATGAATGATAGTCTTAAAACAAGGGAAAATGCTTTGTTCATTTTCCTTCTTTGTTTAAATAAAGAACTAGCTCATAATAAAAATTATGAGCTATATAAGTAAAGCTAATAAGTCTAAAGTTTCTACTTCAAAATAAAATACTTTCAAACAAAAATAATTCACACTTAAAAACATACAATCCTTAGAAACGGTTTAAATTGAAATGTTCAAGGCTCTGTCCTACTTATAATGAAAAATGTTTTAAAGTTGAACATACCTAGCAAGACTATATTATTTGCTGATGATGCTACTTGTCATATATGGCATATCTGGACAAAGTACAACAACAACAACACACCTTGACACTTTCCCTTGCGGGGTAAGTCATGCCATATGTCTGCCAATTACCAACCGATCACCACATGCTTCCTCCACACACTTCTATCCTTGCACACTTCTTTTGCTTCACTTACACTCATACACTGAGTCACACATTTCCTTTTATTCCTCATACTTTTCACGTCCAAATCTAGATAATCTTCTATCTTAGATGATGCTAAGTAGTGGAATTATAATACATTTAAATCTGCAACCATGGGGAGATGATAGATTTAGGGGGCCCTGCAGGTTCATCTATATATTATATTAAACAAATTATGAAGGGACCAAAAAATTATTTTGCAGGGTGACCACGGTGCTAAGTCGTGATTTTGTTCAAATGAGCTTAAGATGAATAAGAGTAAGGCTCAGAATATTATATACTCCTTATGACAATTATCTGAAGTACATATATGATTGCACTAAACTTATAGTATTTACAGCCTACCCTAAGTTTTCTTGGTATGACCATATTATAAGCAGGGTTAGAAATGGGTTTTCAGGACTAAGCATACGCTCTGGAATCCATGGAAGAGAGGTGGTGAGAACTGGGGGAAAAAACCTACCAGCCTTGTTGCAACTGGCCCCACATCATTAGCCCAACTACCCCTCGTTTCACCTGTCATTGTTAGTTAACCAGCCAATCGACCCTAATAACATTGATGTTCCTTCTGTTAGGTGAGCTAAAACTGAATGTTTTCAAATTGCAGGCTTACATTTCTTAAATAGACTGCATGATGCTACAAAAACTGCAGGTTAGGTTCAAATATGTTCTACATTCCTGGCTGATAATGAAAGCATTTTATTTGAACAATTAGTTCTTTGATGGACATTGTTTTCTAATGTAATCACTAAAATTTGTACATCTTTAGCTTTTATATTCCATATTTTTTAGTGACACCTATTGTATATGTATCTGGTTAATGGAGAAATAAACTATGATTATGATTAAACTATACATGTACTTTGACTATCTCTTATGCTGGAACAGTACAAAGTCCAAATACCAGCACCTCTGTGACTTAGAAGTTGCTGGTTTTTGGATTTTTCCAGTATCTGAACAATTGTGTTATTATACTTTTTTGTACTCTTTTCATTTATATCAGCATATGCACTATGTACCTACTTATTATTAGTAATAATAATTGTTATTATAACTTCTATCAATATGTTGATGGTATATCCTAATTATTCTCAGCATTTGTTATTTACTACCTTACCTTTTGACAACAAATACAACCTTATGTATTTTGGGTTTGCTCATTGAAATAAATAAATAAATATATACATATATTTATATGTATAGCATAACCATGAATTATCATAATGTTCATGTGGAGTAAGGAAAGCAAAAGATAATGTGAAAATATAGAAGAATGGTGTACAGCTTTTAAAATGTCTAGCTATTTGATAATTCTGGTTTTTGGACTTAGTTAGTACCATAAATCACAACATAAGCCATTCACTGAGGGAGCGATAATAAACATCAAAACATAATTATATGTCTACACACCTATGCACACAAGATTACTTATATTTCCATGCAAAAATGTTAGCTATAACTCAGAACACGCATTTAAATTTAACATTAATAGCTGGAATCAACTAGCTTTTAATTCATATTGAACGTGTGATGTCATGGCAATTCATTGGGCTCTAGAATGGAGCTTTTGGATCATAATTTTTAAGCACACATTTGCAATTAAATGTTCTGGAAAAGTTAATTTGATATCTTATGGAATGAACTATTTTATTCATTAAAGAATTTAATGCAAGAATGAAGCAAATCTCAACTTTTTTATTGCCAGAACAAATAAATTTGAAGAAAACTTATTTATAAGGAATCATATTAGGCCATGTGATAGCTATGCATCTAATTACGTCCTAGCAATTGTGAGTTGAAGCTGACAAACTAAAAATAATGTTATTATCTATTGCTTACCAATAATAATGCACCTCCAACATTTTAAACCTTAAAATACACAATCACAATAAGGAGTCTGAGTGGGAAATGAGAATGAGAATATAATAAAAGTCTAGTATGTCTCATCATCAAAACAAATATACTGTAACAAGACTTAAGTAATACTTTTAATTAAAACAATATAATTTATAATGTAAGCTGATTTATGCTTTAAAATATTTTGCATTATTTGAATCAGTAATAATAACAAATGTAACACTGAAGGAAAAATCAAACATAATCCTCATAATTATAAATTCTGGACAAATTCACCAGTATAAACTATTATATCAATAACCTAAAAACTCGAATACACCAAATTAAATAAAAATTACCTCTCCGGTCACCAATAATAAAACATCAATCTCGGGACTTAATCAAAATTTTCTCCAACGTTGCTTTTATCTTTTTATTTTGACTGATATTACTTTCTCGGGTCCCTTTATATCACTTCAAATTTATTAATTTGGTATGATGTTCAACAGCTCTCAACTTTGTAAATTAATTATTCTAGATTTTTCATGCTAACTGTTCCCATTTTCTTCAAATTTTCATCTTCATAACTTAAAATAACACATAAAGTATAACAATATATCACTTTTCGTAAAAGAGGAATAATAACTTGAATAAAACCGTTATAGTCGCCACTTTAGCAACGATTTTCTTGAAATCTCGCGCCTTGCTAAAGCCCAACGGAAATGGAACTCAGATACAAGTCAAATATTCGTAGTTATTAAACTAAACGTTAGAATGTCCTTAGTGTATCATTAAAAATAGGAAAAATCTTGAATAAATTATCTTCTATAATTTTACTGTTTTTATACATTAATAATTGCATTCATGATACATAAAAAGCATGTTTCAGCTAGCAGTCATGGCGTAGCTCAGTGTTTGTGTATATACAATATTGCGTTGGCTGTAAGAATTGTATGCAACTACAATCGCTTGTGAATAACTTGTTTTTAATTTATTCTTTTTAACATTTAGTGAAGCGTACTCCGGCATTTTCGGTGTCGTAGGTTACTTAAATCTTGCCTTTGCATGCGAGATGTTTAGTACTGAAGTTAGACCAAATACATCCGTTTTTGTGTCACAATGAGTTTAAAGCGTAATAAGGAGTCTATTTCTAATGAAAATGATGTTAAGATTAAGAGAGTTGCCCCAGAAGTTTCACTGAACAATCAACTTGTAGACGAGAATGTGAAATCAAAATTATTTGAAAGTTGGACGAGTGGGAAAGATTTAGTAATAGGTATGTGTGCTTTAATGAGTTAATTTCCATATTTATTTCAAGTGTATTTATTATATATGATAGGTTATAGCCTTTACAATTCCGTAATACAAATTTCGGCATTTTTAATTATAATCTTGGTCCAAATTTCACAATCAAGAAATTGTGATGTTATACAAGTATGTGATAATTTTTAAAATTTTCTTCGTTTGTCAGATTTTTTATATTTAATTTCTATAAGGACTTGGGCAATACATTTTTATTTGCTCCAATCTTTCATTTATTCTAAATTTATTTATTTTTAGCGCCTGACATTGAGTTCAGAAGTGAACCTTTCAGACATTGTGTCATTCGAAACTTCTGCCGTGATGCGGAGTTTTTGGATGGCTTGAAAGAGGAATTGTATGATGTGGAATACTCTGAGAAAAGCAATGATCTTTACCAATTTCACCAATCAATAGACTTGGGCAGCTCCCACTCTCCACATGTAGTCTCTCTACACAACTTCTTCCACGAGTGTCTTATTGGATGGCTCAGATCTGTCACTGGTATTCCTCTTAATCACAAGATTGATGTAACGAGCTCCAGATACGATTACACAGGTGAGTGATAAAAATTTGCAATGGTTCCCAAATTTCTATATTATCTCACCTGAATACATTTATGATAAGCCTAACTTTTCCCAAACGTACGCATAGTGGAAACAGGAATTTTATGATTTTTTTATGCTAGAAAACTTTGTTTTTGCTTAGGAATTGTTTTTCTTTTTTAAATTACATGTTATATTTTGGTAACCAGTTTTTGAACTATCTATTCTAGATGTGTTGTTGTGTCATGATGATCAGTGTGAAGGGAGAAGGATAGCCTTCATACTTTACATGGTCAATTCCTGGGAAAAAGAAGATGGTGGAACTCTTGATTTATTTGATGTTGATGGTAACTATTCTATTAAATTTAAATGTCAGTTATGCTAAACATCTATCTATTGATTTCTTAATTCATGTAATAAGTACGTTAAAACTCCTTTATGTTTAGTTTCCTTTTATTGGATAGAATAGTTGTAGGTTGTATGTGTTAAAAGTTATCCAGTTGTTTTAATGTACTATTTTGATGGGAATCTGCAACAGCTTTAATTTTTGTCTTCTCACTTATTAAGTAAAATTTATGACTTTAAGCAAAGAATTATTCCTTGTCTGTAGCAGGTTTCCCATTGTATGCTTTATCTATAAAATTTATATTCAGGAAAACCTGGTTTAGCTGATGGCATACTATAGTTAAGTTTTCATTTAACTTCCTGAGTTTTCTTATTGTAAAAAAATTCAAACTGAAGACACAGTTGGTTTAATTTTTTCAAATAAGTTAATTAATTTTTAGGTTATGGCCAGCCTGACAAAGTAGTTCGATCTCTTGTCCCTCAGTGGAACTCGATAGTCTTCTTCGAGGTTTCACATTTGTCATTTCATCAGGTAAGTTAATAAAAATGCCTCATTTCATCTTTCCTCTCCATCATGTTTAATATTATTAAAATATTTGGATCTTGTCTTTTATCTGCCATCCACCCAAGTTAATATACGGAGTGCCCTTCTAGTAGCAGGATATGGGACTAGCGTGGGATACAACTGTTTGTGCTACAACATATTCCAACTCACCCCACCGGATTTAATAAGTTCAAGTGTTTTGGTTTATTCTCACATTCACTGTCCTGCTCCCCCGAGGGGGAGAAACCAAAAACACTTGAACTAACTTACCCAACCCAGTCACAGTCGTATCCTGCGCCCTTATGCTTTTTTCCTGCAGCTAACCTCCACGCAATTCCATAAACATTCCTGCTGAAATTGGAGTGTTGCACTGTATGGCACATACCTGCTATAATAAAGAGCAAAGAGATTATATTAATTAATATTAAAAATTCCTTGTTATAACGTGATCTTTGAAATTGTAGGTTCTTAACCATTCTGCTATTACAGGCCATCTTTCAGAATGTTATAGAACAATGGATCACCATGGATCATATTGCTGTAGTTGAAGTTTATTATCATTTCCCACCTACAAGCCCTTGAGAGCAGTGTTTCTTAGGCCAATTTTGCCATGGCTGCATCTGCGGCCACCAGCCAAGACCTGGTGGCCGCACTGTTAAATTTAGGGCAAAAGTGTTACTTGGTCTTTTGAAAAAAACCCAAATATTAATTATGGTAACTTGTTGAAAGGAAAATTAATTACACTTCTTTCTTCCAAAAACTTTTATAATGGTACTATCCTCATAAAATACACTTCAGGCATTCATCTCTGCGAAGTTCCATTAATGCAAATTTTATGCTGCTCAAATTGCATACTATACCTGAAAATGGTGAAAGTGCAATGAGATTTTCTTGGTTGATTTCTTGAAATGGTGAAGATATAAATGACACTGTCTTAGTGAAAAAATCCGACTCCTGAAATCTTTCCTACAATTCATCACATAATGTTTCAAGATACATAATTAATTATTCCAATTTTTATTTTAGTCGTGACATTTTGCGATTTATCAGCAAGAAACGCATTGAGACAAGGAAAAATGGAGAGATCATTCTCGTTTTTCACCTGAGTGACTAAGTCAGCTGTAGTATTCTTGAGTTTATCAATTATGAAAAGGTTATCAATAATTGTCAACCCTCTGGTTTGAAGCTGTCGATTAATAGAACTAAACTTTGATAAAAAGCCTTTTAAAAATAGGATGCAACCACGAATAGAAGGTTATTGTAAATCTAGGGGTAAATCATTGTATTTTGGGATTAAGGCAGTTATAACTTTATCATAAAGTTCACATAATCTCTGCATACTTGAATCAAAACAACCCGCGAATGTGAGTGTAGTTAAGTAGTACGTTATGCTTTTCATCGGTAGTGTTGCATAATGATCCAAAACTATTTTTCAAATGCTGCTAGTGTTACTGAGATTAATCACTTTTCTGATCATTGATTCCACATCGTCCATAGATTTGATTACAGATTTGCAAACAGGTACTTCTTGGGCATAACAATGGAAGCAAAATATAGAATTTTGGCAATACATGTTAAAAAGGGTCAGTACTCCACTTTTCTTCCTCTTCATTATGGCAGCTCCATCTGCAGTTACAGCACAAATATTCGCCATTGAGATGCTGAGAAGTTACGAGTTTTCTTTCATGGCATTGTCATCATTTCTGAAAGTAAGACATTCTTTTAGAGAAGTTAAGAACAGTAGTTTCTCACAAAAATGGCCGTTGTCAGAATTTAAATAGTGAGCACATACAAGTAGTTCCCCAGTTTTAGTTACGTCACTGCTCTCATCCAAGCACAATCTGTAGAAAGGAATTTTGATACATTCAGCAACTTCCGCCCTTATGAAGATCTCTATGTCTTCTATTCTTCGTTGTACAGTATCATTGCTCAAAGCTATATATCAAAACAATTTGTTTTGTGGTTGAATCGCCAGCACTAATGACTCCATGAATTCTCCCTGAAAAGGGTTAATTTCCAAATACCCTACGTAAAATTAATAAACAATGTACTGTGCTTACCAAACCCCTCAGTTACTTATATTTACATAGTCCAGATCTTTCTGCTATAACGTCTATTAATTTCACCAACATTCATTTCCAATCATATCACTTTCTCTTAAAATATCAATCAAACATCTGTAATTTTTACTGGTGACAATCATAATTACAGTAACCCGTGATCGTCATGGCAGTTAGCAGGAGCAAATTCTACAGAAGTACTGAAATAATTAATCCTAATAGGCATTAAAAAAGCATTATAAATGCTTATAATGAAAATAAATAGAAATTGTCTTCATAACGAATATAAAGTCTAAAGTTAACCGTGTAATAAACCACATTCCCGTATTTATTACGAAAATTTACATAGAAATAGTAAATATACCTTCAATCTTCAACAAATTCTATAAAAATATATACTCCACTCACTCACACTCACTGCTTTAAATTGAAATGCGACAATGTGGGAGGAAAAGGTAGCATTTTGGATCTGTGCCTTGTTCTGGAACAGGAACATTTTCCTGTTCTGCTTTAAATTTAATAATTTAATTAGCTCTAAATTAAAATCCTACGTTTAACCCAAAAATATATTTTCAATAAAGCATTTGTGTGCCATTAAAATATTTAATCTCTTCAAAGACACCAATAGTATTGTCTTCCTGATGCGTTTAATCGCAAAATAATTAATTTATGGATAATGAAATATTTTACTGATAGTAAAGTTTTTTGAAATAGCAATAAATAAATTACAACAGTAATATAATTATTAAATAAATACATGCGTTTACATACCCTAACTATTAAAGTCGGCCAGCAATGAATCCTTATAAAATTTTTATGCTACAGTGGAACGAAGAGAGAAAATAGCATCCTGCAAATTTAAAATTAGTTAACGAAACAGGTTTTTATAAAAGCATCAAATATAATCAGAAAACATGTATGCTAAATTTATAATGTTTTTGTAATACAACATAATATGCACATACTCTTATAAATATATGATAGTTTTAATCCACTACACTATAAAAGACAAATGGACTAAAACCCTTAATTCTGATTTTTTTTACTCAAAAAAAATCTTATGTGGCCACCACATGACTTTCTCCATATCTTAAATATTTCTAATAATTCCAAATAGTTGAAATGATAATAAATATTTTAAGGAACTGAGAAAAATTTAAAGACTTGGCAAAGAACAGAAACTGTAGCCATCTGATATTGGATATACCCCGAAGCTCCAACAATTAAGAAAATAAAAAGGAGCGTAGTGTGTTTACAATAGTCGCCAGTAGGTGGTGTGGTGATGGCAGCTAAAAAATTTACAGTATCTCTTCAGCAATGTATTATATGGGAAATTGTTTCAATCAAAGGTTATAGATAATTAAATTACCTACAACTTTTATTCCTGCACTTTTTTACATTTATCAAATATTAAAGCAAATATTTCAAAAAAATGGATGACAAGAGTAAACACCCACTTCCGGTCGACCGATTTTTACCAAAAACTAATCAGCACATCTTCCTTTAACAAAAATGTCAAATATAAAATTCCACGCTGATCTGAGTAATAGATTTTGAGTTAGAGCACCCACAAAATTCCGGTCACAGACACACACAGACATCATCGAGAAAATAGTCACACCCCAAAAAAATACATTTTCGTACTTTTCTGGTATTTTTATTCAAAGCTTAATCATTGTTCTGTATTGCACTTATATAGGCAGCATCTACTTATCATACATTCAGTTAACATTACATAATAGTATCATATGTACATGCATGGTATCAACTAATATGTACATCATACTCAGGTAGGCCAGTTTGTCTGGTGTGTTGCCACATGTACTGTTACCCAGTGCTGTATGGTTGGACATCTTGACTGCTTGAATTTTGCTTGTGCTTTTATATTTTAAACAACTTGACTGAAATTTTTTATCATAATGGATAATAAGAGGAATGCAAGTGTAAAATGCCAACAAAAAAACTGCCTACCTTTACTCTTAAGAAAATAAACATTATAAACAAGGCTAAAAGGGTGAGTCTTTGATAGCTATAGAACATGGCTTAGATTAATTTACAAATGTTAAAAGTGAGAGCAATGTTCAGCATATTGATTGTGTTGGTTTTATGACATTTCTATGTTTTAATTTATCATTTAGATGATATTATTTATTGTCTGTTACTTTATAAATGCAATTGTAAAATATTTCAGCTTAATTTTGAGCAAAAAAATTTGTGGGCTTGTACAGGAACATGCATTTCTATGGTCTACTTAATTGTACATCTACTTAATGTGAAAGTTTTCAAGAACGTAACTTGTACATTGAGCGGATGCTGCCTGTACTTTATCTGAATATGCTATTAAGTAAGAGTATCACTGTGAATAATAATCTTGTAGCAAATGAATTTTAAAAAAGACTAAACTTTAAAAAGTAATAAAAATATACAGACCATTGTAGAAGTTTACTATACAATTTACTGTATTTCTCGGCATATAAGATGCACTTATTTCCAGAAAAATTACCCCCAAAATCAGCCTGCATCTTATACGCCAAAGCTAAAATTATTACTGTTCTCGATACTGACACTAACAAACCCACTCATCCCTAAAATGGGATAATTGGCAGTCATTCGTTGCTAAACAATAAAATAGACATTATTAATAATTAATAGGGAAAATTTGTTAATAGATACAGTAATACCTTATGCAACATGGATTCTAATGATGCATTTTCATTATTGCGCTTTAATACAGCTATGCTATGTATTTGAAAGGCTTGTTAGGATCTAAATGCTAATCATTCGATTTATTTTTTAAACAGTTATAATTTGGTTTCTCAGTCATTAAGGTAAAATTTTATTGTGTATTAAAACAGTTAGGTGGAAGAAGGGCCATATGGCCTCAACCTTGTCGTATTAAGGAAATAAATAAATAAAATTGAGTATAGGCATTGGTAAGAGAACTATGTTGTTGACTGGATTATATTTTGTTTATATATTGATGCAAATAATTTATTGGGCCATCTTCTTTGTATTCTTTAAATTATATTTTATTTTGAAATATCTTTTTACATTTATTTCAGGTTTCTGAAGTCCTCACTCGAGATAAAACACGACTCTCTGTGAGTGGCTGGTTCCATGGACCCCCTCTAAGACCTCCAACGCCATACATAAGCATGCCATTTCCTCGTAAACTACCTTTTGATGGAGAGGTAATGAATATTTGACATTAGCGAACATATCATATTGCAGAAATCTAAGATAATCTTTTTAAGTATTTTTTACCCTCTAAAAATAGGAAGTCATCTTACAATGAAAACTGAACTTGTAAACACTGTTAATCTTTGTTGCACAGCATATTGATGGACATGTCTTGTTGTTCATTAACCACTTTAGTGGGTATGCTGTATATATTCATCGTGGCCTTTTCTCTTTCATCTAGCTCTGTCCTTTTAGTTCGGTTTTCCGATGATAGATGGGGTATACATCCTTATGTCGAGAAAATATGTACAATTCTTGTATGTTCTGCGTCTGTTATGTGGGGTTGCCTACTCTCTCCCCTGCGGAAGTGAAAGTGGGTATTCTAAGAATTTTTCGTGTACACATTTACAATCAAATTCACGTTCCCTCCTAGGAGGCCCTGGAAGTAATAACCCCTTCTATAGACCACAGTAAACGGTACACATCTAAAAGCAGATGTGAACAGAAAAAGGACAGTTGGCCTTTGAAAAACAAAGATGTTGGACATGGCAATGCTCAATGCATTTGCTGTTTATAGAAAAAATAGAGGAAAGTTAAACAGAAAAGAGTTTCTAATAACGATGACTGAAAAATTCTTTTAAAAAACGCTGAAAGGGTCCTAATCCTGAAATCGAGAAAAAAAGTCCCCACCAGCAGTGCACCTGGGAAAAATTAAATAGCTTGTTAAGTGGTTAACCTTCATTGAATTGAAACTTAGGTACCATGATTTTTGGGTTTGCAAATATTTTGAAAAATTATTTCACGTATTAAAACAGAAATTTTTAAATCTTAGTTATTTTTTGTTTTAAATTATCATTTTACAAATCTTCTAAATTACGTCTGCTAAATAAATGGTAAACAGTTGAACAGCTGATTCAAAATGGAGGTCATCTACATCAACAAATATGCTGGAGTTTATGGTTCATATTTTATACCCAGTGTGTAAGGCAACCCTAAGATTTTACAGGATTTTTATTAAGCTTCAAAGGTTGATTTGTCGACCGGCATGTATGGTAAATCCCTTGACCCATCAAAATAGCCTTGTCAAAGTAGCCTAAGACAAAATAACCCAATTTAATTTTTATTTAAATGTGAAAAACCAATACATAAGTAATACAATATTTTTCAAATTAGCTGAAATCCAATACATTTATTATATCTATAAAAGAAAGTGTTTGTATGAATGTGATTCTATAGCTCAACAACTACAGAATGTAGAAAGAAGATGAAGGTAACATTTTAACTGCAATACAGAGTAAGGTGGTGTAGTAGGGGTTTTAAACCAATTTGATTGGCCTTTTCAGTTAAAGAAAATATTTTCCTTTTTTATTTTTCTCCATTTAAATAACATGGGAAATGATGTAGTATATTTTCCCAAAATATAACTTTCAACCACAAACTTTCATGTTTTTCATTTGAAAAAATGTCACTCTCATGACAACCCAATTGTTGTCGATTGAAGACAAAAGCTTAATCTCAAATACATAAAGAAGGGCACACTTATTAATTATGTAAGTAAACAAAAGGCGTGAAATGCTATGCTAATTTGAGTTTAGATTATTAAAAAAAAATTATATCAGAATTGAATTATGACATTTATAGTACCGTTGTAAATTTGAAATAAACATCAATGTGCAAAAGGACATTGTTTTTATACGACATATCCATTTGCAATCTTACGTGCCAGATCTTTATTGTTTTTCTTCATGGTGACAGAAATAAACTTCTGCCAATGGTAGTAAGAACCTACGATTAGCGCAACATGTAGGTTGAAGCGATTTTGTCTGTGATTTGCTTGGATTACTTTCTGTAATTCATTTTTGTGACAACTTTGTCATTGTTATGTGGTTTATTGTACTTCTCTTTACTGGTTTCATTTGTCATTAAATATTAGTTGTTTGTTGAATGCTCATTGTTCATCACTTTCTTCTTTGCACTTTGCTGGTTTGATTCAACTTTGGATTGCAGTATTTGATTTTAGTTTAAGCTTATTTGTTTGTGTTGTGTATTCCGTCTTTGGATGCCAGTTATGTTATTACTATCCATCACTTCTTTTTGTTTCGTTTTTTTATTCGTGTTCATGTTTAACTTTGATCATTGGTTCTTATTGTTCGTTCATTGTTTGTCACAGTTTATTCTCTTGCTCTTTGGCGGTTCCTTCCACCATTGGGTATTGGTTTTTGTGGTTATTTTTTGTCAACAATTTTGGTTTATGACTGGAAACGACTAAGGAGAAGATGTGTTCATTCCACAAATCCCTATTATTCCTTTTGACTTTAGGAGACTTCGGTATCCAATAAAATTAAGCTTTGCCATTTCAATTAATAAGGCTCAAGGACAGTCATTTCAGGTTGTTTATCTAAATTTAGAATTACTCTGTTTTGCTCATGGTCAACTCCATGTTGGATGCTCCAGAGTCGGTAATGATAATGAACTATTTATATTTGCTCCAAAAGGAAAAACGAAAAATATTGTTTATAAAGGTGTTGGAGAATAAATGCATAGTTTGAAGTTTTTTTTTGTTAAAATAATCCTTATTAAATTTCATATTTTGCCTTAATACAGGACTTTTATGTCATTAAAGGTTGAATGTTAAAAATTCAATTATTTTCTTATTTATATTGAATCAGAAATCCGTACAATTAAGCCAAATTCCTTTAAACTTTTATGTGATTTGATTGTTCCTGTATATTCTCGATTGATTGTTTATTCCTAACCATAAACCCAAGCAATGCCAGGTACTTCTGCTAGTATGTAATAAAATATTTGTAAAATTAGCCAAAAACCAATATATAACTAATACAAGATTTGTCAAATTAGCTAAAATCCAATACATAAGGAATAAAATATTTGTTAAATGTATAAGGAATACTATGTATAAGTAATACAATATTTGTCAAATTAGATGAAATTCAATACATAAATGTGGTATTTCTGTATCCCTAAGATTGTGAGAAATTGCATGAAGATAACCAAGAATGTCAGTATTATCATAAGTCTAAACTAGAGTTTGAAGTCGTCAATTGAGTTATACGTACTTCTTTTTTGATGCCTCTGGCAGTTGAATCCCTGCACAAAAACGTGCAATGTCGATCTTACTCAATCTTGCTCTTTTCAAAACTGGTTGACAAGTTTGTATACCAACGGATGATAGCAATTTATTGTCTGCTGGAACGCACAATGCCACCCTTCGACTGAGTTTTTGGTGCAAGGAAGACCATCAATAACTCGGTCACGGATGTTCCATATGCGAATGGCGAATCAAGGTTTTGCTCTATGGTTGTTTTTGTCATCCTATGTAATTATCTTCCCAGTAGTCCACAATGGCATTCATTTCATCAGGACAACTATTGGCCAAGTTTTCAAATGTAACCGTTACGTCAGCAATTGGAACGAAATGCAAAGTTAATAACATTTTGACTTGCATTCGCAGATTTTCTTTGTCCTTTCTCCACAAACATTGTCCTAAATGGCATAGACATCCAACCACTTCCGTTGCAGTGAACATCTGCGACACAGCATTTTGACTTGTTTTTTTCAAAGTCCGACATCGCACTTATCGGGTTCAAACTTAATTTTAACTCAAGCAGCCTCTGGAATACACAAATATATGTCACCTCACTTTTATCTAGTAGAAGAATGTAGGTTAAAGGAACGGTTGTTCTGTCTGTCAGTGCATGCATAGTGAAGACTTGGAAAAGCAATTCCGGTGCAACTTTGAAAGTTCTGTCGATGAACCAATGACGATGCTGCTCTGAGATGTCTACATTTTCTTCAGTACCAAACATCAATATATGATTGGAATCATCTTCACCATAATTCCACTGAACAAAATTCATGTTTATTGAAGTGTTTTGAAGAGCACCAGGGATAGCAATATCTGCAACAGTTGTCGGAATCGGAAATGGCTGTTATGTACGCTTCTGTGTACGTTCGACTTTCCTCTGTGATCCTGTATATGTTGGAAGATGACTTGAAACTTCCAGTGATATTCTGTTTGTATAGCGTTGAATTATTTGTCTGGGTTTTTCAATGCTGCATGTTGGTCGTCTATGCATCTGGGTGACAGATTTCACTACTTTGTTCTTTGATAGATCAGGTGCATGGCTGTGTTCTGTGATAAGTGTTGCATCATTGTTGAATGTTTTCTAACGTCCTCAACAGGTTGGCGCGACACACCTCCATGATGTACTCTCATCAACATTTATTCTTGCCTTCCAATACCTAAACCCATCATTTAACAATAACTTTTCCTAGACTAAAAAGCTTTTAAGCACAACGGTAATGATCTAATACCTCCCGAGTTGAAGTCGACACTGACACGTCAGTGTCAGTTTCTACCATATAGAGCAGTGGTAACTTGTGGTGGTCACAAATAGATGGCACTAGCTATATGTTTGCATTTCATTGAGTTATTTTGTCAGGGCTAATTTGACGGGACTATTTTATCTTGGGCTGTTTTATGTGTAAGATATTTTGACAGAGCTGTTTTGTCAGAGCTCATTTGTCCATGTTATTTTGATGGGGTATGGGTAAATCCAAAAGTCTGTGTAATTTTATTCAAATATCCTGAAATAAATCCATCTGCCAGTCTACAGATTAAATTTAAATGCCATATAATAAATGGAAATAATTTTGAAACTAGAAAATATTCTGCTATGACTGGGAATCTAATGCACATGTTCAGGTATTTTTTTTCTTTTTACTTCTTACATTTATATAATCAAAATGCAAGTACATGATGTTTTGAGTTATACATACATTATTAAATTTAAATTGTGTGCTCCTTAAAATATACAATATTTTGTGAAATGGCTGGCAAGAGTTCATATTATTCTGCTTTCTTAAGAAAAATGATTTTATTTACTGACAAAAACGATAACCTTAGCTGCCCAAAGACAATGGGTATGTAATGTGAGAGGGTAGCAGCAACAATGTGAAAATATTTTCCGTAATTTTAGCTGATAGCTAGATTGTTAAATTGATTTGCTAATTTTGTAAATGGTCACTATATTATTATTTTAGGTGCTAGATCGAACCTAAAGTTACTATATCTATGTAGCTACGAATTTGCTGGATTGACGACACTGGATACAATACAAGCAGCAATAAAATAGGTAGGTGTTAAACTCAAGTTATACCAAAAGTACAGAATAAATTCAAGTTTATAAATAGGGCACTCAGCAGTTCTTCCTTTCTGCACAACTCATGAAGCTTTTAAGATTTCTATTCATGGGTATTAAGACAGTTTTAATGGTTCCTGGGGGGACTTTGAGAAGAAGGCCACTACTACCACTTCTATTTGGACCAGTGCTGGCAAACAAAAAAAAACGATTCATTTCGTTCTTCATTACAGGCAAAAAAGCAATTTGGTTTTTCGTTACGTTTTTTTGTGCTAAAATCTATATTTCGTTTTCTATTACATTTAACATTATAACGATATAATTTGATAGAAATAATGAAGTGTAGTTACTCGCTTATTTTTGTGTAGAGGTTATGTATCCACCTTAAATACATGCTTCTCATTTAGAATACTAATTTATAGGCACTTCTAAATACAGTGTAACTTCCATAAGTCAAACTTCAAGCGAAACAAAAAATTATTTGAGTCGTAGAAAATTCAACTTATGGAAATATGTTTTTCTCATAGGGATTTTGTCTGATTAAATTAATTCCCCTCGAGTTATTGAAAATTCGAGTTATAGATGTTCGAGTTATAGAAGTTCCATTGTATATGCTGCAGATTAGTGACCTTCGTAAGATTTCAAAGTATTTGGCACATTTTTCGTTTTTGATGATCATGTATGAAAATTCAGATGTTCATATTCAAAATTTTATATTCAAGTTAATAAACTTAACAGATATTTATGACTAAAATATTAGTGTTGTAACAGTTAAACCCTATATTAGAATTTTTTATAGATAACACACAATGTTCACAGAACCCAAGGACTCGTAATTAAAGATAATAAAAGGAGCCCATCGGTCGGTTACACCGATTGTAACTCCAAGAACATGCTCCTGCTACAGACCTAAAATTTGGTAGAATGATCGGTCATCAGATACAACTAAAGAGAATTATCCAAATTCCAATATTTGTCTTCTTTAGGGCTCATTTATGATGTCGTTCTTTCTTTTCATATCCCCTATAAGTAATACATGGAAATCATGCATGGGTTTACAATATTACATTTCAAGATTAGTTAGATTTGAGATATTAACCCAGGAATAGCTTTATTTTGTATATGAAAGAAAAAGGTAAATTATTTGTAAGACGAAATTTGAAACCACTCCAAATTACCATGATTTTTTGGATAAAATAGAAACATTTGTAATCTATAACAATATGGGTATTCAATTGCAGTTGTGACGAAAAGAATACTATTAAATTATAATTAATACCAAAATAATTTTGAAATCTTTAATTTAATGCTTTCAGTGGGATCTGATTACGTTCATATGAATTTTTTAGTTTGTAGTCTATTTCCAACGTGGTTTATAAAAATGAAGAGCCAATTAAAAAAATTCTTTAATTTCAGTTGATTAAAGAATTTATCATTTTGATAAGACTTATGCTCGATAGTTATGAATAAAAATTTTAAGGATCAGAAAATACATAATATTTAATAAAATGAGGATAAAGGATATTGTCGTGAACCGCCGCAACCTCACTGTAAATCGCAAATCCCTATGCGATCTCTCTTCACTTTCACCAGCGTGCTCGTGATCTCTTGATCACTCACCGCGTTTACTGAATGAGAGGAAAATTTTTGGAATTGAACTCGCGCCATCAAATATCAGAAAAAAATGTCCCCAGTGGTCAAAGATATCCACCAAATACCATGAAAATCGTTCAATCGGTTCAAAAGTTAATAGGGGTACAGAAAGACTGAACGACGAAAGAATAAGCCTATTTTCCATACTGGAAAGTATGGTAAAATGCACAATTCAATTCTTTTTCAGAAGATTATTTAGATGCTAGCTTTGAAAACTATAATGACCAAAATTGTCCTTATTTACAGCAAGAAAAAGAAATATGAAAAAGTTTGAAATAAAAAACAGGAGATGGAGGAATGGGAAGAAAGATAGAGGGAATGGATAGGGGAAGGGAGAGTATGGGGAGGGAAGCATACAAGTGTGAGGTAAACTGAGGGAGGAGTAAGACTGCAGGAGGAAGACGTGTGGGTTAGCAAGAAATGGAAAACGAGCAGAAGCGTTAAAGTTTAAACAGTGTATGAGGTTTCATAAAATAGAATTAAATTTAAAAATTTATTAAAATTTATGGGCACTAGTTTGCAAATAAGTGATAAGAAAATAAAATAACATTCCATTAGGCGCTGCTGAGTTTATTCTAATTCATTATAAAATCAGATACTCCCTTCCTGTGCAGATGGTGGATATTGCTGTCTTCAGAATCGAACCCATTACCCAATGGTATATAAAACAGCATTTTTTTATATAATGTCAAAGAAAGACACTACACTAAATTACTTGACTTTAATTAATACTAAACAAAATATAAACTTGAAATATATATGAATATGGGACTTACTTCAACACTGAATGAACTTTGTTTCTGTTACGGCTGGTGAAATGTCTCCCTGTGACTGTCTTGGGTAATTGGAAATAAACTGAAATTGTATTAAGCTCTGATTAGTCTTCATTTCCAGGGAACAATAACTATCCACTGTTACTTTAAATGTCTCATAATAATAATAGATATGAAGCAGTACTGCCCACTAATGAACACAACACGTTCGAATTGTATATTCACTTTGACCTTTCTCAAATACCTTGTTAAGTTAGACTGACGAACAGTGGATAGAATTTGAGATTGTAGGGGATGATGGGATTGAAACTTGAAGAGCATTGACCTTTAAAAGAGGAAAAACCCACTCTGGTGTAATATTTAAAAGAATGTTTTCAAAGTACGAGGCACTGTGGTGGAGGATAGGGAATGGTAGAGGTCCTTAACTACAAACAGCACATCTATTGAAGCTTCCTTCCTCATACACCACGCTCCTTATCTTGTGCTTCCTGGATAAGGATTAACACCAGGGAACCATTCACAAATGGAAGGAAAACCCAGAGGACAATCGGTAGTGGTCAGGATAGCATTTCTTTCGCGACAAGGCGACAAAACTGGTGCAGCGGGGAACAAGAAAAACCAGGGAAAGGGATTTTAGGCAACTTTCCCTTGATCAAGACACTCCACCTGGGACAAATGCCACTAAAACATAACCCTTTACCATCTGTTAACAAAATAAAATTTATTTTTTCGTTTTCGTTACATTTTCCGTTACAGCTATTTGAAAAATTTTGTTAACGTTTTTCGTTACATTAATCCAAATAATTCTGTTATTTCATTATGTTACATGTAACGTTTTCCAGAACTGATTTGGGCCAGTTGTTTCAAAATGTCACCATGCAAATAATGCAAATTTAATAAAAATACGTCAATCCAAAACATTTCCAACTCAAATAATGCAATCTGCCGCAGCTGGAGAAGTGCTATGCAACAGATGCGCTTGAGAGTCATGTACACAATATTTTTTCGTGCTTTATTTAAGCGCTGAGTCAGGACAACGTTAACACGAATCATCGATGATGTTAATCCGTATATGGGTAGTAATTTTCGTTAAATCCAATCGATGTTAATCGAAGCGACATTAAACCGAGAACACTCTGTATGTAACTAGGTGATATCTTTGTTTCCGTTGCTATGATGAAATTTTCTAATTGTTGGTAGTGTTGCCTACACTGCTAAGGGTAATTTTAATTACGATCAACATTATCCCAATATACTCTAGCGTCATATTTTGCAAACAAATTTTCTTGTAAATATTGACAGTTATCCCAGTACATAAAGGTAATGTTAATCATGCAATATCTTGTTATCCATAGCAATAAATAATTTTGTTTATGTATTGTTTTTTCATTTTGAAAAGTGATTCTAAGTATTTTTCACTTAAAATTATTCAGAAGTGTAATAGCTGATAATTATTCTTGAGGATGCTAATGTCGAGAGCAACTTCTCATTGCTATTGCAATAATATTCATTACTCTGTATGGAGAAAGTCATGTGCTGGACACAACAGATATTTATATTACATATCATATTTATTACCTTGTGTTTATGCAATGCCAGATTAAGGGACTCGAAGGCCCTGGTGCAAACCACCTCCTCCAGGCACACACCTTTGTGAACAATAGAATCAAGGACCTGCTTGGGTCCCTTTTAATTATGGGGCTTGAGTGTAACTGCATCACTGAGCCCCTGTTAATTTGGCATTGTATTTATGCACTGAATTGTTTTAGGCTATCAGCCTTTGCTCCTTGTTATACAGAGAATATCTCAGGTCCTTGGTAATTAATTGGCCAACTGTGTCTTCTGAGCCACATGTAACCCTTGAAGAGCTTTTGTGCATCTCTCTAAACCACATCCAATTCATCCACAGCCTAAAATCTCAGTACTACATAAGTACTTGTAAGAAAAGTGGTCTTTATATATTTATTGTGTTCAGTGACCTAACCAGATAGTATGTTATGCCTCTTGAATACAATGTAGACTGAGATGAGGAATGTAGTGTTCAATGAAAAATAATATGAGGAAAAAGAATTTATAACATATTCACTTCTATCTTAAAATAAAATCTATTGCATTGCAAATATTGTTTTGTAACAATAGGTATTACATGAATTGACGTAATGTTCTTATTCTGACTTTTGCAGTGCGAGGACATAGCTGCTTGGGTTAATCCATCATATCTTGAGCGTGCCACTCAAGCTGCCATTCAGGCTAAGTTTGAGTCTGACTCAGAGATCCTGCTTCAGGACTTCCTCAGACCAGAGAAATATGTGGAATTGGCAGAGGCACTGGCTCATGACGACTTACCTTGGTGTCACAGAGGTCCTCCAAATAGGAGGTAAGAGAGCGCCTCTGCTTTTTATACGTCTTTTTGCATAAATCTAAAATCTCTTTATATAATAAGCTATGTTTGTACCTCATGCTCGACTGAGGCGCCACCCTAGAAAGCCATTATAAAAGAGCGGGAGAATCAAGAACTACTGTAATACTATTTTTAACAAACATTCCGAGTATGCAGAAGATTGAAATTTGGTAGGAATGTTTGTCTCTTATAGTAAAAGACATTTACGAAACAAAATCCCAAAAAAGACCCAGATTTAACTCCAGTAGATAATTTCTGTTTCCCATAAGATAACACGTAAAAATCGATTTTTCAACTTACAGGCTTTTATTCTTTTGAAAATTAAAATGAAAAAGAATTGACATACGATCATCAGACCTGGACCATTTTAAAGAAAAATAAATAACATTTCTTATTCTTATTGTCACATTTTGCCTACAATTCAAAATTGCTCAAGTTATACTAGATTTAAATCATATTTAATTGGAAAATTTAAGCTTTTTAACGATATGTTGCCATGCCGGCCATGTCATTGTATGTAAAGTGTACTTTGAATACCTTAATACGAGAGAGAGAGGGAGGGAGACAGAGAAGGAGATTGAGGGAGGGAGAAGGGGAGAGATAGATAGATAATGTTATTTATTAGGGCAAGATTGAGACTAGGAAGTCTATTTTTCCAGAGAATGAGAGAGGGAGAGATGGTAAGAGAGATAAAGGGAGGGAGGAGGAGGGAGACAGAAAGAGGGGGAGAGGGATATATATATATATATAGATAATGGTCTTTATTAGGGTGAGATTGAGTCTAGGAAGTCTTTTTCCAGGGGGGAGAGGGAGGAGGATGGGAGAGAGGAAGAAAGAAAGGGAGGAACAATGGGAAGTGCCTTAAATTTAATACTTAATCCACACATACCCATCATATTTGATGGGCAATTACACTAGTATAAGAATAAAAATCTATTGCAGGAGTAAGTTGGCTAGCATAAAAATGGTTAAGTAACCTTGATATATAAATTTACTTGAAATCAGGTTATTTATTTTCACCCTTCCATCTAAATTATTAAATTATTTTAATGTATTTTTTCCCAAATATTTTCAAGTTTCTCAAAAAATATCCAGTTTATTGTTTGTGTGTTCAGTGAAAATAAATAAGGAAGCTGTATATTATCTAGCTGTTTTATTTTCTACAAGCGTAATTTCCCGGGCTTTGCTCTGGGTTTAGATTTTAAATGGAGTAAAATCCATGCGGACAGCTCTCTAAAAATACATGTAAATTTACCTTTCATTGTGGTAGCCCTGGTCTTAAGCTCTGCTTTAAAAATCATGATTTCATTATGGTATTTTGTAAAAATCATATATATAAAATTTAGTTGACATCCGTTGAGCCAATTCCTTCCAAATCCATAATTACTGAATAAGTTTATTTTGTAATTGTAGCACCCCTGTTTAGTTTATCCGGTCCAAATATGCTATTATGGTTATATATATATATATATATATATATATATATATATATATATATATATATATATATATATATGTATGTGTGTGTGTGTGGATATATATTTGTGTACATAATAAATATTATAATTTGGTTAATATTGATGTGGACAGTTCAACACAAACACTTGTAAAAATTTTTTATTACTTGTATTATGGCAGCCCTACTTTCTATATCTATCCTAAAAATCTTAATTTTGTTTTTTTTATGTTGCACAACTCCTTCACACAAGATTTCGTTGAAATCAGTTTGTCCAATTCCTTCCAAATTCATAATTACAGAAAAGTTTAACTTTGCAATTGTGGCATCCCTAATTAGTTAATCGGGTCAAAATATGTCATTTTGGTCATGAATTTATGTGAAAATTTTATGTACCAAATTTGGTTGAATTCGGTTCTGCTAATTCCTTCCAAAAACATAGTTACTGAAAAGATTTATTTTGCAATTGTGGCACCCCTGCTCAGTTGATCCAATCCAAATACAGTCAAACTCGGCTATAACGAGCGCCACGGGACCGTTTAGTTTTGCTCGTTATAGCCGTTAAACTTAATATCCGTGAAGGCAAAAGCATGCATGCGTATGGTGAAATAAGACATAAGAAGTAAAAGTGAATATATAAACAGAAAGGTTATTTAGTAAATTTATGAAAAAACCTAAAAATGAGAATAAACTAGAAAATTTAAAGTAAACATACGTACATATAAAATTTAATCACAGCTGCATCCTTAATCACTTCCCAAGTTGCACTTCCTCATTTTCTTGTTCGTTGTTAGGTTGTTCTCTAGTGCATATAAAATCGCTTTTTTGTTTTTCCATAAGGTTGAAACCGTAGACGATGATAAATTAAATTTTTTACACACTTCAACATTTTTTTACCAAGTTCTAACTCTCGAATAATATCAACCTTTTCGCGAATAGACAAACACTTCCTTTTATGTATGGACATGTTACTCGTTCAAGGGCAAAATCTCAACTGATTTTTGTGATCAACGCTACGAACTTTCTTTGCAAACTGTGAGCATACCAATTCCAGGAAGAGTTAATGAGGAGACGGATTAAACGTGGGATTTCCCATCTTTACGTGGGAAAGGGTGTTGGGTGCATTCGGCTGAGCTACGGGGGTGGGCGCCATTGTACATGCCCTCAGCCACTTACCCCCTTCCAAACACAACCTCCTGGCTGTAAAAGAGCTGGGGGTTGGAAGGAGAGGACAAAGGACCTCCGCGAGTGCCACTGTACCTGCAAGTTGGGAATTCTTGGTTTGGACGAAGGGATTATTTTTTAACCTCCCCGATGGATAGGGTGTAGAGGCTGGACTCAAGAACACAAGGTTACATATTTTGGGTCACTATGAGGATTTAAGGGGCTGACCGCCACCGCGTTTGAGACAGTGAGAAGTGGTTAAAGTTTGCTCGATATATCCGTGAAGCGTGCTCGTTATATACGAGAAATATTTGTATGTAAATGCTCGTAAACTTATCTTGGAGGTAGCATTTGCTCACTATAGCCGTGAACTCGTTACAACCGTGCTCGTTATAAACGAGTTTGACTGTATGTATACACACACGAGCGCGCGCACACAAAATATGCATTCCACAGCCTCTTCGGATGTTCAAGGTCTTCCTGTAGATTTCTCCTTTTTAACACTTTCCATTTCTTCAAATTGGTTAAACCACCGATTAATTGTTTTGTCAGTAGATTCTTCTGTTCCACATGTATGTTGAAATACATGCTCAACAGCTACCATTGATTTAAACTCAGCAAGCCATAATACATACTGTGCTTTTTCCTGCATGGATGCCATCTTACTGGCTGAATACCACAATGCAATGCGACATGCAGCACTAGTGACACTACCCCTAGTGGCAAAGTGGGGAATCTAACTTGGAGAGTTTTTACACATTCTAACGCAAACACCATGGTTACATGACATGAATTTACAAATCTATGAAACATTGAAATCCCGGAGGTATTTTTCGATGGCCCTGGCCATCACTTTGACTCATACATATAACAGCATTATACTTACAGTACAATAAGAACTTGGTTGAGCTGCTATTTATTATAATAGTTTTGCAGCATTACAGTATTGCCAGTTGATTGGTGATTTATATTTTTAAAATGGTAGTTTATTTATTATACTTCATGTGATACATTGATCATGGATATGTCTCCCAAGAGCATTTTATGCTGCTCTCAAAGCTATGGTGAAAAAGAAATCCATAAAATTTAACTTGAAATTTCATATTTTTATTTTAACTTTGATAATAAAGCATTTATTATTGAAATGTTAACCCTTAAAAACTCATTTAGATGGAAGGATGTTGCCTGCCATGTTGCCCATTCCTGTGATATGTAACCTTTTTAGTTCCCATAAAATCCCTCAATTCTCCACCAAAGTTTATATCTTGTGGAAAGTTTTATTGGACTGTATATCCAATTAAATTCTTCATCAGAAATGCTTTTTTGGGTGTAAATAGTGTAAGTTGTCAAACAAAAGTCTGTGTAAATGTCTCATTTGTACTGTTATAGGAATTATGAAATTAGCAGAGAGGGGCTTCCATCTATTGTACAAAGGTGTTTGAAACTCCTTAACTCACCTGCATTCTTTGAGTTTATGGCTGCTGTGACTGAACTTGATCTACATCCTAATCGAAGTGAAGAAGCAACTTCTAGTGCTGGTGAAAAAAGTAAGTGCATGTGTTTTTGAGAGGAATGATAGTCTTCTATGAGAATTTAAGTGTTAGCAAAATAAGATCAGTTTTATGATTGGTGAATATACTCATGGATTTTCATCTTTAATTATTTTCCAATTTTGTTTCTCGCATATAAGATGTATCATCATTCTGGCCTTAACCTTTTTCCCACTTGCGAGTCGATTGTGACTCGACAGCAGCTTGCAACTTGAGTGTAATTCGATATGTGTTTTTGAGAGAGATAGGCATGAGATATGTAAATATTTTTCTGTGGCATGCTTGTGATTGCAGTTTCTTACACCTCAGGTGCCTTCTAACGATAAACAAGTTGAGTTATCACTGTATGTCGGCGAATAATAGTGGAAAGGAAAAAAATCCAAGTCCAAAGGGTTAATGAAGTAGATTACTGGCATCCACTTTATTGTCGGAAACTTCGTTGCCAGAGATATAACATACGTTGAATGGGTATAAATTCAAGTACATTGTTATACATACTGCATAAGATGTATATCATTTACACATACAATAATAATATACCATTTAAGTACACCAAATTGTAAGATAGAAGAAGTCTTGAGATTATTTACTGCAAATGGAACATTCCTACACACCTGTTGACATATGAGGTGATGTAGGCCTTACATTTGTTAGTTTCTTCAGCATAATGCACCACCATTAGCTTAAAATGTAAAAACATACTGGAATAAAAGTTGTAGGAAATTTAATTTTCTACAACCTTTGTTTGAAACATTGTTTAAGAGATATCTTATATTTTTAGCTGCCACCACCACACCACCTACTGATGACTATTGTTAACAATTGACGCTTAGTTACATCTTAGTAATGCTCCTTTATAGTTAGTTAATTGTTGGAGCTTTGTGGCTATAGTCAGTATCAGAATGCTATGGTTTGAGTTTATTTGTTCTTTTTAAAGTCTTTAAAATTTTCTCAAAGTTCTTTAAAAAACTCATTATCATTTAACCTATTTAGAATTTTTAGAAATATTACAGATATGGAGAAAGTCAGGTGGTGGCCACATCAGATTAAAAAAAATAAATTTAGCCATTTATTTTTGGTAGCATAAAATCATTTACAAAGCCTTTTTACTTTCTCCATATGTAGTATAGGGGAAAGTATTGTTTTCATGAAAAAAATCGACATTTTAACGGAAATGCACGTTTTGACCATTTTCTCAAAGATGTCTGTGTGTGAGATAGCTTTTTTGTGGGTGCTCTAACTCAAAAAATATTAATTAGGTCAACCCGAAATTTTATATTTAAGATTTTTATAAAAGTCACAAGAACTGATTAGTTTTTGGTGAAAATCGGTCAACCAGAACTGGGTGTTTACTCTTGTCACCCGTTATTTTGAAGTATTTGCTTTAATAGTTGATAAATGTAAAAATGTATTGGAATAAAAGTTATAGGAAATTTAATTTTCTACAACCTTTGTTTGAAACATTTTCCCATATAATGCATTGTTTAAGAGATATCTTATATTTTTAGCTGCCACCACCACACTGCCGACCTATGACTGTTGTTAACATTTGATACTTAGTTACGTCTTAGTAATGCTCCAATTTCTTTTCTTAATTGTTGGAGCTTTGTGGCTATATCCAATATCGGAAGGCTATGGTTTAAGTTGATTCCTTTTCTTTGTAAAATCTAAAATTTTCTCGCAGTTTCTTAAAATATTTATTATTATGTAACCTATTTGGAATTTTTAGAAATATTACAGATACGGAGAAAGTCATGTGGTGGCCACATCAGATTTTTTTATTTAATATTTATTCTTTTTTTGTTAGTTTCTTCCAAAAATTACGAAGTTATAACAAAATTAAACCAGATTGATCCAGAGATTTATTTTGTAAATCTACTGTCAAACAGACAAAGACTTATCTAGCAATCCTTTAGATTCCATTCCTTCAGAACAGAATTCAATTTTTCTAACAATGTTGATCCAGAATGCTGACTAGGAAAGTGAGAAATGGCAAGAACAGCATTCTGTTGAAAAATCTTTATTCATAAAATGGCAGGTAAGAGAAATGTAGCTGTCTTGTGGTTGTGATTTCCAGATGTCCGTAGTTAAAGACAATGGCGTATTGAATACTTGTTCATTCTCCTGTCTTGTACAATTTCCTTTCCTCATATAAAGCTGGAATAACTTTTCTTGGAAATATTCTTCTAGATGGCATTGGATATCTTGGTTCCAATGCTGTAATTAACCCCTTAAATCCCCTATCTTCAACAATTGAATATGGTTGATAGTCCATCATTATCAAATTTCCATTCTTAAAAGTTATCATTTTTGCTCAGATCAGAATCTTTCATTTTCTTACTACTGCTACTGCTTCTTACTAACATTTGTTGCCTAGGGATTTTTTTTTGTTTTATGTATTTCATATGCATTTCGACAGCTGCTGCATCAAATGTGGAAGACATAAATATTATAGCCAACTAAATTTTCACTGCTGTTTTTTTAACAAAGCAAATTTTTTTGTCTAGAACAGGCATGTCAAACTAGCGGGCTGCATGCAGACCTCTCTGTGCCATAGTGCAGCCTGAATGCGAATTTTGGTCTCGACCAAATCTTTCGAGATTTTATATAAATATTTTATTTTTGCAAAAAGGAGACAGGAGTTTTTCATAGTTTTTAAGCAACAATGAACGCAGTTTCTAAATCAATTTTTCACTTGCAAAACAGGCATCCAGTCTTCTACATAAAGTCTGTTATTTCCAACTCTGACCCTTATTAAACAACTACAATTCAAATTCTTTAATATCTATTGCATTAATGCGGCCCTGATGCATCTTTGAGTTTGACATGCCTGGTCTAAAGCATCGAGTCATAAAAAATTAAATTCGGAAATTTAAGCAGTGTTATATGCAATGATAATTACAATTAATTATTTCAAATATTCCCGGAAATTTCCATTATTTACTGACTGGAAAAAGTTTTATGCGTTTGTTACCATGTATATTATGCATCCTAAATCATTGTCAGTTTTTTGAGAAGAAAATTCCTATTACATATGGAAAATTGTGGTATGTATCAGTCACATTAATTTCATGAAAAAATACACTTTTCTGACAGTTAAAATATGTTTGAGTTTTCACACAATACATCTTAAGTAATCGTAATTCATTATTATAGATAATCACAAAATTAGTTTATTTTTCTAGTGTAATTGCCTGGTGAAATTCAACGAGGAACTTAGAAATTAATAATAACAGCTGTAATTATTAGTAAGAGCCAGTATAAAATTTGCCAAAATAGAGATTAGAGAGAATTACTTTCTCGTTCTTGTTTTCTCCAATGATGAGCCTCTTGTCAAAAATGAAATAATAATAATAAATAAATATTAATATTCCCTCCCTCTCTCCCTCCCTCTTTCCCTCCCTCTTTCCCTCCCTCTTTCCCTCTCCCCTTCCCTCTCTCTCTCCCTCCCTCTTTCTCCATCTCCCTCTCTCTGCCTCTTTTCTCTCACCTCCCTCTTCCTCTTATCTCTCACCTCCCCCTCCCGCATTCCCTCTTGTCCCAATCCATAGCTCTCCCTCTTTATCTCTTTCCTCCCGTCCCTTTCTAATTGTATACCTTCCTTACTCACTATGTACCTTCCATTCTATATCCATTCCTTCCTATCTCCCTCCCCACATCTATATAGTCGTTTAGATATGCAGAAGAATCTAAACTAAATCCCAGTCCCATTAGGATTATGTAATTTCGCGAAAAATCCTACGTTAATTTAAGGCAATCTATGCACTCATATATATTATACGTATGTGGGTTGAGACAACAATTGATTCTTGAAGTTGAACACTGATGTGGTCGGCAAGGCAACATCCCATTTTAAAGCTGATATTTTCCCAAAATATGTGATTTAAATGTTTAATATGAAAGGTTTTGAATGTTAGGTGAAAAAAGATGAATAGAATAAGAAACTTCATTAATTTTTCTAAAACATAATTGAAATTCAAAGATTGTACATCAATTCTTTCTAATTTGAATCCAAAAGAATAAAAGTCTGCACTTTAAAAAATCGCTTTTTACGTGTCATCTTACAAGAAACGGAAATCACGCTCCTGGAGTCGAACCCGGGTCTTTTTTCATACTTCATTTTCTTCATTCAATTTTTTTATATCTGAATCAAACATTCCTGCGAAATTTCAACCTTTCACCTAATCAGGAAGTTTGATTAAAATGCATTAAAGAGTGGCATTAATGACCTCAGTGTTGGACACTTTTATTAACAGAGATTACTGAAATGTCTGTCTGTCCATTCATCTGTCCATCCCCCCTTTTATCTCTTGAACAGTTTATCATAGAGAAATGCTGTTAGCGCCATTTTGTTTCTGCCAACTAGGACACCCCAGGAAAACTTTTCGTTTATATAAGTGTCCCAGGTTCGACTCCAGGAGGTGATTATATTTTCCCATAAGTTGACATGGGATTTTCGATTTCTCAAGGTACAAGATTTTTTTCTTCATTCATCAAAATATGTAAATATGGACTGAATCTCTCCGTTTTTGCTTTATTCAATGGCTAAAACTACAAAACATCTTATTCTTTTGATGCTTAGATGTTACACAGAAGAATTTGTCAGAAACATGCGTTTCTTTTCGAAATTTTATAGCTTTTTGTATTCTTTCTGGGTATTGCCAAGGCAACCCACATTGTTGCCGCTGATTGAATTAACATCTATTAAGCTTTTTATGAACCATCAAAATTATTGTTGTAGCAACATCAAACTTAATAGATTGCAATGTTAGACAATTATTATTTAGTAAACTGCCTGTGTCTGTGGGCATTTTTATCAATCGACCAAAAGAAAATATCTTTCTTTATTTCAATACTGGAATATTACCTTTTTCGTAAGGGATAAGCAATTAAAATTGCACTTAAAGATATAAAAACAAACATCACATTCAGAATGTCTGTTGTCTAGTTTTTTAAGAAGAATATGCTATTATTAATAAATAATAAGTAACACATTGTGAAGTACAAAAAATTTGTGTTGGTAATTTTTCCTGAATAAAAAATGAAATAAATGGTTGAATTAATTTTATATGAAAAAATTGCATCTATTTCAATAAATGGAAACAATTTTAAAGCATTAATAACATAAAACTTTGAAAGTAATTGCTCTCTATCATTATTTTCCTTTCTAAGTTGGCTTTTAAACATGCAGATTTCTGACTGACTGCAAAAGTTTTTGTGGGGACCACTAGTAGATTAGAAATATCTGCTCCTTACATAGGATACAGGATATATGATATAGGAAGATAGGTGGATGTAAATGTTTAGATACTTCTAGAAGGGTTACAGACTTGAAATTTAACATGATGAAAGGTTATTGGAAACAACTGACAGAAAATATCCAAAATCCCAAACGTATTTATATTTATGTGGGTTTTTTCTGGCACCATTGTTTCATCTCTACCCTCATAAGGAAAGCATGAAAAACAGGTAGCCAGGTCCAGAGGATTCTTAATAAGAGGTCGGAGAAAAAGGCAGAAGAAATGCTAGGGGAAGATCAGTTTGGTTTCAGAAAAGGACGAGGAACGAGAGATGCTATAGGCATAGTTAGAATCATATCAGAAAGGGCAATAGAGTACAGTCAAGATATCTGCATATGTTTCGTAGACTGGCAGAAGGCCTTTGATAGAGTAAATTGGGTCATGTTGATGAAGGTATTAAAGGATATTGGTGTAGACTGGAAAGACAGGAGACTGATCAGGAATCTATGTGAATCAAGTTGTAAAGGTCAGGTTTGAGAATGTGGACACCTGCGGAATAAATATCGGTAGAGGAGTAAGACAAGGCTGCTGCCTATAGACAACCCTATTCAATATATATGGAGAAAGTCTAATGCAAGAAACTTTAGAAGGCACAGGAGATTTCAAAATTGAAGGAAGGATTATAAGAACAGTAAAATATGCAGATGATCAAGTACTTCTAGCAAGAAAGGAAGAGGAACTCCAGAAAATGATAAATAGACTAGTAATAACTGGTAAAAAATATTAGGGATATAAATACAGAAAAATCTAAGATCATTCGAATATCAAGCAAAGGAGAGAATCTGAACATTAGTATTGGGGGAATGCCTTTAGAACAAGTTTCAGGAAGCATCATAACAAGAGATGCAAAATGTACGGATGAGATCATGACTAGAATAGGAAAAGCAAAAGCGGCTTTCATGAGAAAGAAACACCTACTTACGGGGAATATAAGAAAAGATATCCGCAAGAGGTTCATAAAATGCTATGTATGGAATATAGCTTTGTACGGGGCAGAAACATGGACGCTAAGGAAAAATGACATAAAATACTTGGAAAGCTTTGAAATGTGGACTTGGAGGAGAATGCTGAAGATAAAATGGACGGATAGGATGAAAACGATGAAGTGCTACGAAGAGTAGGAGAGAAGCGAATGATTATACAGACGATTAGAAAGGGGAAGGCAAACTGGGTTGGGCATTACCTGAGGAGAGAGAGTATGATTAAAGACGTGTTAGAAGGAAAACTAGATGGAAAAATGGAAAGAGGCAGGAAAAGGTTTCAGTTGATAGACGATTTGAAAGGGAAAGAGAGTTATCAAGATATGAAGAGGACAGCAGAAAATATGGGTATATGGAGAACCAGGTTTAACCATGAATAATCACGAACCTGTCTACGGGCAGACTACCTATGATGATGAATGATGATTATTGTTATTTTCAATACAGGGCTATCTGAACCACGAAACTTGAAATACAAAAACTTGGATTCAAGTCAATTGCTAGAGAATTTGGAAATTCTGGATAGGTGCCTTAATTTCGCAGGAAATGAGAAATATTTTGCGAGAACTCTTGCAATTTATTACTATATATATATATATATATATATATATATATATATATATATATATATATATGTGTGTGTGTGTGTGTGTGTGTGTGTGTGTGTGTGTATATATATAGAGAGAGAGAGGCTCCATGTGGCTCAAATCCTGTTGCCTTTGAGATTGAGTTGGTTTATGTACGAGGTTAGATCTTGGTCTATGGAGGTTTTAGTGCTGGCAAATTGTAAGCACCAACAACTTGTAATAATAATGTATTTTGATGAATTATTCTGTACCAATCAGCAACATATTCCTATCAGAGGGTAGAAAGGGCTATACAGGTATAACCTGCTTTACGTATGCTCGCTCAACATACTTATAACATTGATAACTAGATCCCTGTACAATGTACGTATAGGATGCCAACTTCGCTAAAACATACACCAATGCCAAGTCAAATTTTGGCCAATCAGAAGCTGCGTACTGTGCGCTCTCAGGGGCGTGAAACCTACGACCCATGGGCCATATCCGGCCAGGGATGCTTGGATTATGATGCGGTTCATGATATTTAATCCAGACAATTTTGTAAACTTTAACTAAAATTGCCTATTGAAGATTTAATGCTAAAAAATTGTTTATACTTTATTTTCATTTTAAAAATCAACTATGATCTCTTGAATAAGTTCCCATATAAACTCTCATCCTGCCCGCCAAGGCACTTGTGACTTATAATACAGCCCGCCAAGAACTCACATCTACGAATGTGACCTGCCATGCAATAAGGTTGCACACCCCTGCTCTAGAAGATTCTGTTTACAATGCATTGTCTCTTTGTTTTCATTTCAGTCCAGGTTGAATTGTGATTTCTGTATATATTTTACATATTTAAGCCATTAAATAATTAAAAATGTCTTCTAATAATAGAAAAGTTTTGGTGATGCCTCTAATTCTGAGAAGAAAGTGCCGAAAGCAAGTACTTTGGAGCAGTGTTTCCCAAACTTTTTCTGCCACGGATTCCTTTTCGCACCGAAAGCTTTTTACAGATCCTTGGACAAAAAAAAGCAAATGTGATTCAAAATCTACAATCAGTGCGACGAGTGTTTCTGTTTTTTGTCAAATATCGGGAAAAAGCTGAATTCTCACATCTGGTGCATTATTCAGTCGATTGCGGTACTTATTTTTGGTGGCAGTGCATATAGAAAATCCAGTCTCAGTACGTAGTTGAGAAAGGCAGAGATTTGAAAACCACAGCTTTGGATAAATTTGAATATTCTGGATGAAACTACCCCAGAAGTTTACCAGCAAGATTTCACTGTATCTTTGCTGCAGTTAAAAATTCTGCTGTAATGTCAATGAGACTCTCATGAGCCATCACAGAGATACTTTCTGATTTACTTGCCAATAAAATGCTTTTCCCCCCAACTGATACCCTCGAAAGGTGGAGAGAAATACTCCAAAAAAATACAACTTAAATCACACAGATGCTGAACAATGTCACTCAGAACATTGCAATCTAATTTTCACTTTGTTTCCTCCATAAACTGCTGGAGAGTGGAAAACCCCTCGAAGTTCTTCTTCTTCATACACTCGGCCCATAAATCGAGTTTTTATAGTATTGAATCTTTTTTGTATTTTGCAGTAAAAATTGTAACACTTTTGCTATGCATAGAGGTTCAATTTGAGATCTTTCTAAAAATATCTCCCAAGTCTGCTAGCTACTGCAGCCATGAAATGTTTGTTAGGAGACCAGATACATGAAAATGATGTTCAACAGAAAACAGCGATTTCGATACGAAGTTCAAACATTCTTTCATAACAGCCACATTACTTCTGTGTACAGCAATTGAGTCGTGTTCACAGTCACAATTTCCTCACAAAGGATATTAAATAATCTGGAATTAGATTCCTAGCTTTTATGAAATTCACAATGTTAACTGCTTCATCCGAAACAGATTTCAGTGATTGTGGCATTTGTTTCGCAGCAAGTCCCTGCCAAGTGATAAGCTAGAACACAATTAATGAAAATGTATTCACACTAAACTCACATCAGCACTGCTTATTGTTTGACTGTTATATATCATTTGTTTCTGCTTTCTGTCACAGATTTTCAGATGGAAATCAACCATAGTTCTCCACAACCAGTATTCCGAGACATACTTGAAGCTAAAAGAAATAGCAGTGGTAGCAGTGCAGATTCTTTGTAAGCTTTTAACAAAGAGCTAGAACAGAGAAATTTCAGAATGTGGTGAAAAAAACTGCTCATAAACTTCGCCCATATAAACCGCTACTCTTTGATAGAAAACGCTGATTTTTTTATGGAAACCATTTTATAATGGAAGTCAAGGGGGAAGTCAATGAATTACGTTCCAGGCACCCAAATGTTGACATAAGCAATATAATGTTATTATATTTAAAGCTCTGAAATAATGCTTATGAATGTAAAAACAGTATAATCAAGTACATACATATAGATTAAATAAAATTAAGTTAATTTAATTTAAAAAATATGCCTGCCTGCAGCGGCGTTAGTTCTCTGACGAAGTTCCTGGTTGAGGATCGTCACGTTTTTTGAGGAAAGCATGCAGTGTTGACTGTCATGATTTCCTCTTCCTTTCTTTCACAATCTCATAATGAGTGCACATGGATGCCATGACGATTCTCTTCACTGTGGCACTCCGCTCCCAGCCATGGTCAATCTCGCAGAGCTCTTCAGTGAGGTTCTCAATGACTGAAAGGATGCGGCACAGATCGCTTGTCTTCATTTCTCTTATAGGAAGCTCTTCATCCTCTCCTTCCGTTGGCTTAGTTGTGTGGACAAGGAATTGACTTTGTCCTAGGAAATTATGAGAGGCGTCGTATATGCATTTGTGGAGTGACACAATTTCTATTTAGCCATTTCTTCATCGCGAGTAAATTTCTCACTCATTTTTCTTAATATAAACCACTTCTGTCAATGCGAATGCGCACCGATTGCAACAGCGGCTGCAGGCTGACTGCTCAAGGCAGTAATCACTGCAGCCGATGTCAGCAACCTAGAGCTATGAACGAATTTTGAAAATTTGAATTCTTTTTTAATTCAAATATCAAAATCGGTGCAATTGGAACCGGCACAAACCGAGGGTTACCTGTACTTGTTTAACGTACTTTTGCTTTATGTACCAAAACCCTGGAATGCATCTGTATGTTATAGCAGGGTATGCTTGTATAGCCAAAATAGACATGAGAAAATGGTGGGATGCAATGTATTTTACCCAAAATGCTGCATTTGGGATGGATGGCTTGAGGTTTAATATAGAACTTGGTCATATATAGCATTATTAACGTCTTTAACTGTGACTTTACATGTGGTATGCAGCTAGAATGCCAATATGCACAGTTTGAATGCATTGAGCACCATCCCTTCACACACTTTTTTAGTAAATCGAGAAACTAGAGAGAAGAGAGATAAAAACAATTTGATTCAATGATTATTTAGTGTTTTTATATGTCACACGGTGCATATTAAGAGCCATTTAATGAAGTTCTACTTCAATTCAATGGTTGTCCTGCATTTTCTTCTTTTAGAATTTTTTCCTTTCATATCAGCTGGAGCTTCATTTTGTAAACAAAATTTGGTAAAAAAGGTGTAAGTATGTATGTGAGTAAATATGGTATTTTTAAAGATTAATGGCTGAAATAAAAATGCATCAATAGTCAGGCTATTTTATGAAAAAAATCAACATTCTTTTCTGATATTTGTAGATTATTAATGCTATGCCATAGTGTCCCAAAGGCACATGAAATGTCATTGAAGTTTATAGTAATTTTCAGAAAACAGAATCATGATTTATTCAAGTAAGTGGTTATCAAATAATGTCTTATTTCTTGTAGTAGATATTAATTAATCTATTTATCCAATTTTATAGTTGAAGCATCTTTAGCTTCAGCCACAAGCATATTTGAAACGCATGAAATATTTATTAGAGAGTTTTATGTTAAATTGCTTTCATCTCTTTTTACAGAGAGGAAAACAAAAGGCCCAGCATGTACTGCTGAAGTACAGCGGTGGCAACATCGCAGCTACACTCTCGTCTTTGACAAAGATCCAACCTTTGAGCACCCAGGCCTTGATGCAGTTCTATACTTCAACAGTCACCTTTGGACCGAAGGTGCAGGTGGGCAGATATCATACATTGCTAGAGATGCAGATGAAGAGGTAAGAAAGCCCTTTGTATTTTATCCCTTCACTATCTCATATTACCTATCTGTATTAATTAGAGGTTTAAAATTTCTTTTCCAATGCTTTGCATCAATATACTCATCAATGGGACTAACAGGCCCAGAGTGTATCATAAAATCTTTGTGTTCCTTGTTCAGTTTTAGAAAATAAAGTTTTAAAATGTCTGATCTGAATATCTTGATTTACCATAAAAACATTTAAGTGGTAATTTCTTTTAAAATACTATTTAAAATGAAAATGGCATGGTTGTCTGCTGGCATTGTTTTTAGCATTTTTTTTAAATCTGCTAATGTAATCATTTTGTCCATCAGTCCATCCATCTCATTTCCATGTCCAGTGAACTACTTCTTTACTATTTTATATACTATAAAAAATTCCATAATAATATAATTTCATATACAGGCGATGTCCGAGATTCGACCGGGATGCATTCCTGGAAATGCAGTTGAATGTCAAGCGCAGTTTTCATATAGACTTACATGTTATAATCGGAGGATGCACCCCAGCATCTCAGGAAAATAAGTATGGGGTCTCCTCTTGTGCTACCTATGTACTGTATTTTTCGGTATATAAGACACCCTGGTTTTTTAGAAGATTTTTCAGGAAAGAAGTATTTTGGTTTACCAAGGCATTTAGGAAGGCCCACATTATGTATCATTTCCAGCCATGATTAAGTATCTATCTGGCAACATTTACAGAAAATATCACAGCGTGATAACAGTTAAATATAATGTTCTAGATAAACTTAATTTGTAAAATTAATAGGGATGCTCTAAAACATAAATAATTGCTTCAGGACTTGTATAGCAAAATGTGCCCTGAGTGAACTTGGCAGTCATATTAATGAAGCTGTTGGAGTGCGACGCACATATATACACCCAATCCCCAAATAACACGAATTCTACCAAAATGATTTTGGTTTAACACGGTTTTTAAAATTGGACTGATTTTTGACTAACACGACTGGTTGGTCAGTTTAACACAATTTCTCCACGACTTCTCTACAATTGTGGAAAGGTCTAGAAATGGAAACAAGTTCAAACTCTTGTGAGATGCTTAGTTGAGAGAGAGAAAGGCAATCGGGAAGCAAGAGCTAGATGTGGTAAATGGAAGCATAATTTCCTATTGACTTCTATTATATAATGTGAGATACATTCCTACTGCATAATGTCTTCCCTCAAATATACTGTACATGTTCTTTAGAACATTCATTATGGGAAGAAGTGCTCAAATTGGAAAATTTTCATTGTATCAAGTTGAACGGAGTTTCCACATGTTTCTGTCCAATTCGAGCACTGTTTAGCACTATAACAAGTTTTGACTTGTTCCATTAATTTGGCAAATATATTCACTCGTACGCGAGGGGTAAGAGTGAGAGAGATTGGATTACCATCATATCCACTTTAACCCCGGTACCAATGTGCATTATTTAGTAATTAGTGAATTTGATCTTGTTCAGAAATTATGATCTTTTCAGTTTATTTTTTATAACATTTTAACAACCGGAACACTTATAGCATAATAAAAAGAACGGTGTTCTGGTGTGTGTTCAGTCCAGTTTGAGCACTGATAGTAAGTAATTACTCTAAACACCTATGTATTAGTGTTGTTCTTCACGAAACTTGATAGCGTAGTCACGTGACCCACTATATGATCGTAGGTCGTAAAAATAAATGAAAATATCGTAAATGATAACAATAATATTCAATACATAGTTATTAAAATAGTGTGTGACAAGTGAAATAACAATTTTGGTATGAGCTAATATTAAATAATTTTTGTTTGCATAGCATCAAAAGTTTTGATTCCTTGCAAGAAAGAACAAAGATTTTTAATCTCGTGAGTGTTCTAAGATTTCTTCAATTCAAAACAATCAAGAGGAATTATTCTTACTGTATTATTATTGTTATTAATAACTAGGGAGATGCCTGTTCAAATTCAACGGGAAAGGTTTTTGTGAAATAAAAAATGAACAAATATGCCTTGACTTTCTTTGGATGGCAAGAAAATAAACTTTCGTTCTTTTAGGTGTTCATTGTTTCAAGTTTTAAACTCCTACAATGATTCTAAGTACCTAATTGTAATATGCGAATGATAAATATACTACATTCAAATGTATTCCTTCTCGTAAATAACGCAACAAATGTTGTTTATATTGGTTGCTATGAAAAGAATTTCTCTCTCCTCCTTTCTCGTACTAATTGTAAGAGCATTCAAAGCACACTTTCACCCATAAGGATCGAAATAACAATAGGATTTCGAGGTTTAACATTGTAATGGGTTGGCATGGCAACATCCTGTTAAAATGGCAAGATTTCCCCAAAATATGTTAATTAAACATTTAACATGAGGTATTTAAAAATGTAGGCGGGAATAGATGAACAGAATAAGTAACTTCATAGTTTTTTCTTTAAAATGGGCTAGGTCCGAAGATCATAGGATAATTATTTCTAATTTAGATCTCAAAAAGAATAAAAGCCTCCAAGTCAAAAAGTCGATTACCTTGGAGTCAAACCTAGGACGTTTTTTTCAAGATTTCTTTTTATCATCATCATACAATATGTGAATCGATCATTCCTGCCAAATATCAAAAATGAATCTTGTTCCATTATCGAGTTATTCGCATTTTTATAGCATGACAGAGGGAGCCACAAAAGGACAGAAGTAGCCTTTTATTATTGTTAGATACTAGTACATTAATAATATTAGTACAAAAGCCCGTCAATATGATGGGTATGCGTGGATTAAATATTAAATTTAAGGCACTTCCCATTCTTCCTCCTCTTCCATTCTCCTCATATTTTAAGTTTATATTCGATTTTTCGACATTTCATAAAGAGGTTGCTATGGCATTGTTGATCTCGGATTTTTGCATTATTGGACTCAGACTTTCAAGTGCATTTACACAGCTTACAATGAAACAAAATCATGAAGGATAAAAAATGATTGAAAATTTGTGAAAAGTTCCATGTAAATTTAAAACAAATAAACACATTGCATAAAAACTTTAAGTCAGAAATGACTACAATGCATTGTAATGATGGACAACTCAACATTTCAAATAGGAAGATACTTCACGCATACAGTGAAAATATCTTTTAGTTTGCAAATTTTATTGGGCAGTTTAAAGCAAATTACTATATTGACAATGATTATGATTAATTTCTTTTGATAATTAAGCAAGATATTTGACGCATGCCCGGTGCATTTATAGTGTTTACAAAGAATGTGTGAATTAAAAAAGCTACTTACTAAGTTCTTTCGTCGTCAAGGTAAACAAAACAAAAAGCTAATTAAAATATTAACGGTCGTATGTTTGTTTGCATTTCTTCCATGCCTTAGAAATGGCACTGAAGTAAACAAACCTATCGTTCAAATTAAGCCATCATTACTTCCCTTTCGATTAAAATGCATTCAAAATCTAAGAAGAGTTCTCACAATTGATTTCAAATACAATATCAAAGTTCATGTCATTGCTTTTAGATATAGACATAATTTTGCTAGATCAGCAACAATGCCATTGTCAAGGGCGACGAAATTTTTTCGTCTAAAATTTAGCCAAATTTTCATGTTAACAACGAATTTGTGGAACGATTCGATGCATATTCGAAAATCGATGGCTGGTAAATGAATATCCATTCTTTTAGGCATCGTTTGGTGCACGTCCCGTATTCATATCGCAATTATAAATGTTTTTAAAATGCAAATGAAATATGTGCTGCAACTGTGCAAACACAAAGAAAGAAAGACAGAATTCTCTTTAATATATGTAATAGATTATCATTATTACTTCTTTTGTTGCTCGTTTTCTTTACCAGATTTGTTACGAAAAAATAACGGATTTTTTACCTAACCAAGATTTTCGTACTGAACAACATTGTTTTTTTGTAACTTCGAAATTTAGTAACTTTGAAATTTGGTAAAACGAGGCAAAGTAAATCGAGGTCAACCTTTATAGTCATAATAAAGAAATGACTGCCTTGGTAGAGGGGTGGCTAGTGCATCTAGCTCCCAATGCTAGGGTTGCAAGTTCGAGTCCCACCTTGGTCATAGTTGTTTGTGAATGTTTTTGTTATTGTTAAGACATTGTTAATTGATCGGCTGTAATCAGTCTTGTGCTGTAAGCCGATTGTATACCAATAAATAAATAAAATTAAAAATATGTCAATCAGGTTAGGAAGCTGGAATACATCCTCCCCTATTTACATTATTTCTTATGAGAAATTCGTATCCGACTAACACTATTTCACCTTACACAAATGTTTTAAGAACAAATCTATTGTGTTAGTCAGGGAATGAGTGTATACCCTTTACTGATACATAGTACTTACTTAATCTTAAGGGCAAAATGATATTTTAATTTAATGGGCTAAATAATAAATGGAATGCATATGTAATAACGATACATATGTTCAACTCGTCCTTTTACTTCTGCAATTCTTTTTGCCTCATACATAATGATTTTGGTCGATACAGCAATACCAAACTTCCTCTGTTCTATTATCCTTCATTTCCGGCCATTTAAGACCAATCTTACGAAGACTATGTTTCTCTTATACCGTCAGCTTCAATTTTTCCTCATTTTATCCATTCAGGGATCATTTTTTCTGTGGGAGGTGGACAGAAATGATGTGTTGCTACTCGGTTTCAGTGCATTTTTGCATATTGAATCACCTGAAGGTTATAAGTAATAGTGGAAGTATATCTTTTCAGTCTTGTAGCCATTGCGATCTTAATACACATAACATTAGTTATCCTAGATATATGTATATATATATATAATTATATATATATATATATATAATATTTATGACATCTACACAAATTCTATTGTTCTGTGGGATTAATCGTGCTATTCAATGGGCTCATTAGGAACTAAAAACTCACAAACATGCCAAAATTGTAATCACTGTGAACGGACATGTATTAAAGCGCAATAATAAAAATGCATCCTTAGAATTCACAATGCATAAGGTATTACTGTATATGTGGACGTCCGCCAGAGAAGGGCCCACTTTGTCAATTCTAGTTTTGGAGATATCAGCATTTTTGTGAGAAAGGGTAGAAAATATCGATATCTTTAAAAGTGCATAGAACGATTCTCTGGTTTATTAAGAATAACCGTATCAAGGAATTATATCCATAAGTGAAGTACGAGTAGAACTTATTTTTGTTGTAATTTTGGCTTCAATTTTCCCAAATCACTGTTTTTAAATGTCATCTGTAATATTCAATAAAAACTTTATTTTCAACATAGGAGTGTGATTTTTCTTTTATTTAATCTTAAGTTATCATAGAATACCGCTGCATTCATAACTCCATACCGACAAAGTTGGCCCTTCTCTGGTGGACGTCCAGATAGGTATATTAACAAATTTTTCACTATTAATTATTAATAATGTATACCGTAATTACTCGTGTACTGTGCACAACTTTTTTCCCAAAATGTCAATAAGAAAAAGGGACTGCGCATGAGGATTTCTGAACAGGTTACATAAATTGCGAGTGTCGATAGTAAATTCACTGCCACATGCATCTAGGTTTATACTGGCAAAAGATGAAGAATTCTACCAAGCATACGCACGGGCCTTGTTTCAGAGAAGGGGAATCGGTGAAGAGGCCGACTTTTTAAAATCTCCGATGTCAACATTCTGGCACGAATTTATTTTTTCCCCTCCAAACTGGCCCAAAAATAGGGGTGCGCGTGGTACACGAGGGTGCGCGGTATGAGTAAAACGGTATTTTAATGTTTTTGCAGTGAATGACTGTCAATTATTCCATTTTGGGGATGAGTGTGTTCGTTAGTGTCAGTATTGAGAACAATAATAATCTTACCTTTGGCATATAAGATGCAAGCTGAATTTGGGGGTCATTTTTTTTCTAGAAAAAAGTGCATTTTATATGCTGAAAAATACAGTATATAAAAAAGAGTTATTCCACAAACAATTCTGTCTGTGAGTAGTAATAGCATCGTAGGCTGAAATGGAGCATGTGAGGCATTATTCGTTAAAATTTTAACGCATTGACTGCCTTTCGAGTATGCTACACTTCCCAGAGGCCAACATGTAAAATGACTTTCTTTTGTTACGATGTAAAAACGTTGCCATCTTGCGATAGAAATAGAAACCATGATCACCGGAGTAATTATTGGAGCTTGCCAGAGGTACACTGAAAGTGCAAAACAAAATCAGCAAGCCCCAAGCATAGGGAGATCACGGAAAGGTCACTGATGGCCTGTGAACTGGCCATGGGCAGTCAACATGTTAAAATACCTTAAAGTTGAGATATCGATGCAGGATTTGCACATTTGCATGAAGGAAAGTATGAAGATTAATTTTCTTATTGTGAAAATTCAAATCTCTTTGAAAAACATTAAAAAAGTACATTTACAGACGATTTTGCATATTTTAAGCATTTAACCAGTTTAGCACCATAGAAACAATTGCTAAATTCTACTGTTGATTTTATCCACATGCATTTTTACATAGCAATGAATAATTCCTTGATTTTATTTACAAATGTATTTTTGTGTAGCATTAACTTTTCTAAAAGAAAGTCTGATAGATCAAGTAACTTATCCAACATTTAAAACCATCCAAATATAATAATAATAATGATATAAGGCATTATTTAAATTAAAACATTACATATTGACAATGAGCATCAATTAGTTCTCATTTCAACTGATCAGCTTGGTCGAATAGGCGAGCTTTGACCAGTCGAAGGTCGAATTGAGGTGTGTGTGTGTATTTTCTGGCAAATCAGCCCCTTGGGCTATTATCGTAATGAATTGAGGTAATAATGAAAAACATGTCGAATTCTTTAGTTAGTCGAATATCGAATGATTAAATCTTGGAACTCGCCTGTATATAGTTCCATTTACTGCAACCAAATTTTCAGGATAGTTTCAGCTGGTGATAGTCATGAACCCTATCCATTTTGGGATCTCCATCCATTTGCCTCTTAGCAGGATTTTCAAAACCCCTTATTAACTATCTATACAGGTCCATTACTATGGTAAATTTTCATTTTGTTTATGTTGCTACAATAAAAAAATGTCCTTAATATCTGAGTCATCAGTTCTTTCCTTGTTTTACATTTAATTGGTGTAGATAAAACTAGAGGGTTGGGGTAGCTGTCCCAAGCTCAATCTGGAAGAGGGTGCAAAAGAGGGCAACTGACTCATTGATTACCTCCTAATTATATCATCATGTATTGTAGATGATAAATTTTGCCATGTGCATAGAAATACTGTACAACCCTGTTATAGCACAGGTGTCAGAAGAAATAAATAAAACCTGCATTGTAGACGACATGTGATATCCTGGTAAACACATCGAAATGCTATTTCTACTGTCTTTCACAATTTGTATAAGAAATTTCATTGCAAAGTTACACAAAAATAAACAGCCAAAACTTCTAAAACTTATACCATTGCCACATACCTTTTTAATCAATATTTTCAAAGAATTGGAATATATTCTTTTCATGTGTCAGATGATGGCAATTCTATCTTGCTACCACATTTTTGTGTCTTATCATGTTGTATTGGACTGACAGCATGCATTGTTGCTCAAATGCTTTGCATTTTTTTCTTTCGGGACATGACATGACCTGCCAGTTAACACGCCACATTATAATTGGTTTCTACTTTATTCAGTTAAACTAATTTACCTAATATGTTAATTTTGCATTTTTATTAAACTTTTGTCATTACCATAGACATAAGAGCTTAACTCGATGATGTATGTCAAAAAAATTTGTCTTTGTGTGAGGAGGTACAGTAATAATTTCTTCCTTTGCAGCTGTTGACTGTTTTTCCAGTTGACAACGCCTTGGCCTTGACTTACCGGGACAAAGAAACCTTGAGGTTTGTCAAGTACCTCAACTGTGAAACAGAGGGTGCCTACCACAGCATTTTCTGCACTTATTATGAATGATGAGAGATCTACCATGGAGCGTTGTCTTTGTGTGTTTGTGTGTGTGTGTGAGTGATTGTCCACATCCCCTACTGTGCCATGTCTCTTCAAAACCTGAATTCTGAGGTGATTTTTGCTGTCTAGAAGGTTGGTTGTAAGGGCTTGGTTGTGAGAAGTTTCCATAATTGCCTGGGTTGGTTCTCTGGATAGTGGCTATCACCTCATAGGGATTTGACCATCCTTTTCCCTGGGTTCACTCAAGGATTGAAATTTTTTTATTGCCACAGAGTGCCCTTGATGATCAATGGCTAAAAACAAGAATCATGATAACGGACATTTCTTAGCTCTGTGTTGTGAGCCCTTTTACTATCAAAGAATATTATACGACTTTATCATTCATCTCTTGTACCTATTGCATTGAACATTTTTCTAAACTATCGCCGTATGGTGGATTATAGGGTATTACTATACTTGTCTCAGAGCTTCAAATGTTTTTGTGTGAGAATATTAAGTGCTTAATGCATTAATATGTAATGAAAGTGATAAGCAGCTGTATGATCTATCATGTTTATGATGGATCACTATACATAAGAGTCTGGAGGCTAGTCTGTTACTCATTTTCCCCTAAAAGATAGTATTATTATAGAAAAAAAGGTGCCAAAACAGCCTCTACTGAAGAATTTGATCTAGAAATTCTTACATTTACTTGCTAAAGAGGCATTCAGTCAAATAAAGTTACAAGTTCTCTGTAGACCAAATATATACATATTTATGCTGTCCAGTTATACTGGAACAACTTGTACCATTATGAGATACTTTTTCTTAATTTTTTCATTGGTAAACATTTAATTACTGCCCTTAACTAAAAGCCCCCTAATAATTTAATGACAATGTATTAGATATAAATTTATCTAGAGGCTTGATGTTATTCAAAAAAGCTTCTCTTAATTTGGATAAGTATTTAAAGTTTTCAAAATTTATATCACATTATTCTTTAGGAACAAAATAATTTTCCTTTTAATGTTTATTTTGGCAATAGATAATGCCTGTTGGTAGTATTACAGATTATGATGCATACTTGTTTATATACTTAACTAAAATTTGAACCCTTTTTTATTATAATGCTTTTTTGGTGAGTCATATCTTAGCAAACATTTTACATTTGAGGACAGAGTAAAAGGGAATGAACAATGTAAATGCATGGGCAGCTTTTTATGAACCACAATTCTTAAATATTTACTTGGAAAACTTTGTATATTAAGTACTATTATTGCATGAGAAATGATAATAGAAACGTCTGGTGTGGTTGTTGACTGTTGTAGTGTTGTGGTGCAGATATGTGGATATCTTAGATAGAGGTACATAAAAAACCAAGTTAAGGTAAGTTAGTTCCTTGGTTTGTTTTTTGAAATTTTGCTAACCAAAACATTGATAAAAAATGCTTTCAATCACATGTATGTATAATGAGTAATTATAATAATCTAGTTCACTATTTGTATGGCTCATCTTAAAAAAACAATCTTGTATAGATGTATCATAATTTGATGCAAATCTATCAATTAAACACTTGATTTTTCTTATTCCATACAGAATATTAAACATATAGATGGATATGTGAGGGCTAATATTGTTCAAAAGAAAATGATGCTGTATAATCACTATGGTTTCATAATCAGGCTATAAATATATCATTTCTGCTGCTAATATTATCATAACTTGTGCCTAAGACAGCAAAAGTTCCACTCAATCTTTCCCTTTTAAATTTTTTTTAGTATTTTTAACCTTTCATTACTTCGTACTGCTGTGTGATATTTCAGTTGACCATTTGGTGTGTGATCCCATTTTTTCTTAAAATATTTCTAGTTTTGTGATCATTGCTGTTATTATCCATGGAATATTTCTTTTTATACTCGATACTTGGAGAATAAACTAATGGCCAGAATTTTTGTAGCTTAACATCTATAATTGGGAGAATTATTTTTACTATCAATACCAAGTGATATGATGTGCATCTATTAGGCTGACGGCTATTCCCAAGTGTAATTTTCAATGACATCTATTGTTTTTTGCACTAGAGATAAAAGTTGCCAAAAGGTCATAAGAAAGTTATGGTTTTGAAAAAGCAATCACTTTTATGGTGTCATATTTGGTAAGCTTTTATTTTTACATAATACCTGTTTTGACATGGGCAGTAGTTTCTTTCCAGCAGTAAGTCTGATGGTTTGGCAAAGTTTATTTTTGACAAATGTCTTTAGCTAGGTGATACCCTCTATCAGAAATTTACTAGCTAGTTTTAATATACCTCTGTGTCCCGCCTTACTAGATCTTTCCAAATTTTAAATTACTTATAGTCAATCCAGCAGTTTATTATTTGAGGTTAGTCTAGTTGTTATCAGTGGAATGAGTGACTGTGTGTATAATTTAATTTTGTAAAACTAGGAGTGTTATTAAAAGTGTCATACCAACGTGTGCAAAGGCTGTCTAATAACTGCTTCATCAAAATATTTTGGCATGGTGGGGCCAAGTCCAATTACAAGCAACTGCAATGTGTGTGACCTCACAACTTGTATATTTATATATCTATACTGTGCTAAGGTTAAAATTTGATGTGTTATAGAAACTTGATACTGTAATCCATGCTGGTTGTAAGAGGATCATATAGATGAAACCAGTGAAGTAACATGACATAGTGCATCCGTCATTTACTTCCTATGTACAGTATTTTTTCGGTCAATTCTTATAAGTCTACTTTCCTTTGGTAGTTGACAATTGTTACCATCATTTATGTATTTGAATGAAATTACATTTTGTTCTTTTTTGCAATTAAATATTTATTGGAAGAGTTTTATTTTATTGGCATGTTGTAACTCTTGAAAATATTAATATGGGACAAAAAGATTTCAGCAGAGTATAAAAAGTTAGCTGATACTTTTTGAAGCGTAAGAAAAAATCTAACTTTATTCTTTTAGTCTCATTTTGCTTGAAGTTTTGAATGAGATTTCTAGATGCCATTCCCATTTTTTTTTAATTCTCTGCTGTAACCCATTCAGCATATGGTATCCTTTCCATGGGAAAACATCATCTGGATATGTACATTATAGAATGCTTGTTTTGGCTATAGACAGATTTCTATCTTTAGCTTGTTTTAAGGTTTTGCAACAACTTTTGTTTACTATATGGTTAATTCTTTTACTTGTATTCTGTACTAAAAAAATTAACAACTGTCATTGGTCTTAAACTTTCTTAGGACCCTCTAAACTTGGAGATCATTTTTGTTTTACAGTCTGCAAAGTTATCATTTTGTAGGATTAAAGCATTAAGTTTACTTGTGGCACCTAAAAGAGACACAATAAACAAATTGTTTAATGACGTAGACTTATTGCACCAATGTCATGAGGTAACTTCTACTGGTCATCACTTTAAATCCTGGGGAATGAAAATGGCTGATTTATCTCATTCATTAAGAAAAGTAGAATGCATGCATTTGTGTAGTAAAGAAGTGGTTTGTGGTGTGCTGTCATTTGATTTCTTGTAAATATATATATATATACATATAAAGTAATGACGATTAGTGACTATTTTAATGAAAAATGTAATGGCTGATGGATTTTGTTGAACCAAATCATGACTATCTTTGGAGAACACAGGACATGTTATGAACCTTTGGTACAAGGTAATAGGTTATTTCTCAGGGCCACTATATGATGAATATCTTGATGCTCATTGTTGATGTGAATTTGACTTTGGAATGGTTGTGCCACCTTTGTTATGTCAGTCTCTTGTCATAAGTCTTCAGTTTTTACCTTTTTTTAATGTAAACATTTGACAACCATTATTAGATGAATGACAATTTAGCAGATGTATCTAATATAGCCTTAAGGGGCTGAAACTTTTTAAACAAGGTGTAATAGGTGACAAAGAAAAGCTTATTTCTCCAGAACTCCATGGTTGTATCCCGATATGTCAAAAGTGTTGTGAAAATGTAAGAATCATCATGTACCAGATTTCCTATTCGTAACTGGTCAACCGAAACACATGACGGGTACTTGTATGTGAGTTCATCCTAATTTCTGAGGTGAAGTTGGAGCTCACTCATTCAAAAGAAGCCACTGCGCTTTCTTTCTAGCATTTTTTTGCTGCCTTGAAACACACCAGGGTATTTTTTTCATAAATACTGGCAGTGCAGACAAAATATTTACTGTGCTTGCCAAGTTTTTTAATCATTGTATAAAATAATGGTGTTATAAGGTAAATTCAATCATATTTTTATTAAGAAGTGCAATATTTGCATGAAAAATTAGGGGGCAGATTAATAAGTGTTTAAGTGGATTTGGTGCTTGAAGTAATCCAGTAAAGATCTGCAATTTTGATTGCCCTTAGAGTTTGAGAAAGCAACTTTTATGTTTAGTTATTTTTGCTGCTGTTAAAAAAATGTTAAGCCATTAATTAGACTTTCATGTGTCATAAAATTTGTTAAATTTAAAATTATTGCTCTGTTTAACTGTTTTATCTTCAGTTTTGTTGCACCTGAATGTATTGAATCTGGTCAAATTTCCTTCTCAAAGTCAGTTTGCAATTAGCTGGGTATGATTTTTCATGCATGTAGTTATTGCAAACTCTTGTTCTGTCATAGCCATCACTTAATTCTTTTGATATTGATTAATGTAATTTATCAAATCTCATTATTGACAGATTGCATATTTGAATGTTTTACCTAAATATCAGATCTAGTGTCTATTACAATGTTTTGAAAATACTCAATTCAAAGGAAACAAAGCCATTAAGGTCATTGGTATGGCGTGATCATATCAAGTACAATTGAAATGTGAAGTTCTTGAGCAGTGAAATTAAACATTTGAATTGTTACTTATTGGAAGTTGCATTGGCAAAATGTTGAACTTCTTGCACTGAGCCCTTCAACTTAAGTTGTCCTTTGGTAGAGAGTGTTTGTGACATGGTCCCATTTCATTCACACACTCTCTTTTCTATTTTAAAAAACTTAGAACGAGAGTACAATTTTTCATGTCAAAAGTTGTGTAAAAATGTATTGAAAATATGAAATACATGTTTAGTGCGGAGTTGAAGGTGTATGGTCATTCTTATCAGCTGTGTCAAAATTGACTGAACTCCCTTCTCTGCATGTGATAATGCCTTTATTTCTTATGTGAATTCTAGAATCAGTCTCTTAACTAATTTTTTCGGCGTGTGCAACACTTGTAACATATTTGTGCATAACAAAGTGCAAATGTGTGTCAAGTAGTAGTGTGTAATTCTTTATTCAATTGCTATGTGCTACTTAGGATTTGTAACAACAGCGGTATCATATATTCTTAGACTTTGAATGGGTAAAGCATCAGGTACTTGAATAACAGTATATTAAGTAATTGAACAAAATTATTGCAAATTATTTTGTTTTTATCAATGAAAGTGCAATATTTTTTGTAGTAAGATTTGAGTATTTATGCATTGGCATACGCTTGCTATTTGCTCAAAATAGTCATTTCAATTTTCTTCGTCAATTGTGGCAAAACATTTTTCTTTTTACTTAATACAAAAATAAAGTTGAAATGTAATAAACCAAAACATTAAGTGATTCAGTAATGCATTTAGTGGGTGGTGGATAGATTTTTAACAGGTAATGATTTGTATTACTAAGCACTGACGTAGAAAACAATTCTAAATTTATCCAGCTATTTAAGCAGGATCTCTGGTTTTGAATTGTTTTCAATTAAGAATGAATGACATGCATGTCATACATAAACAGGGTATATTTGTATTGAAGATCCTTCTTTTATCTTGATCTAATCAGATTTGTACTTGTCTTCCTGTTCTTTTTAACAATGTAAAACAAATACTCTAGTTTTGGTAGCTTCTGTTATCTTTTGAATTTTTCTAACTTGATTTATGGATGTTCGTTTTGGTGCGTGATTTAATTAGTTATCGTAATTAAAGAGGAATTTCTTGTAAGAATATCATGATCAATAAAATGTTGGGTATGAATTCCCAAAACTTTTGATTTTGAATGTTTTCTATTTGTTCCTAGGTACTCAATATTTTCATAAAAACATATGGGCCATTTAGTTATTTATCTTTATTAAATTTGTGTGAATATACAAGCATAATGTATTTTTTCATTTATTTGAAAGGTTTTTAGTATTGCTTTGTCAGGGAAAGTCAACTTCGTCTCATAATTTGAGTCGAACAATAAGTTAAATATTATGTAATATGACATATTGCATGTTAGATAACAATTCATTAGATGCTAACCTGTTATTTTGTGACATTTCTTTTTGTTTTCTAATGGGAAACTAATGTTTTTACTTACTTTAGTTTTTTAGAATTTAAACTACTTGATCAAATTTAACTCCTAGTATTAATGAGCTTCTGTATTAACATGTTGTCTACTGTAGTAATACTTATATCGCAATTATGTTACAATTACGGTTGATTGTGGGCGTTAGCTAAACTCCTTTTAATGAGCGTAAGAGAGCCATCAAGCATGAACTTAATTTTGAAATGGATAATGCAAGTGGTAGTCACAGACTACCACTTGCATTAAATGAAACTGCTGAGAAATTTTGAATTAAATTGACCTGATATTATTTGTTGAGTAAATTTATCTTTATACAATCAACAAAATATATTCTTTAATAATTAATATAAGCTCTCAGTTCTATCATAAGTTAGATATCAGAAATTCTATCGTATTCTCATCTTTTGAAGAGATTATCGCTGACCTGGATAAATTTGTTTTTGGGAAAATAGTGTATTTTTCATATTTTATGACCTTTTTAAACTACAACTTTAATTCCAGTTTGAAAGGATGTTTCGACCGTAAAATCGTAATAAAATAACTCTCTATGTATTCACTTGGAAGGTTTTGTATTCGGCGCTGTAATCAGACGTATTCTTCTATCAGTGTTTTGTTTTAATTTTGGAAACAATTTTGAGAAGGAAGAGTAATCAAAGGTCGCGAAACTAGTGATTATAGCTATTTATTTGGTATGTTTTGAAACTCCGTCACTTTCGTAGTTTGAACAATCTTTTTCTTAACTTAAGCTGGATCGTGAGACATTCTACTGGACCAAGTGACAAGAAGTTTGAAAATTTGATCAAGACGATTGGCCCGCCATAGAATGAGTTCAAGGTAAATCCTGATTTAAATTGTTGTTTTTAAATTATATAGCTTTTATTGATGATTTAAAATTAGTTAGTGAAAATCTTAACCCGAAACTAAAAACTTATTAAAATCAAATCGAAAAATAAGTATTAGTGTGTGTATCTAAAAGTTATAAATAAAAACACAACCAATAGGCATTACCCTCGCATATGTGAATTATGCTTCATTAAAATTTTTTAATGAAATTTAATTAAAAATGAAGTAAAGGCGCCAATAAAATATTAAACCCATTGTCTCGATAATCCGATACGCTTTCATGCTATGAGTAATTTTGCTAGTGTGGCTTGATAATCTGAATCCATCCAAATGCAGTAGGGATTTCTGTAATCGAAACAGACAGGACATTCGCGTTTAATTTAATAAGCTACTTTATTTCATCTTATCTTGTCCTTGCTCTCAACAAGACGTGAGCAATCTGAACTTATATTTCTGTATAAAATTGTTAATAATCAGCTTGATTGCTGACATATTCTTGAAAAAATTCAGTTCCGTGTGCCTTCTGCTCACGCCAGATCAAGGGAACTATTTTATAAAGACTTCTACAGGAACAATTATTTGTACAACAATGCTAACAAACTACCAATTGAAATTGATATTTTTTGCTGTTCTTTTTTTAGGTTTAAGAAGTTGATAAGAATGTTATAAATTTACTAAATGTTATTTATTATAAATTACGTTATTGTGAATTTTGATGTATTATATGCATAAGAATGTTATAAATGTACCAAATGTTGCTTTTTATAAATTACTATACATGCATTTGTTTAAACATGTAGTTAATCAATATTGTTTATAATTGGGCTAGCTGCCCGTGTATAATAATAATTCGTCAGCAAAATACGGTAATGTGCAGCAAAATTAATTCTCTAAATCAGAGGTCGGCGGGCGCCATGGCGTCCTCAGTAGTATAAATTGCAACCTCGTAGGTGAAAAGGTTGCCGACCCCTGCTCTAAAATATTAAAACGAATATTTTTCCTACTCGAAATGGATGTTACCGCAACAGAAAAGAAACTCCTTTTCCTTGTGAAAAGATTTAACAAGGTTTCATACACGTAGCACTCAAGTTATGTCAGTATGTTTTCCCAATTGATATGGGTCACATCAGGGCCCGTGTCTTGCATCTATTTGCTCCTTTTTAAAAATAAGAAATGAAAAGCAATAGTTGCTACTTTATTTTGTTGCACAAAATGGTTTCATAAACGTAGCAGTCAAGTTATGTCCGTATGTTATTCCCAATTGATATGGGTCATATCAGCGCCCGTGTCTCGAATCTATTTGCTCCTTTTTAAAAATAAGAAATGAAAAGCAGCCACACAGTAAAGATTTCATTGCCAAACGAATAGAAAGTTTTGTAAAACGTTTATCGGGTGTTTTAGTAGATGCAATTACTTCTTCCCATTCAGAATTTGGTACCATTAATGCTATAGATATTAGTAGTATTGTTAATGAAGCAACGGCGACTTCTGTAAAAGTCCCCAAAACAATGCAAGAAAGGTTACAAACGGCTATAAATGATAAGATGAAAATTAGATCTAAGAAGACATTGAGTTAGAGGTAGTATGAATTTAGTGGATGTAGAACTTGCTGCTGGGAAGTAATCGGCAAAAATCGTTAAAAAGTACATGCTGCAACAAATGTAGACAACCAGCAATATATTGAATCGGCGATTTTTTGCTCCGCTGGAAAGACAGCGGTTGGTGAAAAACACCTTATATAATTTGTTCACCAAATCTTCCCCCTTTTCATATAATTTTAATTGGAGTACGTTTCATTTTATCTTACATCCAACAAAGATTTGACAAAAACAAAAGAAAGCAAAACTGCCAAGTACATATAACCTCTATATCCAAATTATGAGCCTCAACAATTAAAATAAGTTGATTAACCTACACAATAGAAAAAGAAAATCTGATGTGTCCACCACATGACTTTCTCCATACCTGTAATATATCTAAAAATTCCAAATAGGTTAATTGATAATAAATATTTTAAGGAACTGCGAGACAAATTTAGACTTTACAAAGAACAAAAATCGGATGTGGCCACCACATGACTTTCTCCATACCTGTAATATTTCTAAATATTCCAAATAGGTTACATAATAATAAATATTTTAAGAAACTGCGAGAAAATTTTAGAATACAAAGAACAGAAATAAACCCAAACCATAGCCTTCTGATATTGGATATAGCCACAAAGCTCAAACAATTAAAAAAAGAAAAATGAGCGTTACTAAGACGTAACTAAGCGTCAATTGTTAACAGTAGTCGTCGGCAGGTGGCGTGGTGGTGGCAGCTAAAAATATAAGATATCTCTTAAACAACGCGAAATTTTATATTTAACATTTTTATAAAAGTCAGAAGAACCGATTAGTTTTTGGTAAAAATCTGTCAACCAAAAGTGGGTGTTTACACATGTCACATCCGTTATTTTTGAAATATTTGCTTTAATATTTGATAAATATACAAATGTATTGGAATAAAGGTTGTAGGAAATTTAATTTTCTACAACCTTTGAAACATTTTCCCAAAATTCTTAAAATATTTTTCTTGCCGTTCTTTGAACAGGTATTCAACTAATATATATTACTGAAATAATTGCTCATCAAAGACTTTAGAGTTACCACACATTATAACTCGCTGCGGCTCAACATGAAAATAAAAGGGAAATTTAAAAAAATGAAGTGTAAATGAGCGGTTTTTGCAGTTCAGCTCCGATTCGCTGGCCTGAAATAAATATTAACTGGCTCAAGACCCTCGAGCAAACGTGGAACGGTGCTCGAATACACGTTTCACTGAAAGATGTTAGCATTTGGGGAGACCAAAAGAAACCGAACTTCGAAAATAAGAGAAGCCTGGGGTTTACGAATTTGAAAGGGAAGGTATTTAAACTTTAGGAAGCGGAAGGCGGACAAGAAGGTTTGTAGTAGGGATTTTTTCTAAGAAATCGGTGTCATGTGTTTTGCTAAGAAATGTAGGGAAGAACGTGGAAGTGGATCGAGATCATAGCCGGATTAAGGAGGGGGCACAGGAGGCACGTGCCCCGGCCTCCATTTCCATGGACCCCCCCTGGTCCCCATGGATAAAATTACGTGTTTAAATAAATCATATGTAGTTGTAAACCGTATCTGTATGTATAAATTCCCAAGTCTCCGTATGTCTGTCACGGTACTAAAAGAATCAAACATTCCGATAAAAGTCCTGGGTTCGATTCCAGGAGACGGTTATATTTTACCATATGTTTACACGTAATTTTCGATGTTTCAATGAGCAAGATTCTCTCCCTTCATTCATCTACATATGTACCGCTTATCTTTGTTTTTGCTTTATCCGACGGACAAAACTGTAAACTATTATATTCTTGCGATTTTTAGATGTTATACGGTCGAAATTCTCAGTAATACGCATTCCTTTTCGAAATTGTATGGGTTTTTCGTACTCTTTCCGGGCTTCGCCAACGCGACCCGCATTGTTACGCTTTGAAATGAACGAAAGAATATACAATGATTTATTATTGTTCTAGCAACCTCAAACAATATGTACAGCAACGTAAATAGTTACATTGACCCAAGTGATCTACTTACAACATTTGAAAACTGGTGTCTTAATAAGTTGGACTGTTATAACACCGTTGTCATCTCATCGTAGATATCCAGTTTACTAATTAAGTGATTAAATCTACTTCCACCATCTATTACCTTTTATGCAAGTAAAGCCTTATATTCTGCGCACTTAATACTTTTCAAATCAAATAGTTCTACGCATCACAGTTTTCCAAAGGAAGAGGTGGTCACACACCATCATTACAAGCTAAGCTTTTGTAGGAACTAAAGATCGAGGATGTTTTTCCTAAGGTGTCTCTTTCTCTGGGAATGTACCTTTGTTGAATGGCCACAAACTGCTCAGGAGACCGTTCATTCAGCAAATTAGCACTTATAGAGGATAAACTGCGATAAACCATTCGGGATGAGTGGCTAAAGGCATTAACACTTCTGAGCACTGAGAGTGAACTGATGCGAAAAATCTGCTTCGAAACCGTCATTAAAAGCGTTGCCGATACTAAAATAAGAAAACATGATATTTTTTAGATATCTACATAGTAAACTAAATTTTGAAATATGTATAGAGATGTGCTCCTAAGAAAACCTAACCCATTTTGCTTGAAAACTTAAGTGAAAGACGTAGTTTTGTAGTTTATTAAAAAATGGGTGACGGTTCATGTTCAGAACAGAAAGTTACACAATATATGTGTTAAATACATAATACCATATATATTTATAGTTTTAAAGGTGTCTACATGTAAAAAGAATTATTTTAGGATCTATTTTCGGTGAATTACCATTGATGACGGCTGCTTTGTAGTCGAAATGCGCAAATGGTTTTTTAACCTTGTTGTGGCTATTGGAGATATCTAAGGCAAGTACATTTTTTTAATTGCTTGACTTGAATAGAATTTGAATGATTAAAGTAGTTATAGATTTGGTCAGACTGCCTTTTTAATAATATTTACCACCTATAAATACCACACTCACAAAAGATATTTATGATTATGCTCTTCATTGTATGTGTTTGCCATGTGGACAATACTACAAGGGCTCCATTGCCTTAAGTGCCCCGGACCCCCCAAAGCCTTAATCTGGTCCTGATCGAGATCACTGTTGGTCTGTTTTCAGTTTTGAAGATGTGTATGCTCTTCAAAGTGTGAAGTTTTAGATTATTTTGTGTTATTAATTCCAAATTGAGATTGTCATTGTGGTCAAACTTTGGTGCCCCTAGCGAGAGGCGCCTGAGGCGGCCGCCTCACCTATCGGCACGGCCCTGGTCTAATTCGTTGTACTGAAAATAATTTTCGTATGAAACGATATTTTCGTGTTATCAGTTTCTCGTTTAACGAATAATTAAACACTGAAAAATATCGCCGCAGGAACGGACCGAATATAAATTTGGCGTTAACCAATATTTCGTAATATTAGCGTACAGCGACAGCCGAGGGCCAAAGTCTAGACAGTTTCCATGCCGGGTCGGATCACGATCGAGTGTTAGCTGGAGGGACCATGGCATAATACCGCTTGGGATCCAAGGCACCCTTAATCCGTACCCGATGAAGGTCATTAACTCGTGTAACTAATTTAGCCGGTGAGCTCTAGTTTGATAGTGATATGCCTTCTTGTCTTTGTAATCGTATTTCTCATTATAAAACGCTTACAATATTTGCGCCGTTTCTTTTTATAAAGCAAATCTGAGCGCACTACGTGGATTTAAGGGCTCTAAGGGTTCAAATGAAACTTATTTTAGCTTCCCGTTCGTCCAAATGTCGATTTCGTATCTCAGTCCTAAGTTTTTTTAACAAATGCAGCTGTAAATGCCTCCTACATCGATTCGTATTCATTTCTCATGCATCCTGGAATTGAATCTGTGAACTTTGTAGGAAATTGAAAATACAACACCGCAACAATTAAGACGGAACGTCTGAAAACCGTGCTTCTAACATTCAACAAATTATAATTTATAAGGTACCGGAGGGTATTAAGCCCATATTCAATATAATTGAGAAGTTGAGCATCTAGTGGCTAGGTGTCACCACCTAACAAAACACTCTTTAGACACTCACTATCGGTAGCACTGCGAAATTGATCCCACCATTTCTTGTGTTGTGTTGTTCTGTTGTCAGTGTTTTTTCAGCCTTCTTATAATATTTAACCCTAAGATGAGTGATTGTTTACTAATTTGCATCAATCTTTAAGTCAGTGGTTCCCAACTTTTTTGTAGGCGCGGCACCCTTTTAAAGATAAACAGAATTTCGCGGCACGCTTTGTTTTTATATTTTCACAAACAAGTATTATAACTTTTGATCAATTTATTAAAGATCGAATTAATGCTCTAGTAACCTGTAAACACTTAAAAATCGTTGATTTATTTACAAAACTAGTTTTATCATGGTACCCCTAAAAATCAGCTGCGGCGCCCCAGTGTGCAGCGGCACCCAGATTGGTAATCCCTGCTTTAAGTAGTCATATTTTATGCCTCAATACCATGACTCTGAAGTTCTTATTACAATAGTTGATTTTTATTTCCGTTTACATCGTGGCTCAACATAACCGATAATATGCCCATGCTGTGGGATAACTCCATATGTCTCCTTATCATCACATCACCTTTCTTTCCAGTCTTGTCGACACCAAAGATTAAGTAGAAACTTCTGGAGCAGCACGGGAAGAATCGCTGAATTATAAAGCACAGAAATTGATTAGAGAGCTCTTTGAAAAAGCAGGCAGGAAATCAAACCCAGGCGAGAAATAGAAAAATGACAAACCATCAACCTCAAGAATGGGCAGTGATGTTAATCGAGATTCGTAGGAATTAGCTATTTGTGGTGAAGACGACATCAAAGACGTGCGTGTTTGTATCATCTGTGGCTATTTGGTCCACGAAGAGTGTGTGGGATTCGCTTCAGAGGACCTGCATCTACAAGTAATAATGCCTATTGTCACAATTTCCTTTTTAGCGCTGTTTTCTAACAAAAATCGCTTATGTTTGTCTGTCCGTACAGCGGTATGAGGGGTAAACATGGTTCTAGGATCAACTGTTGGGAAGTAATCGGAAAAAATGCCGAAAAGTAAATGGGCGTTTCAGTGTGTCTCGTTTTTTGTGTATTGCATGTTTCAAAAGGCAATAGTTTTAGGTTTAATTTACTCAGTAAGATTTCTTGAAATTCATCTTAATTTGTAAGCTATTAACAGAAGTTCCTTAAATGGGCCTTATTACACTCAGTAACCTTATGTATAATCGGAATCGGAAGTTTGCCTGCACACTTACCAAAACGACGAAACCCGCCACCAAAATTGTTCATTCTATTTTTCTTCATTCTGGAGATGATGAAAGATGAAACAAATGAAATTATGTTTGAGCAATAAAAGTAGCGTTTCTCTGACAGTTTCGATAACTGATAAGGCTTTCGAGAAGTTCGGCCACTCATTTTTATGAATGACATGTTTTTTAGTTTCCCTAAAAAATAAACTTGTGTTTCTGTATGCCTCCCAATTTCATATAACTTTATATAATTGCCCAAAGTAGGTTGTTTTCTTTGTGTGACATAATTTTATCAATTATTTTCTGTCAACACTGATTTCAATCAAAAATTTGGAAAAGTTCTGTTTAAAAATTTCATTTGACATTGAAATATGTCTGAGCTTAATGATAATGCGATCCATGCGTGCTTATTCTTCGTGGTTAATATAATAATAGATATCTCCGCATTTATGGTTATCTGTGGAAATGACTAGGAAATAACTTATTCGGTCCTTCTTCATAGATCGGATCGTTTCATCTAAGAAAATCGTTTACTAAATTAATAAAAGTTTCAAGAATTTATCATCTTATTGTTGACCAATTGCAAAATTTCTTCAGAGTAACTATTATGGCGGTTAATGTAGTAATAAGATGACGTAAAACTGTGCCATCAAACCTTCATTGAGCACATTAAAAATTTCCGCGAATATTTTCTTTTTCAAAGTGCAATAGCAAGGTAATCGAAATTGAATTTATTATACACCCTTGAAGCGAAACTTTTGAGGACGTCTGTGAATATAATTGCTTTTAAAGTAGTTTTGATGCTGATTTATTCCAAGTTTTGCATCACCCTTTTCCTCTACAGGGGTTGGTTATTCGATGTCCTCACAATCTCTGGCCTTAAACTGCTTCATTGATCCAGATCGATTGTGAAAATAATCTTTGGGATTGGAATTGCTGTCGCTTGTCCACGGATTTGACTGCTGTGAGATTCATTAATAGGTATGTCTTTGCTTTCGCATTAGATAATTAATGAATAATGAGCCGTGGATCTATTTACGATTGCACTTTTAAGTAGACGAGTTATGTATAAAATAAAACGCATTTAATGGTGGATTTAAAAATAGGCCCTTGTTGTTTATATAAATGCACATCGAATTGAAATGTTTACTCTATAAGACTTCACGTCAATTAATTCACTTCCACCCTAGTCGAGTATGACTGGCTGACCGGCAAAGGCGATTCCGCCTCATGACCCTGGAACCCTTTTCCCAGCGTCTGAGAAAGCAATCTTCTTACCCGTCTACGCTGGGAATGAATATCCGCGGTTTCCTACACGAATGCCGGTTTTCATAGGCGTCAACAACTCTGATTCACTCTTGTTGCGCCTCACACCCCTCTTTGGCCTTCAACTGTTGCGCAACAATTGTGGGGCAGTGTCTTCCTCCCGACCCTGCCCCTTTCCCCGTTTTACGCACACCCTCCAAAGCTTCTAAATTGCACATCGGCCCGCAGTACACTCACGTGATTGGCGTGCGGCTAGCCCAGCAGTTGACGCGCTCCGACGCAGATGGCCGTGTCTCGAAGGCCGAAAAGAGTCGGCGGAAACAAATGAGCCTTCACGAGCGCCCGCTGGACCACTTCAACTCACGCCTACGTCTCGGAGGGTTTCTGGAGTGAGCCTCTTCAGAGAAACACTGGGAAAATCATCAATAGACCGAGCGCAGCGGTTGATAAGCCGTTTTCTCCTTGTGGTAGATCTCGCACATCTCCCCCGACATCTTATTTAGGTCGCGCAGATCCAACATCTTAAGTCCCTCCGCTATCTTTGGCGTCGAAGGAGCCTCTCTCTTTCTCTTGTTTACCCCCCTATATCGCCCTTTAAAGATAGTTTTAAGGCCTGAAAGTTACGGTTTTCTCTCCTTAATTCTCCTCGCGATAACGACCGGTCGGGGTGGTTAATATAAATGATAGAGGAGACGGATGGTATGAGACAAAAAATGAATAAGGCCATCATCATCCCCTTCGGGTGTATCCTTAAACCGAGATTCCGTTTCGAAATAAGCGCCGGTAGAAAGTCCTAAAAGGAGGAAGTGACGTAAGAGGAATGCTGTTCTCTATGGTCTCGTAACCTATGAAGAGGCGAAAAATGATAGTCCACGCGTGATGATGCTTATCATTCTATCCGGCTGCATACATCACTCACATTTTCTCTTCACGACCTCCCAGTTAACCGAGACTCGCACCTAAGTCGTTCTCTCGTTATGGCGCCGGAAAGGAAACTTACAAAAAATAAACTCTCCCCTTTTTGCGTACAAATGGATCATAGAAAGTCCTCCCGTTTCATGATGATAAATCAAAATGTACCATGGCGAAAAATTTCTCAGACGGAATCAAGACGACTGGGGTAACTTTTGTGTTTAAATAGATATTTTAGCGACAGACGCTAAGTTTGGTGACCTATTTCTTTAGACAAGAAATTTTTTATTTTTATTTTTATTAAATATTAAATCATTTTTAAGATTATATACACACTTTTCACTGCAATAGATTGTAGCTTAAAAGTATGTTCATCTTAAATGTGACGTTATATCGTTCTCCTGATATCTAGGCAGCAGTATATTTGTTTAATGTAAGAAGGGAATGGACTCCGTGGAATAGAGAACGAACTGATTGTAGAAGGAGAGGCGTTGTATAGTAAGATTTTCTAAAGCTGGAGAAAAAATTCATAAACAAAATAATTGAAATTAAATCCAATCAACCCATTCCCGTCATGATTTTTGACGGGAAATTACGATAGTTTTAAAATAATGTTTATGCTCTATCGTGAGTAAATATACATTTCGCGATGTTGTTAAATCTAAAGGAAGTACTTTTATTTTGCTATACTTACACAACTGATTAAGTTAATTAACTGTTTATACGAGTAAAACTCTTGCAACGATTTCTAATATATTTACGTGAACACGAAATGGCTGAAATAAATTAATTTCATTTCTACACTTGATTTAGCTTAATCTGGATACACCTACATAGTTTATTCTGCTTTGTGTGTGATAAAACGTGCAAATGTACGGCATTTAGTATTTATTCATTCTTGCGAATTTTTTATTAAACTCAGGCTTCACTAGCTCGATGCTGATCTTTTAGAACATCTTGAGTTAAATTATTCTGATTGTCTGCTCAAATTTAAATTATTGTCGCGAATAATTATTGCCTGCTGTAAACACAATATTGTCTTGGGTAAAACCTATCTCAAAATCTCGTTCTTATAAAAATGAAATTATGATCTGCATGTTGTAATTCTAACATTCCACTGAATACGTTTTTTATAAAAATAGGCTTTAGATAACATTTTTTTTGGAGAATAATACTTTGCAAATAGATTTTTTATTTGTTTATAAACTTCGCTTGGAGTTGTTTGAGAGAAATTTTTTAAGCTTGATAGTTAAATGAATATTCAATAACGAAAAACAAGAATGATTAGAACGATAATAATCAGCCAATATGAAATTTCTTGTTTGTAGATATTTTCCTTCTTTCTTTTCTTAAGAAGTAATCATAAATTTTCTGTTGGTGTTGCTTAGAATTAATTTATATGAGATAAGAGAATTTATTACGCCTTTCTGGCAGTTATCTATACTAGTTTATATTTTTCTTTTTGATATATATTTTTAGCATATTAAAAAAATTTTAACTTCAATAATGTGCGTTCAAAATTTTCTCGTGATTATTTAATAGGTTCAGGTTTTATGAACCTAAACAGATGCAATATCCGCATCAGATTGGATAATAGTTTACTAGCGCAATTTCTCGTCAAAAATGACGGATATGTATGAATTAAGTATTGAGCTGAAATTAATTTTAAATAAAAAATTACTGAAACATATGCACTAAAAAGTAAACAATATACATATATAATTTACATAATCCAATGCTTTAGAAAGTAACAATAGTTTTGGGAATAATAAAGTCTTGTGACAAAGAATTACAAATGAAGATTCATTTGTTAAACATTACGATAGAGAACTTTTATATTCCCAAATCAATTTTCACTTGCTGTAGCATTCAATTACTGTATTTTGGATTTATGTTTTACTTTTTAGTTTTTATAAAACGTGATTTTATTAAATTTATCTTTATATAAATTTTATTTTTCTGTTTTAGTCAAAGATTAAAAAGGTACTCTGCTTTCGCAGAAATTTTCCTCAAAGACTTGCAAAAATACACCAATTTTAATCACTTCATTAACACAATATCAACGAAAAACTGAATATTTTTTATTTTCGTTACTGTCGTATTATCCATCTCAACCAAGGTATTGTTTAAACTTCTAAGCAGCGTTGACATTTCATGAATATGTTGATAGATTCGACGGAAAGTTATCATTCAAGTCAATCGTACGAAATTACACGAAATCAGCAACAATCCAAATCACCTTTACGATGAATGATTCTCAACTTTTCGCGTTGATCGATTCGACGCGTATTCAAAAATTGATGGCAGGAAAACAAAATGTCGTTCTTTTAGGCGTTCGTTGCCTCAAGTCGCGAAATCCTGCGATGATTCTATGTAATTTTAATATGCGAATGATTAATGTGCTACACTCATCCCCGTGTTAATCTAATGAAGAAAATATACGTTTCTGGAATCGAACCCATGACTTTAATGTATACGTCAATCAGCTTAAAATATAAATGTTATATTATGTTGTTATAAAAGTAGGTAATTCCTGAAAATTTGATCATAAAAGAATGAAAAGTTTACAAGTTATAAGCGGTTTTCTCATTCTCTAACTCCATAGACGTGGGACAGTAACTGACAATGAGATTAAGCCAAACGGGTGCCACATTTACAAATTTAACTCTTTCAGTAATTAAGGATTTGGAAGAAATTGGCTGAATGGATTTCAATTATTTTTTGTATATTAAATTTGTGCAACATACCATAATGAAATCAAGATGTTTAAAGTGAAGCTAAAGAGCAAGGCTACCATAATAAAAAGTAAAAATATTTCTTTTACTCGTATTTATAGAGAACTGACCTCATGGATTTTAACCAAATATGGTATATATAATTTTTATATAAATAAATACGGTATGGAAATAAATACAGAAAAATCCAAGGTCATTCGAATATCAGGTAAAGAAGAGAATCTGAACATAACTATTGGGGGAAAGCCATTAGAACAAGTTTCAGAATATAAATACCTTGGAAGTATCATAACACGAGAGGCAAAATGTACGGATGAGATCAAAACTAGAATAGGAAAAGCAAAAGCGGCTTTCAGGAGAAAGAAACAACTACTTACAGGGAATATAAGGGAAGATATCCGCAAGAAGTTGATAAAATGCTACGTATGGAGTATAGCATTGTATGGGGCAGAAACATGGACGCTAAGGAAAAATGACATAAAATACTTGGAAAGCTTTGAAATGTGGACTTGGAGGAGAATGCTGAAGATAAAATGGACAGATAGGATGAAAAACGATGAAGTGCTACGAAGAATAGGAGAGAAGCGAATGATTATACAGACTATCAGAAAGAGGAAGGCTAACTGGGTTGGACATTACCTGAGGAGAGAGAGTATGATTAAAGACGTGTTAGAAGGAAAACTAGATGGGAAAAGGGAAAGAGGTAGGAAAAGGTTTCAGCTGATAGACGATTTGAAAGGGAAAGAGAGTTATCAAGATATAAAGAGGACAGCGGAAAATAGGAGTATATGGAGAACCAGGTTTAACCATGAATAATCACGGACCTGTCTACGGACAGACTACCTATGATGATGATAAATAAATAACCAAAATGTCATATTTCAACCGGATCGACTAAACAGGGCTACCAAAATATCAAGGTTAGGATTTTTATTTAACTATGAATTTGCAAGGTATTGGCTGAACGTATTTCAAAGAAATTTCGTTTGTAGGGCGAGTATATAAAAGTTAAATGTTGCTACATGAAAGGTGAAAATTTTAAATAAATATATACTGAAACGTATCAATAAGTAGAGAACTGTCAGGGATTAGGGAGATTTTTTTATTTTCACCGTAAAGTTTGACCAATATTAATTTAATTAATAAATTAATAGATCGGGAAGAATAAATACTGAGGATTAATTTGTAATAGGTCTTACAGGTATTTATTTATATTTCCCATAAATATGAATTGTTTAATTGGCTGTTATCTCCCTTTTTTGCGTATTTAGCCTGCTTAGAATAATTGATTTTCTTGTTAGCGTTCCACATTATGATATTTTTTCTATATAATTAATTTTCATAGCGTTATTTTCGTAATTGTGTCAACTATCCTCGTGGAGTGTCGTAAAATATTAAAGTTATGAGTATTAGCTCTGTTAATGGCAGCTTTTACGCACCTGCTTTCACTTTAAGGAGGAAAAATGTGACGGTACATCTCGAAAAAATTAATTTGGTCCTATAAAAAGAAAAATGTCTGATATAATTTATTGGTGAAATTTGCCACTTGACCTTTTTAAAAATTTGATTCGCCCTGACTCAAATGGAGGGAGTCGTCAGTTTATGACTGGCGCCCGACATTTTATAGGTCAAGATCGGGTCAATGCGCGAAAAAAATTGCCACTACATATGTAAAGTTAACTTTGATTAGAAATTCATTCGCTATTTTCTAAATATAAAATAGTCGTACTTTATAGCAAAGGCCACATGAACTATTTCAAAAGCATCGTATACATTTCTTGCAGAATTACACAATGCTGAATACAAAAGAGCGTAATGCGTTTCCAAAATCCTTTTATACTATTATTCATTACTTATATGTGTTATCTTCCGAAAATAAAAAACTTTATTTCATTGCTAACGTTTAGGTAATCAATTTCAGATATTCAGAATATAGTAATTTCAAATTTATTTTCATAGTGATTTTTTCTAGATTTTCCAGTTACCTTATCCCGTGGAATAGTATCGTATAACGAAAAATAAAATGAGAAGATTATTTAAATTAATTCATAAATAAAATGATATATGTGCGCATTTAATTCAGCGAGCTTTTGTTAAAAACTATGATAACAGCTTATTGAATTTTTTAGTATAGCCATTTATTTAAAGTATCATATAATTGGTAATGCTTAGGAACAAATTTCAGCGTTAAATTTTCCAAGAACACCTAACTATATTCAAAACACGACTATGGTTAACTCAAACGGTCACCTCAATAATCATATTCTGAATGTTGTCAAAAATAAATTGTATTAATGTTAAAATTCTCGTCAAATTTATAATATTGCTTATTAATAAAAATTCCCACAATGATGCAGGTGTCTTGGTGGAATAGTTTAAGTGTATTTAAAAGGTTACCTAAAGATAAATTTATAAGCAAAGAGTCAAAGTATAGTATTTTGGTACATATTAAAATGTAAAGCATTACTTTTAACTGTCTGGCAATTAAAGTTACAAATTTTATAAACGCGATCCTTTAATGCTACTTTCTGATATGGAAGTCATAGCGAAAAATGTCTCTCTCTGGTCGAAAATGATCCTATAATACTACTGAAAGGGTTTTTATTTATTTGGATGAAAATTAAAAACAAAAATTCAAACAACACACAATTTAAATAACACTTTTATTTTTAATTTATGAAATTATTTCGGAGAGGATATAAAATTTTTCGGGTAAATATAAAAAATAAATCACTTCCGTCGTACTTTAATGAAGAAAGAAAAGAGAAAATTTTCCCTATTTTATCACAATTTTTACCAGTACTATTATTATCTTGAATAGTAGAGAACCCGCAGTTCGACTGCGGAAAATTTTGAGAAACGTCAAAAAATATTATAATAAACGAACAACGAACAGAGAAGAAGAATCAAACGTCGGGAGAGAGTAGCAAAATGAGAAACAAACAATTAAGAACAAAGAAAGAAACGCGAAGACGAACAAAAACGATAAAACAATAGCAAACGAAAAGCAAAGAGAAAAAGAAGAGTCAAACTTCGATAGAGTGTGACAAACCGTTTAGTTACAATGCCTTACACCTTACAGTAACTAAATACATTTTCGACCTCTTATTGTTTTATCCCGCTATTTCCCTGTATTCGTGTATTCCCTAACCCTCCATTTCCCCGATTCCCTTTAATCGTCTTCCATTCTCACGACAATGTGCCGTCTCCGCGCGCAACTAACAATAACCTCCAGCCCCTCCTTTTCGCCGAGAGTAGGGAATGTACTCGGCAAAAATCAGATCTTTATGACGACAAAAATTTTCGCTTCAAAAATCTTGTGATTTTGTTGTTAAAAAGCATAATTTTGGACGGATTTGGCCCGTATTTGAAATTTGACGGTATGGAAATAAACTTTATTCTTTTCTACGAACTTGAGTTTGTCCTGACTTCGTATCTTGATTTTAAATAAATTTAAAGTGCAAGTAAAAAATATGGTACACTCGTTCGCGTGTTATTCAAATAGAGTAAATTAAATTAGAGAACATATATTTTGTATTTATTTTATCAAGGTGGTTGAAATTAACGAACCCCTTAGAACAGTGGTTCTTAACCTGGGGTGCGAGGCACTGTTTCTAGGGGTACGAGGTGTTGATCTAAAGATTTAAAAAAAAAATAATTTAAATAGAAATAAGATAAAATATACAACAAAACATTTTGGAGAAATGTCATTTAATTTGTCACAGCCTTTGAATAAACGCAAGTCATTATAAATGAGACGATTATATGTTCATGTCTTCGAAAGAAACATTTGCGTAAATCAAAGATATTTTTTCGGGGGTGCGAAAGCATATTCTGAAAGACCAAGGGTAGCGGGGAGCTAAAAAGGTTAAGAACCACTGCCTTAGAACAATGTTTCTCAAACTGTGGGCCGCACAATTATTTTGGATGGAAGGTGAAATGTCGAAGAATAAAGTTTTCACGAATAATAAAATTTATCAGGGGAATTTTTGGGAAAACGATGCGATAAAAATTATTATTAGTTACAAAAAATGAAGAAATTTGCAATAAAGTTTCTTATTTTTACTATTTTCAATTGAAAGGGGGGCGCATGATATTCAAGGGGGCCACGACAACTGAAAATTTGAGAACCACTGCCTTAGAACACATTGAGGTAGTTTCGTAAAATTTTAATATCTCTCAAAACCTGCTGTGACGGTACTAGGAATCATAAAAGACATGATGGCACGAAAAAAGGACCAAAATTTTAAGTTTACATATATTTTTAAATATTTTTTTAATTTGTAGGTATAGACCAAACGACCTTGACTCCGCTTTTTGTGAGGTCAGTATTCGCACCCGCCGCAGGGTAGGTTTCGCGTCACTCACGTGCAGCGTGTTAACTAATTTTCAACTCTAGTTTCATGTTTTTAGTAGTTTAGTTTAGTTTAGTTTAATTTTAATTCAGGACATTTATAGTAATGCATTTAATAAAAATAGGCGTAGTTTATAGAAATATATAGATATATATAGAAAAAAAATAGAGTTGACATTATAGGACTGAGCGAAACTAGATGGGAAGGAGAAGGATAGTTCGACTCGGAAGAGTTCACAGTAGTTTACTCTGGAGAAAATAGTGGGGAAAGGGGAGTGACTCTGGTACTTAGGACAGATATGATGAAAAGCGTAACAAAGATAATAGCAACGAACAATAAACTGATGGCAATAAAGCTAAAGGCAGTCCCAGTGGACGTGCTGATAACCCAGGTATATATACCAACGTCAGCTTATGAAGCTGAAATCGAGGAGATTTATAAGCAAATTAATGACATTTACGAAGAAGACGGAAGATGAAAGGCAAACTGCATAATAATGGTAGATTGGAACATCATAGTCGGAGAAGGACAGGAAGAAAATGTTGTCGGACAATACGGACTTGGGAAGAGAAACCGAGGAGGTGAAAAACTGGTAGAATTCTGCATCAATAATGACCTTATAGTGACTAATATGTGGTTCAAAAAACATAAACGAAGATTATACACATGGAAAAGCCCAGGAGATAGAATGAGATGCCCGATAGATTACATACTAGTAAAACAAAGATTCAGGAACAGCATAAAGACCGCCAAGAAATTACCAGGAGCAGACAATGATTCAGATCACAGCCTTATAATAGTTTACGTAAGTACAAAGCTCAATCAAATACGAAAAACGAGAAGAGAAAGACAGACTTGGAACCTAGAAAAACTGAAAGAAATGCCGGATGTAGTCAGCATGAAGTTGGAAGATCGCCTAAGAAACTTGGAAAACAAACCAAACACCGTGGATATAGAATGGGAAGAAATTAAAACCAGTATCAAGGATACCTCAGATAAAGTGATTGGAAAACAAGAGAAGAAAATCAGAAAACCATTGATCACTAAGGAAATGCAGGAGAAAATGGATGACAGACGAAATTGGACAAATGTTAACAGTGAAGAAGGTAGAGCAGACTATAGACGTATAAACAATGAGTTGGGAAGGGTAACAGATAAAGCTAGAGAAAATTGGATAAAAGAAAAATGTGATGAAATACAACAAATGGAGAATATGATGTACGCTAGGGCACTGGAATTAGAAGATAAGAAGTCTAATGCAATTCGTGGTAAAGAAATTATGAATACGGATGGGAAAATAGTCTCAGAAACAAAAGATGTAGCACAGGTATGGGAAGAATACATTAAGGAACTATACAGCAAGCAGGCTGGATTGGCAAAAATAGAACTGGAAGATGAGGAAAACATTGAAGAAGGCAACTTAAGACCAAGCATTATGGAGAGCAAAGTAGAAAAAGCGATAGTGGAACAAAAGAAAGGGAAAGCCACAGGCAGTGATGGAATACCGGCTGAGGTACTTAAAGTCATTGGATCAGAAGGACTAAAAGCGATCACGAAATTAATCAATAAGATTTACGACACGGTAGAATGCCCTTGGGATTTCCTAGAAGTAACAATGATCCCTCTAAAGAAGAAGCCAAAGGCAATGGCAGTGTAAAGACTACAGAACGATAAGCCTTTTGTCACTCTCTTCCAAGATCATCACGAGGACTCTTAATAAAAAGCTGGAGAAAAATGCAGAAGAAATGTTAGGGGAAGACCAATTCGGTTTCAGAAAAGGACGAGGGACGAGAGATGCTATAGGGGTAGTTAGAATCATATCAGAAAGGGCAATAGAGTACAGTCAAGATATCTGCATATGTTTCGTAGACTGGCAGAAGGCCTTTGATAGAGTAAATTGGGTCATGTAGATGAAGGTATTAAAGGATATAGGTGTAGACTGGAAAAACAGGAGACTGATCAGGAATCTATATGTGAATCAAGTGGTAAAGGTCAGGTTGGAGAATGCGGACACCTGCGGAGTAAATATTGGTAGAGGAGTAAGACAGGGCTGCTGCCTATCGCCGACCCTATTCAATATATATGGAGAAAATCTAATGCAAGAAGCGTTAGAAGGCACAGGGGATTTCTAAATTGGAGGAAGGATTATAAGAACAGTAAAATACGCGGATGATCAAGTACTTGTAGCAAAAAAGGAAGAGGAACCCCAGAAAATGATCAATGGATTAGTAATAACAGGTAGAAAATACGGTATGGAAATAAATACAGAAAAATCCAAGGTCATTTGAATATCAGGCAAAGAAGAGAATCCGAACGTAAGTATTGAAGGAAAGCCTTTAGATTTTCAGACTATAAATACCTTGGAAGCATCATAACAAGTGAAGGAAAATGTACGGATGAGATCATGACTAGAATAGGAAAAGCAAAAGCGGTTTTCAGAAGAAAGAAACACCTACTTACGGGGAATATAAGGAAAGATATCCGCAAGAGGTTCATAAAATGCTATGTATGGAATATAGCTTTGTACGGGGCAGAAACATGGACGCTAAGGAAAAATGACATAAAATACTTGGAAAGCTTTGAAATGTGGACTTGGAGGAGAATGCTGAAGATAAAATGGACGGATAGGATGAAAAACGATGAAGTGCTACGAAGAGTAGGAGAGAAGCGAATGATTATACAGACGATTAGAAAGGGGAAGGCAAACTGGGTTGGGCATTACCTGAGGAGAGAGAGTATGATTAAAGACGTGTTAGAAGGAAAACTAGATGGAAAAATGGAAAGAGGCAGGAAAAGGTTTCAGTTGATAGACGATTTGAAAGGGAAAGAGAGTTATCAAGATATGAAGAGGACAGCAGAAAATATGGGTATATGGAGAACCAGGTTTAACCATGAATAATCACGGACCTGTCTACGGACAGACTGCCTATGATGATGATGATAGATAATTAATCAGTAGTAATAAGTGTTTATTAATATCTTAAAGATGGACAGGGATTATGTGGAAGCTGATTCAGACTATTTGTCATTCATTTACTCCATTATGATTGCGAAATATTTAAGCAGCAATGAAGAATTTGCGAGTCCTGAATCCCGGATCTCTGGAGAAACGCTTAAAACGAATAGAAATGTTTAATTAGAACTTCATTAATGTTTAAGACTATTACAGTTATTCAATCCAAGTTGTATAGATGAGAAATTTACCTTTAAGGGAAGGTGATTAAGTCAAGTTCGTTCTTTACTTCTTTCTACGCGTCTGGCAGCTCGTACCGGCCCAACGGGTCCAGGCAACGACGTCACGAAGTATCAAGGATCAATTCTTCGCCTTTTTCTGTTCAATAAAAATTGTCCACTTGAACAATTTTTTCTCGATAACTGATAATAGTATTTGAATTCTTATTTTAGATTTATAATCAGGTCAAAAAACTAATTTTTTAAATGTGAAATTACCTCGTTCATGTCACCTCGAATAAACAGCGAAAGTTTCTTCCAAATCGAATCCTTAGTTCCGTAGAAATTCGCCAATCACCTTTTCTGGTCGGACACACGGACAGAACTCGATTTTTTATCGTATGATGATATATTGTTGTTCGCCAAATCTATGCAAAACAGAAACTAATTTTTAAGAGTCCGTTGTTCAGGGGAGCTACAATTCACTTTAGTTGTAAATATGAGTATTGTCATGCTATTATGTATCAGGTATAGATAATATAATTTTTTGTAGGGAAACACGAATTTACCCACGGACCTAAGTATTTTTTAAAATCCATTTAATTCAATCATATGGAAGATCTTTCTAAAAATAAAAGGTAATTTCGGTTTATACTGTATCTCTTGAGGATATAATTGCAGAGAGGATTTGTTATCATTTACTTCAGCCGGTGAAATTTATCTTATACATTACAAATTAATATTTAATGGGAATTACATTATTGAAATTCAATTTAGTAATTTCTTTATTATTTTATGATATTGTTCACTTTGTTTTTTATTTAAGGTAGTCGAGGAAAAAATCAAATTCGCGCAGTTTATGCTTAAAAATTTAATATTGATTCATAAGTGCAACTGAATATCACATTCAGTGAAATGTGCGATTTTTTCTTAAAAACACAAAAACTAAGAATGAATTTGACGTATCGAAGTTATCGATTCGAAAATTCCATATACATTTTCGATATCAACGAGGCATTATTGTAAACATTTTACTTTGAAGCCCTAATTTTTTACAGAACTCTTTCAGCATCTCAATTTAAGAATATAAAACGATTAAAATGAATTTGGGAGTGATGCAAATCTATTTTTGGTAGCCGACCAAGATAATTGGAATAAAGCAGCGATTTAATTATGTCTCCGTCTTAGTCATGCAGGGGCAGATGGTCCTAATTGACCATAATCTATTTGAATTACTCGCCTTATTACTTGCAAGAAGCAATTTCTTCAAGGATACGAAAAAACGAGCCGTGACGTTATCCTTGCCGGAACGCTCTGGGTTCGTCATTGACAAAAGAGATCCAGTCCTTTTCACCTCGTCAAGTACTCCCGATTGGATCTATGGGATTATTCTTAGATCTCATTGGTTGCTTCCTCTCGATTGGGACTGACGACCGATACAGCTCGTCGCTCTGGTTATATCACGATTTGCGCTCGCCTACACGTCCGTATATGCCGTGTCGTCTGATTGAGAAACCCATCTTATGACTCCAATAGAAGACACTTTAGTACATATATGTAGGCGTTCTTTACCAGCGAAGCGGTAGTAGCAGAACGCCTTATGGGCAGATCTCCTCCGTCCGTCCACATGTTTAATTTTCGAAACTACTGGGCACCTTGTAATTAAATTACCGTATTTACCGCCATATAAGACGCACCGATAATTTAACAAAGATTATTTAGGAAAAAAATAATAACATTTTTGAGGAACTAATTTATTTTATTGCACATATCACATTACTTTCATTCTTTAAAAAAATGCATTTTATTGCACATATCACATTACTTCTACTTCTTTTTAAACAGAAGCATTTTATTACACACATGATTATTTTTATAATACCATACATACTAAGGTGAACCCTAAATATTTTTAATCCTCTGAAAATTCATGTTGGTACAAAAATATTATTCTAATTCATCTTTAAAGAACAATAAGAAAATGGGGCAATAAAAGATATCAGCAAGTTTTTATTCATCTTCAAACCCAGAAATCCATCACTGCTGTCATTCTCGTCATCATGATCATCACACTCCTCATCCTCATGGTCATTGCTGCTGTCTGATAGTGAACTATTACTCTCATCACACAGAATATCATCTTCTGTGCCACACTTCTTAAATGACTTCACAACTGTTTCGGTCTTTACTGCATTGTTGGTCTCTTCATACGAACAGTAGGTGTTAAGTTGTGTTGTGGTGCCTTCATCCATTTAGTCAATTCTTCTTTCATGAAAGCTTTAAAAGGCTTGTTAATAGAAACATCCAGTGGTTGTAGTTGGCCAGTAAGTCCACCTGGAATTACAGAAAGTTGTTTTTTTAGCTTTTCCACCCTCTTTGTGGCCTCTGTTTTATGTGCGCAAAATTGGTCCCATACCAGTAGGGCTCGTTTCTTGATAAGGCCACCAGTATGCCGTGACCACACTTTCTCCAGCCATAGCTTGACTCCATCTTCATCCATCTATAAACATGGACAAAAATACCAGGTGGAATTTTTTCCTTTGGCAGAGTTTTCCTCTTGAATATGAGGAGAGGTGAAAGTTTCGTTCCATAAGAACAACAAGCCAAAACAGCAGTATAGTGTCTTTTCGTGGCCTGATGTCTTCACAGTTACTGATTTTGTACCTTAAACATCCAACTTCTATTTGAGGGCACATCAAATGTTAAAGATACTTCATCCATATTACCACTTTGGCCAATCTTGTAGTTTGTGTGCTTCCTAGCATTAATTATAAATCTGTGAAATTCCAGGATTTGGTTTTCATATTGTTCTGGCATTTTCTGGGCTATCCTTGTTTGAGTCCTCATAGCTAAGCCGTTTCGCATCATAATTCTATAACACCAACTTGTTGTGCTACCAAAATCAACAAGTCCCTTTGCTACTGCCCTGACTTTTGTCTCGAAAATAATTGTTTTTGTTGGCACAGCTATACCACAGTTCCTCTGCTCTATTATTCAGATATTCAGTTCTTCCTTAAGTCCCGCCCATTTTGCTGTTGGTCGATGAAAGCAATGCTTCTTTTTGATTGTCATGCTGAGTTTATCTTCTTGTTTCCGCCACTCCCGTATCATCTTATCTGATGGTGGTGGCCCAAAATGTCTTTCTGCAGCTCTGTTTCCCTGTTCCTTTGCGTAACTGATGACTTGTAATTTGTAGCCAATTGTGTAAGCAAGCCTTTTCTTTGTTGATGTCATCGTAATAGGGTACTGGTAATCTGAAATTTACGGTTAAAGTTGAATAAGTGTGATAAGCCAGTGGCTGCTGAACAAGCACAGAGAAGGGCAGAAAATATCATATCGTTATATCAGTAATCATAATTGTCCATTAGTAACCATAATTGACTATTTTACCGCATGTTACTTTATCTCTATTTCAAAATGTTCAACATGCCTAACACATAGGAATAATAAGAAGCAGTGAAATTCTCGCCGACGAATTCACATCTCAAAACAGAACAACGATATATTTTGTTCATTTTGGCAGTCTCTTTTTCGCCTACCTTCACAAAACGTTCTCAAAATGATGGAAAACCAAAACTCTCTTAACGGCCAAAAGTAAACAAATTAATGTCTCCTCGTGGTATAATTCGTATAAGCGTGGGTTGGCTTCGATACACTGAAAACAAAAAAGTAAAGCAACCACTGTCGCCAGCGCCATCCTGTGGTGGCTACGACATTACTCGATTTTCAAATATCTTCGAAGTCCCGGGGCCCTGCCTGCTGCTCCTTGCACAGTTCAAAGTTGGTGCGCATGCGCAGTGGCTACATCATGAAAACATTCATTACAGCTACACCATAAAAATATCCATTACGGTACCTTAACAGATCCAGCAAGGTTTTTTTTCCCCAAAGATCAAATTTACCGGTAATATATTTGGACGTTTTTAACATTTTAGCAAGAGTTTCATAAAATTACTGGTATATTGGTAAAAAAAACTCTAAAATCATCGGCGAGACAAGAAATAACAACATGCTTGTTTATGATAGCCGTGACCATCACCGTATAAGACGCAGGGTGGTTTTTTGAGATAGATTTCTGAAAAAGTGCGTCTTATATGGCGGGTAATACGGTAAGTATTAGTGATACGACGAATTATGATTTGAGCTGCATCCGTAAATCAGAACTTCCACTTTTTACATATAAGCACTTAAATATACTTACACTCATATATCGTTAAATGGCATCCGTCAAGCAACAATTAAATGCCATATTTTTCTCTCCCATGCTCTGTAAGGTATAGATTAAAACCTTTATTCGAATAGAGGACTTAATTTACCACAAGAAAGACTTCCAGTTTTCGAGATAAAAATTCTAGGAAAATCCCAACCATAACATCTCATATTTTGTTTACATCGATAGCTAAGACGGTTCTCTCTACAAAAAAATTTCCTTTTCTCTTCCATGCTCTTAAATGATCTGTAAGTTATAGATTACAAAATTTATTCGGATGGAGGACAATATTTACCACAAAAAGTCCGGGAGTTCGCTTCACAACGATTTATGGGCGGTATGCGGGGTGGCACTAAACAGGGAAGCGCTAAATCGGGATCTGACTGTATATTCATTTTAACTAGCTTTTAAACAGCTGTTAACGACCTTTTACAGCCATGCTCTCGGCAGAATTCGAACCCGCGACCCAATCATTGGAAGTCACTGAAAGAATAATGTTTTTAAAATCCTGTAAGTAGTCAAATTATTATTTTAAGTTAGAGATACTTATTTGTGCGTGAAAGAACTGCCATCTCAGAAATTTTCGCTAATATCGTATCCGTTTCATGTTATGCATAATAAATAACGTGAAAGTTAGATAATGGTGAACTAAGTCGCGCATCTCGATGCGTTCCACTCGGCAAATTTTATACGGCCGTCTGGTTGAAGTGCTCCCTCTGGGCCTATATAGCTCTAACTATAAACTTAAGTTGGGTTCATTGTAATAATTCATGCGTTAATTCTCCGGAATATGATTCAAGTTTTCTACAAATGTTATTAACGACCTGCTCATAAATATTTCTCGTGATGTTTTAATGACTTCGTAGCTTGCCGGTAGATTTTCTCAAAAGCTTAATCGTAGTTGATGATGATTAATGGCTTTGTAAATCTCTTTAACCTCTGGTAAAATTCTCCAGTATTTACAGATGTTCATTCCCATCCTATCTGCGAGATTTAAGAATTAACTACCATTTCGAGCTTTTGCTACAGCTACAGTCTTTAAGAGTGGCGCTCGTTGAAATTGGTACGGTCGATATTTTTGTAAAAGAATGCAAGATATATAAAATATTTTTCATTCAGTGTAATGTAGTTCAAAAGTGGTAATTTCCGCAGTCAGCTGTGTTACATTCTTAGAAAAGAGAAATAAATCGTTCAGAAGGCATTTGGTTTTATACAATAGATATTAATAATCTTAGTTTGATTTTAGCTGCAAGGAAACTGATAACACACGGTTACGATCTTCCTCTTCGTCCCCGATATCCTCATAGTAAGTCGGAAGACTCTTTGCTATTAATACCGACTATTCGAAGTTCAAGTGCCACGGTCGATGGACGTCGGATATGCGAAACATCTGCGGCAGTCAATGTTTCTTAACTTCGTTCTCATTATCTAAATCGACCGCGCGTACATCCCAAGGCCACGACGAAGCCCGTATTGATTTTAAGACGAATATTTTTATTCGTTTGGGCTGAATTCGACGGTGGATTAAACATTAGCAACGCATATTCTATTTTAACCCATTAAAATGGATGCTTCGTCATGATAATCGACGCGGAATTTTAAGAATAAATGCTCTGGCTTCAAATTTCAGCTGAACACCACAGAGTACTGTGTGTACGTCACGGCTAATGTCCGAAATGTGGCTAATATCAACTTTCTCCTGATGGAAGCTGGCTAATTTTGACACCAGCCGGGTGAACGGGATTAATAAAATCCTCATTCCTTAAAGACGCGATTCTTATTGCGTCATCGGGGGATTAAAAGAAGCTTGGAGGCTAGGGCTAGGTAATTTCAGTAAATTTTAGTTGCGATTTAGGAATTGTTTTTACAAATTTTTCTCATGTTTTCAATTAAAGAAACGTGGTTATCTGGCTTTTTATTAAGTTTCAACTTCAATTTGGGCTCCTTTTTCGAAAACTTTCTTCAGTTTTTGAATGAAAGAAACAGGTCAAAAAAATTAATGTCGGCGTTGACCAGGTGAAGTCGACTTAAGACGTAACATATAATTCACTTAAAACCTATTTTCGGTGAATCACCACTGAAAGGGGCTGCATCGGATCCGAAATGCACATATGATTTTTATAACCTTGTTATACCTAAGACAAGTACTTAATTTGTCCATTTTTGATACTTGAGTCCTTATTCTGGAACAAAACAAACAAAATTAGCCTATATGACTAGTTTAAATAATCAATTGCTCTGGATCGCTGTTCGGAATTACTCTGAAGATTTGAAGATAACACCCATAAATTTATAACCCTCGAAGGTTTTAAATTTTTACACTCACTAGCACACAGATACGCACTAACGCACGCACTCACGCACACACACACGCACGGACACGCACGCACACATACATACATGCACACATACATACACACATCCTAAGTTTACTTTTCTATATCATATTATCTCTTCCTTATACATTTCATTCATTCTTCTATCCATTGATCCCGTATGACTTAAACGTTCCTCCTTACGTCCTTCAATTCCATTTCATCGTCTCTAATCTGCTTAACCTTAAAGCCTGGACAATTTGCTGTTTTACTTTACCTCGATTCTGTTGATGACACCCTCCACTTTTTTAATTCTGCGCTGTAGATATACAGAGATTGATGCGAAAATCATGATGCCTTCCGAGAAATGAAGGGATTTCACACAGTCGGGTATTTTTTCCCGCCCGAGTGTTTTGATAACGTCTTGCGCGGTTGAATTGAAAGGAACGCTTGAAATATCATATCCCTTGTAAGCTAATCTCCTCGGCATCTCGGTGAAGTCATATTGTTGCGCACGCGGTTGTTTTATGTACGCTATAGCGTTACTTAATCCACTGTTGGATACCATTGTCCTAGATTTATGCAATTTTCACGGTTATATGTTCTCTCTATTTCAGCCTTTCCAGATGATTACATAATCGAAATACACACACACACAATCACGGCGCGTTTAAATCAAATCTACTGAATTCTTAACAATTTATTTATGTATGTGGATAAAATAAAGTTGGTGGGCTTTTGGGGTCGATCGCAGTTCAAAGTCTTCGAAGGGAACCATTAAAAGTAATTATTTTTTCAAAGATACCCGTCAGTTGAGATGTCTTCGCCCATCATCGTTTACGATTATCTTCGTCATCATTTAAGATATATGACCGCTTCTTTATGTAGGGTCTTTTCACACTCAATGCATAGATTTTTCACACTAAGCTTCTTACTCCGTTAACGCTGTCTCGTGGCTCTAGGAGCGAGGCTCTAGGCCATTGTGGCCCGCGAGGGCATGATGAAAAAGCTATCCGAAAACTTAACACACAAATTCGTACATTTTTATGAAACTTTTATAATAAAACTTTTAATATTGAAATGTTAACCATAAAAACCTTATTTATATTTGATCTTCACTTATATGGCTCCTCAAAACGCATGGACAACTTTCGTTTTAATCTCTAATCCAGCCCGCTGAAGAATTGGCAACTTCTTATGCGGCCCGCCGAAGTATTCGCAACCACCAATGCGGCCCGCCAGTAAAAAAAGTTGGGCACCACTGCTCTAGGCGGTCGCCTAGATCGCCTGGCCCTATATCCGCCTCTGCACACATATATTTACATATGTGCATGCATAACATATATGTCATCATCATCAGCCTCCTCCATTCCTTGTCGGATGAAGGCCTCGCCTAGATTCTTCGTGTTTTCCCTGTTACATGCCTCCAATCCCTTGATGAGTCCTAGGAATTTAGTGGTGTCTTTGTCCAACCTGGTTTTGGTTATCCTTTTATTTCTTTTAAGATTAATTCAGTTGCCTCACATGTCCATGGATGATTTTTTTTTAATTGTGCCTTTGAATTTCCTCGCTCGAGATCTCGTAATTATACCGCAAAAGCGCTCGTTTATGCACTTATTCATGCGCACGCATACAGTCGGACCTCTATAATTCGAAGTTTTTTCTATTCGAAGTATATAGTGTTCCCATTCGTATCTATATAAATATTAAAATGAATTTCAAGTCAAATTTTCAATAATTCGATCTTTCTGTCTTTCCCTTTTGATTCGAGTTATCGAGGTTCGACTGCATTTACATATTTATTTTTTAACGATTTATTTATTTATCCTCGATAAAGAAAAACAAACATAAACTGACTACGTTAGGGATAACTCGTCGTGAACTTTATAACGGCAAAGCAACAAGTGTCAAAACACGAACACTGCCAAGGTTTCCCTTTTAGTTTTCGCCGCTACACGACTCGTAGCGACGTTCTCGTTTTCGTAACCATACCGCGGCTCGATTTTACTCTATTAAATTAATAAGGCCATAAAAATGTTATCGTGCACGTAACTAAAAAATAAAAACGTCGGACTGGTTTCGCTACGCATTTGGGAGGGAAGAAAAAATGTTTCTCTCTCCCTCTCTCCTCTCCCTCCCCCTCGTTTTTTCGTTATTCAGATATGCATCCGAAGGAGAGGGACTAAGCCGGGGAGAGGGCGTGCGTGTGTGTAGCCAATCGGCCTTACAAACTAGAGTGGAATGTTTCCCACCACGCGGCTGGCAAACGTATTAAAAGTCTCCACGCGCATGATTTATCTGCCTTGCCGCTTCACCCCCTCCTCCTCTTCCACCTCCCCCTTCCTCTCTCCTCCTCCCCCTCCTCTTCCTCCCCCGCTCCTCCCTCCATTCCCCTCCGCTACGATCCGAGGGAACGCAAAAATTAAACGAAACGCGCGCGCGGGCGATAAGTCGGCGCGGGAAGGAAAAAGAAGAAAAAATTAAATGCCGCTTAGCTTTTCAACGGCGCATTAATATCACCATCGGTGCGTCGTCGAAGACGAAAAAAATTGCATTTCTCCAGCATTCAGCGACTCTTTCGTCGCTCTCTTTTTGTCCTGTCTTGGGTGGTCGCGTTATGGATTCCTCTCCTCATCGGGCGAGATTTTTTATTCAACCCGACGCGAGGGATGTCCTACTAGAGTCCTGCACGAGTCGGGTATGGGCCGATCCTTGGGAATTAATTACGGGCCCGGGCCGGGCTTTAAAAATCACTGGATATATCAACTGTAACAAGAGCATGTCTTTAAAATAATTACTGATTGAGTGTAAGTTGTAGACAATATTGCGTCTGCGAAGAAGCAGATAAGCTACAAAAATCCGAATAGATTGCTTGTTACCCTAAATTGAGGATGACCAAGGAATTAGGTTCCTTGAAATTCCCTCTGTAAATCTTTTTTATATTCATTTCTTGTTTTCAAATGATATGGGAAAGACATTTTACAATGAATAATCCGAATGAATAACCCATTTAACTGTCACTAAACAAATATTAACCAACATGTCCTATAATAATGGGGAAAGTACATAGAAAATACAAATTAATCTCAGTGTACTCAAACGTATACGACTTACATAAGTTTTTATTTAACCCATTCAGTACGAGTCACACTAGTTCTCCGTACTGTATGGGTTCAAGCAAAAAAGTTGCTTGGGATTTTTTTAGGTAACTAACCCAGAGATAGTGAAGAGTGTGACTCGTCCTCCTTACTGACTTGGTTGATATAATACTTTTTACTATAACATTATATTTGTGTATTTTGTATAGTAATTTATTTTGTTTGCGGTCTTCCAAGGCATACAAATATGTGGATTTTAAAAATCATTTTCAAATCATTGTACAGCCCACAGATGGTAGAAAATTTGGAATAAAATAATTACATTTTTCGAGCCAATGGGCTTTAAACGGGCTGAGTCTCTTCGACAACGGGTCCAAATTTGTACGGGCCGTGCCTAGAAAATCAGGCCCATACAGAGCTCTATGTCCTACCGGCTTTCCTTCCTTTCTGGAAGCGATGAGCGCGCGAGAAAATCGCTAGATTTTGTCGATAAAAACACTCCTTTTCACGGAGCCATTTTGCTTTCTCCGCGCCTCGTCTCTTTTTAGCGGTGAGGGAGAGCGATAGGAAAGAGCGAGGAGGTGGCGCCTGCTTTCTTCGCACGTCGGGCGCTTTAACCTCACCTTTTTCCCTTTATAACGATCTCCTTTAAAGTAAAAGAAACGCCCACCTCGTTTCGCGCGTTTCCGTAATCGTCTCATGCACTGTTTTGAATCACCGCGCCATTCGACACTGACCGCATCCTCTCTTCCTGGAAAAGTGCGTGAAGGGCTTCGTGTCATTTAGCAGTTCCGCTCCGCGGAGGCAACCCTCCGTCTTCTCGGCACATGCGCGCGCTTCTTCTGCGATGTAAATCATTCCTTCTCCGATTAATGATGCAGCTAGATGCGGGAAAGTGAGAGGAAGATCCGCCGCGCGGCGATTTTCCGTCCGCGGAAGAAATTTCCCTACGGAGAACGAAAGTGATTAAAAAATATCCCGCTGTTTTATAATGTATTGATAAGTCGAATAGAAATATAACTGTCGAAAGAGGGAGAAGAGATATGGAGGCGCGAAAACGTACGCCGATATGAGAGAAAGCAATTTGTTTTTACATCTCCCGAGCGGGTTCCTTTCTTTATTTAAAAAAAAAGGCCGAAGAGTTTATATTTATGCTCCTAGAGAAAACGCGAAGCGTATAGTACACGCGATACGATCCGTCGGACGGAACGATGTTTTAATCGCGCCATTTTATTTCGCCTCGGAGCCTCCTTCTTTATTTCCTTATCGGGAGAGTATCTCGCTCTGTTTATAATCGTGTTTTATTAGAATAGCGCTGAATTGTTCGAGTTCGTGATCGGAGGCGATGCAGATTAAAAAAATAAAATAAAACAACTCGGGTGCCGTTATGCAGAAATAACCGTCGCTTTCGCGCGCGCTAAGGAGATAGGAATATTTTTACTCGGATCGAAAAGGGGGTGAAATCACTTCTCGGTTAACCCAATTACCTTTCCCGACCAATCGCGTCGCGAGGAATTTCACGGCATATTAAAAGCGGCGCACTTGATTGGCGAGTCCGGCGTTAAGCAGCAGCCGCGGACGAGAGGATTTTCTTCCCCCCCCCCGATTTCTTAACTCGGGATCGAAGTACGCCTCCGCTTAGCTCGTACGAAAACTCGTCTTTGCTTCCAAAAGTCTTTTACGTTTCCTCAAAATTTCGTCGTCGTGATTATCTCAACCGATCGCGCGTTATCGTTTTCCAACGTTGCGAAATTATTTTTCAAACAATTAGTTATCTTTCCCGCGCGGTTGTCAAGTCTTTGTGGTGTCATCTGATTTATTCACCGACCACTCCTGGCCGCGCGTTTTTTTATTCATTTAATCCCGAAGTGCCGTGACAGGCGAGAGTGATATATGGCTAATATTTGAGAGGGACGAGAGACTCTCTCGTGGACGGAGAGGATTTATTAGTTTCGCGGGTCAACTTTCTGCCACATTCCGGTTGCTACTGTGTGTAAGGCATAACGGTTTTAAAACCGACGAAGAAAATGATTTATTAATGTTCGAACCCTCGTCGCCCTCCGCGTGACACGAACCCACGACCTATCTCTCTTTCTCTGTTTCATGCAAGGAAGTCGGCTCTTTAACACGCAATCCCCGCTTCCGTGTGTGTGTTGGTTTAAAGTTGGCATTGTAGGTGACAGCCATTTTTCCCTCGCTGTCTTTGAAGAGAAGGCGGCGGGACCAAGAAGGCTGCCTCGCGGTACGTGTCAGGTGTAATCTCCCTCGTTTTTATCGCGACGGTCGGCTTTCATTGATGATTTGGTGGGTATAAAAGAACAAGTAAGCCGAGAACCTAAAGTTTAAGGAGATTAATTCGATGTTTTTTCTCTGGAAGTTTTAACCTGAAATGAAAATGTTTCAAGTAAGCGATCGGTTAGTCGGTTTACAGTTTCTGCCTCTAAAATGACGTGATGCATTACGTTTTTTACGTAAAAATATGAAAGTTTAAGCTCTTTCTCTCTCTCTACTTCGTGAAAGTTAATTTCTTAGAGTTAATTCGAGCCATGAATATACATCCATCCGCGCTGTCTGCCGAGTAAGTTAATTTTAAATTCGGACGAAGGAAATCTTCGAATTAAATCGTCGAGGAATCATAAAATGTGTACTGACGGTTAAAGGTGTTATGCGTCGTACGGTTTTCTTTGGAACTATGACGTACTTATATAATTAATCCGTTTGGTTAAAACGGCGATGTTCCTAAAAACGAGCATATGATGCATATCGGACGTTTGACTTCAACTTCAACCTCCGCAATTTTTTAAATTTCGAAAGATATCCATCCTTTTCCTTTCTCAGACTCGTGAGATCACCCTCGGTCAGAGTTTCCTGTTCTTTATTTTTATTTTTTTTTCGGAATCGTGGCATTGAACGCCTTTCCGCTCTAGCTCTCTGCATCCTTTCAAGTCACCTCTCTTCGATAACAAATACGTTTCCGAGAACACTTCGTGATCGCATTCTCTCCGAGGAAGACCACTTATCTATCCCTTTTATGTCTCTCTCACTATTTCTCGAGAAAGAAAGTCAGCCTTTTCCCGTAGCAGCACGTGGTTGAGGGCGAACAGTTATAGAGATGCAAATGAACGTTTTTCACTCTCTTTAACCTCTATGCATTTTGCTTTCTAAACGATGAAGCAACAGCATAGAGATTTATTCCTTAACTATTCGTAATTCACGATATAGTTTGTTTCTAGGTCCTTTTGTTTTCTAGCAGTCGTTAATAACGTTCACGTTGTATAGGTGACAAGTAAATTCGAGGTAGATAAACCCTAACAGATTAAACGATGTTTCGGTTGAGACGATTGTAAGATTACCTAACTCGCAAAAAGTCTCGAAATCCATCAGTGTGTGATATATAAATTATTCATTTGACTTTAATCGGAAGTGTGGTTTTGAGATAATAATTCACTATTTTTTCCGTTATTAAATAACATACGTTCGTTGATAAATCAAGATGCTCGTCAGATAATGCTTTTATATTTTTTGATTATTCACATCAAATAATCTGATCGATCGCTATGCCAAAATTATTTTATGAAGCATATTGTAAGTAAATTTATTTGGAAGTAAAAATCATCATTTATAGGTTTATTCTGTTGTAAGGTATATTTATTAACTTGAAAACGATTCTTCTTTAAGTCAAATAAAACCCAGACAATTGCTTCGGAGATTACGGGAATATTGCATATTTAATTATTATTCCATTATAGTATATATGGCGCAGGCACGTCTTATATAATTTTTAATAGGAATTTAACCGTCTTTATATTCACTTTCGAAGAAATTTATTCGAGATTATCTTCTATAAAACTCCAATTCACGCTCCTTCGCTCTCTCCCCGAGGCGTCTTTGTATATATTTTTAGTCATTCCGCATTTCCCACCTGCTGGCATCGTTAAATAAATTTTTAGATCCCTCGACAAAAAAAATCTAGGTATGGCATCCTCGAACCATCTCACCATTTAATAAGCTCGGAAAATTCTTTTTAAAAAATAAGGGAAAAAATTCCAAAGCGTTTGTCGAGGGAGCGCTGCTCCTCTCTCGCATTCATTTTGTTTTGGGATTTTTTTCGCCCTTATTCCGTCACCTCCGACGATGCTTACAAACCCGTTAGCACCCGAGGAGAAGAGGAATTAAAAAAAACGACAAAAAAGGAAGAATTTCGTACCAAACGAGCTCAGCTACTTCACTTATGCCTCGAGAGAGGGAGAGAGAGATAAGGAAATCCCCCTACCCTTCGCTTCTCCCCCTACCCCTCGCTCCCCTCCCCCAACCTTAACCCACTACCACCTTCGAAAAATCCCCACCCACCCTTCCCTCGGGCTCTTTTAACAACCCCTCCGTCTCTAAACTCCCTTCTCTCCCCCATTCCAACCCCCGAGCATCTACACAACCCTTTCCCTCCCCCAGCTATACACCCACCACCCCCGAAAGAAAAGAAATAAAAAAATAGCTTTCGGTTAACGCCCACACCAACCCTTCAAGAAGCCATTGCTCACCTCAGAGGTCCTCCCGACAGATATATCTTTTTGCGATCCGAGACAGGCTGTTATTCCGGCCCATGAGGTCGGCTCTCTCTCTCTCGTTCCTCTCTTTCTCTCACACCATCTCCTTCCCTCTCCACAACACCTCCCTCCTCTCTCCCACGCCACCCAACTCCTTACTCCACACACACACATCCTCCCTCATTCCCTCCCTCCTCTTCCTCCCCTCCTTCTCCCACCCCCCACACACACGGTCCCCTCCTCCCTCCGCCTCCTTCGCCCTCCCCCATGACCCTCAAGCTCTCGGGGAGGCGTTTCATCTTTAGAGCGGACCCAACCATGGACGCAGCAGCAGCAAGCGGCACTCGCCACGGCCTCCACATCCTCCTGCCTATCCTATTCTGCCTCTCCACTCTCGCATCCGCCAACAAGATCCCCTGGTGGAACATCAAGATCGCCCAAGAGCAGGGGTGAGTGTCCCTCTCTCCATCCACCAACTCCGTCGAAGCGAACGTGACTCGCCCTCCTTCGAAGAAAACTAGACGTAAAAAAAACCATCCGAATTTTCCATTTCGTTTCTCCACCCCGCGCCATTGTCGGCTATTTTGCATGTCGGGGGCCACACGGTGTCCTTGAAGGGGAGAGTAATGCGTGTAATAGCGCGTGTGCGTGTGAGCGCGCGAGTGTGTAGGTGTGTTGAACGGGTCGAGTGAGAGGGTGAGTGAGTGAGTGAGCGAAGTGAGCGAGGGAGTTTTGAGCGTGAGAGGGGGGTGGGGGGGGGGGTGAAGTAATACTCCCACCGTATTCTCTACTTCTACCTCTACTCTCCATTCTCTATCTCTTTTTCTTCAATGGTTGATAAAAAGCGAAGGAGGACCTGTTCTAAAGAGTGGAAGGTGCGTGGGAGTTACGTCGCGTCGAGCGGGGAGAGACAGCGGGAGAAAAGCGTAGCGCAGCGCGAGATATTCCGCGTATAGTTTTATTTACGATCGGGAAGGTCGCACGCTCAACACGCCGGGTGCAGAAAACTATATGCCGACGAAGGAAAAGAAGCGTTCATTTCCCTCTCTCACGCCTCACCGCTTCGGTGTGCAGTTAAAAGTTGTCGTTGTTTTAATCTTGTTTGGTTAAACCGGTGGTGCTAAAGGCTACTGCTTCCCTCTAGATCCATCCTCCTCCCCCCTCTCTCTTTCTCTCTCCTCCCTCGCGTCTCCTCACTTTTAAAACCCTCGAGGGCCGGTTATGGCATTCAAAAGAGTACGTTAACGCACGCCAGCATGGTGCCCGGGGAGTCATCCCGCGATTCGAGAGAAAGAAAGAGAGAGAGAATGGAGAAGGGAGGGAGAGAGAGAGGGGGGGGGAGAAAAAAGAAGTTTTGATTTTCGCGATTGCGTACCCGAGTCGAATTGAAAAAAAAGCCTTTTGTATTTTGAAAAAAAAAATCTCGAACCGGTCTGACAACCTTCTTTGACAATTTATTTCTTCATTTAGATAATAAACAACGAGGCAAGGCCGGTAATTATTGAAATTTAATCCCGCGTAGTTATTTATTTTTGTGTTTTTTGGTGTAGTGCGAAAATCTTTCGTCCGAGAGATGAAAAATGCCCGTCGACTACCGTTTTCGGGACTACTTCTCTTCGATCTTCAAGGGAGTTACCCGCCTTCTGCGTGTACGACGCACGTGGTTCGTGGGCTGGGTGCAAAAATTTCCCCTTCGCGAGATGAAAATTTTGCGGAGGGAATTCGCGTGATTTCTTTTTTCACCAGATCGTTGCCAAATCCGAGCGGGCCGCGTTATCGGAATATTTTGGAAATAAAATGCCACTTTCGGACTCCTCCTATCTCGTAAACTCGGTTCGGTCGATGTTAAAAGCGATGATTTTTTGAAAAGGTTGCACTGACATGTTTTCGTACGCTTGCGTGCCAACCGATCAGCGAAAGGCGGAATATTTTTGGGTTTCGGGTTAATATTTTTCGCGTAAGGTCCGCCTACGCGTGTTATTTAAAGCGAGTCGGAATCCGGTTCGAAATTTCGAATAGGTGAAGATTCCGAGTCACGCGGATTAATGTTATGAGAATTCTGCGCCAAAGTCGTTTTCCTCTCCTGAAAAATGCACTCGCGGAGGACTATCAAAAAATCTCGAACTTGCGGCTCGAAGAAAACGCGAATCGCCTTTTACGAATATGTCTGTCAGAATAAATCTTCTAAATTTCCCGAAATTGTACGTTCTTTCGGCTTCGAAAGTGTACAAGCCTTTTCCAACTCCTTGGCCTTTTTAAAAAAGAAAAAAGAAACCCGAGGTGTAATTTTTTTGGCGAAGTTCAGCACCTATAAATTCCGTGCACTCGAAAGATAAAAATCGTCGAACGCTTTCATTCGAAAGCCAAATTAAGCCATAAATTCGATGAAGAATCTCGGTCGTAACCTTGGCGAATCCGCGCAAATAAAACGTCCCGAATGTATCACGCGCGTCAGCTTTCACAAAAGGGCCGTATCCACAAATTTTTACGTGATGACTCGTAAACTCACCATTAATGCGAATTTCCTGTTGGTCGCGCCCGTCTTCTCTTTCGTTTCAATCCTTTGTCGGCGGAGAGGTTAAGCTGGCCCATCGCTGACAGCGAACCCACTTCTGCCCCCTCCCCTCTCCCTCCCTCCCCATTCCCTCCCTTCCTTCCTCCCTCCCTATCCATTCCCTCCCTTCCTTCCTCCCTCCCTCCCTCTCAATTCCCTCCCTCTCCATTCCCTTTCTTTCCATTCCCTCCCTCTCCATTTCCTCCCTCTCCATTCCCTCCCTTCCTTCCTCCCTCCTTCCCCATTCCCTCCCTTACTTCCTCCCTCCCACCATTCCCTCCCTCCACTCTCTTGCCTCCTCTGCACAATAGAAAACATTCGCGGATGCCACTCATCATCAGAGCCATCGCTCGGTATGAGTGTGAACTAGAAATTTCCCAAACAACCCAATCATGGGTCTCGACAGGGCTTCTTGATTTTATTTATTTTATTTTCCTCCTCCTCCAAAAGGCGGGCTCGTGAATTTTTTTTATTTTTTAGCGGCGCCGAAAAATTTCGTAACGGTAACTTTTAGGGCATGACAAATTTTCTTCCAACATATATCCCTTTAGGTTCGGGATTACACGCGAAGAGATTTATTTTATACGGCGAAGTTTCGTTGACGTCAAACTCCGCGAGTTATCCGAACGGCGCCACGGGGCAGTTTAACTAGTTAAATCGTAGAGGTGGAGTTCTAAAAAGAATTCGGAAAAGTTTCGAGATCTCCGCGTCAATCACTCGGGAGGCCGAATCGATTTCTGATTTGATGCCTTGTACTCGTATATTTCATCGCGACAAACAAAACTCGGTGATATTCAACAAGTTGCCTTGTTTTAATCAAGCGAAATATACGGGGCCGCAAGCAGTTTGCTTTTTGCCTCGGACAGCATTAATAGTTTCGAACGGCTTCGTGAAATCGAATTGGCGATAAAATTTCAAACGAACATTTCGAAAACCAAATTTAACCTTTCACTAGTGAGGTGTAATTGTGATCACATAGCAACTGAGGAGCGATATTCCAGACAGCTCTTGCTTATTTAAATTATTTATTCACTATTTAATTTATCAACAGCTGGATTTTCCTGGTTTAGTAATGCCATGAGAGGTAATTAAAAGAAAAACTTTAATATTAACTTTTTTCTTTGTAAATTCAAACTAGCGGAAAGAAAAGTAGCGGGGTGATTTGACACTATAACTTAGGTGAGGTCTCTCACACCGCACCTCAGTAGTTAAAAAGAGTTAGTATATTATTTTATACAAATTCAACTTACAGAAAAACACGCAAGACCAGGAAAGAATTATCGATCTCCTCTTAAGGGTGAAATCGAATTGAAAGATATATGCCTCTACAATAGAAATAAATAGGTTTAGAAAACCATATGTTCTTTTCTGCTGCTCAGCAGCAGTCATCATTGGTGATTCACCGATAGTAGATTCTAATAATCTCTTTTACTACGTACTATCGGTGATTCATCACTAATGACAGCAGCATTGTAGCCGAAATGCGGACGTAGTTTTCTCAAGCTTTCTATGGCTACTGGAGAAACCTGGTTTCTCAACGAAAAGATAATGGTTTCGAAAATTTGAAAACCGATTTCAATATAACCTTATTCAAATTTTACTTACGAAAAACACTGTTGTAGACTCCCAGAGACATTATCAGGTGACCGTAGTTGTATAGATTGAAGACTTGAAAATCAAATTCTGAATACCTCAAACAGTAAAAGACACATACTACCATTATCTCGACTTTAGTAGTCTTCACCGCCTGATATGACTATTGCCCTCCGATGAAGACTCCACTAGTCCAGTGTTTCTCAAACCTTTAAACTCATGGCTCACTCAGACATTATTATGCGTTCTTTGCAAGAAGTGGACGCATATAGGGGAGGTCGATTCCTTCCGTCCGTCCGCATGTTAAAACTCGGAAACCGCTAAACGTATTTTGATGAAATTTGGTATTGAGAAGTTTTGCTTAAATTACTTGACCGATTCCAATTTTGGTTAACATCGGACAACAATTACGACCACTTTACATGAAGACCTGCATGTAGTTTACAATGTTCCTTTGTTTCAACTCGGGAATCGCTGGACCTGTCGTGATGAAATTTGGTATTGGGTAGTTTTGTTAAAATTAATTGATCGATTCCAATTTCGGTTAAAATCGGACAATAATTACGACTACTTCACATGAAGATCTACATGTATTTTACACCGTACCACGCTTGCTTCTCGTTAAATTCTCATCTGAGCGAAAAATATTGAGAACATTGTGAAATCTCAAATAACGCATTTGGAAACTCTGTGTACTCCGACATGGAGTACACCGTTCCAGTCTTGTTACAAATGGTCAGGCATTATTTAATGGTGAGGCGTCAATCATACACAAAATTATCGGGTGTATGTTTTTAAATAATTATATATAATCGTCAAGTTGCTGAACTTAAAGGTAACTCTTAAAAATCTGATATGGCCACCACATGAATTTCTCCATATCTGTAATATTTCTAAAAATTCCAAATAGGTTATATATTAATAAATATTTTAAGAAACTGCGTGAAAATTTTAGACTTTACAAAGAACAGAAATAAACCCAAACCATATCCTTCTGGTATTGGATATAGACACAAATCTCCAAAAATTAAAAAAAGAAAAATGACTGTTACTAAGACGTAACTAAGCATCTATTGTTAACAATAGTCGTCGGTAGGTGGCGTGGTGGTGGCAGCTAAAAATATAAGATATCTCTTAAACAATGCCTTAGATGGAAAAATGTTTCAAACAAATGTTGTAGAAAATTAAATTTCCTACAACTTTTATTCCAATACATTTGTATATTTATCAAATATTAAAGCAAATATTTCAAAATAACGGACAAGTGACAAGAGTAAACACGCACTTTCGGTTTGACTGATTTTTACCAAAAACTAATCGGTTCTTCTGACTTTTATAAAAATGTTAAATATAAAAATTCGAGTTGACCTGATTAATAGTTTTTGAGTTAGAGCACCCATAAAAAAGCTATCACACACACACACACAGACATCATCGAGAAAATGGTCAAAACTTGTTCAGGGGACCTCAAAACGTGTATTTCCGTTGAAATCTCGAAGTCAGTTTATTTAATGAATACAATACTTTTCCCTATTCTACGTATATGGAGAAAGTAAAAATTAGAACAAAATCTGTTTCGGTTTAGCTAAAAAAAGAATAAAAGGATTACCTTATTAATGAGAAGTGTACACTTGCCTTTCTTCACAAAGTTGCTTCAAAATGTCAGACCCTGGTAGACGCAGGTCATTCTCAAATTTTATTCGATTTCTGTATGTCGTTTTAATAGCTGTCATAGCGCTTAAAATATCTTCGCGCCTTACAGTTTGAGAAACACTGTACTATTCCAAACTATGGTCGCATGTGTGTTTTTTGCAATTACCGTTTTCTGCAAAGTTTCATCCAATTCACTTTTCAAATTTTACACTGTAGTTTATCCTTAATTTATATTTGCATCTCTCCACGTCAAGTATACAGGCGAGATATAGTTTCCGGCAACGACATGGACCGAATTTTCCATGCGCGCGTGTACCGACTGGGGGGCGAAAAAGTCTCAACCTTGACTCCCTGCCTCTTCGTGTGACACGAATGTATAGAGTTCGGTCAATTCGAACATTAAAATCGGGTTGCGAAATGACGTTAATCCTTCGATGAATGACATTTGAGCCGCTCTATTGACCGCCTGTCAGAACGCAATCGCTGGGAATAAGCTGCAAGGTTTTTTGTGGGGATTTTTAATGGTCACGAGAACATGGGTGTTAAGGCTTTTTGTTGACGTCAGCTGATTTAGTGTTTTGTGTACGGAGGAGTGATACCGAGCTCTCGATGCGCGGATCATCTTAACGATTATTCGATTTTTTTTATTTACGCGCTTCTCAAGTTGCTCGGGCATCTTAAGAATGTCGATGTTTTTTGTTGCGTGTTTGCTACGTCATGTTAAGCCAGGGGTTCTCAACCTTCTCAATATGGCGAACAACACGAAGAAGCGATCGCAAATAAAATCAAATGAACGTCGAAGTTTTCAATAATGTTCTTGAATAAGTTTATAAATAAAGCAACGGAACAATTTAAATTACTGGTGCCTGCAAATGCGATTTTAAGCGTCATAGAAAAGCACGGTCAGATTGGCCGAAAACGAAGCCTTGTTCGGGTGCACCGGGTTGGGATCTCCTGGTTTAAACGATTTCTCGCTCAATTAAGCCTAGTGGTTATTTTATATGTCAATAACTAAACGATATTCAATAGTGTCGTAATAAGTTTTATCGGCTACGGTTAAATTATTCTTGATCGTGGAAACGATACAAAAACAATTTTTCAACAATAACTTTTATAATGCGATATATAAATCCGCGCGTCACTCGGAGTAATCGCGCTTTAAATAGCTTCAAGTTTAATAGATTTTTTATCAAGATCGCGCATCACAGAATCGAGCGGAGATAAGACTTAACCGCAATAAATAACACCGTATCCGCTGCTAGTCCGCAAGGTGAAATAATAACGAATGAAAAGAAAAACTGTGATTGTACGTGACCAAGGAGCCCTTTTCAAAAAGACATGGCGCCGGCCCGCGGTGAAGAAGAAAACCTTTTCTGGACCTCGTCTGGTATTTACGGCGACCTAAAATGAATTAGCATCCGCAGAGCGCCGAGGCGGACACCTGAACGCATTAATCCACTCCGGTTCGGCCCATATTTGATTCACTTCCTGCCGACGGCGCGCGAACAAGAATCGTCGTTCGTTTTTTTTTGTACGGAGGTCTAATTAACCGACTAGAATCCACCCTCGAGTGAGGTCGCATCGCTTCGTCGGAAAAATCCGCTCTCTTCCGACGCCCGAGCGTCGGAAATGATACAGAGGCCGGTGACGTCGCCGTTTTACGAAACGTTCGCTTTCGGCGTGACGAATAGTTTATTTCAAACGTCGGATTTCGTGAAAAAAAACCTTTTTACTCCTCGCCCTGGAAATCGGATCGCATACATCGAATTGAAGTGCGGGTTGGTGCGGAGTCGTTTCGAACGGAAGCTGTTTTTCTTTCTTCTCCCTTTTTTTTCCCTCTCCCTCAATCCGTATTCCTCTCTGCGGTGAATGGGTAATGGAGTTTTTGTGGTCGATCGGGGACGACGGAAAGGATTCATTCGACCAGCCTTGGGTTCGATTCCCTCCTCGCATCGAGGACGTGTTTACATATATCCTCCCTCGTCGCCCTCTTACTTTCCGTCCTTTCCCGACGCGTCCTAGGCAAAGGAGCTCTGAGAGAAGAACAGAAGTGGAGTATTATATCTGCCCACGCAAACACATTTCCATGAATAGCCTTTCCATTAAAACGATTTTATTCATATAAAATAGAAAAGTTCGGGTAACAGGTGAAATGCAGAAAAATGCATTCGTAAGTGGGTAATTTTTCTTGCAAGTTGATATTGTGTTAATTTATGATAAAAATTCTGTATTTAGATAATTTAATCATTAATAAGGGTTTACATTGGCGATGTTGTCATCCTCAAAAGTCAAGATATCATAATGAAACTGCGCAGTGAGACTCACTCACACGCAAAAACATGAGAATCATTGAGTAAGCAATCGGAACTACCTGAGACGACTGACGTACAAAACATGTTGACGAAGGCCAAAAATTTTATTAACTGGAAGCCGAACATTTCTACGATGTGCGTGTGTACAGTCAAATCCCGATTTAGCGCTACCTATACAGGCCGTTATTGTTTTGCGCGGTTTTGATTTACGCGAATTTGGATTTGCACAGTTTATTAATTTAGGCATGTTCTCAGTTTGCGGGGTCCAAAAATTTACATTTACGCGGTTTGAAACGTGCGTTTGCGATGAACAACAAGCGTGAGCTCCCTTACTCTTTTTTTTGTTTAGAAATTCAGTTTAAACTTTGGCGCCCTATAAAAGGACTTATTATATTATATTTATGATGCTCGTTATTAGCAGTTTTCGAAGTAAACGAACGTGATAACTCTCAACTTAATTATTTTGTTGCTCAGTTGGACTTCACCGCCAATGCCGCTGTTTTCGATGAGGAAACTTTATTTTAAAATTTAAAGAAACGCCATCATTTTGGAATGTAAGGTTTTCATTTGCTATTATCTTTGTAAATGTTTTGAAGGTAATTAAAGAAATGTTATTTTATTTCGTTAGAGTTTCATTTTTTATTAAGAATTTTTAATGCAAATCTAAGAATCTAAGATTTTCTGCCGCGTATTTTGAACGCGATTACTGAGAGGAATGTTACCACTTTAATGCTTTGTTTTTTGACGTATTTTGAACGATTAAAAGAAATTTCATCACTTTCTTACGCTAGGTTTTGATTTCCTGCTACGCATTTCGAACGTAATAAATAATATAGATGTTACCACTTTATAATGCTAGTGTTTTTTTGCGGCTTGGAAATGTTTGTTTCAGAACCTAAGAAAACATCACTTACTCAAAATTCCATTTCAGTAGTTAATCCATTTAAATTAAATCATTTCCTTGGAACGAACAAAAGAACATCGAAAATCGCATGCGAAAATGTGCTGAGGGTTAACTGCACAATTGTCGAAATAAGTGTTATCACTTTGTAATGCTGGGTTTTCATTTGCTATTACGCGTTAGGAAAGTAATTTAAAGAATTTTTCACTTTATGATGCTAGGTTTTCATTTTATTACATTTTCTTTTATTTTCTGTTAAATTGCATTATTTATAATTGATAGTAGCTCAATAACTTTGGCTAAGATTAATAAAGGTAAAGTGCTCCTTTAGCCAAACAATTAGAGGGTTACAACACCCAATGCATTTCGCCCACAAGGTGGGCAGGTTTGGCTAAAGGAGCACTTTACCTTTATGCATTATTTATGATAAAAAGTGAATTTTTTAGGTCGTCTTGGAACCGTACTGCTATTTTTACATTGCGTCTTTTGGGAAAACAGGACTTACACTTCGCGAATTTGCATTTCGCGTCAATTATTCGCGAAGTTCAAAAAGGTTGTGTATTACAATTTGAAATTTCGGTGATGTTGGGTAGACTAATACAGGAACGTACTCCCCCTAACCTGGACATTTCAATTATTTTATATGGGAAAATTTTTCTAGTTTTACGCGAATTTGATTTACACGGTAGTTTTCAGGAACGCATTAACCGTGCAAATCGAGAACTAACTGTATACTGTATCCGCGCACACCGCCCATGAATCGTTGTGAACAAAACTTCCATCTTATGAATACATAGAACTAGCATATATGTAGTACATCGATTTACCGCCACCCCCGCTTTATCGCTAATGTCAGTGATGGACACACGGTGGCGCTAAATCAGACTCGGATAGTATATCATCATCATAGATAGTCTCGGAGACAGTTCCGCGATTATTATAGGTTAAACTCGGTATTCCACTTACTCCTGTATTCCGCAACCTTCTTCCTTTCTTGATATATCCCTTCACTCTTCAAGTCATCTAGGTTCTGAAACATTTCCTTTCCCTTTTCTCCTTAGAGCTCTTCTTCTTCTATATATGTGTGTGTGTGTAGAGAGAGACAGACTTGGACAGAGAAAGAGAGAATAATACCTCCTTAAAACTCTAACAAAAGGCTATCAATTTTTTCGTGTTTTTTTGCTTCCTCTCTTCCCATCCCTCCTCATACCGCGTGAGTTATGTTCTCTCCACCCACGTCCGCCGCGCTAATCCGCTATATATAAGTCCAAATGAGAAAGAAAGGAAAGAGAGTGGGAGACCAACGAAATCCCTCCTGTTGCCAAAGCTTAATGGCTTTTCTTTCCGCTCCGTCTATTTTTCTCTTTCATTCCATCTTTCTCTCCTCCTCCACCTCGGCATTTTTTCACGGAGTTCGATTGGGTTTTATTTCTTCCGACTTGAAAATGGCTAATGACCCTTTAAGGAGAACGCCCCTCACGAAATACCCTGTGTGTGAGGGGCGTAGCCTTCATTGAAGAAGACTTTTTCTCCTTGACGTTTTGGCAAGTGAGAGCGCAGGGGTCCGAAAATTTATTCTTTTTTATTTTGGCTTTAAAATCTTGAGGCACGCCTCTCTCTCTTTCTCTCTCTCTGTGTCTCTCTGCATACCTCTTTTCTTCTCTCTCTCTTCCTTTCTCCCGCAATACCTTACCTCACCACTCCTTACCTCTCCGTTTGGAACTAGAGTAAAGCGTGACGAGACTCCGGCATGGGAGGCCATTATTGCGGAGGACGAGACGATACGGCTGTTTCTTTTTTCTTAGGGCATAAGAATTTGACGCGGACTGCATTTCGAGATAACAAAAATTTCGAGAGGGGGGAGGCTATGTTTGTCGCTGACGATCGTAAAGTCTCATTTTCGTAACTTTGTTAATGAGACGAGACGTTGCGGTTTCTTTTTATCCTGGAGATATAACGGCCGCGTGGCAAGTCCTTGACAAAACCTCTGGTGTTTTTTTTTCGTTTTTCGGTCGGTTGAAAAAAATTATGTTATTGCTTGTCAAGGATGATTTTTCGCTTCTCCCGAAAGATTGGTGCTGCTCGAATCTATGTCGCAGAGGAAACGTTTCGCGATTGGTTATGACGGTCGTTACTGCAAGTTATCTTCTTTTACAAAAAAAACAAATGGATCGATAATTTTAGTACAAAGCGAATGTCGCGCGCGATAAAAATTAATTATATTATTCCGTATTATAATTTTTCAAATTTTGTTTCTTTTGATTCGGAGCTGGAAATCAGCTTTTTATCTAATGCGGCATAAATAGCCTACTTTCATCGATTAAAATTTTGAGACTTGATTATTGTTTAGTTTAATTGGATGAGTCGTAGAGCGGCGTATTGCAAGTTAGAAAAATATCTAATTGAAGGTTCACGCCTTTCCCTGAATTAACATGATAGTGTACTACATAGTCGTGCGATTTTTTAAAACAATTATGCAGTAAACTCCCGTATAACCGGATATCGAATAGCAGCAATTTTTAACTTAGAACTTAGAAAGATTGTATGCTACATTGCGTATTACATATATATCTACAATATTTACTTGTCTTTTGCCTAATAAAAGAGCAATAATAGCTCAAGAGTCTGATTCGCCAGAAAATACGCACGCACACACACACCTAATAAAAGGGTCAATTTATGTAATACAGTATTGCTTCACCTATAAACTTACATTTTACATAAAATTAAATTATTTATACCTTTCTTTAATTGTTTTCTTAATGCTTATTTATTTCTTTTCATTTTTGATTGTTATTCTACGTGTAAACAAACGAATCAATCATCCGGGATACTCGATAAACCGGAGTTACCGAGGCACGGGAGTTTACTGCATTTATATCGTTCGCCGGTTGATGCCACGGAAAAGCAGAAGCAATCCTACTTTGCGTTCAAAATACCCCTCCTTGGCGCAAAACACGTAACGTTTCGTGGCATCGAAACCGTCCCCTTCATCTCTACTTTTCCGAGGACCATTTTTTTCCGGGCGTATCGCAATACGCGACGGCAGTTCGGCGATCGAGGGCGATCTTTTTACGCGTGGAAGGAAAGCACGCGCGACGTTACCCGAGGCTGGTTGCGAACGAGCGACCTCAGCGTTACAAAAGACCGTGAAGCACATATAAAAAACCTCCTAAAGGCGAACGCAGCCCTGTCACTTTGCCCGAAACTTATCGTCGAAAGACGGGGCAATCCGTTTATCCCTCTCCTCGCGCTAGAGGATGTAATAAGTCATGCGGTTTCGACTTCTCAACGCGCGCAATCTACGATGAAAAGGGAGTGGAAGAGGGGAGGGGACGAAAGGAGAGGAATTTCGGCACGAATTTTTATCTCGACGTCACCGAAAAGGAAAGGAAAACAAGTACCGCCGATCAAAAAAAACAAAGCAACTTGTCTTTTACTGACTGAATGCTCGGATTGTCTTCGCCCTAATCGACGAGTCGTCCCTCGCACTAAACTCTCGCGGAAAAAAAGTACGCCGAGTTTTTTCGTTCGCAGGTTTTAGTTTGTTTGTTTTTTTCTGTTGGTATTCGGAAAACATCGACCTTCGACAGGAGAACGTAGCAGAAATACGGAAAGAGTCGGAAGAGAAGGAAAAAAACTTTGTTGACTGACTCCGGAGTTTCGCGATCCATCTAAGAAGTTGCGAATTGCGGAGACGCACTCGCGAACCGTTCGAGATGACTTTCACGACGTCGTAACGTTTCATAACTACAAAAAGGTCAAGCGAGAGCTAATTTTTTCCTAAAAGGACGATTTCGTGATACGCGAGTTGAACTTACAAAAAAGGGGAGTCTTCCTCCTTACTCAGCAAAAGAAATACGCCCGAATCGTTAAACTCGCGATTAATTATGATTTGACACTGACTTTCTGTTCTGAAAATGACGAACGATCTCGAGATATTTTATGACGTTAGAAAAAGAGCATCGGTCGAATCTTGAAGCGTGTAATGTGTGTCCAAAACTAATGGAAAGATATAATTTAAGCGTGTTTCGATATAGGAAGTTGTTATAGATAGGTTTTATCTGCGACATGACTCAAGTCTTGGAACAAGCGGCAGTAAAATTACCTTTATTTAAAAATTTTGAACCTTTAATTATTTGTATTATGAACTGCCAGCATCCAATCTCATAATGACTGGAAATTTTTGCATTATTTTTGGATCAACATTCATGTGTGTATGTATTTATATAAATGCATGCAGTAAACTCATGTTAATCCGGATATCGAATAGCCAGAATCTCGTTTAACAGGAATTTAAAAAGTTATTGAAGTTTTTATACTGCATTATCTTCGTACGGTATATACTTTTTCTATACCTAATAAAGGTTTTAATACGCCCTGCAGAACTATTTGAGTTACTCGCTGTTAACTTTCCTTCCTTTAAGTTTTTTATTTGCCATATTTATATCCATTTAGTGTTTCACATGAATGTTTAGTATAGCTAATAAGGCTTGTCAATCAATCGGAATATCCGATTAATCAGAAAATGCCTTGTCCCGGGGCTTCCGGTAAACCAAGAGTATACTATATTTAGAATAAAAATTATGTGACAACTACCAGGAGCAATTTTAAATGACATTATAAATTAATAACTTATAAATAACGCGTTTTTTGCTGTGTTACGCAATATTAATTGAAATGCTGGAGTTCTCGAGATTTTCCAATTTATCACATTTTCAATTTTCCGAAACCAAGGTTTCCATTCCCCGCGTCAATTATCCCGACCTCCGATGAAGAAACGCTCTTTTAATTGGCGCAGATTACGTTCCCCAACCTCTATCCCTTTCCGCCACCACCACCGGGATCGAATCCGACACGACTATCCGCATCGTCGTACGTTCGCCTGAAAGCTGATACGCGGCTTCGACCGAAAGTCTTTTCCTGCATCACATACCACGAGAAAGGAGTCCTAACTTACGTCAATTGAACTCGGGAGGCTCTCCATCTTTGCCCACCACCAAAGAGGTTTTTTTTTAATTTTCCTTTTTTGTTCGCTCTACGCACTTACACGCGCACACACGCACCACTGTCTTTCACTCTCTCTCTCCTCGGCAATCTTCAACAACTCCTCTACTTATTCCACTTGGGATGGACTCGCCATACGCGTTGGTCACGCACAAGAGGTTTTTGACCTCTTTTTATTTATTTAAAGTGAGGTCGCTGTAAAATATCGTCCATTCGCGGACTCGTCCAAACTTACAAGATGTCCGGAGGGCGTTTGTCATTTGTCACCGAGAGAGAGAGAGAAGGGGAGAAAGAAGGAGAGATCGTGTGGAGTCATTTTGTTCATACCACTCCTTCAATGTCTCTCGCTCGGGTTAACTCGCGTCTTCTTGACCCTCCAAGGCCACGGCAAGGGGGACTTCACTTGATTTTTTTTTAGGCCTCCTAAACAACATAACGAGAACTCTCCTAAGAGATAGATACGTATCTTCCACCTCCCTACCCCAAGTTTTAATGGAGATGGCTCAATGTTAAGGACGGATGACGCATTAATTTCTCTCCCTCGATCCGTAATTAAAATTTTCCTTTAATTGAGTTTTTGGCTCGCTATCCTCTCGGACAGGAAAAAGAATGCGTTCTCCAAGATGAAATTATTCGATACATGTATGTATGTATATGTGTGTGTGTATATATATATATATATATATATATATATATATATATATATATACATTCATTAACCGATAATTTAGTTTTTATTTTATTTTTTCAATTTTCCGATGTCGAATATTCTCGGGCGCGTGCGTTGAACTGCGTGTCTATTGAGTGCGGTGGGCGATGAACTTTCTCATTCCTTATTCACTGCACGCCATCTTTTCATCAAACGAAAAAGCGGGAGGAAAGGCGGTGACACTTCGATATTTCAAACGACCCGGCGTAATTTCGATCGACGCGAATTTAAATTGACAGCCGAGAGAATTATTAATAACGGGGACAATATTAGGAGTCGAATTGTTTATAATGAACAAAAGCTTATGATATCGGTAATGTCGATCCAAGGCAAATACTGAGGAGACAAACTTCTGAAAAAAATGATCGATAAATCTTTTTATTATTATTATTATATTTATCGAAAATAAAGGAAAGGAAAGGTGATCAATTAACCTATTAGGAAGACGGGGAGAGTTAGAGAGGGGAATTAGTTAATAACGACTCTATCTAAACAACAGGTGTGATGAAAAACGAAGATTAAAAAAAAACGCCGAATCTACTTCTCCGCTAGAATTCGAGGGCGATCTTAAAGAGGTGAGGGAGAGAGAGAGGAAAAGGGACGATTGATGGCATAATGAATCAATTTATTCCGGAATTAGAGGGCGGCGTCTCGGACCCGAGGCACGCGGGGGAAATTCCTTTACAGATTCCGAGATGGGCGCCACCTTATACCCTCCACTTCCACATATTAAACTCGTGTATGATTTTCCGTCGGAGGGATAAAGTTTTGGAGATAGAGATTATTTCGCTGCGATGATCGATCGACTGGTTCTCGAGTGGTGTTAAACTTTTATCTCGAAAGAAAATCTTCAGGCAGAAGTCTCAATCGTATTTGCTTTGAGGTACATACGAAACCACTTTATGGCTCATGCTTCTCGGGGTTCCGTCAAACAAAAAAATGATAATCGAGGGGTCTGAAAGAACGCCAGCGGGTTTTGTTGACCATTTGATTAGAGACGATACGCAGCGCTCTCCTCGAGCCGTTGTATATTACTTGCCTTATGCAAGCGTTTCGTATCGTTTAATTTTCAAGGCGCCGCTGGCTATAGGTATTAAAGAGTTCCGTAAATACGGATAGATTTGTCTGTCAAATGATGATTTTATGGGCTTATTAGGTGCGTCGGCTCGTAAGAGAGTCGGATTAGGATTCGAAGTCGATAGTTGTGAAGAGGTGCCTGTATAACGTTTAATTTTGTTCTTTTTCTTTCGTCGCCATCTTATCTGCTGGCGTGTTTTCCACCTTTCTCTTGTTTTCAGGCTGGCAAATCAGGCAGTGCGGTAAATTGGGCGTGGCGAAGATAGCGCCGATCGATTCTCATAAAAGATGCTAAGCAGATATTTATTTGATATTCAAATATTAAACTGATTTTAATCATAAAGCGTCTTCTTTGTTACAAAGCAGGAAAATTAATGTTCTAAAACACTATTTTTGAAATACGCTTAGCATAACTTTGCTATAGGCGCCGTACCTTCCAGGTACGACTCAGAAATCAGGATGTGTTTAAGCTCGCGTCGAGCTATTCGTGGTTGTTAACTCTATCGGTCGAATTGGCCCTCTTTATATTAGCAGGTTTCGTTTCTCGAATCCTCCAAACGAACGAGTGAAAATGTAGTTTCCAATCGTGCGGTCAGAAATGTTTTCCCTTTTTTCATACGATTCGCCCTTATATAGAAGTTAGAGCCATCGTGTGGGCGATAGAATGATTTTTGAGAAACGATACTCGCTTTTAGATAGCAGATATCTTCCGTAGTAAAAGCACTACAATCTTCCGTTAAGTGAAATGCATTTTGTCGAACCGTCGTAAAAGTGAGATGTATCGCGCGTGCTTCAATTCCTCTTTTTTAACGACGAAACCCTTACAGAAGTCGTGATTTTCGGATGCATGAGATGATAAATTTTTAAGTTATTTAAATTTTGATTTCTACATCCGGTTAATTAACTCAACTGGATCGAATCGTTGTCGCGCGTGCCATAAACACCATATTCGCGAATGTTGGCGTATTAAAGAAGCATAACTCAGCACCACCTCGCTAGAACCCCAGCTTCCTCGCCGGTAATCAAAGATCAAGGATAATTTTCCTCAAATCAGTCAAAATGAGCTCTCACGACGGATATTCGAATTCAGGAGTCTGTAATTCGAGAAATTAAAACCGCAACGAAAATTTCTTCCAGGATGCGCTGCAAGGGAGAAAGCAAGACCTCCTTACAATGGAGAAAGCGTTCCTAAATGAGCATTTTGGTAGATAAGCTAACATCGTCATAAAGATAGGGCATCTGATACGCAAAGGTATTTTATAGGCCGGAACTTATAAGTGTGTCGACGAGCGACGGGGGCCAAACAAGACATTTAGAGAGAGTGACTCAGTTAAAATGCCTTGTCCATTCCGTCCGTCGGCTTCCTCTACTGGACACACTTAGTGAGTTCCGGTCTATAAAATAACAATGTGTACTCGGCTGGATTGAACGAAAGAGACATTTAGTGAGCGGATCGCTAAATGACTCGTTTGGACCCACCAAATTTTAAACCTTCCTCGGCGTACTCATTGGGTAGCTCCGGCTCGTAAGATATCCACTTGCAACAAACAAGCCATATTACAGCTGATACGGGTGGCTTAGCTCCCGAAACGAGTTTTTGTCCTGTTTTGGAGTTTTTGTTTTCTTTCTGACGCTTCGAACCGCAGTCACCTGCTCCTTTATTTTAAACGGGTGAGCGGATAAAATGAGATTTACGCTTGGTTTTTGTTGGACATACATTTTTAAATTATTTAATCATGAATATTCGGAGACTTCAGAAAAATTGATTTGTCAACAGAAAGTTAATTTTCTTATAAAAAATCAATTTAAACGTCTAAAGTCTGACAAGCATGTATTTTTATAGCAGGATATCATTGAAATTTCGATTTTTGTCTCCAGTAAGGTGGCCGTCCTGATAACGCAAGATGGTCTCAATATATTTTTAAAAGTCATTTGTTTTTTCGTTAATTGTAAAAATTCCAAAAAATTTCTCGATTTTCTAACAGCATTTATGATTCCAAAATAAGCATTCAAGTCTCAAAAATAGAAATTTTAAATACATACATACTTTTCTTAGGCATCTCCAATACAAAAAAAAACCTTCGTTATCTATTTTCGATGAGTCCTCACTGAATACGGTTGCATTGTAGTTTAAATGTGCATCTGGTTATATAACCTTGTTATGGATATTGGAGATACCTAATACATGTACTTAATGTTTCAATTTTTGGTAGTTAAGCGTTTATTGTTGAATTTTATTTCAGCCATAAGAAGAGTTCGATAATTCTATAGTAAAGCATTTAGGATGGTAAACAAAGGCTTCTATTAAGTTTATAACAGCTTATAATACACTATTTTAGAGCCTCTGAAATTATAATAATGCGAATTATAAATGTGAATTCTTATTTCCCGAGAAAACACGAATATTTGACTTGAAATAGGTAAATTACCCGAGGATAGCGAGAAAAGTCGAAATTCTCCTCAATCTTTCACGTCGTCCTAAATACGCGTGCCGTTGCATACCCACGTAAGTTACGGTCGTAAAAAAACTAGCACGCTTATTTTTGCCGCGAAAACAGTCACGTTAGCATTCAGATTTCGAAATTACTGCTTAGACATTCTGAAGATTCCATTTATGTCTCTATTTTAAAGACAACTACACTGTGTTATGCCTCTTTTAAACTAGGAATGGGAGGAAAACTTTAATTTTCACTTGAGTTCGAAATGGTAACCCACGGTAATGTGTTTTTGGACGCCCGCTGAAAAATTGCTTTTAAAGATAAGAAGTGACAAGGAAGTAAACTTCATAAAATTGCCTTTCCTCTAGCTAAGAGCGGCGGCTCGCCTTTCCTCGCTGCATTCGCGTTATATGTATTCATTTTATCTTGAGCCGTAAAATGTTCCAAGCCGTGTCGTATAACCAATTGTGTTGGCTGCATCACTTCCAGTTAGAGATGATTACTTCCTTGTTTAAGGTCGTAGGTAGGCCATCGAAACGATTTAAGATAAATTGGCAATTTTAAGTACTCCATCTTCTCAAAGTACATTAACTTTTCAGCGCGGTAAAATTTATAGCGCCCATATGTTTTGAAGCGACTGATTCAAGTTTTATCTGTATAAGTATCTTTCCGTGTACAAATCCGACGGAGATTAACTATACATCGTTTCGTTAGCCCGCGAAGCGTAAATGATAAAATACTGTCGCCTGAATTTGAAGCAATTAAGTTCCTTGTTAACTGCATGTCTTTAAACGAGAGCAACTATATCGGCTAAGAAAGTTCTTTTGAGTAAGGTAAAACAAAGCGATTAATACAAAATTTTCGCTTATATAAATGTACTTCAGTCCTTTGCTAAAACATAGGTTTGTATTAAAATCGAAAAATTTCCCCAATAGCCTAGAAAAGGAGCTCGATAATTGTTTCTGGAATCGATTAAGTATGTTGTTCATTATAGAGACCTCGCTATTAAAAATCATTAAAATTGAAGTCTCTTAAAGTTGGTACTAATGAGGTTATATTGTAATCTATAATTGCCATAATCTACAGCGATAGCCCATTTTTTCCATCTTCTATGTCGCGTGCGAGCGAATAAATAAAAGATTTTCATTTAGTGTATATGCAGAAAATCAATCTACATAGGGTTTTTTTAAAAGATGAAATCGTTTAAGAGAGGTTTTAAAACTTTATTTTTCGATTCTCTACAAACTCTCCTTTTCCAGTAAAAAAAAGTTATTAGTAGTCCGCTAAGTCTCCAAAGGGTTAAAGACGGATGAAATTTTATCCGAATCTTAGTTCCGGGATGAAACTCCGCATTCTAGGACACCGGACCTGTTCCTTATCTCATTACACCGTTGACTTTCGACATTATAAAAGTTGCGTTTGGTTTTATTAAATTCCCCTCACTCTTTCATCGATCTGACGTTGATAAACAACCTAATTTAAACTCATCCGCTAAAATCTAAATCATCTCCGACCCGATCGGCGATGCTGATATAGTCGTATTATTTACTTTTGCGGCGGCTTAGAGAGAGAGAGAGAGAAAGGCTATGTTACAAACTAAAAACCCTTCGGCTTGAAATCGAATTCTCTTCGGCCGTAAATAACGCCCGCTTTTCCCGAACAAATTGAAACAACGGAGGAAAAAAACTGTCTTCGAACCTCACGACGTCGTAAACGTCATAAAAAAGTTCCCTTGCCTTCATTAGAAGGCATAATCGCGTCATTTCCGTATTCTTTGAATGATGCACGGCGGGGGTAAAGGACGCGTGATGATCCCGGGAGAAACTTCATCAACGTCTTCGGCCTCTTTCTTTAGTCTTTCTCCTCCCAGCGTCTTAACCCCCCTCCCTCGCTCACTCTTTCTCTCTCCCCCTATCTTCCTTCCTCTTCCTCTAAATAATTTCATCCTTACCTATCTCCCTCCAACTTCCTCTTTAACTCCCTCACTATCCATCACTATATCCACCTACCGCTCGTTTTCTTTCTCTTTCTCCCACCCTAACATCCTTCCTATATCTCTCCACCTTCCTCTTTCTCTTTCTCCATTCCTCTCTCCTTCCCTCTCTCTCCTCTCTTCTTTTCTATCTCCTCTGCTCTTCCCTCTCTCCTCTCTTATCTTTCTTCTCTCTTATCTTTCTTCTTTCCTCTCTCTTATTTCCTCCTTTTCCTCACCCTTCTTTCCTCTCCCTTCCTCTCCTTCTCCATTTTTATCTCTCTCCCCACCCTTATGGGTTTGATGGGAGAAGAGACTGTCTAGTCTCAATCTCACCCAAATAAAGACTATTATCTATCTATCCCTCTCTCTCTCTCTCTCCCACTCCCTCTCTCCCTCACTCCTCTCTATCTCTCTCCTCCTTCCTCTACATCTCCATTTCTGTATCGCTCTTTCTTTTAACCATTCACCTCTCCCCCTCCCCATCTCCATTCTTCCTTCGCCGCACCCACCTGCTCCATCATTCCGTTTAAATATAAACGAAATGCGACTTCTTAATAATGACTCTCCTCCTTCCCTTCGAGTGTGTATGAGAGCTTTCTCTCCGGCCGTCTTTTTTTCATCCCGACCGGGAAAAATTCGCGGCTCGCATACTTTCGGGCATTTCTCATCCCTGGCTCTCTCTCTCTCTCTCTATCTCCGCGTTCTTTTTTCCTCCAGTTCTTTATCGGCGACCTTCAACGGGGGCTTTTTATTTTATTTGAGGTACGCCGGTGAGGAGGAGAAGCCCTCGGGTTGACGCCCCCACGACGTTGCGCCCTCAATGCCTCCGTCTCTCTCTCTTTTCCTTCAGCGATTCTCCTCCCACATCGCGGAGGGGAGGGGAATGCCAAGGATCGAGGGAGAGAGAGAGATGGAAAAGAGGAATAACGAGTGAGAGAGAGGGAGGATGGGAGTGGGAGATAAAAGAGAGGGTGAGAAAAAGGAGGAAGTGGAAACCAGAGGAAAGAATGGGAGAGAGGAAGAAAGTAAAAAATATTTATTTAAGACGAGATTGTGATTTTAAAGTCAATTTATTGATCTATTGTGTCAGTATTGTATGTTTACATGGCACGTAGACAAGGAATATCAATTTAAATTCGTGTTTCTAAAGTAGTTTTACGTAATTCGACTAGATCGCCTTATGGCTAAAATTATGTTAAAATTAAGGTAAGTCTCTCCAATAGCCAACAAAAATGTCGGGAAAATCAGGTGCTTATTAAATGAAATCTTCGGAGGAAGCTTTACGGAATTGCATTCAAAGAAACTTCAATTCGAAAAATAATATTAGATAAGGTAGTGCCAAATTCTATTGGATAAACTTACTATATGACTATGGTTTCGACTCGCCGAGTCATCCTATTTATATATTTATTATTTATACATTTATTGTTTATTTATTTAACGGTCTAGTTATTTTTTCAATGGAATTATCTAACATTCTTTAGTTATCAATGTTTCTAACAGATTCGCATTTCTAATAAGTGAATCATTACTGATGACGGCTTCTTGGAGTAAAAATGCGCTTCTGATTCTCGTAACGTTTTATGGTTATTGGAGTGATCTATTGTAAATTATTTTTACGTAATACATTGTTAAATGGCAGTGCATACAGAAAGCTAAGAAAAATGGGCGAGAGGAAGAGCGATGTTAAGAAGAGGGTGAGAACGGGGAAAGGTGCGAAGTAGAGAAGGAATTGTGACGAAATGGAGGGAGAGAAGGAGAAAGGAGGAAGAAGGAAAGTGAGAAGAAAGAAGTAGAAAACCAACAATTAATAAGGTTATAAGGAATGGTAAGAAGAAAGAGATAGAGAAAAGATAAAAGAGTAGAGTGCGAGAAAAAGACCAAGAGAACCTAGAATGGGGAAGTAGAAAGAGGATAGAGAACTAGAGAACGGAGAGAGGTAGAGAAACGAGTTGGAAACCCATCCCACCAGCGTTAGCCGAGACGCAAAAAACCGCGAGAAGGCGACAGCACACCCCCTACGGAATATCTGGGAGGAGTTAAGAGGGTAACATAACAACGCGGTCATGCTTAGGGCGTAAAAGACACGGGGGAGATAAGTCATATACATATACATAAGTTCCATTCTCTCGCCGCTCTTTTCCATGTTCACATTGGCCACTAATTCGGGGGAGATAGCGTAAATAAGACAGGATTGTTTGAAGGTGCGTTGACCCTAAGCACCGGATAGAGCCGCTCTCTCATCTCGCCTCGCTTTCCTTTCCTCCTTCCCTCTCTCCTTCCTTCTCTCTCTCTCTTTCTTACTCGCTCTGATGTTTTCTTTTGCACGCCTCAAGGTGAGCAAAGAGGTGTCGCGGTTTGTTTTTTTCCGAGGAATAGCATCATCGTAAGCTCACGAGGCAAAAACTAAGGTGTGTGTGTGCGCGCGCGCGCATAGTAGGTGCCGCTGTTATCAGTGGTTATTGTTATCGGGCAGCTTTAGTGTAATCATTTAAATTTAATCCAATTTTCAAACAAAAATTCTTCTGAAATTTTTGACGAAAATTAGTTTCTAATCCCTTAGGATCGGCTCCCGTGCAGGGTGTGGATCTTGCTATCCTCCCGCGATTCCAGTTTCTACGCAGGATTAAAAAAGGCATTAATTTACCTTATGTTTTATACATAAGAATCAATTTTTGGTAAAATTATTATAAAGATACTAAATTGTGTTTTCAAATTCACAGTACCTACTTTTGCCCTTTTAGACCTGAATTATCGTGTTTTGCGCTAGCAACCATCTTGTATGTTATGGCGAATACTTAAACTTGTAAACATTAAATGGCTGCACAAATCTCTTTGGTTCACATGGAAAACGCACATAATTATGTAAAATGTGCTAGAAATGTTGTTAAGTACAATTTTTCCATATGAAAATGGATATAATGTCATCTTTATGATCATGTACACCAGTTCTGGAAGGCTTAAGTATCGCAAAATTCATCTTTTATGGAATGTTCAGTTATGAACATTTACTATTATCAGAACCACCCAATAAACTTTCGCGATCGGAACTATACTGAATGTATATATGCTACGGTTACTGTCAAACTGGCTATTATATTTTTCTTTAATTGATAGTTTAAAATGAAATCTCAAATAATATCTCCTAAACTGCAACGAATAACTCATAAAAAACTACCGAACCTTTGCATTATAATTTCTTTTATTGGCGCTACCGCACAACAAGAATTGTATTTTCAACGGTTGCAAATTTTATTAAACGATCCATCCGATTTATGTCGATATTTGCCATCTCTATCTCCATGTGTGTCATTTTTATAAGTGCAAAACACGTTAGTTCAGGTGTCGACAACCTACGACCCACGTCGTAAAATTCATTACTGGTTATTTCATATTATTAATTGAAGCTATAATAAGGTTGAAAATATAATGCTAAAGATGTTTAGACTTGATTTTGAAGTGTTCGACTCCTGAAAAACTTGCCATGAAAACTCTTATGGGGCCCGCCGTTTAGAAAATTTTGCCTATCCCTGCGCTAATGCAAAAGGTGCAAATACGAGCGGCTGTGCATCGCATTTTCATTCGCAAAGGGGAAGGATCGATGCAGTTGGGAAAAGGAGGAGTGGACGAGGTTGGTAAATTCCGACTGCATGCGGGTCCAACACGTCATTCGCTGCACCTTTTACGAAGATGGCGCCTCTCTCTCTTAAAAGGAATGACTTTCTTTTCGAACTCCTCATTCCTTTTTAACCGGACGCATGGAATCGTGAGGGTTATTTTTAGAACCACCCACCCTCGCATTCCCACCTCCATCCACTCACTCCACCCGATCGTTTTTTTTTTGCTGCTCTTTTCGGGGCGGCGGTTATCGGCATCGCAAAAAACCAGTCCTGCGAGGTTTTATTTCGAGTGTTCGTTTGTTACGCTACATTAGCCAGTCGTCTTTTCTTGCGCGCGCTCAATGGTCGTCCGTTTATTTTATCGAATCCCGTGAGAAACGCGGCTCGTCCCTTTCATTTTTATGTCCTCCGGAAGGCCGTCGGATCAGTTTCGATTCCGGCTCTTTTTATTACTGCGTGCATTTTAATTAACGAGGCTGTCGGTTTTTTTTGCCGTTCGGTGCTTTTTAAACGCGCGGACGAGAATAATCAAATAAAATGATCGCTTCAACGTCGCGTTTTCTTTCTTCTTTTGGAGTTAACATCTCTTCCCGCGTTTTCACCGCGCGGATCGCGCCGATCAATTATTATATAGGTGATCGGTCGACTCGAATCGAACATCTAGAACGTGGGTTTGCGAATGTAAATTTGTCCCCCCGTCCAACATCTATCACTCGATTAACAGCGAGGTTCGTCCCTTCGTAACGCTTTATCTTTTTCCCTCATTTTCTCCTTTCTTTACCTAGAAACGCGACGTCGTTTATTTCTCTTTGTTTTCCAGTATTCTTTTCTGTGCGTTCCTTTCTCTCTCTCTCTCTCTCTGGAATCTTTCCGAACGTTCCTTCCGTCCTGGTTTTACGGTGTTTGTTAAATTTTCTCGTTGTCTCTTCGGTTATTTTTTTCTTCCTTTTCCAGCTCGTTATTTCTATTGCTATACCAAGAAATCTTCTAGTCTAAGCCAAGGGTAGGAAAAATTTTACGAAGAATTAGTTGTCACAAGAGTTTCTACGGGCCGCGTTAGATTTCACATCGGAAGTTATTTGAAAGATTTTATGGTGCACTATTGGCAAAAGTCATTTCTGAACAATGTTTTAGCAAAATGTACTTGAGATTCAGGCAGGGTTGCCAACTGTCCGTAAATTTGCGGACAGTCCCGTAAAAAAGAGCAAACATTGGACGTGTCCGTAAGATCCATAAAAATATTTAGATGTCCGTAAAAATGCCAAGAAATTTCCAGAGGTAGTGGAGTGCAGTGCAGAGCAGTGGTAGTCAACCGTTTTAGTCGGCGTACCCCTTAAAATATGTTTGACGAAATTCGTGTTCTCTGGTATATTTTAAAGTTAACAAATTCGTTATTATTGGGTAGAGTCTATATATATATATATATATATATATATATATATATATATATATATATATATATATATATATTAACTTCAGGAAAAGGAAAGGTAGTGATGAGGGTGGCAACAAGGTGTTGAAGGAAGCCCAGCGGACACTTACCAAGTTGAGGACCAAGTTGGCAGGCTGCTAGGGGCGTCGAAGAGACACACGTAAATAAACACGCACACAGATAAAACGCAAGCTTATTGGGCCTATGTATGCCCTTCTTCAGCGAAAGAGTAAGAGTAATATATATATATATATATATATATATATATATATATATATATATATACTTTCTAATTATATGATTTAGGTATGTTTCATGCGTGAGATAATTATTAGATTTTGCTTCGCTATTTATTTACATTAGATATCCTTAATATCGTATCTCTTTGAAAGATCTCGCGTATCCCCAGAGATATGCGTACTTCAGGTTGAATACCGCTGATTTAAAAAATGTGTTTACCTTATATATTCTCATTTTGGTTGTATTTTTAAAAGTAAAGCAACCTTTCTTTTTCAATGAGCACAAATTAAAAATATGTAACAAAATGCTCGGGTAGTATTTGTGTTCCAAGAATTTTTATTGAACACATCCGAAATTTCCTTTTTCCTTAAGCCAGATAAGTGCGCTAAACTAACGTCAATATCATTTCTGTTGCGATGAGTGAATGACAGCATTGAATATTGTTCACTTGTCTTTTTGTGACATCTTAATATTACGCAAAAAATGTCCGTAGAAAGTTGGGTTGTCCGTTTTTTTTCTATAAAAAGGTTCAGGTCAAGTTTCAAGCCTTGACAATTGAAATTCAGCGACGCGCTGCGTCGCCTGTCAGTCAATTTACGATATAAAATGACTTGATAGGCTTTGCTGGAACTGTTAGCATGAAATGAATAGAATGCGGCGTTACTTTGAACCAATCCATAATTATCATTTAAGTAGAAAATAAAACTTTTATATGCAGGACCCACGAAAATTCTCGCAACGCTTTTTACTGTCTTAACTTCAGCATAACAGTTGTATAAAACTCGAAAATTTCAACTTGGAGACAAAGTGCTTACGAGCTACCATCTACTGTTCAGCATAACAGTTATCCAACCTTAATTTTAAGCAACAAGAATGAAATTATGTTTATTTCATTTCACGGATCGTTATCATAATGCCTTTGCTGGACGCATGGGGCCCGAAGGGACGTAATTTTCTCTCCACTGATCTAAGCACATCCATTTTCCACGTAATTCTAACCTCGAAACCATATAACGACATCAGTAAACATTTCGACAAAAAGAGCTTTCTGTTTTTTAGCAGCATGGCAATTATCCAATGCGAGTCTAACGCTCGCTACTCGCCACCTCCTTCGAGTTGGAGAATTCTTTCAAGTCATCTTCTCCGTTTTAATAACGCGCACGCTAATAGATTTGAAGCATTTAATGCGAGACATCAGTCACTCCTAAGCGTAAAAGAACGTCGACTTTCTTTCTCTTAACGCGAGCTTTCGCAATTTAGAAAGTAGCCGACAATCTTGGCGTTTGCGAGCTTTTTGACCACCTCCTCTGCGATCGAAAATTATACCAAGGAAAGGGCTGTAAGCAAAAAATTTATACGAATGCTCAAACGCGGGTCGTAAAGTATATTACGGTTATCATTAATCGAACAAAGATATTTATCTCAATTTTTGATCTTTTATTTTATCGTTTGATGCTAAGTTGCGAACCCGCGATTCAAAAATATATTTTTTATGCAACCACGTATTTTAAAAGTCCGTTTAAATATTTTTAGTCGTCGATAGTTTTGTTACGGACGAATGAATAACGCAAATCGTTAAGAATTTTTATATTACGATTTTTATTAATTGAACATAGTTATTTATCTCAATTTTTATCTTTTATTTTATTCTTTAATGTTAAGTTGTGAAACCGCGATTCGAAAATACATTTTCTTACACAGGCGCATATTTAAAGAAAAGTTCTTTTTAATGTTTTTAATAGTTTAATTCAATAGTTTGTTTAAACGGAAGAAAAACACGAGTCTTTAAGTATTAGTATATTGCGGTTTTTATTAATTGACAAAGTTATTTATTTCAATTTTTATCTTTTATTTTATTATTTAACGTTAAGTTGCGAAACTCCGATTCGAAAATATATTTCTACGCAGGCACGCATTTAAAAAAGTCCTTTTAAATATTTTTAGTCTTGAATAGTCATTTACATACGAAAGAATAACGCGAATGGTTGGGAATTACAAGTTCGATGTTGAGCAAAACAAGAAGTGGTTAATCCAATTACATCTTAATGGTTAGTTTTGATATTAGTTTTGTCATGCTTTAAAAAAAGTGTATCTGCAGAACTGCCTGTTCGAGTTCTTATACAGCGACGTCCCTAATCAGCGGTGAGCGATGTGACATTGAAGAGTAGGTCTAAACTTCACCTCATTAAAAGACGAGAGGCAAAAAATAGGAAAAACCCCAGGTTAAATATCCCTCACGATCCTCGTTTTGTTCCCTTTTCCCTCTCTCGCGCGTTCCTAATATAGCCAGGCTATTTCTCATTCCGCATGGAAATGACTTGTTATCGTTGTTATTACCATTAAATCACGCGTGACAGGCGGCTATCACGTGACGGGCCCCATGCGAAATTTGTCGACGCCGAGGTGACTTAATTAGTCATATCTTGGCCGATCAAACCAAAAGACAAGCATCCAAGACTCTCTTCTCTTTCTCTTTTTCTCTCCTCCCCCGACCTCAGTGCCCTCCTTCTCCCCTCCTCCCATCCCTCCCCCCCTTATCCGACACGCACGCACACACGAATAAAAAAAGAACCATTCCTTGATTTAATTTCCGCGTTGCCCCGTTATGGGATGACAAGCAACACGTAGGTGATCGATTGCAGGCATCTCGATCTCTCGGGACACCTCCTCTTGGACCAAAGAGGGGAATGGAGGAGGATATGGGGGGAGGGATATGGCAGGGACGGGGCTCCAAGACGCGGGAGGAGGATCTTCCTCTGTCTTTCTCTCTCTCTCTTTCTTCCTCTCTCTCCTATCTCTATCTCTCTCGCACAGGCGTCAGGGCGCCGCGCTGAGCCAATCAGGAACCGCAACCGGTCCACCGCCTCTCTTTTATTTGGGACTGGCGCCACATGCCCCGCCACCTCCCAGACGCCGCCCACCCCCTCCTCACCGCGTTGTCTTCCTCATCCCCTAGGGGTGTTGACCAACGCTTTTTAAAAAAGAGTCGTGACTCGGGCGATTTGACCGATGTGATATGACCCCTTGCCCTTATACGGAGCAGCCGGCTTCGACTCCTGACAAGTGAAAGGCGTTTTCACCCGCGTTAAGGCCGCATATCATGTAAGAAAGGCCGGCGGGCAGAGAGAGTCATTTGTTTTTTTTCCTCGTTCTTTTTTATCCTCCTCCCCTCCCCACCCCTGTTCCGTTAAACTCTATTCTTGCCCAACGGAGTTCTCCGAATAATTTCCTCCCCCGCCTCGCGCATTACCAATCTCTTCGTCTCTTTCTCTCTCCTCACTCCCTCCCTCGCTTAAAAACCCTCGTTTTTTTCCACCACTCCTCTTCTTCCCTTGGAGAACATACCCTTTGGGCCGGCCATATATCACGCTTCCTCCTTTCTCACTCCTCCTTCGCCCTCGCCGGGACTGGGGTTCAGTTCCCCGTTGGGGCCTCGAGGAATGATCCGGTTTGACCTTGCTGGCCGGATTATTAATAGTCTTTTCTCATGAGGCCATTGCACGGCATGCGTCATCGTCGATTTGTTTCTTTTTTACCCTCTTGAAAAAAAAAAGCAAACCTTCCTTCTTCTCCTGCCCCTAACTACCACTACCTACCAGTCAGTGAGCAAGGCTGTAGGGGCCGGGTCCCTCCAATTATGTCTCTTCGCATTTTCAGGAGTGCCTCTCTACCGCTCCCTCTTTCGCTTTTTTCTTTTTTTATCATCGTGCCTTTACGTCTACATCCCGAGGCACACACGTTGGAGAGAGAGAGAGAGAGCCCGCAGCGCGCTACTTAGGTTATTCGAAATGACGAACGACCCGCAGAGAGACTTGAAAAAGCGTACGATAGTACGATTTGTGCCGGAATCAAAAACGAAGTGTTACCTAGTAAAGCGCGTAGAAGGAGTTGAGTTATCGACTGAGGTCTTCTCCATATGAAAAAGCCGTTTACGACGGTCACGTCAGCCCGGGGTCATCCCTAGGGTATGGCGAATCAGGAAGACTGCCAGGTACACCGCCTTTTGGGAAGAAAACGTTCAATTAATTGGTCAATGCTAAGGGGGAAGCGTACTGACCGATTTGTTCCTGTGACCGTAACCCTTCAGGAACGTTCTTATGTCGGCCTCAATATATACGGTGGCCATTTTTCTTGAGCCCAAGTTACTGCAAATGGTATTTGTTTCCAATAAAAAGCAGGAAATTCGAAAATATTGCCTGGACATATGAGGAAAATCAGTACAAAATTCTTTTGCCAAAGGATCGAGTTTGGACTATGCAATATATCTAATTATTTATATTACTTTTACGAATATCCTTTGATAAATGTTCAATAAATAGGCGAACGTTTTGAACTTCTTATTGTTCGATTGGTATGAATACAGCGTTTAAAACGGAAGTGACAGAAATCGAGGATGCCAAAACACTTATAAATGAGACACGTAGCCGTATTAAGGCAATATATTGAACAAATTATAATATTCGTAAATCAATATACAAAATCGATCAGTACAATATCGTCAAAATCAGCACAGTACTGAATAAATCAGCACGGTTGGTCACTTTTGGAGATGATGAATAAATCCCCCACCCCGAACCGGTGGGCCGTTTGAGGTACCTCAGTCCCCCTTTTATTCATTCCTTTCTCTCGTTCCCCCTCCTCGCTCGTATCCCAGTTCTCCCGTTCAAATCCTCCTCCGGAACGTACGTCTTCTTCTTCCCTCGCCGAATAGCATAAATATCAATATGATCGGCTCGTCACGAATCGAAAGATTTCAGGAGAAAAAAAAAGAAACGACTCCCGCGAGGCGCCCGTCAGATCTCATCAAGAGAAAAGGAGGGAGTCTAAAAATAGACGCCACGCTTCAAGCGCGAGGGAGACTTCGGAGGGTGGGAGGTATGGGGTTCGAACCCGCTTGGCCTTCCTCCCGGGTGAATGTGTGGGTGAAGGGGTTGGAGGAGTGAGGTAGATAGAGAGAGGGGAGAGGTCGAGGAGGGGAAAGGGGTGGGTGGGTGGAGGTTGTGAGCGCCACCGCCCGCTCTCGTGCCAGCGGCAATGTCGCTTCGCCTGCAGCCCCCCCCCCCCCAAGTGGGTCAGTGACGGACAGAACAGAACGACTCCACCGTAAGGTATTTCTCCTTCGTCCTTCTATCTCTCTTTTCTCTCTCTCTCTCTCCTTTGGATTGGTAATGAGTGATGGCCTAAGGAGATCTCATCGCCTGCCATTATCGGTACGAATGTGTAAGGAGCATTCGGAGCGGATTTGGCTCGGCCGTAGAAATTCCCGTTTCGTCCGGATAAGGATCTAGGCCGTGTGGCGCCAAAGCGATTCTGTTGCGCAGCGTTCGAGAAATTTCACGCGGTTGGGATGGTTTTTTTTTCTTCTTTTTTTCGTTTGTAAATTTTTTCGGTTACGTCATGAAAAGATCACGGACTCGGCTTGTTCTCTATGTCTTTCTCTCTTGTTCGCTAAGGGGGCGGAGTAGGGATGGGTTTTTCCTGCGGTTTTCCGTAGGCTAAGGCGAGATAAAAAGAAAACTACGGGATAGACGGGGCAAATTGTGACACGGGTTTTTCTTCGACGTGTGTGTATATATATTTTTTATGGCGGGTCTCGAGGAAGTGTCTAGTGTTTTCTCGGGACATAAACTCGGTCGAGCACGATTTTTCCGTAGTTTTTTTTCCAAGGTGGTTTTTTAAAAAAAATCGGTTTTCGCGCTTGCGCAAAGTTGAAGGGAAAAAATCAAACGAGACTTGTCATTTTTTTTAGTTTTAAGTTATGCGTGTTTAGAGCCTCGGTTACTCATCGCGTAAAAACCTGTCAAAGAATAAACCGATTTCTGATGCTCAACTTTAACCACCGACCTATGATTTTGAAATATGCGACGACAACGGCATATATTTTTGGATTTACTGTTATCGTAATTACATAGTTCTAGTACCTGATTTTCTTTCAATGAAACCTTTGCAATACACTAAAACTTAAACGCCATCCTTAAAAACATTGGAAAAATAGCAGAAATAGACTTATAAGTGACTTATTGGTGACCAAGACTAGAGCTGCTTATTTTGGACGAAAATTTAATTTTTTTAAGAGAAATATTGTTAAATTTTATCTTTAAGGAGTTGTGAAGCTCGTCTTATGACTAATTGTAAGATCAAACTGATACATTCAAGAAAAAACACTTAAATATAAAAAATTAAAAAAATATGTAATCTCCAATAGCCATAACAAGGTTAAGAAGATAACCATATTTCATAACCTTTTTATGGCTATTAGAGATACCTAAGATAAGTACTTACTTTACAATTTTAGGCTGGTTTCCAACAAAAACATAGCCTTATGAAATGGTCCTGTCTGTGTGAATGTGTGTCCTCCACTAACAGCTTTTGCATCAACGTATCGAATTTAATGAAACTTGGTATGAGGCTCGTGCTGCCAGGGCCAACCTCCGGGCTATATTTTATTTGACGAAGATTGAAGTCCCGAGTTAGATTCCAAGAACGTTTTTCCCTATTTGTTTTATATAGAAAGTCTCAAATCCATCATGTAGGGATGTTTTCTTTAATACATTAAAATATTTTTAAATTGTGATATCGGAGCGAGGTTTGTACTGTTATAAGGGGAAAAGAATGTAGATTCTAATTCTATCACAGAATTTTGATAATTTATCGTATATTTATCTACTAAAAAATAGCATTTTTTTCATTTTAAATCGCATTTTATCGGATTGTTACCATGGAGACGATTATTACCGAACTAGGCTTGAGTATAGACGAGTGAACAAATGGGTTATTTTCTTTTCCACTCGACTACCCTTCAGCAATGGACTGTTGATCAATACATATTAACGTATAAACAGTAACATTTATTAAATTCATTTATTTAAAAAACACATGCAAAATATAATGTCAGAAAGAGATTTTGACATTGCTTTTAGTGTTTTAAACCTGATAATGGCCTATTAATTTGTTTTCCAATTTTTCTCTATCATTGATAAACTACGAATTACAAATGGTATTTATGGTATGAGAATTCCTTGAAATGACTAACACCTATTGAAACATTTCCTGTCAATATAAGTAATCAATTCAGGACGTCAACTTTGGGAAGCCAGCTGCATTAGTCCTAGTTTGGACTTCTTGTTTATATTTAAATGCTTTATTTTATTTATCAAATCGTATCTTATTAAAGATATCTGGTTGACATCATGCTTTTAGAGAGTACCTGAAATTTAACTGAAATTCAAATTTGTCTTTTTCCATGTGCTTTAATTTCTGTGCGTTAAACGACGAAAATACTAATTACGGTTTCCGTAGGAGACCACAATAAAAGAACTCTTAACTTGAGTAATCTTGAAATGTGAAGACATTGATTCGGAATTTAAATGTATATCCTTTTCCGATAAATTTTATCACATCTGTATAATCACATTAAATCTGCAGATGGAAATGATATTCATAATATCAATAAATGTGGAAATTTTATATTTTGAATTTTTCAACAATCCAAAAACTGAAAGCCTGAAACTCAGCCAAATGACGAACATAGTAGCTTGTTTATATGAGAAGATATCATCTTGATGTTTCAAAAAAATCGCACATCTAATCCACCAAATTTCGATGAAATATAAATAAAACTTATCAAATGATAAATTTAAAATAGATCTTCGTAGAAAATTTGTAGTAGTAAAAATTCTTATCAACTTCATTATTTTTAAAGTTATTTAGTCAAAGGAAAACTCTCTATTCATTGATAAATGAGAGAAAACCCCAAACGTTGCGTAACTGATTATCAAATTGCGAAATTTTTAACCTGATACCAACGGAGTGTGATGTCTCCGATGTGGTTCATCAGTGACCCGCGAAACCACTAACGTAAGTGTTGGGCAATTCAGAAATGATGAAATTTCAGACGTATTCGTGGCACGGAATACAATTTATAATTCGCGAAAATTTCTCTGAAATCATTGTCAAAATACGGTAAATTTTACATTTACAAAATGTAAAAACCTTAGAGAATGTTGCATAAGAGATAGTTTAAAATGTAAATAACCACCGATAAATGAAATTGGCCTAAATCTAATATTCCCACACCGTCCGGCTAAAATCGAGTAATTGTTTCTTATCTAATCTCATTCGTGTCGTGAATAGTTAAGGATAGCTCAGACGTATAAAAAGCGTCGTAATGGTTTATTGCCTCTACGAAGCAGGTTAGTAAAAAGGAGAATCCATTCCGCCGCCCTCATAACCGACAATTTTCCATTTAATGTCCGTAAAAGAAAATCCCATCGTCGGGAAGGCGTTATCGTTTAACTCAAAGTGGCGGAGTCGACCGTCAGAGAGCGAGGGAGGTTCGAAATGATAGAGGCACGTATAGATGAGGCGGCATTCTCCCCCGCCCACTCTCGATACCTGCCACTTCGGTCCGACAACTGCGGTCTATCCGCCGCCATTTTTTCCCGCGAAAAAAAAAACACGAGTGAAACACGAAAGGCGCCACCGAGTAAATTGGCCCCCTCGAGAATGCTTCGCCTCTTTCGTTTCTTTCTTCCGCGGTGTCGTAACGCTCGCGATCTCTATCGATATCTCTCCATGTTATATTTGCTCCTTTCTCCCGCTCCTCATGATTTCTTTTTTGTTTGCCCCTCCCCTCTTTCCTCCCCGAGTGATATTTTTGGCGCCATGTGCGTTGACACGTGCCAACCGACCGCAGTCGCTTTGAACGACCGTATTCGAAAATAATAACGGTCGGGAAAAAGAAAAACATAACGAAAGGACTGTCACGGAGCGATATAGCGGTTTGGACAGCGGCAAAGCAATAAAACGTGGTAGGCAGATTGGAAATAAAAATGGCTCCCATACGAAATGATCCGCGAGCGATGAGAGGAAGAAGACTTGAGAGTGGAACGTTTTCATCTGTCGGCAACCTTTCATTGCCGATGGAGTGTACGTTTTGAGTTGCGATCCCTTTCAGGAGCATATCTCACGACCTGTGTCGTTTTATTAGTCTGCAGATACTCGTGATTTGTTGCGACGTATTACTATTGGAAACTTGTTGACAAGCATTAACTTTCTTAAGATTTATGTTACTAACTCTCACGACGGCTAAAACTTGAGACATTTTTATCGTTTAACCTTAAATCGACGAGGTTGCTTTTTCTTTCAGGTACATGTAATAAAGATATGCAAATCGACAAAACAGATATTATAACATAAATTTGAGATGCACAGAAGCAATAGATTTCTGTCAGTGTGTAAGGAGTTTGAGGTCATTAATACAGGTAGATAATTGGAAGTTAGAAATGTGGAACTAGAGAGAATAGGGGAAACGTATGACTATTTTTAAACAGGAAATTAATATAGTTAATTATATTTTCAATAGAGAAAATAGTACTAGTTGTAGAGTTCTATAGCATGCTTGCAGAGACTTTAGTTGAACTAATACGTATCTGTGAGAAAAAGAATTTTAGATGAGACTCAATTATATAATAAGTTGGACAGAAGATGCGGAGGAGAAGATCGGTTTAAAATACATAAGTGAGCAGATTTTACTCAATTTTCTAAAACCAACCATTCTTTCTAAATCCCTTAGATGGCTTACGTGCCGATTAGTATAATATGTGGTTTATCGGTAAAAATGTTTTTCAGAACTTTAGAGAGTGGTGCAGCAAGTGGCGTTTGCGACGTACAGTAAACCCTCGTTAACACGAACTCCAAGGGAAAATCATGTGTCCATGAGTTCGTGATAACCGAAATATGTATGAAAAACTGTAAAAATATTAAAATTTTCTGGTTGAATATATGTAGGTACATATAACCTGTTCGTGTTAAATACATTATTAGGCTGGTTTTAATTAATAACACGACAAACGCACGATTTGGACTAATATTCAAACGAACGTAGCATTAAATTTTATGTGAAAGATAGATCTCAGTTTAAAATGTTCACGTTAAAGGTAAATGATGTAAATATATATGTATTAACTTACTTTTGCTAAATCTAAATCACGTAGGCTTTTGCTTTTCGTTGTCGACCCCGCAGATACAGCTTGGTCGATCGTCTCTTTATTTTTCACAATTGTGTACAGTGTCGATTTCGGAATTTTATATTTTTCTGTAATTCTAGTTTTCGAAAAATTATCCCGTCCCAATACCTCTAGTATTTTCATTTTTGTTGTCAGCGTAATTGAAGTTGATTTTCTTTTGCAGCTTGTGCTATCCATTTATATTGTTGAATGTGTCACACACAAAAGTATTCTGTAACAGGAGAAGACGGAGAGACGCGGACGTTTCCGTCTTTCGCCATCAAGACAAATTCTATTGATTGAGCCATAAGTAGTTGTTCTGCTAAATATGACATTTTTTGTGACAGGAAAGGTTGGAATTGCTTGGCCTGTGATTTTTTATAAAATATAAATTTCGTTTGATGACACTCATGTGCCCACCCGAATGTTTGAATTCCACGTCTTGGAGTGAGAGAAAAACACTTGTCTTTGCACAGCCATGTTCTCGCAGGCGTTGTGCACGGTGCAGAATCGCAGTAATGCCTCAGTATCTTGCGAATTTGAGCATTTAGCAGTCATCTATCCTCATTAGATATGCTATGATGATATCAGGCAAAATAATTTCCTTCCTTTCTTCGGTTATCTGTTCGACTGAAAAAAATCATCGCATTGGTTGCAAATACCTATGTTAACACAAAGAAAGCGTCCGCGTTTGTAACGTCTTCGCCCGTTTGAGACACTCATGAAAGTTGAAAGACGATTGAAGGGTAGAGGTAAGTAGAGCCAGGAATGAAGACAGTTGCTGAATCATCGTTCTTAGAATCCCATGGCATTCACGTATTGAAATTTTTATACAAACAACCCCTCTGTACGCCGGAAATAAAGTTTTATAGCTCTAAAATACGTTTGACTAAACACAAGTGTTCGTGTTAACCGATTACTTGGGTTCTTGGTTCTCGAATTTTGTTAGAAGTTCGTCTTAAGCGAATTTCGTGTTAGCCAACAAACTCACATACATAAACCCATACATTCGTTGCCGGGGAAAATATTTTTTCGTGTAAAGCGAGTGTTCGTGTTAGTCGAGTTCGTGCTAACGGGGGTTAATGGTAGGCTTAGGCTTTTGTCGGGCTTAGATCAATCCAGTAACGAAATAACGGAATTATTTTGGATTAACGTAACGAAAAACGTTAACGAAATTTTTCAAATAGCTGTAACGGAAAATGTAACGAAAACGAAAAAATAAACTTCGTTATTTCGTTAACAGACGGTCTTGCTTTTCCCCCGCTGGGCCAGTTTTGCCGTCTTGTTGCGAAAGAAACGCTATCCTGACCACTACAGATTGTCCTTTGGGTTTTCCTTACATTTTTGAAGAGAAAGGTTCCCTGGTATTAATCCTTCTCCGGGAAGCACGAGATAAGGAACGTGGAGGATGAGGAAGGAAGCTTCAATAGATGTGCCGCTTGTAGTTAAGGACCTCTACCATTCCCTATCCTCCGCTACAGTGCCTCGTACTTCAAATACATTCTTTTAGATATTACACTGGAGTGGGTTTTTCCTCTTTTAAAGGTCAATGCTCTTCAAGTTTCAATCCCATCATCCCCTACAATCTCGAATTCTATCCGCTGTTCGTCAGTCTAACTTAACAAGGTATTTGAGAAAGGTCAAAGTGAATATACTACAATTCGAACGTGTTGCGTTCATTAGTGGTCAGTACTGCTTCATATCTATTATTATAATGAGACGTTTAAAGCAACAGTGGATAGTTATTGTTTCCTGGAAATGAAGACTAATCAGAGCTTAATACAACTTCAGTTTATTTCTAATTACCGAAGACGGTCACAGGGAGACTTTTTGACAGCCGTAAGAGAAACAAAGTTCATTCAGTGTTGAAGTAAGTCCCATATTCATACATATTTCAAGTTTATATTTTGTTTAGTATTAATTAAAGTCAAGTAATTTAGTGTGGCAGCTTTCTTCGTCATTGTATTAAAAAATGCCATTTTAAATGCCATTGGGTTCGATTCTGAAGACAGCAATGTCCATCATCTGCATAGGAAGGTAGTATCTGATTTTATAATGAATTAGGATAAACTCAGCAGCTAATGCTAATGGAATGCTATTTTATTTTCTTATCCCTTATTTGCAAACTGGTGCCCATAAATTTTAATATATTTTTTAAATTTAATTCTATTTTATGAACTTTTACGCTTCTGCTCGTATTCTTTTCGTCACGACAGCACTTGAATACCCGCATTGTTAAAGATTCCAAATTTTATCCGAAAATTAACTACATTCATGGTAATTTGGAGTGGTTTCAAATTTCATCTTACAAATAATTTACTTTATTCTTTCATATACAAAATAAAACTATTCCCGGGTTAGTATCTTAAATCTAACTAATCTTGAAATGTAATATTGTAAACCAATACATGATTTCCATGTATTTCTTATGAGGGATATGAAAAGAAAGAACGACATCAAAAATGAGCCCTAAAGAGGACAAATATTGGAATTTGGATAATTCTCTTTAGTTTTATCTTATGACCAAATTTTAGGTCTGTAGCAGGAGCATGTTCTCGGGGTCACAATCGGTGCAACCGACCGACGGGTTTCTTTTATTATCTTTAATTACGGGTCCCTGGGTTCTCAGTGTACTTATTGTGTTACCTTTAAAAATGCTAATATAGGGTTTAACCGCTACAACACTAATATTTTAGTCTTAAATATGTGTTAAGTTTATTAACTTGAATATAAAATTTTGAATATGAAAATTCGAATTTTCGTATATGATCATCAAAAACGAAAAATGTGCCGAATAATTTGAAATCTTAAAAACTTTTCTGATCTTTAGATTTAGAAGTGCTTATAAATTAGTATGTATTCTAAATGAGAAGCACGTATTTAAGGTAGATACGTAACCTCTAAACAAAAAAAAAGAGTCACTACACTCCATTATTCTTGTCCGAATTATTTCGTTATAATGTTAAACGTAACAGAAAACGAAATGTAGATTTCAGCGTAACGAAAAACGAAATCGCTTTCTTGTCTTTAATGAAAAACGTAACGAATCGTTTTTTTTTCGTTTGCCAGAACTGGATCAATCACATTGATCAAAGTCATTGATCGACGTATTTTTAAATGTACCTAATAATTTACGGTAACCAATATAAATTCTAAATCGAGGCAAAACTGAGTATATCGCTCATCCATTTTGTTATATCTGGTGGTTATGACAATTATGGCAGGATTCATTTAAACTTTTTCTACAGCATTTGGGTTCCAATATAAATTTTTAATCTTCCTCAAACAGATTATAACAGCAGTAATCCAGTTCATCTGATGTAAAGTGCGAATGACAAAATCTTAAAAATAGAGCCTTGAGGTTTATCACGGTACAATGTTCCCAAAAGTAGTTGTTATTGAAATCATTTGATACTGTTTTTGGATTTGGAACCTACCTCATAAAAACAGCCAACGCGCTGAATAGCATGAGTGACGTACGCAGAGAAATATTTCTACGAAAGTAAAATATAATTACAGCCGAATTTTTATAATCTAACATCTTTGGCTTTAATTTTAGATGCCCTGAAAAAGGTATCATTCCTCCTCAGCATCCTTCGTTAAATTAAGGTTCTACCGGGCATCCGTTCTAAAATATTTACGGGCTATCTCAAACTTTAAAAAAATCGGTGAAGGATATTTTAAGTTACATTTAAAATTAGCATGGAAATACTAAGGACAACCAAAATAATAAAGTTTTTTTTTAATCCATCTAGATCCTATCAGAATAGTCACAAAAATACTTTTATTTTTCATACTTTAAACATTAGTTAATATAGTTGCCATGGCTGCAATACCTCTTTTATGGCGGGCAAATTGTATGATTGTAATTGCTTTGTCTTTCTCACGGGTTCAGGTAATGGAGTATATATTCGGCAACTTTCCAGCGTTTTTTTTACGACCTGCTGATTCCCTCCGGCCTACGCGCAATTTTGATAACAGTTTTGGTACTTATACCTTGCCAGGAACTCGGCCAACGTTAACACAAACGTGTCGTAAATGAATTGAAGTAGAGGAGAACAATACATAGTAGATAATAGAGGTGTGGGGATATGTCGAGAGAGACGTGATTAAATCACATGAAAAAGGAGAGAGACTGACTGTTTGATCCCTTGTCTTTCTCCAATTATCGCTACTTTTCCTTTGATTTTTCAACTTGCAGGAGCAGTTTGTTTACGAGATTGATGTCATTAAATTTACTTCTAGGCATTGTTCACTATCGCCTGAATTTTTTCCGGGACGATTTCAGAGCTTAACCTATTTCTCTTTGGAGACCACAAATTGTACATTGTGCTGAAAATACGAACTCGGATATTACAAGCTCATGTTCAGGACTCTCTCTCGCTCGCTCTCTAGAGTTCAAAGATCATATCTAAGTAAGTACCATAGCCACCGGGTCAAACCCAGGAAGTTGACTACCCTATTTTATGACTTTTAGCGTGGTAATTTATTGCAATTCACGAGCTGCATAACCAAATTATGGGTTGGCTAATATATCTCCCGAAAGTTGGTCACCTAGGATATGAAAAGGTGCTGCGGAGTTAAACCTATGGTAAGCGTGCATAGATATATTTATATTGTTTTTTTGTAAATGAGTAATTTTCATAATTTTGGGAGAATTATATACGAGTCTTCAAATGCGTTTCGCTTCGACGATGATAATCATTCAACCGATTTCCCTAAAGCTTTGAGAACTTCAAGATGATATGAAAATTAAGAAAATATTTCATCGACACTTAAACAAAGCTTTTAGAATGTAAATGAATGATACGAGCCTTAAATTTGTTGTGATGGAAAGATTATATGTTCAGATGGGCGTATATGTACGTCTGTGTGTATATATACACATGCATGTATGAATCATTATTATTAGATTTCCTACGAATATATAATAAAATTCAAGGGGGCGTACCGATGTTGAAAGGGGCCGGAGAGAGGTCAAACAAACACTGACGTAATTCCACCATTGTGGATGCGTTTTTCGCGAGACAACTTGGAATCTAATCCCTAGAGAGAGGGAGGAAAAGGACTTGTTCCGCCGTCCTGGGCTTTTGGCGAGGCCGGCAAGCGCGTTACAACCGCGGGAAAGCTTTTGTTCCGTAGTAATGGCTCCGGGCGAAAATGCTAAACAACAAACAAGGCGGATGGCGAAGCGAATCAACCTCTCTCTCTCTCTCTCTCTCTTTCCACTCCACTCCATTCACCACTCGCGGCGATGCGAAGCCATTGTCCTCACGTTCGTGTTCAATTTCCCACTCTAAAAATAAACTCCGAAAAGGCGATATCGAACACGTGATGCCCTTATTTGACAGATCCTGCCCCTCCCCCAAAGGGTGGATCCAGGTTTCATCAAAGATGAAAAAAATGAACTATTTGAGTATATTCAAAGGGATTAAGATTTGAATATATAACAAGATGATCCAAAAAGAACTTTCCATTTAATCATTTATTTAATACTTATATTGCCTTTAATAGCTTTAAAGTCATCGCGGATATGTAGCTCTTTGTGTTCCCAAATTTCATAATTTAGCGTTATAAAATTCTACAAATAGGTACATTCGAACGGAATATTAAATTGATCACGCGTATTTGTGAGGCAGAAATAACACGTGTACATATTAGAGTATACCGAATCCTAGTCCAACAATAGTTGTTGCTATGGCAACACTCTCGTAATGAGTGATAAAAACTGCAAAATCGCCAGTATTTACGCGGAATTCTAAGAAATAGAATCGATAAGCAACATTCTATGATAAAAATTAGAATCTTCCTTCCTTTTCTCATAGAATAGAACAAAACTCGCTCCGATATTACAATTCTAAGATATTTTAATGTGCAAGAGAAAATTACCCTGCACGGTGGATATCAGATTTCCCATGTAAATCAAATTCATGAAAATTGGTCTACGGGAGACGAGCAGCCAGACAGACAGACGGATAGATAGACAGACAGACACAACGATAAAACTATAAGCCTATTTCCAACCCGAAAAGTAGGCTATAAATGAACTAGATAACATTTTGTGCAACAAAATAAATGACCTAATTGACGAACGGAGGAGAATTTGGAATTTGATCCCTATATACATAAATTTAGCTTAATTATCTAATTTTTTGTGGTTATACTGCCACATATTTGGTCGTTTGTTTGTGGCACCAATGTGGAAATGTACTCTCAAAATTCCAGGTTCCCATCTTTTATATCATCTAAGATATTTTTAAAAAGTTTTTAACGGGCTCCTATCCGACCCTCTATATTTTTAAAAACTCGAAGCTAAATAAAAACAGTTCAGAAATCTACTCTTCAAGCTTTAGCTCTCTATCATTTACGATTTCGTTACAATTTCAATTTAAGCAAGTGCACAGACAAATGCCAAAGTGAAACTATGTATAAGCACTAGACGCTAGAAAGTAACGTTTTTTCGATGCTATTTTTTACTATTTTATTAATTTTTCGGTGTTCTAAATATTTGTGCGAGGGAGTAATTACCCCCTTCACCACTCCTTGGATCCGCCCTTGTCTCATCCTCCTTCGTTTTAGCTTTTCGCATTTCTTTTTTCGGTTTATATATATATTGGCGACTTCCCGTCAAAAATGATGGGATGATAATAGAATCTAAAAATGGAAATTCGAGTTTGTGAAAATTTTCTCCTGAAAAACAAAGCGAATGAAAATACCTCTTTTTTAATTTCTCAAACTAAAACTTCTTTAATTGTTTTGTATTGTTTATTTTTGGCAAAACCTGTTTGTAGATTTAATGATTAGTGTAACAGTTGTTTTAAAACGACGTTTTTTGTGAATGTGCGTTCCTCGCCTGGAATTAATTTTCCATGATATGGTGTGTCGTGAACATGAACTCTTAAATTTTCATGATTTCTGCAACGTGTCATTTTATCATTATCAATATATATAAAAGCTTAAATCTGTTGGTTGGTTTGTTGGTTGGAACGCTATATGGGATTTCCCATAAGAGGGATCTTAAATATACCTCTTTCACACTTGCAGACTTATTTTCTTTTCCAAAATTAAATTATAAGTAATTGACGCACGATCTTCGGATAAAAACCATTTTAAAGGAAATTAAATGAAAATTCTTATTCTTATCGTCGATTTTTGTTTTCGAATCGAATTCGCTCACATTAAGCTAAAATATTCGAAAATTTGTCAAAACTTTGCATTTTTATTGAAACGTTCCCTTGGCGATCAACAGCATTGTTGTTCATACAGAAAATGAATATATCTGGTGAGTCCATAATAGCAAATTTTTTCGGAATAAAACGTAAAAGATGTTGTTAACTTAGTTAAAATCTGACATTTTAATATTAACAAATATAATAATGCATGACATAGATTTACAAATATATGTATGCTATGTGTAGGTTTATACTTAGACGAACCTGTTTTTTTCTCACGGACAGCTTTATACTGCTTTGTCAAGAGCGAGAAAGAAGGATACCATTAAAGTTTATGTAAAAGACATTTCCACTAAAGGTAGGCTTATGAATGACGATAGAGTTTTTACTTTAAACGTTGTTTATAATGAATTTTTTTAATGAGATGTTAAATTGTTTTTGTTATTTGTTTCATATTTTAATTTAAAAATTATTGAATCAAAAAATATTTTAATTCACATTATGCGTTTTTTATTATTTTCGTTGTTAGTATTTGTTTCATTTCAATATGTTGCATTAACTTGATAAAATAATACAGAAAATTATAAGCTAATTTTTTATGCATAAAACGTTAAAGATGTTTTTAACTTAGTTGAAATCTGATTACATTTTAATATTAACAAATATAACATTGCATTATTAACAGAGCCTTACAAATATATGTATGCTCTACGAAAGTAAGGTGTTACAAAATATGATTGTATGTTAAAATTATTATTATTAAAATATATAAAATCCTAAATTTGTTGGTTTGTTACAAAATATCGTACCCAAACATTTAAAAACCTCCAATTCATTCTAAACCAGCAATTAATAATTTAAGGACATTTATTCAAGATTATAAATACAAAAATGCTTTTATTCTGGAAAATAAATCGTATACTCTTATTGTCTTACTATTATATATTGAAAAATATATTAAAGTGAAAACCTGTTCATCTATCTTATCTAATGTTCGTATAAGTGTCAGATTTAGCTCACTTCCTTCCATTGTAGTTAAATACTAGTAGAAGGTGCTTGCATACTGCAAGCATTTGACATCTGTTCTTGAAAAAACATTCATTTTTCAGAGAGATATTTCATCATGGTAAATATTTATTTAATTCAAAGGATTTCTCCCTGGGACCGATTTTCGTTTTTTCCTTATGGAACAATAATGGCGTAAAACAATCGCTAATTTTTAAAATTTTAGGAATATTATACTTATTCCACATTGAGTTAATAATGCTACACATTTTTGCCAAGTTTTAAATTTATAGCACATTTAGAAGTGAAATAACATTTATCTAATTTTTTAAATTTAAATAATTTTTAACGGCCGCAATAAGAATTTCATAAATACACTGAAATATTTATTCCTTTAAATAGACTAAATTCTAAATAACTTAAAAATTTCAGCTCTCTAACTCGCCCCGTAGTATCTAAACATTTACCTATTTGTTTAAACTTTAAAAAAATTTAACTGCCAAACAAATTAAAATATCAAAATTTGTATAATCCCTATTTCGTTTTTTTACAAATCCTACCTCTAAAATAAATTTCAGCTCCGTAGCACTTTCGGAAATACATAAACCTTGAAAATTTGTTTAAACAATTGCGAATGTTTAGCGGCCGCATTGTTGCACTTTTTCAAGATTTTCGTTTTTTCTAGTCAGTTTTGCACAAAATGCTACCTAAGAATAACATTTCAAATCTCCAGCTCATCTGGAAGTGCCTAAACATTAGTATCCTCCTATACATTATATCCTCTGTAAGAAACGTCGATACATAATGATATTAAGTTTCAATTTTCCCGTTGAATTTCAACGGGCTTTTACTCTAGTGCATATATAAGAAAGCATACAATAATGAGGATCTCGAGTTCAACAATTTGTTCTGTCGTCATGGGAACCTTTCACAAAAAACGCAATATTTTCATGAAATTATGAATCTTTATGCAAGGTTCGAGCGATTTCAAACCGAAAGCAAAAATAATAAGTATAAGAATCTTTGTTTATTTTCCTTTCAAATGGCTTTCATCCGAAGATCGTAGGTCAATTACTTTTAATTTAATTTTGCAAAAGAAAAAAAGCCTGCAGGTCGAAAAATCGATTTCTACGGGCATCACCAGCCATGGACTCGAACTCTGGACGTTTTTCGTAAACTTTTCTTCGTCAGAGCATTTTTACTTATGAGCGGACCATTTCCTCCAAATTTCATTGTTATATGTATATATTTGATGAAGTTATTCGTCCTTTAATGTATTTTTACCACTAGTTACGCACGAACGAACGAACCTTAGATTTTTTTATATTTGGAAATATATATATATATTCGACTCGCGAAATCGTCTCGCGCGTATTCCCAGTGCATATTTTTTCGCGACGCGACCTCGGGTTTCTCGTACGATGGGATCTCCCTCTTTCCGAGCCGCGAAATAGACCTCGCCTAAGCCGTTACGAATCGAATTAAAACCAAATGATTAATGCCCCTTCTCTTTCTTACTCTCTCTCTCTCTCCCTCTCCGTCTCACCCCGGATTTTCCTCCTTCCTCCTTTTTAATCTCCTCGACCCATCTCTCTCTATTTTATCTCCCAGGCCGAACGCGTGCGTGGTGGAGGAGGTGCCCGGGACCAACCATCGTCTCTACACGGAGTGCAAGTATTGGACGCCCAGGAAGATATGCGGCCAAAAAACGTGAGTGACTCACCCGAGCGACACCCCTCCCCTCCTTTTTTAACCACGTGCGAAATTTGGGTGGTTCGGAAAAAAAGAAATGAGGTAAAAAAAACTAGACGAAACAATAAAACTAAAGATCGTTGTGCAGGGACTCGCCCTCTTTCTCACTTCCTCTTTCTTTTATTCTCTCCCTTCCCTCTATATAACCCTCTCTATCTCCCTCTTTCTCTTCTCTCTCTCTCTGCTCTATCTCTCCCTCCCTTTATTTCTTACTCTCTCCCTCTCTCTCCTCTCCTTCTTCTCGTTCTACCTCTCTCTTCCCTCCCTCCCTTTCTCTCTTAGTCTCTCCCTCTATCTCCCTTTATCACACTATCTCCCTCTCTCGTTCTCCCTCTCTCTTCCTCTCTCTCTTCCACTCTCTTTTCCTCTCTCTTTTCCTCTCTCTTTTCCTCTCTCTTTTCCTCTCTCTTCCTCCCTTTCTCTCTTACTCTCTCCCTCTCTCTCTATCTCCCTTTCTCTATCTTCCTCGGTCCTTTCTTTCACTTTTATCTTCTCTTTCTCTCTTTATTCCTCTCGTTCTCCCTCTTCCTCTATCTCTCTCCCTCCCTTTCTCTCTTACTCTATCTCTCTTTCTTCCTCTATGCTCCTCTCTTGCTATCCTCTTTCTTCCCTCTCTCTTCTTTTTCTTCCTCTCTTCTTTTTCTTCATCTCTTTCTTCCACTATCTCTTCCCCTCTCATTCTCTCTTCCTCTCTCCCTTTCTTTCCTCTTTACTTTCTTCCTCTATTTTCCTCGATCTCTCTCTATCTCTTTCGCACCCTCGAAGGTGTGAGCGAGTCAGTTTGGAAACGAAATTCCTTATTGCTCATCGGTATCGTATATCAAGCACGCCTTCAAAAAATAAATAAAAAATAAGAAACCTTCCCGCAACATCTATCTCTCTTTTTCACCCTCCCTCCTCTTCGTCCTCCTTTTCTCTTCCTCCCTCTCTTATCCTTTTTTTCCGATCCCTTCACCTCGTTCCAATCTCCTGCCACTCCCACCCACCCACTCTTCTCCTTCCCACACACTTCCTCAACCTCCTACGCCGTTTCTTTACGCTCCCAAACTCAATGAGGCAAAGACCCAAGTATGGATAGAGCAATGGTGCCAGCAAAGAGGTAGCTGCCACTGAAAGATTCCTGTTAATTTTTTATTTTGTCCTTTGTCGTATATTTTTTTCCTTCGCGAGTCAGACATCGCATATGCGTTTGGATGACATCATAAAATTTCATTTCCATTTCCTGGAACTTTTGTTTCGAGAATATTACCTGACTCATTTTATATTCTTCGTTTAAGCAGTTGCATTTGTAGAACTGACGAACTATTTCTCTCCAATAGCTGTAATAAGGTCTGGAAAACCCAGCATTCATTTCAGCAACAAAGCACCCGTCATCAGTGGTGATTGTTGGAGTCATTAGAATCAACTAATGGTTAATCACCACTGATGATGGCTGCCTTGTAGCCGAAACGAGCATCTGATTTCTATATCTATCTTATTAGAAGGATGTAGTTTGTCATTTTCATTTTAGCCATAAAATGAGCTCAGTAATTCTTTTTGAGTTAACCGTTGCATCGGTAGTTCTGTACATTACTGAATTTTGCTTTCACCTCTTGAGCGAGTGCCTCGAACAAAGTCTGTTATTATGGTTAATTTTTCCTAATATTCCTTCAGTATTATGAAATATTTTTAAATAAAAATTTTAACAACTTTTATTTAAGTTTTTCTTGAGTATAGCGTAATTTCTTCCCTGCCATTCGCTTAGAAAATAAGCAGAACAAATATTATTAATGAGGTCAAGCTCTACTCGGTGGAATTTACTCATATTGAAAAAAGACGAACTTTGTATTTCCACAAAAAAAATTTTATTTTAAACACGACCGGTTTCACTATGATCGTAGCATCATCCTGATGATGCTATGATCGTAGTGAAACCGGTCGTGTTTAAAATAAAAATTTTGTGGAAATACAAAATTCGTCTTTTTTTCAATATAAGCAGAACAAGTTAAGAAAGTATATTAAACATTTTAAAAGTTAGGGAATAATTTAAAAAATGAAATTATAAGAGCAACGTCCCTTATTTATGCTAAAATTACTCATAGTTATTACCTGTTACAGTGAAAAAACAGCGCGATAACTTTTAGAATTCTACCTCGGAATATTTTGACTTTCCTAAATGACTAACAAATTTCGTCAAGTCTGGAAAAAGTATCTTTTTTCCCTTTTTTGGCGCACGGGTGAAGCGTGTCACCATGGCATCACGTATATTGCATCTTTCGGACCTGAAATAGATCTTTGATTCATCGGGTGTGGGGGCCAAGGGGGAGGAGAAAATTTGAATACAATCGGAACGCCCGTATAAAAGGAATAAAAAAATAAGAGAACGCGGTCGCCATGTTGTGCACCACCCGTTGTTTTGAATCGCGTGACACTGAGATCACCCATGGAGCAATGCTGTTCTGTTTCTCTTCCGCTTTCAGGGTTATCCGGTACGAATGCTGCGAAGGGTACCAGCAGATACCGGGACAAAAAGGATGCACAGGAGGTAAGAACGAGATAAAGGAAGAGGTTGAAGGGAAGTAGGGTTTTTTTTTAAAAAGGTGTTCCCCGGAGCCGAAAGGTTAGGCAAGTTGCCAGAGCAAAAAAAATCTCTTTGAGCCCTATCCATTCATCTCAGACGGCGTGATTAATTAAGTTGTACATGATCCCTCGCGCGATGATATCAAGGTACCCAATTCGCACTACAATGGCTCCACTCGCTCCGTCCTTATATATATTTTGATTAATACGTGACAACGCTGTCGAGTCCCTTTCGATCCATTATGGCGATAGCGGGTTCATTAAAAACAATAACTCGAGAGAGAGAGAGAGAGAGAGAGAGATGATGCCGTTCCGGCTGTAATGGGTTGTACCGACGGCCGCGCGTCTGGTCCTTCTATTCGATCCGCTGCTAATTGACATCAAATACCCTTGGACCAATGTCAGCGGCTGAGAAATTGTATGTAATTAATGGCCGTCGGGTCAATCGCTAGTTTATCAGGAGGCCGTTAATATTCATGAGAGCCTCTAAATCGTACCGCTTTAAGCTCGTAAATTCCGATAACATTCATAATGATGCTCGCGCGGACCCAACAACGGGAAGAAGATAGGTAAGGAATATTTTAAGTTTTATACTTCGCCCCGGGAACATTTTTCCGCGACCATCTGTATAAGGTAATTTATGATCTGGAATTTCCCGGACAATCAATTTTTCATCTCCTGGTCCCCAGTCAATAAAATAACCACTCGATAAATTAAAACGCGTAGTTTGATTAAAATATTGTTTGTTTTAAAGCGATAAACTTTTACGCTGCGTTCAATTCATCCTCCTCCAGGTACGGATTTTACCTTTCTTTTTTTATTTTAAGGACGCAATAAAGAGCGCCAGAAGTCGGTATTTGGCGGCAAAATAAAAAAATCAAAATATTCGCGAAGAGAGGAGCCGTCCTGAGGATTGTAAATTCCGGAGCCATGCATGTACGCGACAACTTCCGAGCAATTTGTGGATGCCGATGAGCTGGCAGCGGAGTCTTGCATAAATTTTAAAGCGGGGATTCTCCTCGCTGCATAAGATCCGTTCCCAGTCTGCCCCTTCCCCTTGTTTTTTTAATGGTTTGCAGTTCCGCGGATGAACAACAGGTTTTTAAAATTTTTAAGCGGAAGTCTTTCTCATCGATCGATCAAAATGAATATTTTTATTACCTTTTGTTTTAAATCTTCCAGATCTTTATGCATCTCTACGGCCTCCTTAAAATTCGAATTGTAGGTTTGCCTATTAATTGTCCTATTTAAAAAAAAATATCTTTACTTCTAAATGTTCGATCCGTGTCCACATCGAGTGAAGTTAGATGGATGTTTCTCTCTTCCGATGGCTGACGATTTTGTAAACCCGCAAAAAAAGTTGTTTTCGTTAGGAAGAACGTATTGGGTATCATCCAATAAACTCAAAAAAGTCGCCTTGCGAAGAAATGACCGTAAATATAATTTTATGACCCGATTTGCATTTTTCGGCGATTTCGAACCGTTTTAATACACCGCTAATACTACCTGCGCGTTAATTTGTCTTGGGTGCGGTCTTTTCCACCTTTTTTGCGCTCTTAAAAGCCGATACGAGCGACGCTATAAAAAGATTAAGTTTCTCTCACTTCCCCATTCCCTCTCCCACGGAAAGAAATGCTCTCCGTGGGAAAGAGAATTATGGGGGGCAAAAAACGCTCTTAAAAAACTCTCCAATCTGCATCGACGTTTTTTTTCGAAGAAGCCTTAAAAACATTCGGAAAAGAGCGAGTAAAAAATTGAAGAAAATAAATAAATAAACGAGTAACCGCAGATTCATGTCCGTGATATCGGATCGTAAGATTGGGCCGACTCTTTGGCCAGCAAGAGCGTGTAACGACGGTCTTTCGTCTTAGACCACTCGACCGTTAAAAAAGATCTTCACGGACACGCATCAGATTTCTCTCTCTCACTTTTCCTCTTCTCTTTCTCCGACTCTTTTTCACGCTCCTCCTCCTTGTACGTGCTGCCACCTTCCGGGGACCCAGTGAAGCCGTTGAAGAGCGTGTTGGAGACGGCTAGGGACCTCGGCGCCGGCGAGTTCGTAAGACGTCTGGAGAGGGCGGGCTTGGCGGAAGAGCTGTCAAGAGATGGAGGCAGTTCCTTCACGCTCTTCGCTCCCGTCGACGGTGCCTTCCAGGTAGCCCATTCACCGCCTCCTCCCACTCTTCCTCTCTCATCGCCTCGCCCCCAACCACCCTCCTCCTTCCCCACCTCCTCCCGTTCGTTCCGCAGCGACAATCTATAGACATATACACTAAGTCCCTCTGGATCCTGATACACCCACACATCCCTCTCCCCTACCCATTTCGATGTATGGGGAGAACGCCTCTCTCGCGACTTGTCGCTCAATTTACGGCGAGGATGCGTGTAACGCCATTGGCACGTTATGGTAGGGGGGAAATAAATAAAAGGAATAAACAGTCACGAAGAAGGCTTCTTAAAAACGGCCCCCATCGACAGATGCGGAGGGTTGACGGTGTCCGAGCAAAAAACATCGGTATAAATAAGACGAAAAGGAATTAAAGTCGTCGCGAGCGTATCTTTCTTTCTCTCCCTATCTTCTCTTGCCTTCCCCTCTTCCTCACTTTCTCCTCCCCTTCCTTTCTCTTTCTCCCCCTTCCACCTTAAAGACGTCGGTGGTAAGACGAACGGGGATATTTATTTTCAAAACATTGCAGTTTGCCAATGACTAAAAAGCTCTTACAAGACTCCTCTCGATTTTCGCGCCGGGTACATTTTTCAATGTCAACTTAATTAAGGTTCCTGATGATTCCTTTCTCGCTTATCGCCTTCGACTCCGTCAGTCTGTCACGCTCGGATCCTACGCTTTCCGTCTCGTCATTACTACATATATAGCAGTGCATATCCCCTCCCGCGATCTCGTCCGCGTTCGTCTCCTACCCTTCTTTTTTTAAGAGACGACCTCGTGGAAGAAGGTTCCTCGTTTCTATTTTCACCGCGAGGGATAAATAAAAATTAAGTCCGCCGATTGCGATCATCCGCCGTCTTTTGTTTTTATTTCTTCTTCCGGTCGGACGTTTAGATCAGGCATTTCGAACTGGAAGAAGCGCCTGGGCCGCATTAAAGCGATGGATGTATATAATTGTGTTTGTGGCCGCACTAAAATTTTCTGGTGGCCGTATTCCTCGAGTCTCACTGATCTGGAGTATTGGACGCATGTTTTGCCATTAAAAACGATAACTAGGAAAATGGACTGTATTGTATGTACCTCTGTAACTATGAATGACTCTCGTCTCCTATTCACAAAAATTAATTACATAAACTCTCGAACGATTTAGTTGAGACAAAAATTAGCATTCGGGCTGCAGTAAGGTATACAAAAGAGCCGCATGCGGCCCGCGGGCCGCCAGTTTGACATGCCAGGTTTAGATGGATGGCGGCCGACCTCTTTCGCGTTACAAGAGAGGGCGGTCACTCCGAACGGCTTAGTCGAAATGGGCGCTAATGAATCCGCAGGAGGTGAAAGTAGGTCGGCGGCGGGATACGAAGGCGGTGGCGCCTCCCCACTCCCCTCCCCTCCACATCTTGTAATTCATAGTCTCTCTAATTGGTCTCTTTACAAAAAAAATTGATCCGAATAATTTCGCGCCGACGTGTCGGGAGTTTTTTTTTCACGTTTTTCTTTTTTTCCGCGCGAGACATTGCTGAGTTTGACTGCCCTTATAAGATCCTTATCTGAAGATAATTGTCGAGTTCTTGTTAAGAGGAGGAAATGGCGATTAGTCCGAATGGAAATGGAAATCTACACAAGTCGGAAAGCAGGAAAATGCGGGGGGAAAAATGTTCGTGTTCGGTCACCGCGGATATTTAGGTGAATGGAGTCGTTTTATTTTAAGATTGCAGACCGTATACTTAAAACAGATCGGTCTTGTATATTTTAAAAAGTATGGCCGGGGTCCGATTGCCTCCCTCGTCTGTGTTTCGTAGCAATTTAAGTCTTTATCTGATGTCGTAATAAATTTGTCCTTTGCACCGCGATAACAAAACAAAACACCCTCGGTTCGAGTTCCCCGCTTTGTCACAGTCAGACAGTCCCTTACCTCGCACCCTCTTATAAACACACACACATTCACACGTATATACATACATACATACATACACACACACACACACACACACACACACACACACATATATATATATATATATATATATATATATATATATATATATATATATATATATATATATAGACGTTCCTTACAGAGGAGGATATAACATATATATAACATGCTAGTAGAAGGTGCTTGCATACTGCAAGCATTTCATCTCACCTTGAAAAAACATTCATTTTTCAGACAGATATTTTCATCATTACAAACATTTTTTTAATTCTAAAGATTTCACCTCCGCAGCGATTTTCGTTTTTCCCTTATGTAAAAATAATAGATTAAAACAATCCCCAATCTTCGCAATTTTAAGAATTTTATACTTTCTCCATTATGGGGTACTGATGCTACACATTTCTACCAAATTTTAAAGTTGTAGCACTTCTTTCTATAAGTGAAATAATATTTTTCTAATTGTTAAATTTTAAAAAATTTTAACAGCCGCCGCAATATATTTATGGAGAGATTCTAATTTTATTTGTGCAAATGCACTACTCTGTAAATAAATAAATAAAATAAATAAATAAATAAATAAATAAATTTCAGCTTCCTTGCTCATCCCGTAGTACCTAAATCTATTTGTTTAAACTTTAAGAATTTTTAACGGCAACACAAATTAAAATATCAAAATTTCTGTAATCCCTATTTCGTTTTTTTTTACAAATCCTACCTCTAAAAAAATTTCAGCACCGTAGCACATTCGAAAATACATAAACCTTGAAATTTTTTTTAAACAATTGCGAATGTTTAGCGGCCGAATTGTTGCACTTTTTCAAGATTTTCGTTTTTTCTAGTCAGTTTTGCACAAAATGCTACCTAAGAAAAACATTTCAAATCTCCAGCTCATCTGGAAGTGCCTAAACATTAGTATCCTCCTATATGTTTTCATTATATATAGACGTTCCTTACAGAGGAGGAGGATATATATAAAACGAAATAGGGATTATAGAAATTTTGATATTTTAATTTGTGTTGCCGTTAAAAATTCTTAAAGTTTAAACAAATAGATAGCTGTTTAGGTACTACGAGATGAGGTAGGAAGCTGAAATTTTCAAATTATTTACAGAGTAGTGCATTTGTACAAATAAACATTTGAATCTCTCCATAAATATATTGCGGCGGCCGTTAAAAATGTTTAAAATTTAAACAATTAGAAAAATATTATTTCACTTCTAGAAGTGCTACAACTTTAAAATTGGGCAGAAATGTGTAGCATTAGTACCCCATAATGGAGAAAGTATAAAATTCTTCAAATTGCAAAGTTTGGGGATTGTTTTAATCTATTATTTTTACATAAGGGAAAAACGAAAATCGCTGCGGAGGTGAAATCTTTATAATTTAAAAAAATATTTGTAATGAAATATCTGTCTGAAAAATGAATTTTTTTTTCAAGGGGAGATGAAATGCTTGCATAATGCATATTACCCCTCCGATTCGTATAAGACAAGGAGACCACCTCATTACCGCCATATTTTTTTCGTGAAATCCGGATAATCGGCCAAAGAGTTTAAACTTTCGTCCTTCCGAGCTAAGAAGAAAAAGAACCGAATATTTGCGAGCGTGTTCTTGGAAAAAGAGTAAGAAAGCTTTCGGCATTGGAAGAGAGCGGAAGAGCGGAGAGAGTAAGCGGAGACGAGGCGTGGTGGGGAGGAAAAGAAAGCTGAAGGAGGGAGTGGTAAAAATGAGCGTGGGGTCCCTAAAGCAATCTCGAAAGACGCGAGTCGTCGGTCGTCTCGTGTAAATCTAGCCGCCGCCGCCTACGCTTTGGAAGTTCGCCTTTTCGCCACGGGAGCGCGCAACTCGGAGCCGCGTTCTCGCTAAACTTTTTTTTTAGCGCTGAATTTTCCTGCACGGTTGTACGATGATTAGGAGGCGCAGATGTGCGCGTGATCCTCCGTACTTTGGATGCTACGTCCTCTCTCTCTCTCTCATGTTTGCGGAGGTTGTTAAAAAGCCTTGTCTAACCGATCGCGCGTTTTCGTTCAAGTTCTCGAGAGGTGTCGAGAGAGAGAGGGAGAGGATTGGAACTAGAAGGCGCGCGTCTATTAACTCGTCATCCCCCCCTCAGGCCTGTTCCATCTTTGCTGGTTACGCCCCTCTATCTACTATTTCCTTCCATGGAACGCTCCTTCATTCCTCAACGCTAAAAACCTCATCGTATTACTTGAAAATCAAGCTCTGTAAAGTAAATATTTAGCTTTATTTTTTTGGAATTTTTTCTTTAATTTCTACGTTAAATTTAGTACACCCAACCCTTGCTTTGCGAAGGACAAAAATCTACAATATTTCTATTTTAATAATAAATTCTAAGCAAGTATAATATTCAGCAAGAGGGCGAAGGAATTCATAAAGGGGGGCCAGAGACCTCCCAGACACCCCCCTAGTTATATCCCTGCCTCATGTATTCCTATTGAGAAATCTACCACACTTTTCACGGTTTCGCTTTACACTGTCTTTTCCAGGAACGCACATGCCGCGTAAAGCGAAGTATGGGTGTAACCTCGAAAAATACATTAAATAAATCGAAGCGTCACATCACTGTGAAGAGATGTGAATCACCCTAAGAACTCCGACAAAGTGTTAATTTGAAGCTTATTGAGAAGCATAGGTCGGAAGCATTAACTAATAATGTTTTAGAAATAATTGAATCTTCTACAGTCAAACTCCGACTTAGCGCCATCGTTTGTCAATGGCACTAAAGCGGAGTTGACGGTAAATCAAGGTACATTATGGTTGCTCTATGTAATCATAAGGTGGAAGTTTTGTTCACTACGATGAATGGACGGTACGCGGGAGTGGCTCTAAATCGGGGTTTGACTGTACTTTTTTCGAAATGCACGAACACGAAGGTTAAATACGTCAATAGATCATAGAAATGATGATGCAAAGGTAATTTTTGGCGGATTTGGCAAATTACTCGACAAAATATTGCGCCCGTCCTCTTTCCCCCTTTTCCCGAACAACAAGAGGGCTGAAGAAAATAAAAGGGAAGGTACGGTTGTTTCGAATAATAATTGCCGACATCCCCGCGTCTATTTATAGGAAAATATCGGAGATTGATTTCCTCATTGCAAAATTCCTCCGCTACGACTGCGGTTTCGGCGAAAACCCTGGATGCAGAAAGCCCAATTTTCCGGGTAAAAGCGTGTTACTATGGCAACGCTAGAAAAGCGTCTGGAGATCAATTTGTTCCAAGTGCGGCAGGGAGCTCTAGCGCTGTTATGAATTTCGGAAGATTCCGATGAAACCGTAAATAGTATAATTCACCTCCGTCTTGAAGAATAGGACAGATTCGTAGCTCAGCATTGTTACAGATGGGTTTTTTCATTCGTTTTTATCGATGAATGTGCAAAAATAATTGCAGATGTTTACAGGATGAGCTCTATCTATCTCCGATAAAAAAATTAAAATGATGGGGATTGGCGGAACCGACGATGATATATAGACGGTAGTTCGATGATGGGAAAATCTCTACATAAATACGTTAAAAAGATCGTATTACGTTAACAGCTGAAATTTTCCGAGCCGTTTAGGAAAAAGAGGAAACTCGAATGCCATCGGTCACAAAAATCACGAAACCTAACGACAGGGAATTGCGTGGCGTGCCCATCCTTGCAGCAAATGTATGTACCCACATAACTAACGATAAACGCGTTATCACATATTATGTCATCGATTTTACCTCTTTCCACCTAATTAACATCTCAGATAAGAAATTGAACGAGGGAAAGTCTCGCTCTCGTTATAATAACTAAGTATCTCGTCCGATATCGTTCTTCAGAAGACGAGACACATCACGGAGCAGCGTAACGTAATTTGTTATCGGACGGGAATGTACGGTAAAGGAACGGGAAGTGGAGGAGGAGGAAGGCGCGCTGAATTGAGCTAACTTTCTCACTCCATCGAACATTCGCAGAAACTTACCACTATCAACGCTTCTTCGGAGGAACGCAGGAACCTCATCTCGAACATAATTAATTAACCACCCAACAAGAGGCGCGCACTCGAGATCGTGCGACGGTCTCTTGAAGCCGATAGACCATAATAACTGGCTTAAAGTGTATGAACCTAAACTCCTCACGGAAATCATCGAAATCTTTCTCTCTCCCTTCCGTTCCAACGCTGATGATTGAGTTTCTACGCTTGACGCTCTATCTTCGGCATACGTGCTTCGGTGACTGACTTCCGCAGTCTTAAAACGGCGTCGCTATTTCCATACCGCTTTGTCAAAACGAGGCAATTAATGCATCCGCCCGTCGTGTAGATAACTCCCTAACGACAACATCTAGATCGTTATGCACCGAGTTCGGAACGTAATGCGTCTTGCAATTACGATTTCGTTGTTATCATCTTCGTATCTCATCATCTTCTAGAATGCGCCACAGATCGCGCTTTCCCTTTGAGAAAAAAACGAGCGACTGCGCTTCGCGGTTATTTTTATCACATTTAAAAAAACCAACTTAGACCCAATTGCCACAGAAATCGGAAGGCAGCGGTTGAGTTGTTATGAATACGCCATGAGGATAGATAGATAATCGTCTTTATTCGGGCGAAATTTAGACCATAAGGTCCATTCTTACATTTAACCCTTGAATGGATGGATGGATAACAGGAGAATATCAATAAAAATTACGGAGAGGAGGATCGATTCAAAAAGATCTAGAGGAAGACCGAAGAGGGGATGGATCGATAGAGTGAAGATGGACAGAAAAAAGAGGAATAAATTAGGAGGAATTGAAGAAAGAAGAAATGGAGATTCTCGTCATGAAGCCAACCTTCAGAAAGAAGAACGGTGCACCTTGAATGTGATATGGTGAACGATTCAAGATATATGAACGATTCTTTTCAAAGGTAATTTTGAAGGAGTTTGAATGAGTTTTTTAATACTGCTTATAATCGCATTACAGGGATAAATTGGAAATTCTATTGTGAAGCAATCCTAAAAATATTACAGTAATAACAATATCAAAGCTAAATAATTGAATGTTCAATGGTTCGAGTCGAAAATCGCTCCTTAAGATTACTAGCTGATAAATCGTGAGACGTCGTCTATTAAATGCACAAAATAAAATAAACAGTAATTGTACCAAAAGTAATTGAACTAAGTGGAGGAGAAATTAATTTTTTGTAATAAATTAGTCTTTCATTTTAAAAAATGAAGTATCTACCGAAGTGGATATTTAGTTTCAGTGGACAAGTATGTCAGTAAAGAATTATGCAGTTAAATTTGTAGTTAAGAATATGGAATGTAAAAAATATCATTTTCATGCGTTTAAAACCAATTCCAATTTTTACCAAATATTCCCATTATTCTTCCCCAAAATTCTAATCTCATTCAACAGATTGATACAAAAAATATTTATCGCCTTTGCAAGAAATCTTAGAAACGTCTTATTGGCAAAATCATTCTGCCATTAATGGAAGGAAAAAAGTCAAGAGAGGTAATAGAGAGCGTACTAGATGAGTTAACCTGGAGATAATGATGAGACCACTTTCCTTCGAAACCCTTTCAGCGATGATTTACGATCAAAGTAGCTTAAGGCACCCTCGCGTATTTAATTCCAACTCAACGTAAGAGAAGACGATTTTCCCTACTTTAAAGGGATGATATTAATGCTTGAGGTCGCGGAATCCTGCGTTCGAATCGTCTAAGGAACGGAATTTACTATCGCCATTCTCTCGACACGGCTGAAATAAGAGGCGGAGGAGAATCGAGCGACGAATCGCGTGTTCTTAGTGACGAGTAACAAGTGGCTTATAAGTATAATTTCTATTTACTTGCAACGGGTTTGAGATCATTATCCTTCATCCAGCACCATCCGCGGTGACTTTCTAAGTGCATCAACACGAAAATCTGCAATTCACTTTGACTGTTGATGGCAGCAGAGGAAGTACTCAGCACGTTGAGCGGTTAAACTATGCTAACACGAATGCATTGTGCTCCCTCCATACGTCTCCTAATCTTTCGAGGGAAAATCCAGTAACGATGATTTTATGATTTGCGGAGCGATAGCATAACAAAAATAAGATTAAGTATGTTAAGCGTACAGAAGATCGTTTCCGAGTATCATCCCCCCTCCCTATACTTTGAAACAATACACAAACACAATAGGTAGTAGTCAAGTGAAGACTATTATCTTTACCACATGCGAGGCATCAGGTACTCATTTCACATCTGCAGCTGAAGCTTTTCTTTCAACGCTAACCTACAAATTAGAATTCATTTAGAAACAAAAAAGCGATTGTTTTTTCGTTTAAAGAAAACTGGTTAGTTGTCACACAAATATAACACTTATGACCCTCCAATAGCTGAACAAAGTTGGTAAAATCAGATGCTAGGATGCAGTGGCGATTCGCTGATCAGATTCTAATCAGTTTAATATCATCCATAAAATGAGCTAAATGATTATCTTTGGATTATCATGCAGTTAAGCGGACAAATGTGAGTAAACCATATACGCATTCCTGTTAGAACCACTGGTCAGAACTAAAACTTTACTACATTTTTGGAAAAAAGGTAAAACTTCGTAAATTGGAAAATTATAACATGTATAAATTTATCTTAATGGTGAATGGACTAACTATAAATTTAAAATTGATATTGATAAATAATTTCTTAAGCTAATAAACAAATTTTTAACAACTAAAAGAAATCCATCTATCGGTAGATTTTTGCGGCTTTCAGAATAACAGCAATATTTTTTCAACTCATACACTAATTTAAGTCGAGTAATGTTTGAAAAAAAATACTTCGGCTTATATTCAGGCATTTGTGTACGGTATAATTACCGTATAATTACGGGATAATTAATTTTTCGAAGAAAACATCTTTCTTTGTTGTTCATCACGATCGATTTACATCGACGAGATACAAATTTCCTTTTGCAGCCAAAGCTAATGTGCTTTGTAAATGTCTCTTCTTCTCTAAAGGAACGGTTTTATTTTTCCAATTCCAGAATGTTCCTCGTCGGATGCAGTCTCGCCTAGACGAGAGGAGGAGCCCCCTTCTCCTCTACCACTCGACTAGCCGTCGGGTGCCCTCATCCCAGTTCAGCCACCACCCGCACCATCTCGTGGTTCCTTCGAGGCACATCCCCCATCGGCTGCACCTCTACAAGCACCAGAACGGGGTGAGAAGAGGCGTAGTCCTCGCGATGCGTCAGGCGCGAGGGGGAGTTGGGGAAGGGAGCGAAACTCGTGTTTTCCTTTATCCTTTACAAACAGATACGGGGAACGGCCGGAGGAATGGCAGTCACCTCGGGAGAACTTAACGTCGTTCTCGAGAAGGCGGGAAAGGGAGAGAGATATGAGAAAAGTAATAAGAACCCTCGAGGAAACGGGGCGTCTTTGCTTTGTCACGCGATATCGGCAGGAAGGGTTGCGGGACGGGGAATATAACTCGGTGTTTTCCTACGACCATATGCGGACAAACCAAGCGAGAGCACCGCACGTGTTTTGGTGGTAATTGGAACTGATGTCATTCCGAACGTTGATTAATTTTTAAACGATCCGAGACACCGAATCCCGTCAATAATTTTCTCTCTCTCTCTCTCTCTCTCTCTCTGGCGAGAATTCTCTTTTCTCGCTTTTCTTTTTTTTCGTAGGGAGGACGATTTCTTTCGCGAGTTTTATCGCCGCGGAAATTTCGCGTTATGATCCGTCCGATGGTGACGTTTCACGACGATGGTGTAGCACTTCTGCTTTAAATAATCGATAATGACCAATTAACGCGACTGCTTCGATAGGCGTTGCAGTTTCATATTGCATCCAAAGAATCGAGTTCGCACTCTGCTTTTCATCGGAGTTTGTTTGTCACGTGAAAAATAAGTCTTAAAAAGCACGCGCGATTTTTTTTCGCAAAATTCTCGATAATGATTGCGGAATAAATGAGCAGAACTTTGTGACCGGAGAAAACAAGGGCAGATGTCTACCGATTTGCTTTCAATAACTAAAACAAGATGTACTAAAATATTTCTAGGTTGATCCGAAAGAGGGGTTGAAATAAAATAAAGGAAAGAGAGAAATGCAGTCGTCATCGAAACTGAAAAACTGCACTTTTTCCAATAGGTGTAAAAAAGTTTGGAAAACTAGAGGCGCATTCCGGCTGCAAATCAGCCGTCATCAGTGGTTATTCACCGATAGTATACATAAAAAATAGAATAATTTAAAACTTAAAAATGTACATATTATCGCTGAAGCACCACTGATGACGGCTGCTTTGTAACCGAAATGTGCGACAGATTTTCCCAATCTTTGTAAAACTATCGAAGAAAAATAGTGTTCAATTTGATTTCAGCCATAGTGCAAGCTCAATAATCTTGTTTTATGCTTTATAACGAAATTATTAAAGGAATGCTTTCTCGATATAAAATAATTCTTGGCGAAACGTATCAATTCACCAAGTAGAGCAGCGCAACGAAGCAACAGATGTTTTTAGGAAAATGCTTTCTCGAGAAACCATGATAATTTGCATATCGTTCCGCATAATTCGTACGTGTCAAGGCTAGTTCATCAGTATGCTAGTGCCTAGGAAACAACGTGAATGGGAAACAAAACCATGTCGAAACTCTTCCAGCTGCCAATACTTTTTTAGATTCATCCCGACCTATTAACCCTCTATTTGGAAAGTTTATGCCATTACATCACTTGTAATGCGCCCTTTGAGCCTTATATGGATCAACGCCTGAACCTCTTCTTCTCCGTCGGATTCGACCGTTCCCGTAAGCAATGCATGTTTATTGTGAATTATTAATGGCACCAATATCCGATTAAGCAGGAGAAGACGGGCGAGAATAGGCATCCTGTAAACCGCTCCCGGCCGCGAGTATTTTTTAAGCGTACGTCATTTATCTGATCGTCGATCGATCAACCAGCAGACGCAAATTTGAAGACTCCTGCCTACCACGAGTGGTCTTCCTATTAATAAATGAAGAACGACTTTCGAAATGAAATTCCGCCTCCTATTCGGCTCATAACAGGTGAGATACATTTTACGACGTTTAAATTTTGCCTCGTTTGTTTTGGAATACGCTGATATTTTCCACGACTAAGGTCGTTGTTCTTACGTCATCTTACGCTTGCGTATATACTCTGGAGAGGTTTATTTTAAAGATCGCTTTATTATGCGTTCTTTGCACGAAGTGAACGCATATAGGGGTGGTCGTTTCCGTCCGTCCGTCCGTCAGCATGTTAAAACTCGGAAACCGCTGGACGTATTTTGATGAAATTTGGTATTGGGGAGTTTTGCTTAAATTAATTGACCGATTCCGATTTTGGTTAAAATCGGGAAACAATAATAACCACTTTACGTGAAGACCTACAATGTTCCTTTGTTTCAAATCGGAAACCGCTGGACGTATTTTGATGAAGTTTGATATTGGAGAGGTTTGCTAAAATTGGTCGACCGATTTCAATTTTGGTCAAAATCGGACAACAATGATGACCACTTTACATCAAGACCTACAATGTTCCTTTCAACTCGGGAACCTCTAGACGTATTTTGATGAAATTTGGTATGGGCGAGTTTTGCTAAAATCGGTCGACTAATTTCAAATTTGGTTAAAATCGGACAACAATGATGACCACTTTACATGAAGGCCTACATGTAGTTTACAATGTTCCTTTGTTTCAACCCGGGAATCGCTGGACGTGTCGTGATAAAATTTGGTATTGGGTAGTTTTGTTAAAATTAATTGATCGATTCCAAATTTGGTTAAAATCGGCCAATAATTACGACTACTTCACATGAAGATCTACATGTATTTTACACCGTACCTCGCTTGCTTCTCTTTAAATTCTCATCTGAGCGAAAAATGTTGAGAACATTGTGAAATCCCAAAGAACTCATTTGGAAACTCTTGTGTATGTACTCCGACATGGAGTACACCTTTCCAATCTTGTTATAAACACGGAATGCATGGCGAGCGCTCCCCCTTATTTCGCAGTAGTTTTCAAAGCATTTTTTACTAAATAGTTGTTGTAATAAACAATATGGTTTATTCTGGACGGATATAAAGAAAGAAAAATATTGTATTTATTTTGTATCACGCGACGAATACGGAGAGCCAATCGTCAGGTGTTTTGACATGCATCGAAATTATTCTGGGAAACGATTCTCTAAGCATAGCCTGCGATAAACGGCCTGCGTCTATCTCATCGGTAGTTGAGACAACAAAACAGCCTTTTTTAAACGAATTTTCTTTTATGAGTCGTTTGTGAGCGATTCTCTATCACCCCATTTTTTCTGAATAAATACGCGAAACGATACAGTGCTTTTGTTTGTTTTTCCCGTCACCGCCAGCGAACCGACGAAGCGTAACTCGTTATCTCTAAAACTCTGAAAACAAAAATATCGTTACGTCAGGAGTTGGTCTTGAAAGGGAAGAAAATACGGAGAGGAAATACTCCAACCCCCCCCCTCCACTCCGAAGCGGCTAAAAACACGTCCATCATTGAAGGATTTCCACTTATGCGGCTGATCTTTTTACCTCCCACACACAGACGAACCTTGCAGTTGGCAACGTTGAGGATGATTTGTATACCTCGTTGGAGAGGAAGTGGAAAATCTTCGCAATATGATTCAGTATTCCTCCCTTGTTGTAACTCCCTCTCTCCCTCTCTTTCTCTCACCCTCTCTCTCTTTCTCTCTCTCTCTTTTTCTCTCTCCCTATCTCTCTTTCTGCTGAGGTTGGCAACGTCCGTCGTTAAGCTTCTTCCTGCTCTTCCGCCGGCTAACGCGCATTATTTTGTGACATGACTTGCAGGAAATAGGCGCCATTCCAGGAGAGAGCATACGGGTCTCGTTCAAAGCTGCTCTCGTGGAAGGCTCACTGTGTGGGCATTAGATGTCAAAAGTGAAAGGATGAAGCTATCAATGCTTACAAAACAGAATCGCCCTTTTGTTGTCGCGGCTGTTCCAAAGTCCGCTCCGTCCTGGTCATAATACGCCGGGACGGTGCACGCTAACGTTTGTATTATAATTTTAGAGCCAGCGGGGCTAAGAGAATTCAAAAGAGGCTCAGATGCAGTACTCATGACGTGCGATTTTCCGTGCGCGATTCGATAAATTCACATCACAATTCCAATTATTTTTTGAAAAAACTGTAATTTTACGTATCTTAGGATGATGTAATTGCTCCAAGATGATGATTTTATTCCATATACATGAACATAACCAAAACTATTTACGCAATCGTAAGATACCCACTCGAAAATTAATAACATTTAAATCCTTCAGTTATTTGAATTTATAGTACCTGTCAAGATAGGAATGATTTTAAAAGTAATTCCTCATAAATTTACTCATAAAGACGAGATTACGCAATTCCGGTGGTATTTTTCTCCGCAAAATCAAGACGAATTCTCAAGTAGTGATTTTGCGGCGTGCCTAAAAGCACTTCGGAATTTTTGTTATTTTCCTCTTTTTGAAGTGTGTTTTTCCCCTTTGTCTATTAGCAGCGCAAAACATTCTTCTGAGCTCTGTGGGAGAACATGGGAGAGCACCTGTGTACCATATGAGCATCCAATTAACCTTTAAACACCGGATTTATTTTGGAGAATTTTTGTTCATTTTATGAAAAAATGACGTATCTCATGAATTATTGGTACTAAAATGTTCAAATAAAAGCATTTTATTGTAAAAATTATGAAGAATTGCATACTTCTGTTTTGTAGGGGAAAGAAATGTGCCGAAAAAATAATATGAAAAATATACGTCCGTGAGCTATTGCATTTTGTGTCCATACGGGTACATTTGGCGATATACCGAAACCGGGCCCGTATTTATTTCCGGTACTATTAGCGCCGTAAATATGCTGCCGCACTCCTCTTGCAAAATATTCCAAAATAATCGTTTCGTTTTAAGGAATATTTACTTGTATTTCACTCACTTGAGTTAGAAATACTATTTCTGGTTAGGCGCTTACTTAAACTTTACCATAATCGCCGAATCTTCCAGCTACAGCTCTGCCATTACGTATTGCAATAAGAAAATCAAGCCAGAAAGAATTTTCACGGAATCCAACCACACCCCTCCCCAATATGCAGTGTAAATATGTAGATGTAGATATTGCATTAAAATTTAACGGCAGAGATTGGTTTGATTTTAGGAAGACAGCAAGTTTAAAACGTGAATGCTTAATGAAATAGCATAATATGTATTAATTAAAATAAATGTCGAAGTGCATTATATCGTAATATTTTTTCAATCTGGTGGTGATGTTTGACGTGTTATTTTTTTTAAGATGGAGACCGTCAACTGCGCGTTGATCTTAAGGAAAGACCAAGAGGCCTCGAACGGGATCGTCCACCTGATCGACTCGATCCTCGATCCTGAGACTTCTGTGGAGAAGGACATGAGCCGTCTCGTCACGCAGGTTAGGATCACCCGAACACCAAATCTTCCTTAATTATTCGTAATTTATCATATTTCGCTACAATGATTCTCCGGCTGCCATTGTTTCGGAAAATATATTTTTTTAATTACTCCCTTCGAAAACTACCGTATCTTTGGCGGCTAATCTTCACATCTATAGCCCATTAAAACTCGTCGGTTGAAGGGAAGAGAATTTAATAACTGTTCACAGGTAGATAAAAAATATTCTTTCTTACTTGAGTTTATAATCGCCAAATTCGAACTTTCATAATTTTTATCCCACGAATATTTGCCGTGAAAGACTTTTACGTCCTTTATCAAAGAGATTTCGAGGAACACATCTTTACAATTTACTTACTGAAATTTATTATACATTCGAAAGACGAGATGACGCAACTCCGGAGGTATTTTTTCCGCCAAAAATCAAGATGAATTTTCAATTGCCAATGGATACATTTCAAAACTCCCTCTTCGATTATTGATTACGATCAAATTGATATTACTTCACATAATTTGAAGAAACAAATTTCTTTTTTACCAATGGTGGGTAATTTTTTGGACCTATACAATAAGAATTATTTTGAAAAATGTATTGATTTTTTGCCTCAGAAAACTACTTTCATTTCCATCAGTCAACGTAAGGAGGTATTTTGTTCGATCATTTTTTAAATGCATTGTATCACAATTGCTCATTAATCCTTAAAAAGAGAGTTAAAAAATAACACATTTAAAATTAACGTAGAATAATTCTCCATAAAATGTGCATGTCATCTGTATTCGTCACGAGTATAATTACATACATGAAGTGATGAAAAACTAAAAGAAATATGCACCGGTCAGATCTAAATGGCATCTATATTCGTCATTTGTATTATTACAGACCTTAAATGATTAAAAATACTAACTGAAATTTACTTTGACCAGTTTATGCACGAACCGGGATTTAACAACCTTAATTTTTTCTTAAAATGAAAAAACTATCTACTCCCGAAGGATGGTCGCTTCTCCGTGCTGTCCCGAGCGATGGAGGAGTCCGGTGTGGCCGAGAGGCTGAGCATCGACAGGGATGTAGAGGTAGCCACTTCACCCGTGACAGTATTTGCGCCCTCCGACGAGGCATTCCAGAGCATTCCACAGTCGAGGCTCAAGAAGATAATGGGAGACCCAGCGGCTAGATTGGGTAAGGGAAAAACCTTTCATATTCGCCGGAAATGCTATTCCAACTGAATTGAAGTCACCTAAATGGCGGCTGAGCGTGCGCGCATACGAGTGCGTGAACACGTGTTTGCGCCCGTGGCAACTCGAGCCGAGTGCTTGAAGTTGAATCAATTCGAAATGCTAAATATGGTCGGATGTCCGTAAGTTTTACATCTATATTTACTCTGCAAGTCACCTTTTTTGTGGGTGGCAGGGGGTGCAGTGCACCAAGGGTCCATAGCTTTCCTACGTTATCTTTTCCTATTATGTTCTCTTATCGTCCTAGAGAAAACGATCCTCTATATCGCTCCGTTCTACAGTCGATCTCGCGAATCTAATCCTCAATGTCCTGCCTTTCGAGATACGTCGGGCTTCTGATAAGTCCTACCACCTCATTTGCTAGTCCCTCCAACATAAATTTTTCCAGTAGTTTAAATCTAGCCTGCAGCCTACGTTCCACTAACGATGTCTATTTCCGAATTTCTATTAATGATGTTACGCTTTGTTTGCTATCTTAATTTCTTTTTACAAATCTAGCTGCCCTGCGCTGAAACTTTTCTATCTCGTTAGTGAGTCCCTTTTCGTAGGGATCCCACACAGCAGACGCATATTCGACCTGCGGTCGAACCAATGATAAATAACATAATTCTTTCACTTTTTCGGAGCTATTTCGAACTATTCTCCCTATAAAGGCCAGCTTATTGTTGACGGCACCTATCAATCGGCGAATGTGGGTATCCCGCGAGAGATCACGATGGATCCTGACTCCAAGATATTTAATCGAGTCTGAAATTGGAATCTCTTCTCCGTCCAACGAATAATTAACATCAAACGAGATAATCTTGGTTCTCCAGAAATTGATGACGCAGCTTTTCTTTTGGTTGTTCTCTAACTGCCATTTCTTACACCATGCAGAAATAGCTTCTAGATCATTTTGGAGATACTGGTGGTCTTCCGGATTGCTTATTTCTCTATAAATTACGGTTTCGTCCGCGAAAAGCCTAATTTTACTTCTGACTACTGAGCTGATATCGTTTATATAGATTAGAAATAATAACGGACCAATTCCACTACCCTGTGGAACGCCAGAGACAAGCTCCACTAAGTTCGAGGATTTCTCATCTATAATAACCATCTGCTTCCAATGATTTAAAAATTCGCGGTTCCAACTAACAATTTTGGAATTGACGCCTAAGGTTTCTAATTTCGTTATTAACTTCCTTTGAGGTACCTTATCAAAGGCTTTCCTAAAATCTAAGAAGATGGCATCGACCTGCCTATTATTTTCTCCACTTCTCAGTATACAATTCACATAAAGACCGAGCTGAATATCACAAGACCTACCTTTCCTGAAGCCGTGTTGACAATCATCTAACAATGAATTACTATCAAGAAATCGCATTATTTTGCTAACAAGTATATGCTCGAGAATCTTGCACGATATAGAAGTTGAGGATATCGGCCTGTAATTTTCTGGGTTATCCTTGTCGCCACCCTTTTGAATTGGGGTAACTTCCAGTCGTTAGGGAGCTCTCCGTGAGAAATGGATTTCTCAAATATTATCCGAAGAAAAGGTGCTATTTCTTCAGCTAACTCTTTTAAAACGCGAGCAGGAATTTCTTCGGGGCCAGTGTCTTTGTAAGGTCTGATTGAACTTAATTGCCTTGCTATTCCCACCTCAGAAAATACTATATCGTCCATCAGGTCGCTCTTATAGCGGGTGCAAAATGTACTCATTGGCCGTTGACGGCTGTAAATGCTTTTACAAAATGACCGTTTTACAAGTTGACTTTCTCTACGCTATCGTGAATAGCGGCACCCGAGTCATTACGCAAGGAAGGTATGGTAAAGCCTTGGACCTCTATCACCTAGGACCAAAACGCTTTCGGGTCCTCTTTCAAATAATTATTTAATACCTTATTCCTGAAGTAAGTAAAAGCCTCGCGCATAGTACGACAAGAAACTGGCTTTCATAGGTAGAAAAGTATGGAACACTACAGAAAAAGTACGTGAAACATGTTATTTATCACTGGTTAGACCACAAGTGGAATACGCCTCATGCATATGGGATCCGTACGAGAAGGGACATATAATTAAATTAGAAAGAGTGCAACGCAGAGCAGCCAGATTCGTAAAACAAAAGTACGAAAATAAGGAAAGCGTCACCTCATTATTGATGGATTTGAACTGGGCACCACTGGAGGATCGTAGATTGAACTCAAGGTTTCGGCTTCTGGAGAAATATAGATCTGAATGTCTAAAAGACGAGGTTGTAGGAATAATTGAAGCACCAACGTATATAGGTAGAAACAACCGTGACGATAAGATACGTGAGATCGATTGTAGGACGGAGCGTTATCTAGGCTCGTTCTTTCCGAGGACGATACGAGATCACAATAGAAAATTTCAACCTCCGATAGACAATCTTTAGGTAGATTTTGGTGCATTGCACCCTCTGTCACCCACCAATTAGGTGAATTGCAGGGTAACATGTAGATGTAATCTCGCAGACTGTGGTTCATCCAATAAAATTACTTCTTGAGAGTGCAAGAGTGAAAACTTGCGCAGAGGTCGTTCATTCCCGGTCTGTGTTGTCCTTTAAACCCGAGCTACCTGTGTTCGTAGTGCATGAATTGTGGTTAAAAATGTCATGCGTTCCTAATTTGTTCAGTCATCGAATATCTTTATAAATAATAAAAAATTGATGGCTGGTGCTTATTTTACAGCAGACACATGAAGAGCGAATATACAAAACAAGTTCAATCCATTTTTAACGCAATTTGAACTAAACATGGCAATCGATTATTGATGTAGGCCTTTGTAAAGTGCTGCGGTGTTTGGTTAAAAACAAGTCATATCCCAGGTTGGACAAGCCAACAAAAATATTTTTTTTTTTTCAAAACAAGTTATATCCAGATTCGTGTTTGATGCAAACTGCATTAAATCCAAAACATCTACGAGTGGTGGAGTTATGCGCTATGACCCACTGCGTATGCGTGCTCCCAGAGGGGGTCCGCCCCCCTGGTGTACCGACATTTGCGGAATCTGCGATAACCACGCTAAAAACTTGCTGCCTTTCCTCTTGCCACGCTGCCACTTGCTGCGTTGAGTTATGAGAACTAAAGATGTTATAAAAGTTTATATAATTTGAATATGACTGTTATTTAATCAGTTGCTGGAAATTGGTTTTCGGCCTCAGACCCCCCAAATAAATTTCTGGGTACGTGCATGCGTGCTTCTATCACGTGTTGTTTATTTTCAACAGTTGTCGGTATCAACGTTACTTGTTAGGACAATAAAGGTGGATTCACATGTGGTACACTGTTCTAATGAAACTTTAGCGACTGTGAGTGAAGCTAACGTAGGTACAAGAAAGCGCAGGAAGAAAAAACAGATCGAGAGAAAAGAAAGAAAACTCGATACAGTGATTCCTATGGAAAAACATTTCCTGCAATTATGGTACTGTAAACAAGAAGTCAGTGTACCAGTGTTCTCCAATAACAGAAAGTGACGTAATAAGCTTTCGCGAAAAATTATTTGAAAATATTAATATTATATATATATATATATATATATATATATATATATATATATATATATATATAATTATGTATAATTTTATATATATAATATTAAATCACTTCAAACAAGTTATATCCAAGATTTAATGCAAAATAAGTTATATCCTAAATTTAAATTACAATAATACGGGTTAGGTTGAAAACTGAAGTTTGAAATTTTTCATAAAAACCTACACAGTTAGTATGTATTCATTAAAACAATATTGTAAGTCTAACCTAGTAACTTTTTCCGTCAGCTATTTTTTTTATTTTTCCAAAAGTTTACTTAAGAGGATTTAACTTGTTTTGCATATTTGCTCTTCATATAATAAAATATCTTATGGTCGACTCTTCACTATAGTGAATATTCAGTTTCATTGCTTGTGGTTTTATTTTTCGTCGCATAAAACCGGACTCATTAATTTCCTTCATGCGACCTTTTCTTACGATTGCTTGTCACTACATGATCATTGCACCAATTCAAGTCTGCGATCTTATCACAATACCGCGATTTTTCTATGCAAAAATGATATTAATAATCAACGTCCATTTATCTCTCGATAGGAAATTTTGTTTGTGTGTGTAATTGCGTTAATAATGGCTAGTAAAAACCATTTGAGAATAAAGAGTTGAGAAAATAAGTACCAATCTTAGGTATCTCCAATGGCCATAACAGGTCTATAGCCTTGTTACGGCTATTGGAGATTGCTAGTAGGAGAAGAACTCCTTTTTCCATTTTTTTATTCTTAAGTGCTTAAATTTTTAGTCATAAGACGTGCTCAATAATTCTCTATTGAATTGTTCTCTCAATTAAAATTCGTTGTATTCTTTTCTTATTCGATAGAATTGCTTTATTAAAACGTCATCCTTCATATAAAAATGCTTTCTCTTTAATAAGTTGCCACATTGAAAATTATGTTTAGTATGTCAATCGTTTTAACATATAAATCACACGTCGTTTTAAAGTTACGCGGTAATCACGCTTTAATGTCCAAATTTCAATAATTTTTGGAAAACGCCAAAAATGAGCTGATAAGCTCTTATTGTCATTATTGGTAAATCAGGTTCTCTGACATAAAAACCTATAATTCAGGGCGCCATTCGAACTTAAGTACATAATACGTAGAATATGGCTTCCGGTAGCGGCTGCGTAGATTGGCACATGGCAACCGGACGATCCCAATGCTTGTGATCTTCATAAGGGAAAAAATGAAAACCTGCAAACCCTATTTTAAAACATGCATCTGGGTCAAATATTTTTATAGCATAAATTTAATTTATTCATAATCTGTTCATTTATTATTCCATCCTAATTTAAAGTTCAATAATATACATTCACCAAGGAGACAGTTGAAACAGATCTGGAATTATCTTCCAGACCATCTTTTTCAGTGTAGTATTTTCAATATATTTACCTATATATCCTTGCTCGATAAATCATCGAACTTGGGAGACTATTTATCCTACAACTCGCTCTGAAAGATATCAAATCCAATTCAACGATATTGGTATTTACAAAGATAATCTATCTTGCAACCAGAAGATAAGTGACCATGTGGTTCTTCTGCCGACGTAGCAGAATCCAAACGGGACCGCCTACTTGTATTTCCTTTGAAATAGATTAAAATTTTCCAGAAACATACAATTGAATTGTATGTTTCAGGATATTAAAGAATGCAAATATATAACTATCTTGAAAATTTGATTAATGCTGTATTTATAATATTACTGCCATAGTTTTAATTGCCTATTTAATTCCTTCTCCATATAAATTTATATTTTCTTTAACTGGTCCCAATTTTGAAAAATCGCTGCGGCGTTTGAAACAGTGACATTTCTATATTATTAATAGTAATGCAGCAATTATACCGGAACAAAGCCGAAAAGCTGATTCACAAACAGACAAAGAAAATATAATCATTAGTAGGTTTAACCGCGTGCTTGAAAACACGCTAACTCTGGCTTTAATTGAATTTATTATCCTTCAGTCTCTACAATAGATTCCGTTTTTATTTTCATAGGATGTGAATTTATTTTTCATGCTCTACAGAAGTAAAAAACATACACCATTCTCTAAGTGCACTCTTTCTCTAATTATGCTGGAAACCTCTTTTACGGGCAAATAACCATCAATCATGTTAATTTTCAAACAAAGAGCCGTATTAAATTACAAAAGATCAATACGATTTAACAGAGGGACATGAAAAAGATCCTTTATCCCAGAGCAGAATCCCATTAACTTCGGGGAAAAACCGAGTTGAAAATGACCGTCGCGTCAAGAGAGGGAAAGCAAATACATTTTTTTTGTTAATCTTCTCACTTGTGTGGAAGCGATGACCAAGCAGGAAACTCGAATTTCATTCCGTTTTCCGAAGGCTACTTGCGTCGCTTTGAATCGATGCTAGCGAAAAACCAGGCTTGCTAGGTGGGGCGTCGCAATTATCTCCCATAGGGGTGGAAGGTAGGGAACGTACGTGCCAGATAGCTAGCTTGCGCATGCCGCAGCGCCCTATAAACCGCCTAAATAGTTTAACTTGATTAACATTCTATCGTGTTTTGGCGAAAAATGGCGCCGGAACGTGCGGGAGAATACGGAGACCGTGCTGTATTAAACTCGAAGCTGTATTTATCAGCTGTAGAAAAAATACATTATACGTGGGATGTATTTTATCCAAACACTAGACTCTGTTAAGTGAATTACTTTTTCTGTCTTATTTTCCATAATTTTATTGCATTTTTCAGTTTAGGTACATAGTTATGTTCATCCTTTGAGCTCCTTTTTCCCAAATACAAGATGAATTGCAAATAAAAAATATGCTGGCTCATATAAAGAGCGTCCGTCTGCCGTGGCTTTTCATAGGAAATTTTATCGCGATTGATCCCTCTACTCGGAGCGTCACCGTTCTACCGGCGGTTCCGCCTAAAGCCCTGGATGCAGTCAACTAATTTTTTCCAGGTAAAAATGTCTGTGTTACTATGACAACACGGGAAGAGCGCACATCGATCAATTCGCTGCAACTCTCATCAGCGAACCTAGCGTCGCTGCGTTCGATGTGAATTTCGAGAATATCGGAAGTAACAGCGAGCGTTTTGAGGAATTTTCCACCCTCTAGCGAATAATATAAGACTGTTTCGTGGCATTTTTAGATCTATTTTTATTTTATTTTTAATGTTTATTTATTATTTCCCGTTGTTATGCAGTAGTGCCTCGTGAATTTACCCCCGTAACGTCGATAATAGCCCAAGAGGCTGATTCGCCATTCAACACACACACACCCCCGTAACGTATGGATGTAATAACCTAATATTTTACTGCCTGGGATGAAGGGGGAAGAAAAATTGTCCTTTTTAAGCTCAACAATGAATTCCAAATGAAATACAAGGAAAGGTTTTAGGCATGCATTTCTCTTTAAAATTATTAATTTACATTTTACTTCTATCTTTAGTCTCATTGCATTTTCATCTTCTTGTAATCTAGTTTTTTTATCACTAAAATTTTTATTGAGGCATATATAATCCATTAAAAGGAACAAAATACTGCAAGTTAATCTCCTCAGACATGTTTATGAATTGAATAAGGCAAAAAACTCAGCGACGTCTGAGGCAGTCGCAGGCTTGACTGGCTGAATCGGTGTGACACAGGCGCCCGCAACGATTTTGGTCAGATAATTAAGCATGAATAAGAATCAACCATACGGGAAAGAAATTCCTGATATTCGTATCATCTGAAAATTAAAGCCAACCCTATCAATTCCCCCTTCATTCTTTTAAAATTTATTTCAAAGTGTTCTGGATCTCTGTGCGATTTTTATTCTCTCGTTATAATCCAAGAACGCCGTTGAAGAGATTTGAAAATTTTCGCACGCGTGTTATTACGGGTGTAGATCCAACCTCGAAAATTCCATTTTTATAATTGTAAGCACGCATGCTTGTTCATTTTTTGTGAAATTATATTCGCATACGCCAACAAGGATGCCCCGTGCGTTTTATTGCATTGTGAAGTACGTACGGATTCTACGATATGAAATAAAATACGCATAACCGCTCGGAGCGATTCAACCTCCCATCCTCTCAAATCAATAGCGTTGCACACTTCTCCCCTAATATCAGTCTCTCTCGGTCTCATCCAACGCTCCTGGCGAGGGACGTACTCCAGTGCACTTTGACATTAGGGCTGGATAACCTGGTCCAAAAATATCCTTCCATCGCGCATCGAGTAGAAAAAAATTCCTTACCGGTTCTCCAATAGACCGTGAAAGAAGTCACGTTTGGAGCTGGCGAACGAGAGGAATATGACCAGGAAAATCACGGTGCATCGATACGCGGCTCGCTACGCCTCCGCGTTACACCTTGATGGCGGAGCGGGGCCGGGAGGGGAACGAGTGCCCTCGCCGCAGCATCAAGAGGGCTGAAAAGAAGCCACTCCACCTGCGGTGCATTTGTTTTCGCTCCGGTAAGGACTCCTGAGATAATGACGAAAATAAACATGTCCGCGATCGATGAACATCCACGACCAACCAACGGAATGAATTAGTGATCGAGTTTTTATTTGCAGAATATCGGTTTCCGATTGGGTTTGGAAAAGAATGATCCGACTGGCAATGGATGTGGAATTTTAGGTTTGATTCTCGTACAATTTAAAATGGTATTGAATGTGAGCTTGTTTCACAATATGTAAAGCTGAAATGTGCGTTGATTATTGAAGGGAAAATTACTCCGTTAGACTTTGTAATTTTTAAAAACATAAATTTGTTTGAATACTTAGATGGAAATACTTTTTCCATGTCGTGTATTGTTGTAATGCATGAAATCTATTACGATAAAAATAATGCAGCCATGTTGAAATATGTACCGTAAGATGAAGAGTTGAACGCAATTTTCGCAGAAATCCTTCTGCCTCAAATTTTCATACCACCCTCTTATTAAAATCCAAAAGTGCATCCGTCGACATTTTAGAAATTTCTTTCTTAGGAGCAGCAAAAACGCATTTAAATTCCACTTCCTTGCGGTGGACGAGGAAAAGAAAATGATCAAGCAGAATGCGTTCTCTTATGAATTCAAGATCTTTACTTCTACGTACATTAATCGTGTGTCATTATTACAGTATTTGATATTATTATGATTACTGCATTAGGAATTAAACGTATTTTGGCCCGGATGATATTTTCATAGACATTTTATGATAAAAAAATTACGAGTTTAAGATCTGCACATGTTATTTTGTCTCATTAATATCCATATAATTTACCGTATAAATATTAAAAGAAAAAAACTCTCCACTAGAAGTAAAAGTTAGTGGCTATATATATACACTAGTAGTTGGTGCTTGCATACTGCAAGCATATCATCTCACCTTGAAAAACATTCATTTTTCAGACAGATATTTCATCATTACAAATATTTTTTAATTCTAAATATTTCACCTCCGGAGCGATTTTCGTTATTCCCTTACGCAAAAATAATAGATAAACTTTGCAATTTTAAGACATTTATACTTTCTCCATTAGGTGGTACTAATGCTATATATTTCTGCCAAATTTTAAAGTTGTAGTACTTTTAGAAGTGAAATAACATTTATCTAATTGCTAAAATTTAAATGACTTTTAACGGCCGCAATAAAATTTCATGGATATATTGAAATGTTTATTTTTTTTTATAGAATAAACTCTAAATAACTTAAAACTTTCAGCTTTCTAACTCACCCCGCTGCATCTAAACATATACCTCTTTGTTTAAACTTTAAGAATTTTTAACTGCCAAACAAATTAAAATATCAAAATTTCTGTAACCCCTATTTCGTTTTTTACAAACACTACCTCTAAAAAAATTCAGCTCCGTAACACATTCGGTAATACATAAACCTCAAAAATATGTTTAAACAATTGCGAATTATTAGTGGTCGAATTTTTTAACTTTTTCAAAATTTAATTTTTTTATGTATAATTTTCTACAAAATTATTTAAAAAACTCGAACCTACAGCATATAGTTTCCAAGATAAAAATTATTAAACTTTAATGTTCAAATGGGGTTAAAACAACCCCTTAAAATTAACAATTTAAAATTTTTCCATTTTTATAGTTGGTTATGAAAAAAGTTCTATAATCTTGCAAAATTTCAGCTTCCTAAACTTATTAGATTGGTCTACACACTGGATTCCGTTTTCCCATGCTAACTTATGGGAGATATTCCGGGGTCTCTGGAGTCAAACCCAAGACACTGTAAGAAAAAGTGACAATAATTCCTTATACATATTGCGGCCGTCTAGCAACACTGAAAATTTCATTTTTCTAGCTTACCGGCAAGTGCCCATAATTAATTTACAAAAATGGCGCAATGCTTTTCTTATGGGAAAAAACGCAACTTTCGGAATTTCTGGAGTCGAACTCATGTCACTTAGGTAAGAAGTCTCATTTTATCTGTAGGTTTCTCCATCATATCTACAAAAACTGAAACTTTGAGCTCTCTAGCTCTTGTAGTTTGGGCTGGACATTAGTATCCTCCTGTTATATCCTCCTCTGTAAGAGTCGTTGATATATAATGACTAGTAGTTGGTGCTTGCATACTGCAAGCATTTCATATCACCTTGAAAAGACATTCATTTTTCAGACAGACATTTCATCATTACAAATGTTCTTTTAATTCTAAAGATTTCACCTCCGCAGCGATTTCCGTTTTCCCCAAATGCAAAAATAATAGTTTTAAACAATCCCCAAATGTTGAAATTTAAAAATTTTTACACTTTCTCCATTATGGGGTACTAATCCTACACAATTTAGCAAAATTTTAAAGTTGTAGCATTTCTAGAAGTAAAATAATATTTTTCTAATTGTTTAAATTTAAATAATTTTTAACGGCCTCCGCAACTCAGATATGGTAAAATTGAAATGTTTATTTGCACAAATTCACTACTCTGTAAATAATTTGAAAATTTTAGCTTCCTAGCTCATCCCATAGTACCTAAACAGCTATCTATTTGTTTAAACTTTATGAATTTTTAACTGCCAAACAAAATAAAATATAAAAATTTGTATAATCTCTATTTCGTTTTTTTTAAGAATTCTACTTATTAAAAAAATTTCTACTTCGTAGCACATGCGAAAATACATAAACCATGAAAATTTGTTTAAACAATTGCGAATTTTTAGCGGCCGCATTGTTGCACTTTTTAAAGATTTTCGTTTTTTCTAGTCGGTTTTGCACAAAATCCTACCTATGAAAAAAATTTCGAATCTCCAGCACATCTGGAAGTGCCTAAACATTAGTATCCTCCTGTTATATCCTCCTCTGTAAGAGTCGTCGATATATAATGATGTTACCAAACGTTCCCCATTCCTTAATTACGGAAGCAATATTTACATTAACATTTACTATTTTATGTTTTGTATTGTAAAGTTTTATCATTAATAGAATTACGCATTAACATCTTACTTAATATTCACATGGATAGATGCACCGAAGCCTATAAAGCAGCAATAAAATTATGTCGATTATGTAAATACTGTAAGCCAAAACTTAAACAACATCTTGGTTACAGGACAAATATAAGTAGATGTATCGATTTATGTTGCGATAAATTTTTCGATGTTAATGGTAAAAGATAACAATGTTCTAATATTTCTTAAAAATCATTTGACTCGCTTTTAAAGTATTCATATACATAGATATTTAGGCATGAATCCATTTGTATCTTTTATCTTGGCGTTGGCTATTCTTCCTCTACGGTACGCCACGGCGTGGATTTTCCTTGCATTAATCTTTACGTGGCTATCTCCCTTTGAAGAGGACAACAATTAAGAAATTTAGCTTTGTTGCCGTCTGGAAAATGTTAATAAATTTTGCGCTTAAAGGATAATTTCGAGCGATTTAACATTTAATACGACAAAACACGAACAGAATTAAAATATTCAGTCTTTCATGCGTAAAATAGGTCATTTCCTGTGATCGTAAGTTAATATTTAGGTATATTTATATCCACATCAGTGAAGGGCTGCATGGCATTTTGGGGCTTCTCCACAACATTTCCCATGCATTCTTATGGAAATAGTATTTTTTTACCCCATGGGGTATAAGAAACCCCACGGTCTGCAAACCTAGACCAAGTTCTTCCTTTGGTTCATAGGATGACCAATGAAATTTTTTAATTCGATAGCTTCAACGCTGTAATAACGTATAAAGAACATACATACATGCCCGCTCTAAAATATTTTTCATACACACACACACTGTATTCATCCAACTAGAGAGATATAAATAACTAAAAACTGAAGAAATCCTCGTACCGTATTGAATGTCTTCAATTCATAATGAATTCCAACACATTTTCAGCTCTTGTGGAGAACCACGTCCTGGCTCACCCGATCTGCCCTAGCACTATAATCGGAGAACAGAAGCTGAGGACACTCTCGGCCAAAGGAGGGAAACTCACCCTGGAGTGCAACACCCCCCGACGAGGGGGTCACAGGGGAGAGATCTCCATGAGGATCATCGAGGGACAGAAGCTGCCCAAAGAATTCACCCTTTCGAAGAATGGACCACTCTACATGGTCGGGAAAGTCGTTTTGCCCGACAGAGGTGAGGTTTGTTTGCTTCGCTGATGAATTAAAGCGGAACACCCGGGGGATTTGACGCGAATGGTTTAAGGCAGGTCAGGTATGCTCGCTCCCTCAAACAAACAGCCGCCTCTCCCTCTTTAGCTGATGGAAAAGTGAGAGCGCATGAAACAAATTTTTCCAGAGGAAGGAAAAAATTTTTTTTATATTTATTCTCTCCGAAGGAAAATCAGACATCCCAAGAAATTTTCAAAATATCGGAAGAGAATTGTTTTTGTTTTAGGCATCGTTTCATTATAAAATAATATTGTATAATCGCTATACATATAGTAACAGAAACTACAAAGATAGACTTTTATTTTCCTCGAACTTAAAGCATATTTGATAAAACCTTTTCAATATTTAAATTTTACTGACTGATCGAGGTTTCCATTAGTTTGTTTTGTTCAAACGAGTAATACATCCCAGAAATTTTTCTCTAGCGTGGGTAGTTAATTCACTGCTATTTTCAAGTTTGTAATTTTCCATCTTTAAGCACCTGTAGAAGGAAATATATCAAGTATTCAGAAAATGGGTGCAACCACTGAAAAAAGATTTTTCGGAAATAACTTTAAAACTAAGACATCATAATGCGAAGGTTTTGTTTCTAAGAAAATCTGTTAGGGATGATCGTGAAATGACATGAAGGAGATAAAATTTGGTAACATAATCAACATTAGACAGCAATGCTTAGTGAAATTTCATTTCATGTAAATTTATCTGTATAAAAATACACACAAATTTATATACCTATTCATTCGGTAATTCCCTGTGATGAACGAATGAAATAACGCATTAATTTATGAAATATTTAGTTGTGCGACTTTTTCATTGAAGCAGTCTTCAGATAACAAAAAGCAACCATTTTCACTTGCGTCATATTGCAGCCAAGACTCTCATGCAGCTGATGGAACAAGAAGGTCTCAGGGAGTTCCTCAAGGTTGTTCGGTACTCTGGCCTCGACGACACTTTCGAGAACTTCGGAGATTTCACATTATTTGCGCCTTCAAATGAAGCCATGAAAAGTAAGTGCCGTTTTATTCCTTCTCCGCCATTGGTTTCTCTATCCTATAACCTTTTCCTCCGCTGCGTTATGCCTGCCAAAATTTCATTCCTAGAAAGGCGAGACAAGGTTTAAAAATAAGAGCGTCTCTTGGAATAGAATCTTCCTTTTTCCATGCTCTTAAATCTTTTTCCCAACCGGGAACTCGTCACCATATTGCTAACAAGAATTAATGTAAAAGATGTTTAATTTCTTTGTTTGGCTGTCTCCCATTAAATATCTTAATTGACGTTTAACTATTTTAAAAGTAATAACATTATATTTTAAAATTAACATTATTTCCCCCTGTCGATTCTTTCTTCAGTATGCCAATCGTTTGTAAAATTATTTCGTATTTAAAAATGAAAATTTTCTTCCATTGACTTTTATTAAATCAAATCATCTTAACTATTAAGACGAAGCTAAAACTTTCGTTTAACCATGTTGTTTGTCTTCATTTTCTAGCCTATTTCCTTGAGACTTTACAGTTGTTTATACACTTTCCTAAAATGTAAATAATATTACCATCAGATATTTAAAAACGAAGCAGGAAATCAAATGATATATCTGGAATCTTCAAGAGCCAGAGATATGTTGAGACAACCAGTTGCGCATTTCATGCATAAACCACACGACATTAGCTGTTATTTTCCGATAGTATATTCCGAGGAAGAATTCATTATTGGATGATTTTTAGCTAAAACGCGCACCTGGTGGAATGGTGTTTTCTCAAACAAACTGAGGACAATAAAAAATACTGTACAGCCATGGCAGTCCTCCGCCAGGACTTCGCGACGCACAGTTACCTAGTGCGATCTGAGGAAGCTCCAGTTTGTGAGGCATGTGATACTGCACTAACAGTGTCACATATTTTATTGGACTGTATCCAATTCAGTAATGAGAGAGAGAGAGAGGGTGCATCTATCTATAAACCTTTCTGTCGCTCTGGGAGAGGATCCTCATATAGTAGGTAAATAGAATCACCTCATTTCTGAAAGAGTCCAGAATTTTATCTTTTATATAGGTTAACATAAATGTTTTAAACGATTTTAATATGCGATAGGATGTGGCCTATGTATAACTTTCCTATCCATTTTTTATAAATTTTAGCGATCTTAATATGCCGTTTTACAGCCATGTAATCATTTTATTTATTTTATTATTGTCGGGAGACCCTTATGCAGACTCATCGACATTTTATTTCACAGATTGTGGGAGGCCCTTTTACAGTCTCTCTCAATCTGTTTTTAACTAATTTATTATTTATTTATTTCACCAGATGAGACACGGAACTAGATTTATTTTAAGTTGTCTCGTCTAAACCATTTGTGTTGTGTGGCATATAGACCCTTCATGATAATGAGTGAGTTGTTAGAGGAAGGTACGGCAATAATAGCACACGAGGCTGATTTTCCATCCATAACACACTCACACACTGGTTTTCCCAACCTTTTTATGGCTACTTTAGCTACCCATTTTATCGGTCAACTGAACAATAAAAATGTTTTAATTCGAGTAGAATATCGTGCTCACTAAAGATTTAAAATTTTAAAAAGAGGTTCACTTCAGAGAAACAAAAATTATCTTTCATATTTTCTTATTTCTCAGAGTGGAAGCAAAAATAAATCACATTAAATAATTACATTGATCCAGTCGAAATATTTCACTTCGATTTGTTAATTTTTTAAATAAATACTTCGCTAGAATCAGGAATTTGTGCAGAATTCGTTTCAGCTCCAATTTATTATATGTTAAAATTAGTTGTTCGATATTTATTCATAAATAGTAATAATGAAGGGCCCTAAAATTTCCATGTAACGCTCTGGAGTTGGTGTACTAAAGTGAAGAAAAAATTCAAAGTGTATCGATTTATATTTAAGAAACGATACCTTTAAAACATTTACAAGACAACAACAGAATTTATACGTATCATTTTATCCTTCTGTAGCTGTTCCGAAGACAAGTATGGAAGAGCTGAGAAGTGACAAAGTCAAAGCGAGGAAATTCGTCCTCTACCACGGCACGCAAGGGAGACTAAAGACGGACCAAGTTGCCCATCAACAGGTGAGAGTTTATTGGATTTCAGCGTATAATAAGTTAAAGGGCAAAAAAGACATCGGTAATTCAGTATGAGGAAGAGGGCTAGTAAACAGTAACGAATGAGCCACTGATAAGCTTAACTCCTACTTAAGAGTGATTAAAAATAATGAAATTAGCATTGAGGTAGGAAGAATGTCATGGCTCTCGGTCGCATATGTGAACTTTTCCCGAGATATGGGCTCCTCTTAGTTACGTTTAATTGCATAGGATATTAGTGCTGTTTTTCTGATAATGATAAATTACTTTAAAATGCGGTAGATTACGGGTGAAACATTCTATCTGTATAATAACCTTGCGTTTGTCTGTCTTTGTGTTTGTTCGTACACTCCTAGAATACTCGACTAGCTCAAAGGAGAAATACCAGTGGAATTCCATATGGGATAAATTACGCAGCATTATTATACCCTTTTACTTAGAAGGTATCTGAGTTTGCGTTTCTTAATATTGTAATCAAAGAATGTCGGTGGCATCGAGTTCTATTACCGCGTTGTTACCATTTAAGCAAAATTCAATAAAAATACATTAACATATTTCACTGAGGTAGTGCAATTAATTTTTATTTAGTGACGTTAATTTTGATATTGTATACAATTTGTGTGTTAATAATTTCTAAACTCTAATATGCCGTCACAAAAGCGTGCGGGGTTATAAGTTAAGATGAAAATATTAATTTTAACTTAAAAATATATAAATATTTTTATAATTCCGAGTTTTGAAAAATCAGAACCTATAACATTATTTTATCCCGTTGTTAACGTTGAATTTAACTCTTTCTGCGAATTCCATCGTCTTTCCTTTTACAATTATTGCCTTGAGATAAATAGGTACTGAGTTAAATTTTAAGAAAGACACTAACATAAGCTAAAATAAAAGTTGGATAAATAATCAAGTTTATTAATGTTCAAAAGTATAGGTATGCATTTAACTTATATATGGACCTTATTATAAGAGTCAAGAGCTCAAGCAAAATTTTGGTTTCAGGAGAAACGTAATCGCTTGGAATAATTCTGTAAGATGATTAATTAAAGTACCTACTTCTTGAAATTTAATCAAGGAGAACTTTTTCACATAGTGCATGAAGGTATGAGGAGGATGAACAATTGTGCCCAACATTTAGTAATTCGTAACTATTCTTCTTCAGTTATTGACAAACTCTCTTACTAGTTACTCGTAACTATTCTCCATTTACTGAGAAGCCCTCTTGCTAGTTACGGAATATGTTTTTACTAGAGGCGGAACTATGGCAAGGCATTGCCTTGGGGTCTCGGCCCCAAAGGGGCCACTGTAAAATTTTTCAGTAACTTGTCAGTACTGAACTCACCGCCGATAAAATAATAATCGATATTATATATCGAATTCAATTCAGTACTTTACACGATTCAATTTTAAGTGCTACGAGTTCGGTACTGATTTCAGTGACTGAAGTAAGTTCCGTGTCAAACAGCCTTTATAACAGTTACACATGATTTCATTACTCGCGTGTCGTTACTCGATAGTCGGTACCGTGCAGGGCGTCGCATTTGTGTGTTGAAGTGTATGCAGTTAGAACAAAGTTGATTTAATAATTTCGATTTGAAATTGATAAGTTTTAATTTCACTTACTTTTCTGCTAGTAATAAATTCAGTTTTCAAAGTACGGCATAAAATTTCAACTTCTTTTAAAATTTAAGCTTGCTTGTTTTGAAACACGATAAATTTAAATATTTGTTTTCTTCCTCGTAGGTAGAAAATGTTATCTAAAAGAAAATTTGAAAGTGGAGCGTCAAAAAGAATATAGTATATTTTGTTATTATGTATTTGAAATGTTAAAGAAAATTTTATTTCACATGTATTTATTTTTATTTAATTTTGTTATGGGAGGCCTCGTTTTGTTTTGATAATTTGCCTTGGGGCCTCAAAACTGAAGTTACGCCTCTGGTTGTTACGTTTAAATTATAAAGTATGTTGCAATAAAATTTTAATAATAAAATTAGAGTAAGTGCCCGCCAAAAATGACAGGACGTAAATCTAAATGTTTAATCATATTGTACTTTTTCGTACATATGTTAGGACATGCGTAATTGCCCGTCAAATATGACGGGTATACATGAATTGAGTATAAAGTTCAAATTGAAATAAAAATTAATTAAACCAACTTTTATAGACACTAAAAAGTAAACAATAAATATAAAATTCACATAATTGAGTGTTCCAGAGAGTAAAAATAGTTTTTGGAGAATAGAAATTGTATGACAAAGAAATACATTACGCTACATAATTCTTATACGCCCAAAATTATTTTTCTCATTAGTAAGTGTACCAAGTTTAGAGTCTCTAAGTTTCTTGGTTTTCGCGAAATTCTGTCCACACACACAGATACACGCCGCCTTTTATTAACATAGAACAGCAGTAGGAGCTCGAGTTTTGATAACAACATGGTTGCCGAGGCAGCAAACGGTTAAAAGGAATTTTTTTTTCAAAATATGTGATTTAAACGATGAATTTGTGCGATTTCGAATCGATGGCAAAATTCGACGATAAGAATAAGAAACTTCAATCATTATTCTTTAAACCGGCCTCGACCCTACCATCGATGGTCAATTTTGTCTAACTTTAATTTCTAGTAGAATGAAAGCCTGCTCATCAAAAAATGTCTTATTACATGTTATATTACGGGAACAGAAATTACATCCTGAGGTCGAACCCAGATCTTTTTTCGAAGTTTTTTTACTCGGACTGACAGAATGAGCCGTTTACATTGAGGGTGTGTAAAAAATCTGCTTCGGTAAGAAATTACTCTGCTTAAACGGAAAATGAAAAAAATATATCAAATTTATTTGAATTCATTATACGCCGAATTCCCGCTGAGTTAGTAGTCCTTATGATCGTTCTTCAAAGAAAAGATTTTTTGCTATATTTTTTTATTTATTTGTCAGGAAAATGGGAGAACTAATGGTGTTAATCGTTAACTACGAATTTATAAAAATGTTTATGGATTTCATCATTTTCTTTTATTTAGTTTTCCGATTTGCCGAACTAAGTTATATTTTTAACAGAAAGCATGGTAATAAAAGGAAATGTTAAATTTCTCTGGAGAAAAACTTTGCTCGATCCAAGGTTTGTTCTTCTGTGGTGAGCGGTACCAATTCTTTATTCGTTTTCGACGCATCTCGCTCAAATTGCGGCAGTTTTTTCTGCGATTAGATGCAGCGCGTTTATTGCACCCTTCGCTCGCCACCCCTATAAAAAATTTACCCTCAGATTTTTTATCTCCTCACAGGCTGCATGCACTGGGGCAATGCCCCTTCCCCCTCACAAAATACCTTCCCTTCCAACGTTTTATTTCAAACGAAAAAAAAATAGTAAATTTTGGCGGGAAAAAAAGCAAGGAGAACACTTTTATTTCGTTGCACGGATAGGCGGAGCTATTTATCCTCGCATCCTCCCTTTTTACGATACCTCTATTAAACGCTGGAGCGGTTTACTATTCAAAGTTATTGCAAGCGTATCCTTGAAGGGAAAAAATACTCGAAAAAAATCAGCGCGGTGGGTGACCTCTTTTTTCATCACTTATCCACTTCCCGTAGAGTTTAAGAGATTGTATGTGTTTCCTTTCCCTTAATGTGCGAAACGTGATTTTGAGCGGCTGGAAGACGGAACGAGGCAGATATCGCTCGGTTCGCACGTAGCGCACGTTATGAACACCGTCACTTCCCTAAACCTGTTTACGACGTGGTCATTCTGGCCGTTCTCATTTTCTGCTCTTCGTGCATGGAAAAACATTTTTTTTTCGACCGACGGCTGCTTCGTTTTCCTTCGTATGTACCGTCCATCCCGGGCAAGGTTAAACTCGAAGAATAAACCTTCATGCAGGTTTCAACCGCTCTCCCGTGGCGTACGTTAATTCTTGTTTGAAAACATTTCTTAAGTTTCGTTTTTCATGCTTTTAGTATGTGAGGCGAGGAGAGAAGCTTTCGACATTTCCGTTCTGTTTCCGAATAAAGAGTCAAACTTAACTTTCGTGACATTAACTTTCGTTAAAATATGACGATAGTTTTAGTTACACTGCCGATCGCATCTTTTTTTCCTATAGCAACGCAAAATTTAACTTAATACTTTAATTTATTTCGTTGGAACAAATGAGAAGGGGCGAATCACTTTGTGAGAATTTCATTTTATTAAAGAAAAACTACCGGTTTTAACTAGAGTGGAATTTTTGCAGTGATTCTCTCCTTCTCATTTATTACGGAGTTCCGCATAGTTATGGCTTCATCCGTCGATTTTATTTCGCTGGAACGTTTTAAATTGTAATTGTATCCGCGTTTCTTATTCTTTCATTGAGCTTCCGTTATCCTTAAATATCTTCAGTCGTAGTGGCGCGATTGTAAGAATATGAACCTTGGAATTCAGAAAATCCAACATGTAGTCACATTATTAGTTAGACACTTTGATGAGCTTTCATTGATATATTAGTAGGCCCAGTTATAGACTTTATTGCGTCGTAGGTATGTTCATTGTGCTCAATAATGAAAAGTTTGACGACGAAAAATTATAAGATTAAAACATGATAAATATATCATATTAAACGTGAAATTTTTATATTTATGTTCGAATTAAAGTTATTTTTTAGCTGGAGCTTGATTGATTATGCTCAGCGCTAGTGCTAACCGAATTTCAGCGCTAGTTTTTGAGCTGAAAGGGCAGCAAAAGCTAAAGTGGAATGAGATTAATGGATATCTCGTTTTAACTTAAACATCTTTAATATTCAGAAATAAAAATTATTAACCAAATAAATTGATAAAAATACTTTTTCTGCTTAAACTTTCTTCCTGCGGATTATGATATAAATTTTATATTGACTATAGTCAAATTTATAAAATGCCATATAACTTAGAGGAGTAAATTTATCAAGGAAAATTAGCTAAATTTAATAAATTTTTAAAACTCTAATACTATATTTGTATGTTTGTTCGCCATTTTAATAGAGCGGTAGTTGAAAAATCTGCTCGCTCACTCGATAATAAATAAATAAAATCGCCAGACTTTCGTTTTAGTATCTGTAAAACTCGTTATTTGTTGCACTTATCTATTCACAGTAGCCTCCCCGAGCTTCTTATCGTAAGATAAGTTTTCACTTTCCCTGTATGCTTTGCAAGAGAAATCTCGTGATGACTTCATCTCATGCGTAACATTTTCGAGTTAAACAGAGCGAGAGAAAACATTTTTTTAGGTTCACCTTCACATTACTTCCGTTTCTATCTACGGGAAGCGATTCTGGGAATTACTTTAGTAAACTATCGTTTTCATTATTAAAACTTCACTTCGACTTTAGTAAACATAGAGCAAGAAACATAGTCAAGGTTTGGCCTAAATTAAACAGTGCGCTTCACAAAACATTCGACATCAAACTTGCGAATAATTCTTCTAAAAGCACTCGCCCGCGCGTTTGTAAGTACATGTGTATATGTACTTTTTATTAATTTTATGTCAATGTAACAATTCTTTGAATAGTAGTTCTTTTCATATCGTTTACATTTCAGTTGAATTGGCAAATCAAATTCCGTTGTTAGCTAAAGCGTAACTCATTTCAAATATCCGTGTTAATGGTTAAAATCGCAATTATAATGAAGTATGATAAATAATAGATTTTTCAGCAGGTGTGGCCAGAGTTGGACTGGGAAGCAATTTCATACAGGGAAATCGAGATCAGCGACCTCATCCCCACCCCTCCCCGATCTCCTCTCTTCCCCCTTTCCCCCCAGATTTTTGCGTTGTATTGGCCATAACATTTTCGTAATAAATAATAAATTTATGAAAGGGAACGAAGCTATATATGTTTATTCAATCAAGTAGAGTGAGTAGAGTGAAATTCACATTCTGTAAACATTTATTCGTAGCAAAAATTTAATTATTTTTACAATATCAAAAGAAGTAAACATTTTTACAAGACATTTGAAAGAAATAAATAAAATTTACATTGTCTTTAAATTTTCCAATACTTAAGTAACTTTTAAGTTGCACAATATTAAGTGAAAATAGAAATAATAAGTATTATATTAAATTTACAATTTGTCGTCAAACTCCTTGCTATTTTGGCATAATTTGTTATTATTTGATCATATAGTTTTGCCAGAATATCTCTGTTCGCCGACATAGTGTTAAAAGAATCAACATTTTGATCTCTTACATTAGTCTATTTCGTAATTTAATTTTAATATAACTTAAAATGTTGAAACTTCTCTCACAATAAACTTGAGTAACAGATAATTAAGTATAATTATATATGCTTTATAAATATTGTTATAAGCAGGTCTGTATAAGTTATATTCATTTAATACTTACTTTAAAACAACAAACAAACATTTTTTACAAAATTTACATTCTTACCATAATTTAGAAACTCAAAAATATCATCAAAATTATCTTCAAGTACATCTTCTTCATTAACTTCTGAAGTGGCATAAATATCAGGGAGTTTTTATTTTTAAGATCAATTTTTGCGCAAAATCGTCGTACTCGGCGACTAAATCAGATACTTGAAAAAAAATTTTTATTAATTTTTCAAGATTTACAAAAACTGATTTCTTAGCATCATTCTTGAAAAACTTCGGATTAAAAAATTTTTAATTCCTTTATCGAATCATTATTATTTAAAAATCGTTTATGAAAGTCGGAAACGTTTTCTTCGAAATTTTTAAGATTTTCCGAATTAATTTGTTCAATACTTTTATATTTGTTTTTGTTTTGAGTTACCTGAAAATTTTGTTGAACTTGAAGGCACGAAGAACTTTCAGAATCGTTTTATAGTTCTTCATTTATAAATGTGACGAATTTATCACTCAGAAATTTTATTTCTGTACATTTATCAATATCATCTGATATTGTTTTCACAATTGCACGAACCATAGCAAAAGCGCTTGATAATACCATATTATTATTTTGCAAATATTTCGAAAGACTTGTACTTGAAAATAATTTTAAATAAACATGAGCAGTTAATATGATTTCGTACTCTCCGTAATTTTCCGATGACAATACGCACCCATGTTTTTACGAATTAATTGTGAAAATTGTCTTATCACCATACATAATACGCACCTAATTTTTTGTATAAAGATTAGTGTAACTTTTCACTAGATTATTAGCAGTTCTCGCTTTGCCGCCAAGTGATATACGTGCGAAAGTGTTTACGAGAATATCACGTTACGTCATGACTCACTTATTAAAGATCGACACAATGTATTGAAATATGTCTCAACGACACATTTTGTATAAATCTAGTTGGTTGGAATAACGGTCCTCGCTTTGCCGCCGAGCTAAAGAGTTTACGAGAATATCACGTTACGTCATGACGTTATATTCGAGTACTATAATTTTGAAAGATCGTAAAATCGTGTTTCGAAAAATCGCTACATTCCGCACGTCTGTTTACGAGATACAAGATACTTGTTACATTGTAGACACATTAGGCGTAAGTTCTATTATACATGAAAAGCATCCGAGGCGAGAATAGATCGAGTCCATTCGGCGGTTGAACCCCTCCATAGTCATTGAATTGAAACTATAAATTAGTCGGCGTATTCTTTGTAACTACAATAGCGAGTTTTTACCCATCCGTTATTTTAACAATGGGTGATAAAAATGTTGATCGTGTTGAGAAAAAAGTTTCTTCCAAATCCCAGGTTAACAGAGGAATCCGACGAAGTTATCACATAAATTTTAAAGTAGTCGTAGCTAAATAAGTGTTGTTAAAATCCGCCGGAAATGAGAAATTAAGGATAACTATTATGCTTGCTGTCACGGGCGAAAACTGACTCCCTAAGTAATTTTAATTCGTAAAAAAATGCCAAAGGAAAAGTTACCGTCAGGTGTAATCTTTCACGCGCAGGAAAAGGGGTGGATGAACGAATAACTTGTGTTAGATGGGCTGAAGGTTGTTTGGGATCGTGTTATATTCGAGGTTTAGTTTTTTCTTGAAAAACTTCCAAAAAATCTTAGGGTCGCGTTATATTCGAGGTCGCCTTATATTCGGGACAATACGGTGCATATCTGCGTCTTAGATAACAAGAGAGGAAAAATGTATGCATCATGCGTGCATACATGCAAGGCATAGGAGTGTTTATGATTTATGTAATCGTATCAAAAAAAAGAAATTTTAATGGCTTAGAATAATATCTAAGGACTTCAAAACGCTATATCACAGGCGATGTCAAGGAAACATTGAATTTTTGATTTATTTTGTTGTCTAACCGGTTTCAATTAATAAAAAATTAACATTATTTATAATATACCTCACATGAAATTAATAGTAGTAACCTTAACGTTAACGTACATTTATGGCAGATCTTTTTTTTTCTTCAGTTGCTACGAAGATTATTTTCATTGACAACAATTAAAAAACCACGGGAAATTTTTTAAAAGTTCAAAATGAATTACGACTTTCTCGTTTGATTTTCTTGAAAACGGCTACTCCTTCGATACAAATGTTTGCGGCAAGAAATATTTTGCTTTAATAGATCTACAAATTTTGTTGGAAGACTTTTTGGTATGACCAATATTTTACGAGATAAGACGGAAAGTTAATTTTTTGTTTCTAGTAAAGTGGTACCCATGATTGGCTTCTGCGAACTTTTTTTATCATTTTCTAATTTTCTTCGTCCTAAATAACAAATTTCATGAAAATCCGCCCAGTAGCTTTGGATATGAAACGTGCGGATGGGTGGATAAACGATCATGACCTTACCATAAGGCGTTCATTCTTTACTTTTTATAAAGGACGTGTAAAAATGCCAAAATAAAATAAACCGGGAAATGCAAAAGCAAGAGAAAATTTAGTTTATTGACGAATTAAGACACCCTCCATCAATATTTATTATTTTTCGCATTTACATATTTAGAATTGAGAAGGATAATTTAAGTACAACCATCCGAAAAGGACAAGCAAAAGAAAATTAGAGGAACTCAGGAAGAGCAACAAGAAAATCAACTCATTTATGCAACTAAAAATGCCTATAGTCAAGCCGGTCCGAGTTGGCACCTGAGGAGCTGGTTATCTACCCACCGATGGGAAGACGATGATGCCAAATGCTGTTACGACCATCGGTTTACCCCAACCTGCTGAGTCACCGTTCATTATGCGTGTGGTACTAGCGAAACAGGAGGTGCAAAAGAAAATGACAATAGCGAACCGTTGCCATGGTAATGACCCGGTCTTTACGCTCTCATTAACTAGAGCTCCCCCCCCCGCTTCCGAGCAGCCAAGTGCCAACCCTGGCCGGCTCAACTATAATAACATGTAAATAAAACTATATATTAATAGTACATTTTTTTCATTTATAGCTACATTTTCGAAGCGAATATAGAGGGGAAAAAGCGCCTTATGTAATTTGCTCTGCAATTCTTCCCTCACTTGTTCTTATTTACAGGTGGTTATGTCACTGGACGAGGAAAATCCCCTAAGATTACAAGTCCTTCGGAAAGCCATAGGAGTAGAAAGCGCACTCATCAACAAAGGAAACACCGAAGGTTTAAACGGTGTACTACACGTCATCAGCCGACCCCTGTTCCCCGCTAACCGATCAGCCGGAGACCTTCTACGCAACAATGGAAACTTCAGGTTTGCTGAATTTTCGTGTTATTTACCTCGTAAAGGGCATCCCCCGATAGACATTTACTCTCTTAAAAAGGTTACGCCATACATAATCGCTTGGTAGCAACCACCTGGATGTGATATCATGACTCCGCTTAAGACCCTACAAGCGGCGAGGTAGTGGATGAAGTTGGTTACAAGTTGTAAGTATGGACGCACCCAGGCCTACTTTCGAACTACTCTATCTTAAGAAAATCTTTAATTGTAGCCACAAAACTACAACACACACACACACACACACACACACATATATATATATATATATATATATATATATATATATATATATATATATATATATATAACGAAAATTTGCGTATCAAAATTGAGAAATTTTGGGGGAAAAATTTAAAACAACGGCACGTGCTGTGCCTGAACTGCATTTTCTGTCCTAGCGCGCATCATACTGTTCTAGGCCGTTTGGTCATGAGTATGACATTCTCGCTGTTTCCTTTCGATTTCGTGGGTCTCAGGTTGTTTTGATTGCGCTGCGTCGGGTTTCCCTTCTTTTTTAATATGCCTAAAAAGAGGCGGTAGCAGCGCCGTTGAAAAGAGCCCGCATGAGTTATTGCATTGGCTTTGAAACTGATAGCGTTAAGGGGAATTGATGAGGATGAGAAACTGCCTTATCTCAAAAGAATTAAGGACTGCTTGCTACCTCTAAGATTGGAATCACGATTTGATGGTCGTTGTCAATACTTTACCATGAAGTATTCGATTCTCCATATGATGTTTTTTGATGTTTTTTATATATAAACAAAAATAAGTTTGATAAATTTGTTTGTTTCTTAATTAGTTCCATCAGCGGCTGAGCCCCTATGCATTGCATAGGCTGCGTTAGTGTAGTTACGCCACTCTTATAATCAGGGCTGGCTCAAGGTACATATTTTGGCGCCCTAGGAAAGAACAGTTTTGTAAATATCTCAGGAAATGTTATATTTAGGTTCTGATTAACAATAAACTAATTTTCCATTTCTAAGGTTGTCATACAATAAATAAAATGAAAAATATATATTACAACGTAAAAGAGGCAACCCCAACCATTTGGCGCCCTATGAAATTACCTAGCTTGCCTATAGTATAAGGCCGGCCCTGCATATTATTATTATTATTCACATAAACGCTACAATTGGGAGCAGGTTCCGGTGGCAGCGGGTCCCCATCACAACTCAATGCATAATACCCAAATTACATAATAAAATTTGGGTTTACTTAATACAAAAATATAAGCTTTTTGATACAATTTCCTATACACTACTTCTTAACTTCAAGTCACAGGAACTCCCGTCACAACAGCTTAGGTATCACTCAATACATAATACCCAAATTACATAATAAAAATTGAATGTACTTAATACAAAAATATAACCTTTTTTGATAGTAGTTCCTATACACTATATACAACTTCTTGACTTCAAGTCACAGGAACTCTCGTCACAACAGCTTAGCTACAAACTACAACATGTTTCATTTGTTATAATGGAAGTCAGTCGGAAAATAGGATTCGATCTACAGCAAACTTTTCAATAACGTGTCATATCCGTAATAAGTGGTATACTTGCGCATAACAACGGAAAATCTAAATGCTAAATCATGACGATATATCGGGTCCACAACAGGAAATTGCAAAATCAAGGAGCCGCTCGAGAGACCTCTAAATCCCCAGGTTTTAAATGTAGCCTTCGAGATCCACAAGGGGTTCCATTCGAATGCTTAAACTCTTCGTTATTAATTATTTCATTACTCGTAGCATATTCCTGGAGGCCGTGGGGAAAGTGATGGAGACCGTTCCCAACGCGCTGGACCTCACCCCTACAACGACCACCTCTCGCCCCACGACGGCGCACCCGCCGCTCCCGCTGCATCTGCCCACTTTCCCTTCTCACAACATGGGCGGCTTGCACACCAACTACTCCTCCTACACAGCCTTCAATCCCACCGCATCGTACTTCTCCAACTCGACCTACACTCAGAGTGGGGCGTCATCTTGGTGGTCATCTTGGTACTCGTTCTCTTCTTCGTCCTCTTCTTCCTCCCAATCTTCCTCCTCCCTCTCTTCCTCCAAAGCCTCTTCTTCATACTCCGCTTCCTCCTCTTCCTCCTCCTCCGCTTCCTTCCTCCATTCATCCTCCTCGTCCGACTCTCCTTCCCAGCAACCCCAGCCGTCTTCCCTGACGTTGTTCGTGCCGAACGACGAAGCATTCCACAGGTTGGGAAAGGAGAGACTACGAAAGGTCATGGAGGACATCCCGTACTTAACTAAGGTTGGTGTGACCTGATAAGCTATTTATGACTATTGTGTTAAAAATTGAGAATAGGAAAAGTTAGTTAAAACTTTTAAAAATAATTAAAATAAAATAAAACGAAATATCTGAAAACGTTTAGCATATCTGGAGAAAAGGACAAATTCCAAAAACTAAGCAAACCGTTATAAAAAGTAAGGTTACTGTCGACGAAAAAATTGTACTTCATTACCGTACAAGAGTAACTCTTCGGATGGATGGAAAACAAACGAATTTACTCTGACTGAAGAGTTTTTTTAAAAAGAAATGCGAAGTTCCATAATTCATTATATACTACGTAATATGTCTCCCTCGCCATGGTTATCGCAAAAAAAACGAAAAAAAATGCAATTCTCTATCGAACCTGCACTTTAAATGAAATATACTTTCAGACGATCAAGAATCATGTTTCTCAGAACATGATGTGCACAGAATCATTCCGCCCTGGCCTTCACTATGACGTCCGAACAGGACACGACGCTTTGGACATCATTCGGAAAGGGAAGAAAATTAAGGTATGTTATTTTTACTGCGCCCAAACTGTGTTATATAGATAAATATATCGACTTGAAATATTACTCGGAAAACTATTTAATCCTTACATTACAATGAGTTTTTTGTGATGCTTGTATTTTTATTTGTCGAATCGGAGTGGTTTAATCGCCGGAACATAATTTTTCTGATAAAATGTTTCTTTACGGAATAATGCGAGGCACTTATCTTTCAATGACCGATTAAAACTAGAATAAAATATTCGCCAACATTTTCTTTTTATTTGAAACTTGCAAACATGATACAACTTTTACTTTTCAGCGATATTTATTTCCATTTTTCTCGTTAAACATTTGGCTTCAGTCGGCAAACTGTAATCGAATAGATTTACTTTGGATTTTCCATTAAGTATATGTAAGCGACTCCTAATATAATGATCAATTCCTCAGCACTTGAGTGCAGTCCGAGATGTTCGTGATCAATTTGTTATTCTCTTTGTAAACAATTTATTCGTAAGCTTACTTTGTAACACTATCTCCTTGGTTTGCTCGCGCCACGAATAGCCGAGGACTTGCCTTAGCTAGTCGCTCTTAGATCTTTGATAGGATAAGGAAAAAAGAGCCTAAGGGCCGTATTCATAGTTAGTTAGTCCAGGTCTAAGGACGGTATAATACCGTCCTTAGACCTGGACTAACAGAAGTGTCTGTTAGTTAAAAACACTACGAAAGAAAAATTATTTCATTAATATCTGGTGGGTTTTCAAAAGACGTTGAGGGGGGAAGCAAGATATTTGTGCAGCCTGCGAGGTGTTCCTCTCCACCTGAAGACGTTTAACACAAGATATCACGCTCTCAACCATATTTAAAGTATAGTTAAAAGTTTTGATTGTTAATAAAACTTTAAAAATTTTAAACAAGATTTTTATTTTAAAATCATTTTATCCGAATTACAAAATAATAAAGCCCGAAAATTACCCGAGATTGAACTTTTTTAAAGCCTCGAAAAATCTGTAACTTATTTATAAGTACCCGATTTTAACCCGAATGAAAAGGAAAAGAATAAAACCCGATATTTACCCCCCAAATGGAATTTTTTAAAACTCGTTAAATCCAACCCTAATTATATCCTAGCCTGGATACTTGATCTGCCAGTCTTTTAGTTCGTTGTTTGTTGATTTCAATTAAGCTTTTTAGTCTAGTTTTAGGCTAGTTTCATAATCAGACTTAAATTCAATTAACGCACGAAAATCCATGCGGCCAACAATAGAGCGAATCGTAAATAAATATTGAAATCAACGAAAAAATGAGACAATCTTATGTTATATAGTATATTTGTTTAATTTTATAATTTTATTAGGTATATCTACTGATGTTATTGCCTATCAAATTGAAGAGAATGAATATATTATCGATACTATTTTCCAGTTATATTATTCGACTTTTATTAATTAAATTTGACAAAAGACATTTTTAATGACAAAACAATCGACTTTTACCATTATGAGGGACCGATCGGCAGTTCTATAATTTGCTGGTTATGTTTTTAATAAAGACCATCGTAACCAGATAAGAAGTTCAAAGAAGTATATTTGTGTACATTTTCAAAAATCCTATTCCTTTAATTTTATAACTTTTTAAGGGTTGTATTAAAAGTGTTCTGAATAAAGTTTAAATGTAAAAAAACGTATATATGTATCTGTTAAGTATTTATTTTTTGCGAATTGAGATTGTCATGATTCTTTTTTGTCAATGATAAGCTCAAAATGTTCGCTTTTTTGTCTTGAGATATCCGGTAATCCTACATAAACAGTATTATCCATATTTTGTAGAATTTATTTGGAAATGTGTGCCCAATAATAATTTACGCCAATAATTCTCTACGTCAGGTGAACGATGCTACTATTGTAAACAGCGACCTCCTCAACAGCAACGGAGTGATTCACGTCATCGACAGAGTCTTACTCCCATGATGTCAGTGAACTCTTATAGCACAGGGAAGGTGTCTTTTGGAGGAAGCCATTGAAGATAAACTGTGAATTAGAAGTGTGAATAGAATCAAGAACGTCTGTTTCCATGCATCCACGTTCACAGTGAATTGAGACTGAAAAATCACAAAAAACCATACATTGCTTTCCTGATAATCATTATAGTTATTTATGTTCTGCTTACTAATCGCTAATTTTTACCCAGCCTGAAAAATATTATCTCATAAACTTAAAAAGCATATAAAGGTAAATTCATTAGACATTTTATTGAATTGTGTAAAATAAAAATCGAAAATCCAAGTTGTATAGACAACATCCTGCATTTTTATATGAATATCTTAATTTAATTATTTTTTTTTATTTTGTAAAATAATAAAGAAAAACCGCCATGGAATGAAACTTTGAATCTTTTTAACGTTACTATGTGTATTATGTACTTGTCTTGTTACGACTGTTTCTTTTTGAAATGGTAATACATGTATGTAATACTTACCGAGCTCGCTTTTTTATCGAAATAGGTCAACCAGATAACCATCGTTTCCCACTTTGTAATATGTTGTGTATTCGTTTTTCACGCCTGATTGCGTTTTTTTATCCATTATATAAAAAGTTGAGACGTTAGACTATTCGGCGACACCGCTCTCGTCATTCTAACGACCGTTCGTCCGTCCAATAGCCTTGCTCCGACTCAAGTCTTCCCAACCCTCCTCCTCCCCCCTCCATTCTCATACTTTGCAGTCTATCGCGTCCTTTGCTTCGATCCCGTAACTAACGAATCTTTCAGAACTTGAGTTTACCAAGCGAGAGTGAAAGGTGTGGCACGTGAAACGCCTCTTTGTTCTTCGCGTCGTAAAAGGTATTTAAGTATTTTTTGTGTTTACTTTTACGCATGGCGTATATTTCAACTTATGTGTCAGTTATGATTTTAAATTTGGAATATTTTTGAAAGTGCAATAATTACGGTTTTTAAAATATGAATTGGTTTTTCTTTAACGATGATGCAATTGAATCGGTGACTTTCATAATTTCGACCCGTTACACATTGCTCGAAATAGTTACTTAATCGATAATTGCAACAAGTTTTTTATGTGATTTATAGAAAATAGTCCATTTATCTATTTATATTCTGAAAGCTTCCTTCATCTTTCGTGTCGTAGAAATACCTATGACTTAAATTCACCAATGCCGTGCTTCTCGCCTCGTGGAGTGGGAATGGTTTCTAGGAATGTGGAAGTCAAGTAAATAAATAAGTTTTAAAATGTTGGCTAACATTTTAACTTCCCTTTAGGATTATGAACCAACGAAGAAACATTTTAACAACCTGGAAGTTAACTAAAACTATTGAAAGGTGTACCAGTGGCAATTCTCTCTCTCTCTCTTCATTGGCTTGGTAAGTAGTTTTACCACAAATATAGGCCGTCTCTCGTGATAACACCCACGTTCCCGGCCGGTCAGAAAGTGCTCAATTACAATGGGGGTTGTTAATTATATTTACATCATTTTAATACCTTGCGGTTTTAAACGAATCGACTTATTAGAGAGGATCCTAAGGAATATTCGTCGAGATCCTCCGCGAAAGGGAATACATATTGTGCTACGGTCCCAGACACAGGTTGCCCCCCGGGCAAGATGGTCCTCTTCTAATCGTCACTACCATCAAAAGTGTTTCGTGCGAGGATTATTCCGGGCTCGATCAGACGTGAAATTTTCGCTTTGCTACCACTGTAACTTTCACAACAGTCGCGCACTTGACCAGAAGAAAACCATTTCGGATTAGGCTACGGCCATACTGGCGTTTTGGACGCGGCGGGCAAGCCGTCTGTCGCGGCACAAATTTTGTGGCGCCATACTGGGCGCGACTTTGTTGCCGCGACAAGATCTGAACTTATCCATCCACAGAGCTTATTTCTTTTCAGTCAGTACAGTGATGGATTCGGTCGATGATTTATGCCGTGCCCTCGCGGTACTTGAAGAAGAAAACTAAGAGAAGAAAGTATTCAGTACACCCGCTTAATATGCAACGCTCCCGATAATGTTGACATTAACCGAAATGAGCGGATAAAAACCGAATTTATAAGAGTAAAATATATTTTTTTTCTGTCATTATCCGGATAATGTTGTAGCTAACCAAAACGGTTCTGCAAATGTTAAATGGATTTAATCTATTGTTGCATTATCTATGGGACTATGGCTTATTAAATCAATTGAAAATGAATTAATAATGAGAGGAGATTACGGGGAAATAATATAAAGAAAGGAATCTACTCCTATGCCGTAATTTAATAAATAGATTGTCGCAAAAAGGTAGAGAGAGAGGAAAAAATAAAAGGAAGGTAAAAGGAAATAAATTAATGCTCATAGTTTTTAGGAAACCAAGGAGTACACTTCCGACACATACGTTGTTTAGTCATAAGCAATAGGTACACAAGTTTAAACGAAATACTTTGAAATACGCCTTCAAAATTGTTTCCGTCAAACCAGAGTAGGCATATCCCATTTCCAGCTCTGATTTTAATACGACAATTGCTCTAGAATCTATATTATTTCTTAACACGATAAAGTGTTTTCACTATAGAATTACTGAGCTCGTCGTATGGCTGAAAAAATTCAAGAATAAGCAATTAAAATTCAAACAACTGAAAAAAAGGTATGTACTTATATCAGGCAAGACCGGGACATGGCATTTGTACGCCATAGGCAAAAATTGAAATTTGCGTTCCCTCTCTCTGAAGTACGTCATTTTACCTCTCAATATAGCAGCAACAAAAGATCTATATACTCACAGGAAATACTGTTAGAACCCAAGATCTCCAAATATTATTATGCGTTATTTCCCAAGGACAATTAAATTTTGTTTTGTAATTGTTTTAACAATGAAAATATCTAAATATATTTTTATTTTTACAACTTAATATTTAATCATTCTGTATAATACGAGTTTTCAATAATCCAAGTTGGGTCTGGTCCCGTTTACCTATACTGCCTCTCCACATCTGAGGTTCCCAATCCGCGACCCCCGAAAGCACTCTATGCGGTCCGCGAAGCTATGATGAAGAGGCGATCGGTAAAATTTTATATAGACAATTTAATATTTTTCAGTATAATTATCTTCTCAAAACCTTTCCTCGTGGTGCTTTAACACTAGTAATTTATTTAGACTTGATTTTCGCTAGTATGAGGCCACTGAATCCCATGATAACTTCTAATGTAAACACTCACCGGCTCGCCGAATCTCTTGAGACTTCCAATGCGACCCTCGGAAGCATTCACAACTTCGAATGCGGCCCGCCATGCAAAAATGTTGAGCTCCACTGCTCTACATTAAAGAAAACCCCTACCCTCTCAATGGTGAGAATTCCTAATTAATAATAGATGGAATTTCTGAGTCATATGATCCTTATGCTACATGTATCTCTTTGAGGACATCCGTTGGGGCTGGTTGATACTAGCCCGGTCCTAACCTAAGAAAACATTTCCGTTCTGAAACAGGAAAATTAGTCTGCTACGGTAGTTCAATGGTAGAATATCCGCCCAGCAAGTGGAAGACTCGCGTTCGATTCTCGGTCATAGCAGATTTTTTTCTGTTTCCAAATTCTCCAACATTCCAGCTTATGGTTGTGATCCATTAATTCCATCTAACCATACGTATACGTTTATGATGATACTTCGACGATCAGATTATGACTTTAAAGTACACATACCGAATGAAGGCTAATTTTTCTTTGATAATAATGGCAATAAATCGTGTAAAGCCGTGAAACTAAACCAGAAGTAGGAAATGCTGCGATGATTTTCGGAAATGATTGCACCCAAATTTGACCATACGGACAGCGCAATAATATCATTTCCAGTAGTCTTCCCTTCCCTTGGCGTCGTTTTAAAAAATATAAACACGGATTTTCCATTCAAGTTCACATATTATTCCTTTTGTAAATAACGAGTTGAAATGGGAAGCCATGATCGATCATCTCTCGCCCATTTTTCAAGCTAGGTATTCAAACTACTCTCGAATATATTTTCCGGCTTTTCGTTGGGTGCTAATCGATTGCGCCTGATGGTTATCTCCATTTGGTTAATCACTCGATGTTTTTTATCCTGCGCATTTTATTAATTGAGGCGATCAGGCCACGATACTCACCACATGACACAAGATTTTCATTTCCCCTACTATTGGTTACTATTCGACTTCATGCTCCAGAACAGCTGGGAAGCTAAGATTTTCCGGATAGTTTTGGCTGTTGACAAACAACCCTATTCATTTTGGGATCAGTCCGTCCGTTTTTTTGATTTTTAGAAGGAGTAAAACACCCTTATGAACTATCAACTTATACGGGTCCGTTATTATGATAAAGTTTCGTTTTGTTTAGTTTGCTACAACAAATAAAAGCGAAGCGTAAATACGTTCAATTTACTTTCTAAGCGGGATATAAAGACAATGGGTCGAGTGAATAAAAATTAAGCAAATGCTTAAAGCAAACAGTAAAAGCAAAAGCATTTGCTAAATGCATAAGCAAATGCTAAAAGCATTTGAGTGAATAAAAATTTGCTTTTGCTTATAAGCATTTGCTACTCGGTTTTAAGCAAATGCTTAAATTTTACGCGTGAAAGCTCTTTGCAACTCTTCCCTCACTTGTTTTTGTTTACATTTAAACTTTTATATAGTTGAATTTTAAACTAAAAACAAATATATTGGGTAGTATTCTTTAAAAAGTTAATTAATAATTTTTTAACTATTTCTTTTATGACTGAATTCGATAATATCACAAATCATGGGTGCATTTTTATTCAATTAGCTATAGTAATTTTATCCAGTCATTTGCTTTTATAGTGATTTTGGACGCCACAAATTTTACTGTCTTACATACAGTTGTACGTGGTGATATTCTCCGACTCTTATTTGAAATCCGGCATCACTTAAGTACCTTAAAAATATTTCTATCTTCTGTTTGGAAGACAGTGCTCCGTCACGTCTCTCTTGATACTCTCCGAGTAACAGATTTGAAATATACTTAATATTTTCTTAAGAGAAACGATATAAATTTTTATTACCGTTGTTTGTTGAAATCTTTCTCGTATTTTTTAACCTTTTGTGTCACCATAAACTGCCATATTTATATTTAGGATCAATTATCATGAAAATAGAGTACTTAGAAATATATTAGCAAGCCCTTTACTTCACTTTAAAAAGTTTAAGCATATGCTTAAAGCAAATGCTCGGTTTTATTCACACAATTATAAGCAAATGCTTAAGAAAAATCCTAAAAATAAGCAACTGCTTATTCTTTCTAGCAAAAGCAAATGCTATTTTTTTATTCACCCCAAATCAAGCATTTGCTTAAAAAGTGATAGAAATATTAAGCATAAGCGTTTGCTTATTTTTTATTCACTCGACCCCATATCACAAATGATTAACTTTGGTGAGGTATGTTTTAAATAACAAGGAGGGAGAGGAGGTCGAAGATTCCGAAAATTTAAGTGAACGTTCTAAAAAAGCGCTTTTAAATCTGCTTTTGCAGTTTTTTTAAACTTGTTTATGGAAAAAATTATACAATTTAAAGTTTGAAAAAGTTCTTAAGTTTAAATATAAAATACTGTATCTGAAAAAGATAATTGATTATTTGTGGCAAACTTATTGCAAAACGAGGATCCAAACAATATCAGTATCAATAATTTTATTTCCCAATTCCGCGATTTATAATGATCGATTTACAAAGATTAATCTTCGTTATGGAAATGAAGGTGAAAAATCTGACATTTTCCATCATCATGATTATGATCAAAATTAAATTCTCAAATTTTAGTATAAACCATATTCAGAATATGATACTTCGTTGACCTGTACATTATGCATAACCTATTATTCTATTTATTAAAAATTTATGATATTTTATATAATGTTCGTTCGTTTGTAATCCTTAAATGTACCATATCCGAGAAGTGTTTGCACTAATAATTACGCAACTTTCATCAGACATTTTTTAATCTCATCGGTTTGACCGAAACAAACGAAATAGTTCGCTGCTAAGCATCAAATTTACTTTCAAACGCTTGATTTATACCCTCATCCAACAAGTCAAACGCTGTTCGTAATGATAATGATTTTTGGCTAATGCTTCCGGTTTTATTTCACTCATACAGTGACGATTCATGATGAAAATATAGTCATATTATTCATTGCGCTTCTTAGCATTTTTCGAGCATTTTTCATGCACGTCCATGTTTTCATTCGTCCGAGCGTCCGCTGGAATTCATTATAAGCGATGATTTTGGGCGCGAGGACGAATAGCGAGGAGCAAGTTTTGGCTGAAGAAATTCATCACGTTGTCACCGAACCGGATTTTCTGCATGGAATTGCCTCCATCATTTTTCGTAAATAGGCAGTTACGCCAATGGCGGGTGAAATATTCTAATCATCCGATCGCAGTTCTGAGCTGGAAAAATCTGCATGGGTGCATAATTAAAATTGAAACAATGTCTATAAATGGTTATCGTTGTCGAAATAAGCGTAAAATTATAAAATAATGATGATATACTACATAGGGAATCGGAAACGAAGCGGAAAATTAATATCTTTGTTATCGGGGTTCCCACATGTTCACCCATTGGTGATCGGAACATTTATCAGAACATAACGGTTTTCTTGATAGTGAAAGTGAAGTATTTTTCTCTATTTTTATATGCTGTGACTATTTTTCGGAATATATCATCTATACCAGGCCTGGGCAACCCATGGCCCGTAAATCACGTGTCTTTTCATAATTTTTGTAGTTCTCGTATTCTTTCTATTTGGCCATATAATGTGGCTCTTTTGATTGAAATTTTTTAAAAATCCAAAATCATATTTAAAAAGCAAGCAAAATGGAGAACAATAACAGCAAGTACATGGAGTAAATGAAGATTCAAAGGATGGAAAAACGGCAGAACGATTAAATACATTGTATTACCGTAACTAAAATCACCTTCCATAGCTTCCAACTGTCCTTACTCTCTTAAACATTAGCAAAATCCATTCCACTTTGATTACCTGCTTTACAACGATTAGGAAAAATTTCTCTATACGATTAACTTTTCGAAATTTTTACAAGCCCATTTTACATTGATGCGAGTTCCGTTTCTGAAGAATAGCAATTATAATTAACAGATTTCCAATGCAATAATGAGTTTCAGAACATATTTTTAGTAATGGAAGATAAAATTTATTTTTATAACAAATTCATAACAGCTGAAAAATACCCAGTTTCAAGAAATATTTTAGTCTTTTCGGAAGTACATACATATGTATGCAAAGTTTTATTTTCAATGTAAAAATTTGCAAAAAATACAACCAAAGCTCTGATAAATGATACAAATTTGGAAACTCAGAATGGCGACATCCAAAATCGATGCCAGCCTGGATTATCTCAGCAGAAATATGGAAAACCAAATTTCTTCCCAGATATGGCCCCACATCTGCTACATGAACCAAATCGGTATTATAAATATTAATATACTTCAAAATATCGAACTAATGAAAACAAATAAAGGCTATATTCAAATTTGGGATCTGTGGCAATGATTAAAAAAGGAAAACTTTTTAAAGATAATTTAATACTTTGCTCCAAACCGGGACAATTAGGCGTCCCGAAACCTCTCTTCGGGACTTCAAGACAGAAGTGTAAAAACCAGGACGTCTGGAAACCCTAAATGTAACACATCTATTATTTGAATGTAGGAAAAAAGTCACAGAAATAAAAGCACAATTTAAAGCTAACAAAGAAAGGTCTGTTTTTTCAAATAAAATAGAGATATACGCTATTATAATGGCACACTATATCTTCTTTAGAAAGCATTAAAAACGGCACTAAAACCCTAAAATCAATCAAAATCTATTTGGGACATACCTCACCGCATTTAAGCAGTTATGATATTATTTTTACCCCTTTTCGAAAGTAGATTAAATATTTTAACGCTTTGCTTTTATTTCAGTCGCAACATAAAAGGAAAATTTGCTACAAATAGGATATAATCTCATTTTCTCTTAATCTCTGTTACTGTCTATAGAGGTAAGTGGGAGAATGAGAAAACCGCTTATAATTCAAAAACTTTTCAGTCTTTTATTATCAAACCTTCCTGAATTACTTCGCAGCGGAACTTCTATATTTTAAGCTGTTTGCCGTCTATATTGAATTCATGGGTTCGATTCCAGGATCGTAAATTTTCTTCATTTGATTAGCACGGGAATGAGCGTAGCACATTACTCAATCGCATATTAAAATTTCTTAGAATTATCGTAGGAGTTCGACGCTTGAAACAGCGAACGTCTAAAAGAACGAAACGCTGTTTTCCTGTCATCGATTTTCGAATACGCGTGGAATCGACCAACAAATTAGTTTTTGTTTCGAAAATTTTACGTTTTCTTCCATGAAAATCTTTCATAGTCATAGTGAATTGCATTGCTGCCGGTTCCGTGCAATTCCGTACGATTCACTTGGATGAAACTTCGCATCGCATATACCGCCATATTCACAAAATTTCGACGCTGTTTTGAAGTATAAACAATACCTTGGTTATGATGAATAATACGAAGGTAACGAAAATAAACAAATATTCAGTTTTTCTTTGATATTGCGTTAATGAAGTCAGATATTGAGATTAGAATTTCTGTGTCCTTTTAAGTCTGTGGAAAATTTCTGTGAAAGCAGAGTAGGTTTTTAATCTTTGAACAATAATTATTCATTAATATTCTGTTGTCACACAACATTTCTAATCCGAAACTATTGTTAAATTCTGAAACATTCCATTATGTATATTTTAAATTTTATCACTTTTTGGTGCACATACAAGTAGATTTTATTAATTTTTACTTTATCCATACGTAGTATAAGGAAAAGTATTGTTTTCATGAAAAAAATCGATTTCGAGATTTCAACGGAAATACATGTTTTGAAGTCCCCCTGAACACGTTTTGACCATTTTCTCGACGATGTCTGTGTGTGTATGTGATAGCTATTAATCAGGTCAACACGAAATTTTATATTTAACATTTTTATAAAAGTCACAAGAACTGATTAGTTTTTAGTAAAAATCGGTTAACCGAAAGTGGGTGTTTACTCTTCACCACTCCGTTATTTTAAAATATTTGCTTCAATATTTGATAAATGTAAAAATGTACTGGAATAAAAGTTGTAGGAAATTTAATTGTCTACAACCTTTGTTCGAAACATTTTTCCTAATAATACACTGTTTAAGAGATATCTTAAAACTAAATTATTTAGCTGCCACCACCATGCCACTTACCGTCTATTGTTAACAATTGACGCTTAGTTACATCTTAGTAACGCTCCTTTTTATTTTCTGAATTGACGGAGCTTTGTGGGTATATCCAATATCAGAAGGCTATGGTTTGAGTTTATTTCTCTTCTTTGTAAAGTCTAAAATTTTCTCGGTCTCTTAAAATATTTATTATTATGTAACCTATTTGGAATTTTTAGAAATAATACAGGTATGGAGAAAGTCATGTGGTGGCAACATCAGATTTTTTATTTAAATTTTATTTTCACTCAATACGTAATTCATAGAAACCCGTCATCTTTGACGGGAAATTTCGTTAGTAGTTAGTATGGAAGGGGTTTTTATAATCCTGCAAATAGGCAAACGGGCTTTGGTTCATCTAACTTGAACGATGTAGAAGCAGTGGCGTAACAATAGGGTGGCAAAATGTCACGGGTCCTGGGGATCCTCGAATTTTTCCAAATATAGAAGAAATTAAGATTTTTTAGCGATTTATCTTTTTTATCCTTATTTCTGAATGACATGACAGTTAAACATTATTTTTTGACAGAGTAATTTAAAAAGCTTATAATTTTCGGCATATTCCTGTACATTGATTAATAAGTGCAACTTGATAGTCTTTACATTGGATTTCAGTTTTAATTGAACATATGAATATGTTGGTTGAGGGGACAGGGGGAGACGGGCTACAAATAATATTTTGCCGCGGGTCCTTCTGCTCCTAGTGTAGAAGCAGTTCACCGAACACGGAAGTGTGGCGGACGGAACTACAGACAAAATGATTACAAAATCGGATTAAAAAAGAAGAATAAGGTTAAATTTGTATTCACGTAAAAAAAACCCAATTTTGACTATGGTCATTTTCACAGGAAAAGAATCAAACTTTAATATACAAGCAAAATTGAAATAATGCCATACAATTACATGTGTATTCACGTAAAAAAGTCACAATTTTTGCTAGGGAAAAAATTCTAAGAATTGGGTAGGAAAAAAGCCGCAATTTTGCGAATAAATTATACACTGAAAAATAGAGGAGCCGGAACGGACAGAGCGTGCATTTCGTGTTAACCGATATTTCGAGCTATCCAGTTTCGTGTTAAGTAATTTCCACTGTATATTGTTTAGTGATAGTGTCGTACTGGAAAATATGTAGGCCCCCAGCCAAAACAAATTTGAAGTCTTGGAGGAAATTTAAAGCCGTCACGAAAGAAATTTTGGTCCCCTTTGCCCATGGGCTCCCACATCAAAGAAAAGGTCCCCAAGTGTGGAGAAGGGAGGGTGGCATTGGGTGAAGGGTGTAAAACAAATTAGTTGCAACATTCCGCTGCTGTGCAAAAGAGGGAGGTCCCTGTGATTGGCCACACTTAAATACAACCGTACTATATGGTAATCTGGTATTTGACGTCGAACAATCTCGACCAAGACTAATTCTACCCTTATTCCTCCCTTTCTATATAGCTCTCAAATGTTGACGCATAAGAAAATATATTCATCTCAAGAGTGAGAGACGTCACAGAGCCGATAAACATGCGTAATACAAAAATAAACACACATAATGCACAATTAAAAACGCACAAACGTAATACACAATTGCAAACAAATCACAGAAAAAATAAAAACCACAAGAAGCACCGTTCAGGGCAAAGGCTTATTTCGGTCTGTCTATAGAGATGCGAGAAACGTTCGGCGTAAAAACGCTCATGGGATCAGTCGGCACATTTCCACGTAGGTAGCTTTCTTGCTCATCCTTTTCTATAATGGCTTATGCTGGTTCTTATCCTTCGGAGATAAGTGAGGCTGTTTGTAAGACCCACATTGTCTCACTGCCTTGCTCTAAAAAAAGTTCGTGGATAGAGAAAGCATGGCCAAGAGATTCTATGAGGTAAACAAAAGTGACGCGAAATCCTCAAAAATCTCGCCCACACTTTGAGAGATTTGGAAGGCTAAAAATTTTAAATGTCCTGTAGCAGCAAGAAAAATTAACCGAAATAATAAGGCAATATCTTTGCAAATAAGGCATTAAAAATTCAAAATTTTACATAAAAATAAACGCCAAACATGACTTTATTAGAATATATAAACAAAAAAGATACTGTAATATTTGATCAGGCAAAAGCAAAATTAAGCCAAACGTACAGGGCCTGTGCAGTGCACGCATGACGACGGTATGTGACGTTTATAGGGTCGGTGCCCTGCACGTATGACGACTTTGAGGGATTAAGAAACATATTTAGTGCTTTTGGAATAATTGCAAGGAAGGTTAGATTCTGTACTTACTAAGTAAAAGTTTTGGATTATACTTTTTCGGTCGTTGTGTTACTCAACAATAAAACTGAATATTAAAAATTTCCGTATCTGAATAATTAACCCTTTAATTCTATAACAATCTCATTTTTATCATTTTCACCAAATCAATGGTTCAAATTAGAAACCATACCTAAAGGAAGCGGAAGATTATTCTTAGATTCAAATTAGACCAACTCCATACGAATGGTTCTCACCAGATTATAGGAAAATATCGATCAAATAAATAAAAGACTGAAGAGCAAGGAGTGAGTCAGGCGAACGTCAGAGCAACAAAAGCTACAGACCAAAGGAATTTAAGACATGAAGAAGAAAGACTGATACAGGCAAGTGCAAGAACAAAAGAAACTAATGACCAAAGGGATTTACGACTTCAAGAACAAAGAAAGTGAAATATATCACAGAAGGTACAACAAGAAAGCGGAGTTGTTTATTATCTTTCCTTGATAAAAAATACAGTCGCCAAATTAATCTATAAAGAATAAGATGGGAAGACAAGAAATATTGCATACCATTAAGCATTACAATAAAAATTAACTTGGTTTTATTCTCAAATCTTCCTCAATATTTTTTGTCTTGACTAAAAAACCCGAGCAACGCCGGGTACTTTCAGCTAGTTTTTCAATAAAAGTGATTTCAACGTATAACTTGAGCAATTTAGAATCGTAGGCTAAATGTGACGATAAGAATAAAAAACGTTATTTATTTTTCTTTAAAACGGTCCGATGATCGTTTTTTTCGAAAATGGCTTTATAAACACAATATCAGTGGTTATAAACACACTATCGGTAGTTATAAATAAAGTACTGACAATTATAAACAAAATATTGGTAGTAATAATTTTTGAAGACAAAATTCAAATCCGTGCCAAATTAGCGTAAAAATTCGTTTTTAATAGCAAAGAAAGCATATTTTTCTGCAAGGCTTTTAAAAGGGAAATAGCAATCTAATTAAATATTTCAATGGCTCAACGCTTTCAATAATAATTAAGGACGTCGTAATGAATTATTCATCTTGATCTAATCAACTCGCAACAAATCCTTTGATGCAGACCATAGACTTAACGTTCTCCTTAACATTAGGCTTGTTTTTGCCGTTACTCCACATTTTTTACGCTCTCGACCTTCGACTTTTCCGTTCGTTCTTCGTTTGCAGTGCTGCGGTTATGGGTCCGCCTTATATGTATATGAGAATTCTGGGACTCAATGAACACGCGCTCAGTCTTTGCTGCGCGTTATCTGTGAGAGCGCGTGGATCCAGAACAAAATGTCCCCGAACGAAATGCCCACGGACAAAATATCCCCACGCACCGGAATAAATATTAATCACTCCCTCTCAGATGTTGATATGCTGTTCAAAATCAGTCAAGTGATTAATTATTATAACGCCTTAGCAGTTTTCGGTATTTATTTTGTTCTGAAATGGTAAATCAGTAGCATTATCCTCCCTATAGACGTTTCAAAATATAACGTGTTTTTAACAAACATCCCGACTGGAAAGAAATTTGAAATTTGACAGGAATACTTCAATCGCGCATTTAAGTTAATGACGATAAAAAGATCTCCGAAAAGGACCTGAATTCCACTCCGAGATATAATTTCTGTTTACTGTAAGATAACACGTAAAAACAGATTGTTCGACGTGCAGACGTTCATTCTTTTGCAAATTAAAATTAGAAGAAACTGACCGTCGATATTCGGACGGGAACTGCTTTAATGAAGAATGGTTCAAGTTTCTTATTCTTGTAATTGAATTTTGTCATCAATCGAAGTCGCTCAAATTTATCGTTTAAATCATATATTTTGAAAAAAAAATGCCATTTAATCGTTTTCTGCCTATTATACGTACGAAAGAGCACATTTTGATTTTACTCAAGAACATTTATATTCATGTCCCGTCATTCTTAACGGACACTTACTCTAGTATTTAATACTATCTCAGTTAGTTAGAATAGTATGTGTTATGAAATATTGCCAAACTTGAGAGAATAGTAATACATATTTTCTACAACTTTATACCAAGTCTATATGAAGGATAATGATACTGATTTACTTTTTCAGAACAAAATAAATACCGAAAACTGTTAAAGGCGTTATAATCAATCATCTGACTGATTTTGAACGGTATATCAACATCTGAGAGGGAATGATTAATATTTATTCCGGTGCGTGGGAACATTTTGTACGGGAACATTTTGTCCGGGGACATATTGTCCGGGGGCATTTTGTCCGGTTTCCGAGAGTGCGTAGGAAATATAGGGTAATTTTAGTGGGAAATTTCGAGGCCATAAAATAGAAAACATCCGTCGAAGTCCGAAGGCCTTTGAGGTCCGAACGATGCGAGGAGTTGGGGGAGGAGGGTTGGCGGCCGCAGGAGCGGTGGGCATTAAACGAGTTCAGCAATTTTAGCTATCGAAAGTACTGTCGAATAAAGCACATATAAATTGTTTAAATATGAACATTTATGTATATTTTACAAAAAGCTTTGAACTTTCATTAATTTGGTTTCAATCAATAAAGCTAATTTTCGGATGAAGAGTAGTGCTTTCTTTTTACCTCTATATATAAGTACGTATACCATTAATTAATATCATAGTTTAAAACCCATGTTAACATTAACTCATTCTTATGCGTTTAGCTCCGTCAGTTTCTGGATCCGCCCCTGCTGGAAAACCACCTATAGAGGAAAGGAAATCCATCTGCTACCCTGAGAGTTATTGCACCTAAAGATTTTTAGAACGCCTGGAATACACTTTTCAATTATAGGTATCCCTCAATTTACGCGTGTTCTGTTTACGCGTTTTCGCATATACGCGATTTTATTTTTACGACCATTTTTTTATATACGCGTCGCGTTTTTGCATTAACGCGATTCGTTAGATTGTAAGAAAAAAGTCATGATTTTTTGTGACTTTTTTTCCGCCCACCGCTCCTGCGGCCGCCAACCCTCCTCCCCCAACTCCTCGCATCGTTCGGACCTCAAAGGCCTTCGGACTTCGACGGATGTTTTCTATTTTATGGCCTCGAAATTTCCCACTAAAATTACCCTATATTTCCTACGCACTCTCGGAAACCGGACAAAATGCCCCCGGACAATATGTCCCCGGACAAAATGTTCCCGTACAAAATGTTCCCACGCACCGGAATAAATATTAATCATTCCCTCTCAGATGTTGATATACCGTTCAAAATCAGTCAGATGATTGATTATAACGCCTTTAACAGTTTTCGGTATTTATTTTGTTCTGAAAAAGTAAATCAGTATCATTATCCTTCATATAGACTTGGTATAAAGTTGTAGAAAATATGTATTACTATTCTCTCAAGTTTGGCAATATTTCATAACACATACTATTCTAACTAACTGAGATAGTATTAAATACTAGAGTAAGTGTCCGTTAAGAATGACGGGACATGAATATAAATGTTCTTGAGTAAAATCAAAATGTGCTCTTTCGTACGTATAATAGGCAGAAAACGATTAAATGGCATTTTTTTTTCAAAATATATGATTTAAACGATAAATTTGAGCGACTTCGATTGATGACAAAATTCAATTACAAGAATAAGAAACTTGAACCATTCTTCATTAAAGCAGTTCCCGTCCGAATATCGACGGTCAGTTTCTTCTAATTTTAATTTGCAAAAGAATGAACGTCTGCACGTCGAACAATCTGTTTTTACGTGTTATCTTACAGTAAACAGAAATTATATCTCGGAGTGGAATTCAGGTCCTTTTCGGAGATCTTTTTATCGTCATTAACTTAAATGCGCGATTGAAGTATTCCTGTCAAATTTCAAATTTCTTTCCAGTCGGGATGTTTGTTAAAAACACGTTATATTTTGAAACGTCTATAGGGAGGATAATGCTACTGATTTACCATTTCAGAACAAAATAAATACCGAAAACTGCTAAGGCGTTATAATAATTAATCACTTGACTGATTTTGAACAGCATATCAACATCTGAGAGGGAGTGATTAATATTTATTCCGGTGCGTGGGGATATTTTGTCCGTGGGCATTTCGTTCGGGGACATTTTGTTCTGGATCCACGCGCTCTCACAGATAACGCGCAGCAAAGACTGAGCGCGTGTTCATTGAGTCCCAGAATTCTCATATACATATAAGGCGGACCCATAACCGCAGCACTGCAAACGAAGAACGAACGGAAAAGTCGAAGGTCGAGAGCGTAAAAAATGTGGAGTAACGGCAAAAACAAGCCTAATGTTAAGGAGAACGTTAAGTCTATGGTCTGCATCAAAGGATTTGTTGCGAGTTGATTAGATCAAGATGAATAATTCATTACGACGTCCTTAATTATTATTGAAAGCGTTGAGCCATTGAAATATTTAATTAGATTGCTATTTCCCTTTTAAAAGCCTTGCAGAAAAATATGCTTTCTTTGCTATTAAAAACGAATTTTTACGCTAATTTGGCACGGATTTGAATTTTGTCTTCAAAAATTATTACTACCAATATTTTGTTTATAATTGTCAATACTTTATTTATAACTACCGATAGTGTGTTTATAACCACTGATATTGTGTTTATAAAGCCATTTTCGAAAAAAACGATCATCGGACCGTTTTAAAGAAAAATAAATAACGTTTTTTATTCTTATCGTCACATTTAGCCTACGATTCTAAATTGCTCAAGTTATACGTTGAAATCACTTTTATTGAAAAACTAGCTGAAAGTACCCGGCGTTGCTCGGGTTTTTTAGTCAAGACAAAAAATATTGAGGAAGATTTGAGAATAAAACCAAGTTAATTTTTATTGTAATGCTTAATGGTATGCAATATTTCTTGTCTTCCCATCTTATTCTTTATAGATTAATTTGGCGACTGTATTTTTTATCAAGGAAAGATAATAAACAACTCCGCTTTCTTGTTGTACCTTCTGTGATATATTTCACTTTCTTTGTTCTTGAAGTCGTAAATCCCTTTGGTCATTAGTTTCTTTTGTTCTTGCACTTGCCTGTATCAGTCTTTCTTCTTCATGTCTTAAATTCCTTTGGTCTGTAGCTTTTGTTGCTCTGACGTTCGCCTGACTCACTCCTTGCTCTTCAGTCTTTTATTTATTTGATCGATATTTTCCTATAATCTGGTGAGAACCATTCGTATGGAGTTGGTCTAATTTGAATCTAAGAATAATCTTCCGCTTCCTTTAGGTATGGTTTCTAATTTGAACCATTGATTTGGTGAAAATGATAAAAATGAGATTGTTATAGAATTAAAGGGTTAATTATTCAGATACGGAAATTTTTAATATTCAGTTTTATTGTTGAGTAACACAACGACCGAAAAAGTATAATCCAAAACTTTTACTTAGTAAGTACAGAATCTAACCTTCCTTGCAATTATTCCAAAAGCACTAAATATGTTTCTTAATCCCTCAAAGTCGTCATACGTGCAGGGCACCGACCCTATAAACGTCACATACCGTCGTCATGCGTGCACTGCACAGGCCCTGTACGTTTGGCTTAATTTTGCTTTTGCCTGATCAAATATTACAGTATCTTTTTTGTTTATATATTCTAATAAAGTCATGTTTGGCGTTTATTTTTATGTAAAATTTTGAATTTTTAATGCCTTATTTGCAAAGATATTGCCTTATTATTTCGGTTAATTTTTCTTGCTGCTACAGGACATTTAAAATTTTTAGCCTTCCAAATCTCTCAAAGTGTGGGCGAGATTTTTGAGGATTTCGCGTCACTTTTGTTTACCTCATAGAATCTCTTGGCCATGCTTTCTCTATCCACGAACTTTTTTTAGAGCAAGGCAGTGAGACAATGTGGGTCTTACAAACAGCCTCACTTATCTCCGAAGGATAAGAACCAGCATAAGCCATTATAGAAAAGGATGAGCAAGAAAGCTAGAAGCCTACGTGGAAATGTGCCGACTGATCCCATGAGCGTTTTTACGCCGAACGTTTCTCGCATCTCTATAGACAGACCGAAATAAGCCTTTGCCCTGAACGGTGCTTCTTGTGGTTTTTATTTTTTCTGTGATTTGTTTGCAATTGTGTATTACGTTTGTGCGTTTTTAATTGTGCATTATGTGTGTTTATTTTTGTATTACGCATGTTTATCGGCTCTGTGACGTCTCTCACTCTTGAGATGAATATATTTTCTTATGCGTCAACATTTGAGAGCTATATAGAAAGGGAGGAATAAGGGTAGAATTAGTCTTGGTCGAGATTGTTCGACGTCAAATACCAGATTACCATATAGTACGGTTGTATTTAAGTGTGGCCAATCACAGGGACCTCCCTCTTTTGCACAGCAGCGGAATGTTGCAACTAATTTGTTTTACACCCTTCACCCAATGCCACCCTCCCTTCTCCACACTTGGGGACCTTTTCTTTGATGTGGGAGCCCATGGGCAAAGGGGACCAAAATTTCTTTCGTGACGGCTTTAAATTTCCTCCAAGACTTCAAATTTGTTTTGGCTGGGGGCCTACATATTTTCCAGTACGACACTATCACTAAACAATATACAGTGGAAATTACTTAACACGAAACTGGATAGCTCGAAATATCGGTTAACACGAAATGCACGCTCTGTCCGTTCCGGCTCCTCTATTTTTCAGTGTATAATTTATTCGCAAAATTGCGGCTTTTTTCCTACCCAATTCTTAGAATTTTTTCCCTAGCAAAAATTGTGACTTTTTTACGTGAATACACATGTAATTGTATGGCATTATTTCAATTTTGCTTGTATATTAAAGTTTGATTCTTTTCCTGTGAAAATGACCATAGTCAAAATTGGGTTTTTTTTACGTGAATACAAATTTAACCTTATTCTTCTTTTTTAATCCGATTTTGTAATCATTTTGTCTGTAGTTCCGTCCGCCACACTTCCGTGTTCGGTGAACTGCTTCTACACTAGGAGCAGAAGGACCCGCGGCAAAATATTATTTGTAGCCCGTCTCCCCCTGTCCCCTCAACCAACATATTCATATGTTCAATTAAAACTGAAATCCAATGTAAAGACTATCAAGTTGCACTTATTAATCAATGTACAGGAATATGCCGAAAATTATAAGCTTTTTAAATTACTCTGTCAAAAAATAATGTTTAACTGTCATGTCATTCAGAAATAAGGATAAAAAAGATAAATCGCTAAAAAATCTTAATTTCTTCTATATTTGGAAAAATTCGAGGATCCCCAGGACCCGTGACATTTTGCCACCCTATTGTTACGCCACTGCTTCTACATCGTTCAAGTTAGATGAACCAAAGCCCGTTTGCCTATTTGCAGGATTATAAAAACCCCTTCCATACTAACTACTAACGAAATTTCCCGTCAAAGATGACGGGTTTCTATGAATTACGTATTGAGTGAAAATAAAATTTAAATAAAAAATCTGATGTTGCCACCACATGACTTTCTCCATACCTGTATTATTTCTAAAAATTCCAAATAGGTTACATAATAATAAATATTTTAAGAGACCGAGAAAATTTTAGACTTTACAAAGAAGAGAAATAAACTCAAACCATAGCCTTCTGATATTGGATATACCCACAAAGCTCCGTCAATTCAGAAAATAAAAAGGAGCGTTACTAAGATGTAACTAAGCGTCAATTGTTAACAATAGACGGTAGGTGGCATGGTGGTGGCAGCTAAATAATTTAGTTTTAAGATATCTCTTAAACAGTGTATTATTAGGAAAAATGTTTCGAACAAAGGTTGTAGACAATTAAATTTCCTACAACTTTTATTCCAGTACATTTTTACATTTATCAAATATTGAAGCAAATATTTTAAAATAACGGAGTGGTGAAGAGTAAACACCCACTTTCGGTTAACCGATTTTTACTAAAAACTAATCAGTTCTTGTGACTTTTATAAAAATGTTAAATATAAAATTTCGTGTTGACCTGATTAATAGCTATCACATACACACACAGACATCGTCGAGAAAATGGTCAAAACGTGTTCAGGGGGACTTCAAAACATGTATTTCCGTTGAAATCTCGAAATCGATTTTTTTCATGAAAACAATACTTTTCCTTATACTACGTATGGATAAAGTAAAAATTAATAAAATCTACTTGTATGTGCACCAAAAAGTGATAAAATTTAAAATATACATAATGGAATGTTTCAGAATTTAACAATAGTTTCGGATTAGAAATGTTGTGTGACAACAGAATATTAATGAATAATTATTGTTCAGCTTGCAAGCCTGACATATTGACTGCGTTGTCGAAACTTTGACCCCGGCAATTCTTTATATCTAATCCCAGCGCTTCAATAATTTCTAAGACAGTTTTCGTCACATGTTCAGATGTATGAGAATTTCGAGGCGTGAAAAAAGAAACGTTCGATGATTTCTCCAACTGGTTTCACGTATTTAAAATAACAGTAAGCTGATCCAAGTGACTTACATCGGGAGTTGAGTTTACAATTATAGAAAAATAATAGCATTTTTCACTTCATCGGGAAAGCATTTTCAGAGATGATCTCATTCTCTTTTTCCCTTTGTTCCGTTTTTTAACCCTATAGAAATGATTTTCGTTGAGAGCTTTAAAATATTTCCTTCCTACCGTTTCGTATTCTTTTTTGAAATTCTTTATTTGACCAACATTTTTCAGACGTTTTCATTGAAAGCGATGTAATGATAAGTTATAATTATTTCGTTCGAACTCAACAGACTTGAACTTGAATAAAGGTCCAGAAAGTTCTAATATTTTTTTTGTTAATTTTGGAATTCGGGGGCCCCTCAACAGCACAGGGCCCTACTTCTGCGCGTACCTATAAATCCGCCCCTGATTAGAAGATCATTAAGAATTATACCAAGATATCCAATACTCATTCATAGCATTAGATACGAAATTACATCACCAAGATTCATTGATAGTATCAAATTGCCCTAATAGATAGCAGCACTTTGCTAACGAAACATGCTTTTTTTATTAATTACTTAAAAGGAATAAAATAAATATATAAGTTACATTTAGGGATATTTTATGTATATACGAATATATTAACTTCTTATTTTAATTTTAGAATATTTTCTGCGATGAGGGACAGTTTTAATGACGTCAGATCCTAACGCCAGAGACGCTACTGTAGCGAACTACTTCGGCTACACAAATTTTTGCTTTGTGTATGTGATTGTTTGTATTTTCATCATACTCCATTTTAAAATGGACTCTACGGTCGCTGTTTGGGACGCTTCCGAAGTAAATATTTGTTTATATTGGTACTGCATGGTTTTTCATTAACTGTTAAGTGATGTTTTAACATAAAAACAGATAATGATATGTGTTATTAATACTATCAATGCTAACATCTTTTGTTTTTGCCAAATTTGGGTTCTTGGAAATTTTTGCTGTTAAAATGAATGTCTTTCCCCATTTACTGAACGATTAGTATTTCTGACGACTTGTTTGCCTAAGATGAATTTCCTATCAAACTGCAATTAAAAATTATTTTTGCTTTATAAGAAAAATAAGGCTTGATTCGTAACAGTACTACTGAATTAGTTGTTTACACCACGCATTTGTCAATTAGCCATTTGGCATTAACATTTTTATCTGATATTTCAGTGTTATTATTTAAGCAATACGTTTAAAAATTATATTTTCTGTTTTGTTTATTTTTGGCGGGAAGACCAAACAAATATTGCTTTGGCTGGCTGACTTAAAATAAGGATACATAAATAACGTTGAAATTGCATAAAGGTCTTCTTTGTTATTATTAGTGAAGGACATGTTTCAAGTACTTCTTATGAATAAATGGAATGTGTTGTTCCATTAATGTATTTTGTTTACTTTTCCTTGATAATTTTTTAATTAAATTATAAGTATTTTTTGTAATTATTATTTGATAAAAATCCACAACAACTTTTATGATTAACTTTGCTTTAATTATAATTTTTTTCATTTGGTGTTATGAAAAACATGCAATTTCGAAAACTTCTCATTTTAAAAAAAAGAATTTTTGGTAAGCTCTGATCAATTAAATTCCTACTTTTCTTTTCTAATTCGTATCCTTTTTGCAGTGTTTTTCTTCTAAAACTCTTTTAAGTTGCTTACTCTTGAGGAATTAGCTGTAATTTTATCCTGCATGCTTAAACACCATATTATTGGTGGTCATGAAAAGAATTTAAAAGTCTTATTCAATACAATTTAGTGTTATTTTGTAGATATTACCGTAGTTTTAGCTACATTAATCTTTCGTCCTTCATTAACCACATCAAAAATTTTTGAAATCATTTCTCTCTTTTTGCTATTAAGAGGAGATTGAATATTTTTTCCCATTTAATTTCACTATCAATCAATTTTGAATTTAGTTAATAATTATGTGTGTGTGTATATATATCTCATAATTAATTTGCTGTGCTTCTTCAGTTTCAGCCAATGAATATTCTTTAGAAATGCCCGCACCTAGTCCTTACACGCCACCCCAGCCCTCGAAGCCACCAAATCATCCCTCGCCAAGAATATCTCGTGCTCATCGGCTCTCAAGTCGATCCAATAGTAGTGTTTCATCAACACATCTAAGTTCAGTGTCTTCTGACCAAGACAGGCAAACATCTGCACATAGTGTTAGAAGACAGCTCCTACCTAGTACTTCCACTTTACCTTCTCAATCTCCCTCACCAGCTCCAGTAGAAGAAGCACAGGGAGATCCAGACGAGGACCTCAAAGACCCAGAACACTTTATACGAGCATTCAGTCAGGTTAATGGTCCATTGACAAAACTGAATCACCAATTTGTAAAGGTAAGCTTATTGTGAATTATGAATTTTAGCTTATATGTGACCTAAGCTACTGTTAGTTTCAAGAAACCCTTGATAATATATGAGAAAACTTAAGCTACATGCATTGATGATGTATGTTGAAATTAGTTTTCAAAGTGATGTAGTCTATCAAATAATTGAATGTTATTGGAGTATTTGTATGGCATTGTTTTAGGTTATTTGTCTATCATAGAAAATTAAATTTAAAATTTCTTATTAAGTTCAGTTCAGCACTTCTCAACTTGTGTCACTGAAAATTTTAATAATGGCTTATTGATAATAAAGTAAATGTTGTTAAGCAGGTTTTGCTTTTACACCATTTTTAACAACAATAAAAACAATTTTTAGGCTTAAACTCTTCATTATCACACACTCCTCCTTTTTCGGTTCAGCAGATTATAGTATGCTGTGTCATAAAGGAAAAAATATTTTAGAACCGCTGGTTTAATATGTTTACTTCTTGGTGTTTCTTCTTGGATTATAAAACTGCATTGGAGACATCATGAGCACAGTTTTTTGTGGTGTAACTGCTGGTTTCTTAAGGCAAAGTGTCTGTCATTATCTTCCCCAGACCTATATGTACCTCATCCCAGAGGCCAATCTAGAAATGTCCCAAGGAGGGGGGAGGATCATCCATCCCTATTTATGAATCCTTCCCCATGGATGGTTGTTTATTCTGAATGACCATACATCTGATACGATCTTTCTTCCCGATGTCCTATATATCACAGATTCAAGGAATTTTGTGTTGATTATTATTAAGAATGAATCCTATGAAGGGCATTGTAGACATCCAAATGAGAGGTGATCATCCCCTCCCTCTCCATCTATCTGTCATTGCCCCATCCCTGTCTTTTTTACTGATGGCCATGACGTCTCCTCTTGGAAAAGGATTTTTGAGGGATGCTTGGACTTATATAGAGAAAAAGTGAAAGGAAACAAGGGGGGCGAGGTATATATGGGTCTAAGGAAGATAAAAGCAGATATGTTAACTGAAGAGGAGAGCAACACTGTTGGCAAAACAGTGTTTATATTGCATCCAATGCAGAGTTATAAGCTAAGAATAAATGCCAGCATGAAATCTTGCTGCAATAGACTTTGCTCTTAAGTAGATATATTTTGTCTGGGGCAATTTTATTTGTAAATTATATTTTGTTATTACATTCAGCTTTTTTACTTCACTATTTTTCTTAATTATTTTTGGTACGAACTATCAACCATCATACATTATTTTTCCATTTGTCTCCACATAAGATAATTTAATGAACACTGCATTCACTAGCAGAAAATTATATACTGTAAATTGCTTACTTACAAATCTATGGTCATAATGAAATTCCTCCATCTTAAAATTAAATCTTGCATGTTATATTGACCACACATGATTTATAGAGAAATAGTGCCATAAAATAAAAGTATTGATAGTGCACATAATAATAATACTTAGAAATAACCCTGAGTAAGTCCTGTTGTTCAACTGTAACCATTCAGAGAATTTGCAGACTTAAATTAAGAGCAAGTCAGAATTTGCAACATTTCAAGTAGTATGTGAGGCAAATTTAAAAATACTCATTAGTTTTATTGTGAGCAACCTTTTCCGTGCAAGTTATGCTTTCTTTGGTAATTTTTGAGTATTCCAGTATTCGAAAACCTTATTTTATCAAAAGCAACTGTGATTGATTTTCTCATCATTTAAACATCAGTAACCTTGTGAAGTACAGTGTACTCTCAATAATCATTGTGCAGATTATCCATTTTATGTAATCTCTTTGCATGAAAAAGTGCAATTGCATTTTTTAAACTTTTATAATGCTGTTGCATACAAGTGATGTACATGCAGTATACCCTCTCAAATCCTGTTGACTAAAGCAGTGTTTCTCAACCAGGGGTCTATGTTATTTCTGAGGAGTCCACAAGTTGAGTAGGTTGTTTATTTTATCTGTAACTTGTTTGATCCTGCACACAGCTCTGATTAATATTTCAAAGAGAACAAATGAGTCAATAAATGGAAAATTTATGAACTATTCATGGAGAGCAGGTCTGCAGAAATTGTGGGACTTAATAGGGGATCCTCGGCTCAAAAAAGATTGAGAAACACTGGACTAAAGTACTGGCTGTGTGGTGCAGTCTATCCCATATTTATTCAAGATTGAATAGGATACTGGATTCCCTTTGAGGAAACAGGGAAGCTGCTTTACCTGTTGCATGTTCATTTTAAAAGCCTCTTCTTTATACTTATCTAAAGCCAAACCTAGAAAGGGCTAGGGAAGGAGCTATATCACGAAGGAGTCATTAGCAATTTAGCAACCAAAATTAGGGTTACATTTCAGCCATTAAGAAATTACAAAACACTATAAACCAGGTCAAATGTATTGAAAAATCTGCTCAAGTTATGTACTTATTCTCAGAAATATAACCTAGTGAGTGTTATCTGTATTTTTAGGGTTAATCTATTCATTTATTTTAACTAGCTTATAAACAGCCATTAACAGCCTTTTTACAATGAGCTCAATAACGATAACAACCATGCCCTCAGCAGGGTTCGAACCTAAAACCTTAGCATTAAGAACCATACTTGCTAGCCACCCCTGTACCAAGTCTATTGAATTGTATAACTCAGATTACATGTATATTTGTACTAACTATGCATCCTTTTTCCATCTTTAACCTGGTTAATTGAGAGTATACTGTAATTCCACGGACATCAATTGAAAATTTTTCTCAAGTAGCTATGTAGTTATTTATAAATGATCTTGGAATACCTCTACCACTTAATCATGCTTGTATTTTGAAATTTTCCTCCATTGAATCATTAACTTTTAATATATGATGGGAGACATGCTTGTATGTAAATATTGCTTGCAAATAAAATTTTGGATCTAACATTTTTTCCTTCAAGTCTTATGAAGCATTCTCTTAAAATTTAAGTATATCTCCGCCAATATCTTCATTCAAAATATTTTACCTGTATTTTGTCTTATGCAAGTATAAATTACTTCACACAGTGTGTGGATTCCTGAAACCACTATTTTAAGGAAAATTGTAATAAAACAACTGTGCTTTTCAATGAAATCTTTTTTTCATCAAAGGAACTGTTCTTAACCAAATCTCATGATTATAGAATGTAATATCTTAATGAAAAATACAAGCAATTCATTTCATCATTTTTTAGGATTTAACATAATCTTTAATGTATGCAGATTTGTATTCCTGAATACATAATACTCTGTTTGATGAGCCATCATAGTAATTAGTATATATAATAACAAATACATACAAAGCAAAAGCACATATAGTGAGGTATACATGTACATTTTATGTATAAGATTATAAATTTTCTACTAATTTGATTTATTGTTTTGCACGAATGTCTTGAAATTTACATGTTTACACTTGAACGAATTATTGGAACTTCTTGATTAATAACTAATGATTTCCTTCTTAACTTGAATTGCATGTTTATGTACAGAAAATATACTGTTAATCTTTCCTAACACACAAATTTTTATTTTTGTGTAGATTTAAGTCATTTAATATATCAGTATAATGGAATACATAAATTTGTGATGTATAAATAACTTGTTTATTGTGTCAGGTGATTTTGTACATAAAATGTTTATATTTTTTATAGAAAGTTATTTGGTAATATGTTTTTCATATGGTGGTTGAATTTTGATGTTATATTGATATATTATTGTTATTACATGTTAAATTTAATTTTTAAAAGTTGGATGAGTAGGGTGACTGGCATCTAATTTCCTATTTCTTTAACTTTATTGTGCCAAATTTTGATTGTTCAGTCATGGAAATATTCCAATAGCAGTGTTACATATTGGCTTTGAAGTGGGTGTTTTCACAAGACTAGATTTTTTCTCATTATATATTTTATATAATAGCTGATGCCCGTGCGAATCTTTCACACAAAAATTATTTTTTTTTTGTTTTAAAAATATTATTTTATTTTATTCTTATGTTATAGAGATACATCCTTATAACATTTGTGTATATGCCTCAATCTAGAACCTCCTTATAAACTACATTCAATGTTATGTGTTTATTGCCGAAGAGTCCTTGCTGTGGTCCGTCTATGATGTTGAGTGTCACGTCAGAGAATGATCTAGCTCAAGAAAAGGCAACATAAAAGTTGGTCATGTGAAAAGACCAGTGCAGGCAAATGAATTCCAACTTTTTGCAGTGTCTGGCTTTGTGCCTTGTTGATTGTCGTTGCAAAGGCAATCTTCACACGTTTAATGAATTGCATAGAACATGTAATTTCACTACACTTTAATTTCACCGCACTTTTTTACTTCAAAAATTTTTGAACTCATATGGGGCTACTTGTTTTCATCCCCACCACTGTCCTACTGAAGTCTCAAAAATATTCTAGAACAGCAGTTGTCAACGGATTAGTATTTCGGAGTAGCAACAACAACAATATTTTTTCAAAACAACAAAATAATCTAAAAAATTTTGTCTCATTTCTTCCACAGTTCAAATGTAATTGATTAATAAAAAATTGAAAACAAACAATAAAAAAATAGACAAAGAATTTTAATTTTTTCTTTTGTTTTTATATTTTGTATAGGAGTAGACTTGTTACTCTCAAACAAAAGTTTGGAAAATGGTATTCTAGAATGTTCTTGTTCTAGAATTTTCTTGTTCCAGAATGTTCTATAATGCAGTAGCAAGCTCACATAGACATATGCACACAGACAATGACAATATATGCGGGTAATAATAGCACATAACTGAAAAGCTATATCCAAAATTTTCGGTAAGGGGTGAATCAAAAAGCAGAGGACATTCATCACTCCGGGGAAGCCTAAGCTTTCTAAAAATGTCAATTGCTTGAAACTGATTTTAACCTGTCATTTGATTCATGTTTGCAGTAATGCATTTCAAATAGAATATATTCAGCAAGCCAACATTAAAACTATAATCACTCTTATTATTGATGAAGTTTCTGTGGATGTATTGATTGTTATTCATTTTAATTATGAAATTGGAAATGGATATCCAAATTACTAATCTTTGTAAGAATTTTCAATTTTGTATTTGAAATTCAAAATTGTTATGGGAAATGTTATAATGATTGGAAACGTTATTTTGTGGGTACCACACAATAGATATCAAGTAGTTCTGGAAAGAACTAATCTGCCTACTTTCCTTTTAATACAATTTTAATATATCACAAGTACACAGGTTTCCTGTGGTACAGAAGTGCTTTAGGTCAAATTCACCGTAGTATAATCGTATACTACTGTATTTGCTTTGAAAGCAGAAAATTATTTTTCCTCATATTGTGGTAGCCCTGCTTTTTGATCCATTCTAAACATCTCGTTTTGTCATTCTATACTCGCCCTACAAACGAAATTTCTTTGAAATCCGTTCAGCCAAAACCTTCAAAATCCTTAATTACTGAGAGAGTTCAATTTGTAATTGTGGCACCCCTGTTTGGCTGATTTGGTTAAAATATGCTAATATGGTTTTGTATATATGTTTATATTATAAGTATTAAATTTGGTTAAACTTGATGTGAACAGTTCAACACAAATACGTGAAAAATAATGTTTGTATCCCTTATATTGTGGCAGCCCTGCTTTCTATGTCTATACTAAACATCTTGATTTTGTTATTTTATATTGCATGCCTACTTCATATAAAACTTCGTTAATCGTTTGGGCCAATTCCTTCCAAATTCATAATTACTGAAAAGTTGAACTTTGCAATTGTGGCACCCCTGCTTAGTTGATCCAGTCCAAATATGTCATTTTGGTCATTAATTTATGTGAAGATTCTTTATACCAAATTTAGTTTAAATCGGTTCATTCATAAAGAAGATGTTAGGGGGGGACACACACACGGACACCGAGGCGATCTCATAATACTACTTTCCATTTTTTGGAAAGTAGGCTAAAAATGCAAAAGGTTATACATCCCAGCAATATTTTTGAGAAATATTGAGATATGCCCTTTCAAAGCCTTATGTAATACTTTAATTATGTTCTATAAAGTAGCATTCACTGATAAGTAGTTTATAATTCTTCATAATAAACACATCAAACTCAGATATTTGCAGCCTTAATGGTGTTTTTTTATTGCACCAGAGAGCAACAAATTTATATTAATAATATTAAATCAATGTTTTGTAGTGAGTTTTAGTTGCAGTGATTATTACATCTATTAAAACACTGCAATTTCACAAGATTAAGAAGGAAAATATTTCAATATTATGTAGTTGGCCTAAAACTTTAGTCACAGTGCAATATATCCTATAATTAAATTTAATTAAGCAAATTAGTATGTTAATAGTCAGGAAAATGTATTTGATGAATAAACTTAGTAGCTAGGATTTTACTTTTGGTGAAGCATGTAGTAGATCCTACTTCACGCAATAGTGTGTAGATTGTATAAATCTAATAACTTTTGATGTTGATTTTAAAAAATAATGGCTGATCATTAATATGCAACTTATAGGAAAAATACTGTATGCAAATGACATATCTTAACATGTAGGTTAATTTTTTTGGGGAGAGAGAACAATAATTTGTTGCTTTCATCCTAAACTTATTAATTAAAAATTGTTTCGCCAGTTCACCGGCCAAATAAAGTACTCTTCTTCATCTTTTGTTCAGGTTTGAAACTAATTTTTCTTTTTATTTGGATCAGGAAAGAGATCTGCATGACTTGAATTTAAAAACATGAGCACCTAGCTTGGTTTTTAATAGTTTTTTAAATTTCAATTTATGTGATTTTATCGTGTGTCACATTTCACATATTAAATAAATTACATTTGGAGACACATGTTGGGTCGTTTTTGGTGGGTTTATGTGTGGAATTTTAGAGGGATGAAAACCCTAAATTGCAACCAAAACCCACTGAAAACCACCCAAATCAGACCTTTGTGTCTCATTTGTTGGAACTTTTATGCCATGATTAAAGTTCAAAATGCACCTGTTACCTACTAAAGCTGCCCAACATAAGTTTGTCTTTTCTTATTGAATAAAAGTTAAGTTAATAAAAATTAGCTGACCCAGATCTTTGACCCTCTTTATTGAAACTGTGAGGAGATGGCAAGGAAGAGATCTTATATTTAAACTGAGAATAATCAAAGCTTCCCAACCAAGATGCCAACCTTATACATTTTAACCACCGCTGTAATTTCTTTTCCACTGAGAATGACCCACACAGAAGATAAACATGGTGGCCATGATGTTGAGGGTACTGGCCTAACTTATCTTTAATTATGAATTTAGAATGAAAAGTTCCGTGCTTAAGCTCCACCCCAGATAAAATTAATATCCATGCTAAACTTCATCATCAGCATAAATTATTTTCCCTATACAATGTGTATAAACGAGGCGGCATTATTTTCAAATATTACCCTTGTGACTCCATTGTTTGTAAGATTGTTTACCATTGGTTTGAATTTTATTAGATATTTAGAATTCAATTTCTCTTATATGCTGTGATATCACAGGTCTATATTTCTGCTATGAGGTAATGTATTCTTTGATAAAGGTAGCAGGCATTGATGCTGAAACATGTATTAATAGCATCCATTTGTATATCTGATTTTTTTGTGAAAAACATTGCTTATTGTCAACCCTTGATGATTTTTATTTTATTGATAGTATTCATTTAAATTTGTGGAGTTATCATATTTTTTAGTAAATTCACAAATAAGCTCTTAAAAATAGAAAAAAGTAATTATGTATTTATCTGAGGTATCTCCATTGGCCATAAAAATAATATGTGCATTTGGGCTAACAGGTAGCCATCATCAATGGTATTCACTGATATAAAATTCTGAAATTTTAGTTTTTCTATCAACTGATTGTAGATTCTAAAAGTTCTTTTAGTTCTTTCTTTCTAATAGAACTAAAATTTAAAATAACTTGATGAATCCACTATGGGTGGACACCACTGATGATGGCTGCCTGGTAGCTGAAATGCAAGTAAATTTTAGCATATTTTCTTAAAAGACAAAAACATGGCAATGTGATCACTCTGTCTGTCTGTGGACAATTAACTTTTTGTTTTGTGAGATATTTGGAAAGTTTTTTTAATTAGATAGCTCCTATCAATCTATGAATTTTCCACCGGTTGGGTTTTCCGGTAGTGCATAGATTTTCTGCTAGATGGCTTCCAAGTCTGAAACTTCAAAACTTGGAAATAATATTCTAGCCAAACTACTGAAGCTGTGCAGGTTGTCCCCTTCCCAAAGGGGAGACAAAAGATTTATTTTGTTGTATTTGATGGGCTTTCCCCTAAATTTCTTCTGAGGTGGGTTTGTTTTAATAAAATGCAGCTTTTAAGATGTTTAAATTCCCCAAACATTCTAATTTTCTTGGAAAATTCTAAAATAAAGAAATGTGTTCTGTAATTTTCTGTAGTTTGAGAATTAAAAAAATTACCACCAGTCGAAATATGCAAAATAAAAGGCAGAATTTTTTTAAATGCTGAAAATAATTGATGGAATATTCTAGAATCCAATAATCTAAAGAAATTTCAAGAAAATCTTTTGCTGGTTATAATATGCGACATAAAAATGAAAATTCAAACCCAAACAGGACGTTCCATTCATTTTGACCCCGAAACTCATCCCCAAAGCCATCAGAACCCTAAAATTTTGAAGAAAACATACTTCCACCTCTTGCAAAGTTATTTTACTTGTTTCATTGTCATTTTATGGCTTTTGGAAATATCAGAGGATGTAGTTGTTTTTTATTTTTAAGTTCTTATTTTGTGTACAGGCATTCCCCGGGTTACGTAAGCCTCGACTTATGTAAACCCGCACTTACATAAGCGGTCCCATAAATTACTAAAAAAATCGTTGTTTACGTTCAAGTTTATGTTAGCGGTTTTCGTAAGTGAGTGGGAACTAAATTTTTGTGCAGAGGAGGAACGCAAGGTGTAGGTTTTAATGCGGTAGTCCCACTATGCTACCCAGCTGCTGTTACCAATCTAGCAAATTTTTAGCTAGCTCTAGTGACTTTGGGTTTGAACTAGTGCCTAAAAAAGGCCAAAGCAACTACCTATGAATCAAGCGAATTGATTTAACAATCTACCTAATTCTAGTGATTGACTATAATTACGGCATATATCTGCACTCGTACAAATACGAAACTAAATTACATTATAATATTAACATAGTAACAGTAAATGATGTTATTTCATTTTCATGTGATGCTATACAACAACACATGTCTACAAGTAGCAGCAATAATCTTAGCAGGGTTTACACGGAGACGATTTTGCATGGGCTCATTCCAATTGCGAGCGATGGAGTGTGTTTGTATTTTCAAAGGAAAGGACTAGATGGAGGATTTTGAAAGTGGTGATTTATGAGAAGACAGTCGTAGGTGAAAGAATGCACATGTAAATGGAACCATTTTGTCTCATTTGTCATCTATTAACAAGCGTGTGACTCATTCCCTCCATACACCATTTACACTCTCAGTTTTAGTCAGACTACAGAACATGAAGGTCTTTTGAAAGTGCCAACCAAGAAAATGAGTGCAGGGTTGTCCCTGGTTGGTAAGCTGGTAAGGCACTGCCTTAGGCGGCATCTCTCTTGGTGTATCAGTTGGTCTCGTAGGCTGATTTAACATAAGGCACTTTGATGGGCTCAAATTGCATTTGTCCTATAACTTATTGTCATTGAAAGCAGACAACATATTCATATCTATCGGATACGGGAAAATATGCAGAGGGTAACTAACAATAAGATTTGGCTTCAACATACTTCCCAAGGGCTCTTTCCCTGCAGTAACAGTTGCAGCTGTCTCAGCGGGCCAGATAAGGGGCTACATGGAAACTATGTCATATTGAACATCCGAAAATAATCAAAATAAAACAATATTTCAGCAATGAAATGTGAGTAGATAAATATATCCTGCATTAAGCCAGTTTAACATTGTGTGATTAAAGATCTTCATTACTTAATTTTCACAGACCACTTTCTCAAAATAGCTTCGCGTGTCGAATAAAATGCCTTCACGGGCCATAATTTCCCCACCTCTGCTGTACATACTGTATACTAACCGTAGTAATTTTCTACTTACACAAATTTCAAGTTACGTAACAGGTGCTGGAATGCATTCCTTACGTAACCCGGGGAGTGCCTGTATATTTATTTTTAGACATATGATGAGCTTGGTGATTCTATTAATTTTTTGTTACGCCTGCTTAAGTAATGAAAAAGACAGTAGTTGCTTCTGGCTTAAAATATTAGTGCATATTTACTTCTTTGAATGTTAATCTTTCACATTGTTTAATGTATATCAGTTTGATGCTTTAAAGAGGCATAGAAATACTTTTAGTTTATTGGAAACATTTTAGTGATTATGTCATCCAGTTATTTACTGCCCAGTGAAAGGAGTGATTGAAATTAAGAGTGGAATGCTTTGCTTTAAAACTAAAAAAATTGAAGACTATCGGTGAAAAAATTTTGGTTGACAAACATGTGTAGCATAAGTTAGTTGGAAGAATATAGAGATAAAAATTACATTTCAGTTTTGTAAATATGAAAAAAATATATTATCAGCCCCTATAATAATGTTTTACAAAGTTTGCTTGTCAGTTATCATGTTTAAGAACATGCCTGAAAGTAAGATTCACTTGTTACATTTTCTCTATAAAGAGTTACTTTTTTGATAGCCTCAGAAAATATTTATAAGCTTCTTCCGGTGTTGTTATTTTAGCATTAAAGTGATTACAATTCACTTACTTCTACAAAGTCTGCAGCTTAACATTTGTATAAACCACTTAATGTTCAAAATTGTTCTCTTTGATGTTGAATGAAAATTTATTTAGAAGATTAAAAATTTTGCACATTTTAGCGGTGGATATTCTTTCAATGCTTGCTTATTCTCTGATATCTCTCTTAATTTGGGAAACACACTTGCTGGTTAATGGTTTTGATTTGGCCTCAAATTTATATTTGTTTTTATGCTTTGTAATTGTTGCACAAAATGTCGGTGTCTATAACTTAGCTTTTTACAAATTAATTGCGATATATTCACCTTTCTGTGCAGTTTTCTTTGATGTTTTTGGTGCAATTTGGTTGCATGGTTTTTTGTGGACTGCTTTGTGTTTCCTAGCTTTCATGCTAATATTTTTAGTGATGAGTGGCATTGCGGATGATGGTACTGGTATATTTCTGTCAGTGAAATACTATTATACGACAGTGGATAAGTGTTTTTAATTTCATCATAATTCAATCTACCCATTATGACTTGACAAATAATATCATCTTGTATATGTATGGAAAATTGTTGCATAGATGGCATTGTTTGAGAAAAATTAAACATTAAAAACCTCTTAAATAGGTTTGCCAACTTCTAGATCTTCATGAAAAGGAGATTATTTTAAGGGTTATCTACTTTAAGATATTCATGAACTGGAGTTTGCTTGAAACCTGGATATTTAGAAGAAACCTGAGAGGAATTAACTATACAATATATGAAAGTAAACATGGCTAAAATTATTGAGCTTTGGAGTATTATGTAAGACCAAGGCAAAGCTATTTTAATTGCATCAGCATCTAGGCATACTAATTTTTCCTACTTCACTTCGAGTGGAATAAGACTAGATCTCCCGATTTTCTAAGTACATAGAAAAATTGAAGAAAAGAAAGGATAAAAATAGATTACACTATTCCACAATTCCTCTGATGATTTTCGCATATTTTGCAGTGCCCTACTTAACATCGTAGTTGTATTATATTGCTGATCCAGAAATAAAGTGTGTAGTTTCTAGAATATGTATCATCAACAAATATGTGAGGGCTTCAAGTTTTTTGTATAAAACAAAATCAAATCCAAATTAAAGTGCAAACTTTCTTAATTAAAATCATAAAAAATGCAAAAAAATCATTAAATGGGCTATCCACTGCAATAGAAATTGAACCGGAGATTTGAGCTATTCACCCAGAGACCGGAGATCTCCGACCCAAAAGTCGTAGGTTGGCAAACCTACTCTTAAACTGAGTGATAGAATATCATCCCTGTTATAACCAACAAAACATGAGAAGAAATATCATCACGCTACATCATGAATAATAGTATTGTTAAATTTCAATTCATTATCTTTCTTTCATTGAATTGTTGATTTTTTGCCATAATGATAACAATTAATTGTAGATTATAAGTAGAATGCTTGCTTTTTCAATCAGTAATTTGTTTCTTAACCAAATGAAGAGCCATCCTAATAATACTTTAAAGATTTTATTTTGTGTGAAAATTTTTATTTTTCCTCACTCAACCTATTCATTTACCTTATTTCCTTTGCAATTAATGTAATGCTGTATTTTAAATAATTGCTTCCTATATTCCTCCTGTCATTATTTATAATTTAGAAATTATTCGTTCAGTTAATTTGATGGCTTGTATCTTATAAATTACTTAGATAACTCCAATAGCCTTAAATTTTTTAATAAACTATGTGCACATTCATATGTGAAAGCAGTCATTCTAATTTTTGCTTCTCAGGTCATTAATTCTGATCGGAAGAATATGAACTTGCTTGTCCGAATCAATGATTTATCAGTTACAATTGGAAATGGCTACATTTTGGCTTTATGTCTGTAGCAGTTATATGTCTGCGTGTGTATATATATAAGGCTAGCATTAAGATTTGGTGAGAAGCCCAATGGACACTTGGACACTTATTGCAGTTAGAGAGCCGCTGAGGCTGTTTTAGATAGACACATGAAGTGACATAAGGTGTAAAGCTTTTCAGGTGCTATTTTCTCTTAATCACTAAAGAAGGGTTTTCACCTTTTGTAACTTCATGTGCATCTCTTAAACATCCCCAGCAGCTCTCCTGCTATGAAGTGTCCACAGGCTTCCTGCAATACCCTGTAGCCACCTTTTTCTCATGTTATCTTTCCTCTTCCTTGAGTATATATGCTTGTATGTATATGTGTAGGTATGTATATATACAGGATGGGCCAAAACCTACTTGACAACTTAAATCCAAAATTATGAAAATACAGAGTCATAATAACATGAAACCACTTGCAGAGTATAAGGAAACACTTCAAGTTTTGTCTATAGGTCTTCAATATGAGCTCCCTTGGTTACCCTGCAGTTGTCCCAACGATAGTCTAATTCTTCCCATATGCACGGCAGCATATCACGGTCCATTTTGTTGAATGCTGCTGTGATGCGATGCTGTAACTCAGGTAGGAGGCATCAGAGGAACATACACCTGATCCTTCACGAATCCCTCAAGATTAAAATCTAACTTGGTAACGCATGACACAGAAGACAATAACGTTGGACTGTCATATTGGTACTCCACAGTCTCTCTTGGCGGTTCTGTGCCCCAAATTCTGACGTTGTTTGTTTACTTTACCACTCAAGTGAAACACAGCCTCATCACTAAACACAATTTGTTCCAGGAAGTATTCATCCTCCTCCATACGAGCTGACATGTCGCTACAGAAGGTCTGTCTTTGTCTCTTGTTGTTGGCAATCAACACCTGCAGCAACTGCAATCTGTATGGCTTCATTCATAGTCACTTACCTAAAACCCTTCTAATGATCGTACGCAGCAGCCCTAATTCATTTCTGGCATTTCTCGTTGACTTCTTTGGGCTAGCGACGAATGCTGCTCGAGTGCATTCCACGTAGGCCTCCGATGTTTTCGGTCTGTCGTCTCCTCGACCAGGATGATTGCACACACATGTTATTTCCATGAATTTCTTGTATCACTGGTACACAATTTCCCTGCTGGATGGTTTGGTGTTGAATTTTGTTCGGAATTTTTGGATAACAACTATTGTAGACATTGTTTCATGAATCCAAATCACAGAGTAAGCTTTCTGGGAATCTGTGAAAGGTGCCATATTGACCTGCACTATACTGTGCTACTATCTTGCGACAAATTTAAGAGAAACTTGTTCGCCTTAAACTTAAAGGCTGCCACACACCGAAAGCTGTGCCACGCTATGCTATGCCTCGCTAAGTATGTCTACACATCGCTTGCCTGCAGCAGATAGCTAGTTGCACACACCAGGTACTATGCGATGCTATGGGTATGTTGCCATGCCTCGACACGTCCAATGGCAGTCACCTCCTGTGGCATGTCTTTGGTGACGCATGTGCACTCCACTCATTTTCTGCCACTGTTTTGGCCAGTGCAGGGGTATTTTGTGCCCAAGGCGAACCTTCCACCCCCTCGCATTTATGAGGGTCTATAGCATTGTATAGCATAGCACAGCATGGTGCCAGGTGGCGTAGCTTTCTGTGTGCGACGGCCTTAAGTGTTTTCTCATACTCGGCAAGTGGTTTTATGTCATTATGACTTTCTGTATTTTCATAATGTGTCCCATGCCTCATTCTAAGGTACAGTCACGAACAATAAAACTGACCAAGTAGTGCCCCGTGAATGCAGGCTTCCCGACGAACTCCTGAGAAAATGTGAAATCCTGCAACATTGTACATGGAGACGTTTCACCCTCTCCCGCAACTCGTCCTTCCTTCAACACAACCGAGAATTTGGGCTCTGTATAAGCGAGTTCAACCATCAAAACTTTGGCCCTCATGACGTATCACCCTCCCCCACAACGTGAGAGTTTGTGGCAGTATAAGTGAGTTTGGCCATCAAAGCTTTGGCCCTCATGACGTATCACCCTTTCCCACAACTTGTCCTTCCCCACAACTCGTCCTTCCCCACAACTCGTCCTTCCCCACAACTCGTCCTTCCCCACAACTCGTCCTTCCCCACATCTCGTCCTTCCCCACAACTCGTCCTTCCCCACAACTCGTCCTTCCCCACAACTTGTCCTTCCCCACAACTTGTCCTTTCCTACAACCCGAGAGATTGTGGCAGTATAAGCGAGTTTGGCCATCAAAGCTTTGGCCCTCATGACGTATCACCCTTTCCCACAACTTGTCCTTCCCCACAACTCGTCCTTCCCCACAACTCGTCCTTCCCCACAACTCGTCCTTCCCCACATCTCGTCCTTCCCCACATCTCGTCCTTCCCCACAACTCGTCCTTCCCCACAACTCGTCCTTCCCCACAACTCGTCCTTCCCCACAACTTGTCCTTTCCTACAACCCGAGAGATTGTGGCAGTATAAGCGAGTTCAAAGCTGGGCTACCTTTAGCATGGGCTTCAAGATTGTGTGAACATGTGATGTATCACCCTTCCCCTGGACTTAATTTAATTAAATTCCATACAGCGGTTTAGGAGATGAAATTTATGACGGACGGATGAGACATGCCCATAAGGCATTCTGCTACTCTGGTAAAGAACACCTAATAATATAGTAAAACATTTTAATAGGGGGAAAAGTCACTTCTTCCAATGCAAAAACTGATACTTAACAATAGCAAAAAGTCATTGTGATCTCCTCGAGCACAGATGCAAGACAGGTGAAGTGACCTATTAATACTACATCACCTTTTTGAACTTTGTGAATATTTGTTTCCGGAAAACTGACGCGAAATGCAAATTCGCAAAATACAAGTCTTATTTTCCCATAAGACAATGTAATAATGGAAGTACGATTCCCAGTCAACCTAAAAAAATTACTTTTTTATAATAAATAATGCAGTTTAACAGAAAATAAAAGAAAACGTAACAAACTGAAAACCTAGCATCATAAAGTGAAAAAAATTCTTTTAATTACTTTCAAAACTTGTAAATGCAAATTAAAACCCAGCATTACAAAGCGATAACACTTCTTTCAGCGATTGTGCAGTTGACCCCCAGCACATTTTTGCATGCGATTTTCGATCTTCTTTTGTTCATTCCAAGGAAATGCTTTAATTTAAATGGATTAACTACTGAAACCGAATGCTGAGTATGTGATGCACAGATGTTTTCTTTGGTTCTGAAACAAACATTTCCAAGCCACAAAAAAAACACTAGCATTATAAAGTGGTAACATTTATATTATTATTACGTTCGAAATGCGTTACAGGAAATCAAAACCTAGTGTAAGAAAGTGATAAAATTTCTTTTAATTGTTCAAAATACGTGACAAAAAATGAAGCATTAAAGTGGTAACATTTCTTTTAGTAATCGCGTTCAAAATATGCGACAGAAAATCTTATGTTTACAAGATGATAGCAATTATTAGGTTTTCTTTAAAAATTCGTAATAAAAAATTAAATCCTAACAAAACAAAGTAACATTTCCTTAAATTACGTTTAAAACATGTACTAAGATAATAGCAAATGAAAACCTTACATTCCAAAATGATAGCGTTTCTTTAAATTTTAAACTAAAGCATCATCGAAGTGAAGTTCAAACTGAGCTGCAAAATAATTACGTTGAGAGTTATCACATTTGTTTACTTCAAAAACTGCTAATAATGAGCATTATAAATATAATACATAATTCTAATTATAAAAGCCTAGATGTGTTTGTGTCTGACACTGACCTTCAGTGGCACTTTTTAACGAATTTTTAACAAACTTTCCGAGTAGATGGAAGGTTGAAATTTTGCAGGAATGTTTTATTCCAATATAAAAATTAAATGACAAAAAAAATACAACAAAATATCCGGGTTCGACTCTAGGGGAGTGATTTCCATTTCCTGTATGATAACACTTAAAAAGTGACTTTTTAAAATGCAGGCTTTTATTCTTTTGGAAATTCAAAATAGAAAGAATTGACATATGATCTTCGAATTTGAACTATGTTTTAGGAAAATTAATTACGTTTCTTATTCTATTATTATTTTTTCACCTACCCTTCAAAATCTCTCATATTAAACGTTTAAAACTCATATTTTGGGAAATTATGGGCTTTTAAATGGAATGTTGCATTGCTGACCATGTCATTGTTAAACTTCAAGAATTAATTGTTGTCTCAATCTGCATACATGTAATATATACGAGTGCATGGATTGCCTTAAATTATTCTAGGATTTTTCGCAAAATTACATAATCCTAATGGGACTGGGATTTAGTTTTGATTCTTTTGCTTATCTAAACGACTATATAGAGGTAGAGTAAGAGATAGGGGGATGTGGGGAAGGAGATAGGAAGGAAGGGACAGAATGAAAGGTACATAGAGAGTAAGGGAGATTAAACTGAACTTCGAAACAAAAAAGTAGAGGCAGTTCATGCTTGTTGTCATCGGAAAAGCATGATGTGAAATGCAAATAATTGGCACTAAACCGAAGTAATGGTCATAAAAAATTTTGTCACATAGTGCAAATTCGCGAACCGCAAGCATGCGAAGTTGAAAAAGGTGGTGTATTAGTTTTCCCAAGCTTAATTTTAAATATGACATACAGTAACTAGGGGCTTCTCCCCCAACGCCTTTGGCTCCCTATCCTGTGCCACACTTTGCACAGCAAATATGCCACATGGACTCATCTGGTTGCTTCAGCCCCAGGCCTTCTTCTCCCCAACATTTATTTAATGGAGTCGTTAGTAACAACTACCAATATATGGTAATCTGTATGCATGTGTATTTACCAACCTTCCCAAGTGAAGCAATTCTAGACTCTTTTCCTTCTTCCTACCATGATGTGTACACATTTATGTACATGCATAGTAAGTCTACCTTCTGGTAGGCTTTAGGCACACTACCAAATCCATGTTATCCAAAACCTTTCTCTTCAAGTTCTCATACCCAATTCCTTTCTTTAATGCGTCTAATATTCCTTTCCTCTTCTTACCTCTTTGCCTCTTTCCTAACATTCTTTCTTATGTGACTTCTCTCAGTAAAAGATTTCCTTTCACATTTTGACCCATCCATTTCTTGCCTCACCCTTATTGCTCTAATTAACCCCACGGCAGGATTTAAATCAAACCCATCCATTAGGCCAGTGGGTATTTAAATGAATTGGCTATTCTGGAGTGAAATTATACAAATAATCATAACCTTTTACCTATTTACTGAATTTACGTGATTTTTTTTGGATTTACGTAAAACTCTGAATATTTCTACAATGTTTTCACACCATTTCATTTATTCTTGTTCGTGTGGAACACCTTGAAGAATTCTTTCATGCGTTCATGGAATCACTTGACTGCTTCTCTTTATTCCAAGTTTACGGAATATTGCACATATCCTGTTTTATCTTAGATTTCTATATATTCCTTGTAAGATTTTCGATTAACAAATTTTATATAAGGTCTCCAAAAATAAGCTTCGTTACTAGAACCGCATATCAGCGACAGGGAGAAAAGAGAAAAAATACCAAAAAAATAAGGACTTGCCTTAATAATTCTAATTGGTGTGGTAGTAGCTCACTGTCAATGTGCCTCAGTTTATCAAGTTTGGAGTGAACTTCAATATAATTTTCTCTATCACTTTCTGAGCTTAGACTATCTTCCAAATCACTTTCTACAAAACGATGTCGACGCACCAGTATAAATGAAGAAGACTACTTTCTACAAAAATTTCTTTTGCAATTTCATCGTCTGTCCCGGATGATGAAATTGCTTGCATTTTCCTACTTGTTGGTGCCATAATAAATAACAGCATTGTAGAAAATTTTAATTAATTTATGAAAACATAAATACTAAGAAAAAATGAACAAAATTCGCCTCACAGGTTCATGTTTTTCTTCAGACTAAATCCTATAGAATGACGCAAGACAAGAATATTTCCCATGCAATCCACACTCCTCATAAAGCATTGTAAATATATTTGAGAGGCTTGTTTGTAAATTAACCAGTGACAATGAATCATTTTCTTTTACTATTTTGCTTTCAAGAATTGATAACGTAAATGAAATGAAAAGCCTGTCCCAGAGAGGAGAAAATGCATTAGTCAAAGAGCGAGAGCTGTCTGTAGGCATATGAACATAGCCTATATCACGCTGTGGCCTTTTTGCCGATAAATGCTTCTTCTCACTATTATAAAGGAGTACTTTAGAAGTCACAATTCCCCCCTTTGGGTATGTACAGGAAAATTCAATAACAACTTTTATTAAAGTTAAATAAATGATATATATGTATATCTAATGTATATAGCTGATCATGACTGAGTGAGTGTTGAGTGACTGACGCTAATTCTAAGGTACTTCTAGAAGGGCTCAAGATCTGAAATTTGGCATGTTGGTCAATCATAGGTTACAGCTAGCGGGATAAATCGGGAATCTCAAAAATTTGTATTTTGAGGGGGTCTTTTTTGACCCCATTGCTCCATTTCAATACTCCATAAGAAAAGCACAGGCATTCTAAATATGCTATTTTAAATTGCTTAAAATTGAGATATGAACTTAGGATAAAAACGGCATAAAAATTTGTTTTTAATCACAAAGAAAGCCTATTTTTCTGAGGCACGACAATGAAAAATTATGACTACCATTGCAACGAGCTCAAAGCTTTTAAAAGGGAAATGGAGATCTAATTATACTATGATCAGATGAAATTCTATAAATAGGTTTCTAATTTATATCTATATATTATAATATTCTCTGAACATAATATTACAAGATTAATTTTTCAGATTGTGTATAACATTTCATTTCATTGATTTAGTTTTTATTTTATTCTCATATTTGTACCATTTTCTTAATAAACTAAAAAATAACCTCTATTGTTGCTGGTTTTTTTCTAATATAAATTACATACTTTACCATTCAAACACAACAAGCTCAAGAAACAAAAATAATTCAGTCATGGTAATTTATTTTTTGTGAAGTTTTTTTAAGAAAAGGCGCCACAATAATAATAATTTCTAAAAATGAAGTTGCCAATGTGCAATTGAAAGCAGCATTTAAATAATACTAAGGATTTGGCCAATGCATGAAATTGAAATATGCATATTCTGTAGCAGCACAGAATATAGCATTAAGACATTCATAAAGGATCACAGAAATGTTTATTGGAAAAAAAGTTGATGACATGCCTTTTCTCAGTGTCTTCAAGATTGAAGAAGGCCCAAATACTTTTGGCACTATAATTAACTTTTTTTAATTCCTTAGTCCAGTTGCCAGTTGCTACTCCATCCAACTAATAATTGCCTTTATTAATATTGATAGTCCTTGTTGCAGAAACTAGAAAGATACCTAGTTAAGGTGAATCTGTCTCCAGACCACGCTTTATTCATGCCTGGAACAAGCAAGAACACGGGGGCCCCAGCTTTGACCCATGTCAATTTTGCTGAAGCAGCTCTTGTTGTGCAGGGTTCCACCAGAATCTATGGCAAAAAGGTGGACTTACTATTTGATGCTGCCATTAATTTATTTCGTCTTCTCAGGTATGTAACATATCAATGCATATTAAGAGTATTGTTTTGTTCTCAGTATTCTTCTATTTTTTAAATTATTATATTAGTATAATTCATTCATGTATAAAACATTTTAGGCCATGGAACACATGATGAGAAATGCTCATGGACATAGTATTATTGCAATAATTGCATTCACTGTTTATATGATAATTGTAATTCTTATGCCTTCTGACTCTTCGAGCATTTTAAATTCAATTCATGGAATGTGTTACAAAGGGCTTTTACAAATAAAAATCCTTAGCCAATGAGCTTGCAATTAGAGCAGCGGTTTCCAAACATTACAAAGCTGCGCCTTCCCTCACCTAAGAAAACTATCTTCGCACCCCCCTCTGTTCAGTTACAGTCCATAAACAATACCTACTGAACATACAATTACCATTAATATAGCCACCTTAAGGAAAAATATTGATGCAAACGATACGCTGTAGTCAAATGAGGGCTAGAAATTGGCTGCTGCATATTGTAGGTCTGAAGATTAGGATGGTTAAATGGGCAGTAATATATGAGAAATCCTTTGTGCCCTCCCAACCTACCCATCACGACCCCCAAGGGGGGCATGCCCCACAGTTTGGAAACCACTGAATTAGAGAGTGCTGGTATGAAAATGAGATTTAGTCAAGAACAGAACAAGTAATTAATTCCTGGAGAAACCACATAATTTGATCATTACTGTTGTTCTCTAACCAGGAAATAAAATTGTTATGCCTCTGATGACCTGCTCAGAAAATGCCTTAACTCTATTATGGAAGAATTACTATTACTATGACATAACAGGTTCGTGGTGACGTGACCCACTGGTGGGTCACAGGTATTCATTCTCATGGGCATTGTGATTCACCAGTGTGACACGATGCCTATGAGTTATATAGTTTTCACTCATGTAAATGGCCTGTAAGTAATATTCTGAAATTTTTTTTATGGCCACAAGAAGCAGTTTGCACGTGTAGCAATGGAAAATCTTAGGCACATCAATTTTCAAAGTTGGAGATGATTAAAAATAAAACACCTCTTTAAAAACATTTAGATGTTTAAAAACTCTTCTGATGAATTGGCGGGTTTGTATAAATCTTCAGAATCTAAGGAACTACTAACAAAAATGTTGGACTCTGATAATGCTTCAAATAATTTCTTACAGAAACCAGATAGGAACTGGTGAATTTCAGGGCATTTTCTTGGGTAACGAAGTGGGTTGGGAAATTTATGGAGAAATTGTGACACTTCATAGATGGAAATGACAAGATCGTGAGAAAAACGACATAAATGAGTGCACATGTGTGAAAATGCAAGATGGAGCCTTAAACCTGATGCAGTGGTTATGTCCTGTGTTGTGTCCCAATTCAGTGGTGAAAACCCCTCAAGAGTGGGACCCTCACCCTTTAGGGTACTTCTTAGGAGTAAGAGCCAAGTGTGTTTAAGGAAAAACCATTATTCCAGTTTCACTCACATTTTTGTCTGAAATCTGACCACAAATGCAGGATACGATCGCCTACAGCTGGTGGGTCATAACAGATGCAAATAAAATTGGTTTACAAGTTCCAGGATGTAGGTTTATTATAGTTTACTCTAGCATCTCCGCAACCCACAACATTTTAAAAAATTAATCGCTATAAATAAATAAATGCCTTAAACATTTAGCAATTTTAATGTGCTATCTTTTTTAATATGTTCCAAAAAAATTCCCTAAATGTCATAAATATGAAACAATTCAAGTGGAAGTAGTCGTACTGACAAACAAACAGATGGACAGGGGGTTGGAAAGACATAGGGAGAGAAAGATAATTAATCCTCATTAATGCTATGATGTACAGAAATAGCTTGAAAAATGTATTATAACAAATTAATTAAAAAATAATATTTTCACCCCTGGAGAAGGACATTGAAAATGCCTTGTTGCAAATGTGTTAAATGAGAATTAATACTTAATTTTTAAACTTTTCTTTTGTTTACACAGTACACCTTTCGAAGAATTGGAAAATGAAGATGAAGAAGAGGAGCAGGTAAATTCGGCTGCCCCTAGAACTCCCAGGGCTAACAAAAGACCTAGACTGACCTTAGAAAACCAAGATTTAGCAGAAGATGTTCATGCTGTCGACTGCTTTAAAGAGGGTAAACTTCTTCAAAATTTCATCTTTCCAAAATTTTTAAATTTTTGTGCTTCTTAATTTTTAAATATTCTGTTAAATATATAGATATACAATAAATTACATATAATTGTCAAGTGACTGTTGAATGCCATGCTTATTTTGGAAATAAATTGAGAACAAAAACTCATAATTTTTATAAATCCAGAAAACAAGTGACCCAATCCTGCATTCTGAAATTTGATTGTTTTAAAATATTTGTGCAAATAAGATTTCTGAATATTTTAATGTATTTGTTACTCTTATCTAATATCATTGTTATATGTGTGTGTTGCATGCGTGTGTGTGCATGTGTGTGTGCATAAAAGGTGCTTGCATTCTGCAGGAATTTCATCTCACCTTGAAAAAACATTCATTTTTCAGAGAGATATTTCATAATTGGAAATATTTTCATTCTTTCCTTGTGTATCAATGATAAAGTAAAACAAACCCCAATATTTGCAATTTTAAAAATATTAAACTTTTTCCACAGTAGGGTACTAGCCACACATTTCTGCCAAATTTTAAAGTTGTAGCTTATCTAGAAGTGAAATAATATTAATCTATTTGCTTAAATTTTAAAAAATTATAATGGCCGCAACAACATATCCATCGAGATTTTCAAATGTTTATTTGGGTATGTGGACTAAGCTCTAAATAACTTGAAAATTTCAGCTCCAACATGACATTACTTTTTTCACAATTCTCTAATATTTCCTGTATTTGGATTTTGACGTTGTTATAAGTTTACTCCATAGTTTTAAATCAATTGCATTATAATACAATCCACTAAGTCTCTTTAGAATCACTAAATTAAAGCTATTATTATATACAGTTCATCAACCCCCTTAATTGAAAGGAGTAACATTCTTTTATTTAATAACATAGATCGCGTTTTAAAATTATGATGTCATCATATGTATATGTCTTGGGTTGAAATCAATGGGACAATAAGAATTTCCCTATTAAAAAGCATTAAAGCAATGCTCTTATAATACGGATTGCCAATTCCCATTGAAAAGCATTGTCGTGGTTGCTATGGTAGCTGAACTTCTTTATTGTTGAGCATCTGCTTTTTTCCGATTAAAAACATATTTCTTCATCAATTCGACACCAATTTGAATTTAGTCTTAAAAAATAAGTAACCTCATTCTATTAGCTATAGAATTGTTTTCGTCCCGAGTTTCTATCTGAATTATAACTATTTTAAAAATGCAAAATTTTTAAACTCTGATACAGATTTCCATGTTTTTCTTATGGAGTATCAAAATGAAACATTGGGGTCAAAAATACCCCACTAAAAATTAAAACCTTTGGAATTCTCGATTTTTCTGGTTTGTTGTACCTAATAACCTATCATCCTGCCAAATTTCAGGTCCGTGGTATATCTTTAAGTACCTTAGGTTTTATATCATATATATATATATCCTCCGTCAGAAGCAGCTATTTATAATAGATTTATATATATACCCAAGTATAATAAAATCCCAGGTTCGTTCATTCGTCCGTTTGTGCGTAATTTGTGGTAAAAATACATTAAAAGACAAATAACTTGATGAAATATGTACATATAACAGTGAAATTTGGCGGAAATGGTCTGCTCATAAGTAAAAATGCTCTGACAAAGAAAAATTTACGAAAAACATCCTGAGTTTGAGTCCATGGCTGGTGATACATTCCCCATAACATAACCCATAGAAATCGATTTTTCGACCTGCAGACTTTTTTTTCTTTTGCAAAATTAAATTAGAAGTAATTGACCTATGATCTTCATATAAAAGCCATTTGAAAGGAAAATAAACATTCTTATTCTTATCGTCGATTTTTGCTTTTGGTTCGAAATCGCTCGAACTTGGCATAAATTTCAAAATTTCATGAAAATATTGCATTTTTTGTGAAAGGTTCCCATGACGACAGAACAGATTGTTGAACTTGAGATCCTCATTATTGTATGCTTTCTTATGTATGCATAAAATTGACACGATGCAGAAACCATGAAAATTAAGAGTCCATGTTCACAACACACCATGTCATGGAAAATTAATTCCAGGCGAGGATCGCACATTCACAAAAAACGTTTTAATACAGCTGTTACACTAATCATTAACAGGTTTTGCCAAAAATGAACAATTCAAAATAATTAAAGAAGTTTTAGTTTGAGAAATTAAAAAAGAAGTTTTTTCATTCACTTTGTTTTACAGGAAAAAGTTTTCACAAACTTGAATTTCTATTTTTAGATTTAGATTTTGTCATTTTTGACGACTCGTCGCTATATATATATATATATATATATATATATATATATATATATATATATATATATATATGTCATATGAACATGGGTCCGATTCTCATTTGTTACAGAGCTACGGGCAATTGAAATTATCTCGGACTTGGATTTGTACAACTTAATCGCTGAAAAAATGCATTGTTTAAATAATTATTCGTATACATTGTCAGTTGTTGAAAAATGTATTATTTAAATAATCATTTGTTTACATTGATACTTAATCCATTGTTACAACAATGAGAAGCATGATGCTTGCACAACAGACGTGGATGTATTTTGCAAGTCCGCAGGCAGCATGTCAGTAGAACGTAAGCTAGCATTCAGTGTAGTGCGCTGTGACACGTGTGGTATCATTAACTTTCAATAATGCCTTTTACATTTTCAAATGAAGAGTATGCGGATATATGTACTTCGTTTACGGGTTATGCGATGGAAACTCCGTTGCTGACATTTACGAATATCAACGACAATTTTCACAAAGAACACCAGATCGACATACTTTTATTCAAGTTCACCGACATTTACGAGAAAATGACTCATTTCCGTGTGACTTTGAGAGCTGAACATCCAGTACAAGTTAATGTGGATGAGGAGGAAAACATTATTTAAATGGTTCAGCGAAGTCCACGAAGAATGTCTGCCTGCCTCAACGTTCTGCGAATGAGAGTCTGGCAAATATTACACGATGAGGGACTTTACCCATACCATATCCAGCAAGTTCAGCATCTTCAACCCGGGGATATGGCTAGGCAGTTGGAATTCTGCCGTTGGTTAAACTACCGTGTCCTCTCCTTGTGAGAGCCCTTGCTTGTAGGATTGGGCCTGATAGCGGAAGTCCCTGTTCACATTCTTGCACGAACCACATGTATAAAGAAAGATTTGAAGTTTTCCCGGTGAATGAATATGAGAAATTTTTCTCAGGCTACTGCCCGGGTCATGTCGTCATTCAAGAACCGAGCAGTAACCCGAGAAAAATTTCTCATACACATGTATAAAGCCTCATCAAGTGTTTCATTTTTTGCCTTTTTTGTAGTCCCTCTATTGCCTAAACTATCTTTGGCCACCATTTTAGAACAGAAATCCTCAATTTCCGTCCTGTTTTTCTTCCAGTCTGAAACAGTTTGTTTTCCCACTCCTATTTCAAGTGCAATTGTTTTTAAAGATTATCCTTTATCAATACGAAACAGAGCTTGTACCTTTTGTTCTATTGACACAACCACCTTCTTTCTTTTTGTCGCCATGTTGACAAACATGAAATAAAACCACATAAAAACGCACAGCCCGATATACTGTTTGCACTGTTAGCTGTGAACTGACAAATATAAAACGGTGGGAATGGAAGGCGTCAAGTGTTCTTTCCTCAGCAGAGTATGAGGCGAGGATGGGTGGGAACGGGAGAGTGAGTGAGTCATTTCCTACAATGTAGTTACTTTTAGAATCTTGAATCTTGCCAGCTCATCGCGTCTATTCCGTCCGTCTATAGGTCCGGATAATCTGGAAGTCCAGATCATCGAGAACCAGATAAATGGGTTTCTACTGTATGTAACAAGAGTGGAAAGATGCACACATTATGCATGCATACGTGCGAGGCAGAAAAAGAAAATATATCACTTACAGACAGGCCACAATATTGAGTAGCCGTTTCACGGGTGGCCTGCCCTCAACAGATGAATGAATAAATCTCATGTAATGTTCACATCTCCCTTTTTTGATCGGAACATTTGGGAAAAATAGTGCTGGTATTACACGAGTAAATACGGTACATAAAGAAAATAGACATATTTACGTTTATTTCTTTTTCATAGATTATTCATTTCCCTTTATTTTCCAAATGTTGCATGTGCAGGAAAGAAAATTATCCTAGTTAGGTATTTACAGTATATATTGTGTACTTCAGTTGTCATGAAGATTGTTTTTGTTGACCACAATTAAAAACGCGGGAAAAATTTTCTGAGTTCAAAGTGATTTATGACTTCCAAGTTTTATTTTCTTGAAATCAGCTACTCCTTCGATATAAATGTACTGAACAAAACACATGCTATTTAACTAGTTTTACAAAGTTGTTTAAAAACTTTTTTGTTATAAGTGATATTGTATGAGATATAAAGATAAGTTCATTTTTTGTCACCAGTAAAGTGGCACTCCTGATTAGGTCACGTAAACTATTTATATCATTTTCTTAGTTTCTTTGCCCCTATGTCCTCTAAATACCAAACTTTATCAACATCTTCCTAGTAGTTTCTGAGTTGTACGAGCAAACCAAGGAGATTAAAATTGTGTTACAAAGTAAGTTTACGAATAAATTGTTTACAAAGAGAATAAACAGACATCACGAACATCTCGGACTGCACTCAAATGCTGAGGTGCCTACAAGTGCCGGAATAGAAATTCTAGAAATCTAACAATTTCGGTTTTTTTCAGGTTTATCTGAACTTTAAGAAATGCAATCGGAGGGTAAAAATCGAGTAAAAGCCGAAAAATCCATACCCTAAGTATATAGTATTAGTAATTTTTTGTTTGCGCTGATATCATTTTGCACACGCTTTCCACTCATGATAAGGGATAATAATGTTTACAATAGAACAAATGTTACTAACTGCACAAAATGACTGTGTGTGTAGCTAGCGTGCACATTTGTAGCTTTCATGATTCATTTTTTACGCGTGAATCATAGTGCATTCAGCAGGAGGATGATTCAATCCAACTCTCTATCTAGATCTGAGGCTTGAAGTTAAAATACTCCCATTACCATACTGTGTGTGAATAAGTCTGTGCATGAGTGTGTGTGTGTATATGTGTGTGTGAGCGTGTGTGTGCACGCACGCACAGTTCAGTATTCCCACCATTTAAATTTTACACCACTCTGTGAAACAGTCCACCACACAATTATTTGCGAGCTTTTGCGAGGATGGGCGCTTTTTGATGCTTTTAAATAAATCTTTTTCAATTATCTTTTTTTGATCCATCAAGGTAAGAAAATTGAACAGAAAAAAGTCACCTGCAGAAGATTTGCCCAATTTGTGAAGGAACTTTCCAGGCAGCCACGTGGGAATATTAGATACCTGCCTCCAAACATTCCACGATTGGTGCGAAAAGCCAAAGCTCTTGGGACTAATGCTGAAGAAATGGAAAGACTAAGTAGCAGAAGAGTACCACAGCTTGGACAAGGTTTGGAGTCCAGAGGTTTTATTGATGAGTATCGGTTAGTTCAAATTTATTATCAACTCCAACTTATTATTATATTTAATTCTTCTTGGTATCTATCATGTTAATATGTGTATATGTAAATTTATTTGTCAATTATTTTTATAAATAATTGATGAGATTGTTTTCCTTAATTTTAAGTCATCAGACTGCTAGAAGGTTTCTTTTTGCACGGTTAAGTTCCACAAGGTTAATCTAGTGTGATATAAAATGAAAAAATAATCTACTTGATTATCCCACTGAACTAAATGACTTTAAGCTGGTTGGCATTCACTGAAAAAATTACCATATTTACCGAAATCGAAGATTTTTTTTTTCAATTTTAAGCTTGCTAAAACCAAGGGCCGTGGTATACCGTCAGTACATCGTGGTCAATTCATTGCATGTCAGTTTGTCACACGACAAACTAATCGCTCAACAAATTCATCGTGAGACAATTTCGTGCATCCAAGAATGTTGTTTTTGTCTTCTGTAACTTCCTCCTCCTCTTCCTGTTCTTCTTCTGGCTTAGCCAACTGTTCATCCAACACCTGGTCAACAGTCTGGACTTCACAAACACCGAGAGCACTGTCACACATTATGTAGTCTTTTAACTGCATCCTAAAAGGTTGTAAACTATGACAGTCATCCTCTTCATTTTTAGTGAGTTTCACATCACTTTCATCTCAGCTGCTGATGTGTTCACTCCAAAAGCCACACTTCACAAAGCAGTTCTTGATTGTAGTGGATGTTATCAACTGCCAGGCATCTGCTTTATTAGCTCTAGATAATTTCATACATTGCATTGTAATTTTATTTATATCCATATTACACAGCTGTAATAAAATATACATGCTCTCAAAATATCGCGGTTATATTTGTTATGACGGGTGATGGTTTTACAATTACTTAATAATTCTTTTCTGAAATACATACTCAATTCATTCTCCCTTTGGGACTGCTGGCGAAGGGATTTAAACCCATGAATTGCATCATGCAGGCAGGAGGGAGGGGTAGGGGTCAAGCTTAGCATAGTATGCTGAGTTTAAGGGAAGGGAAAACTAAAAAGGCCAACATAAGCATGACGTATTTTATGGACGATCTAAAAAGCTCTTAACCCCTTAGCATCATCCTGCGCTGTAATGTAGCTAGGGTCTTCGGCGCCTGGGGGCAAGGCATCTTCTTGGCACCCCTAGGGAGGGAATTATATCCCCAGTCCTGGCCATATGACCTTTATTACTTATCACCTAGTTCCTGGGGAGAGAGGTTTAAGGGGTCTTCTGTATTCAAATTAGAGTGTTGGCGTTCTTAGGCAATTCCCTGTTTTGCTACCCCATTACGGTGGCTCTGGGAAACTCAAGCCTGCAGCAAACACATTTGAGAGTATTTATTATGTTAAGGTATCCTCCAATTTATGTGAGAGTTGCATTCCTAGAAATCATCGCGTAAATCGAAAATATTTTTTTCCATGCAAAATGATGTAATAGGCGTTGTTTATGTTCCTGAGCAGAGGTGTTCTATTTAGAATCATCTATAAATTTGATTTGATGAGCGTTATAACCCCTCAAGCATGTATATGGCATCCTGTGTAGCATCCTCTTTTACAATTCCTTAATTTTTTGAGTCTTGAGTTTCTGCTATAAATCACAGATGTCTCAAAGCTCCTTCAACCAGTAAACAGTCCTATACAAATATATACTCCTCGCCCATCTCAATGAATATTTTTGCAAGGGTTTTCTCCCTTACAGTTGTTGACCGCTAACAGTGTGTCACTTTCTAGAAGAAAATCCCTCTTCAGGATAAAAAATAGTGGGTTGGTTGAAGTGCGTTATTTGCTCAAAGAGGGGAATAAGAAAAGAGAGATTCTACCACCATGGGAACACCCAGGAAACCCTGCTCTGTCGTACGATGCAATGAATACCGTCACTGCACAGATAATTAACGAGCAAGAATCTAAGAAATGTTTAATAAATAATAAAATATATTAATGGTACATACTGTGCGCATAATGAATTATGTCAATGTGAATATATGATGCGTATATTAAAAATGGTGGTAAAAATAAAATCGCGCATATGCGAAAACCCGTAAACAAAACGCATAAATACAAATGACCAGATAATCTTATAGTGACATTGTTAACGCTCAAAATAAAACAAAATTTTATCAAAAAAGTTATCCTAATCTAATCAAATATATTAACTAATTTAAAGTAGTTTTTTTAATATAAAGGCCTAGTGAACTAAAAGAAGCCACAAAATCAGTATTAGGAGGTATTAAGTGTCAGTTCAGAGAGTTATAGTGAAAATAACATTGAAGATCGTGCTCAAATTACTAAGGTAAAAATCTATATTTTTTGGCAATTTTTTGTTGAGTGGGCAAATGCAAAACCTCATCTCTCCTGTCTCTGTGCACTTCTAGCATCTTTGTTTAATCTTATTTGAAGTTTTTTCCGAAAAACTTACAGTGAAGAGGTAGAGATCTATGATACATGAAGTAATCCGAGAAACTGGAAGAAAGGTCTAGTGATGCAAGGATAAGATGATTTGATTCCTCTATTTGTATCATCTACGATTTTATTTCACGTTGACTATTAAATAAGTAAAAATAAGTTACCTGTTTGGGGGGCAATATATATTTCGTTTGCGAGAAATGGAGAACAAAACGCAATGCTTTTGTCATATGCGTGTACGAACTTTCCACTTGAACACAATATGGGTAAAGGTTTCGAATTAAATGAAATGTTTGCGAGTCACTGGACCAGATCATGACTTAAAATTTCATTGTAGACGTATTTCGAATAATATGTACTAAAAAGTACACAAAATCCTATGATGTTGGCCAGGGACTGCTCTTAACTTCGAATTACATGCTTTTTCGAATTATCAGGGATTGAAATAACGAGGATTTACTGTACTTGGTTACAGATTGAAAAATAGACCTGTAAAGGTCATAACCTTGAATCTCCTGCAATAGTCAGTCATTTTTCCAGTCTTCAACAGTTGCTGGATCAACACTTTTGCTCTCACCTGATAAAGTTCTGTAAACAACATCGTGTCTCTTCTTAAATCTGTTGATCCAGCCATTAGAAGCTGAAAAGTTGCCTATTCCTAGATGAACAGCGATGTGCAAGGTCTTCTCCTTCAGGTGGGTGCCGTCTATGGAAGCATTACCTGCATGTGATTGCTTGAACCATGCAGCAAGAGCTGATTCCAGTTCCTCCATCGGCGAACATTTCATTGATTTCCACTGCTTGGAGATGGGGCCATACTGTGCATAACATTTTCAATTTCTTCGTGGTTTTTTATAGTTGCATTTAGTGTGCACATTGAAAGTCCCAACTGTGATGCCCGTTCGACACGTGTTCCAATATTTGCATCAACTTGTGCTATAACACTAATTTTATCACTTTCCGTTTTACTTTATTATCCATATTTAAGACAAAAAAATTACCATATTTACCTGAATCCAAGACAAGGTTTTTTCCAAATTGCAGCCTGCAAAAATCGAGGGTAATCTTAAATTAGAGTACAAAGTCGTATAGTGTCAATTTTTCTCCAACAAAAAGTTGTAACAAACCATTTCAATAAATGAACGAACTAGTATACCTATACTGAATACTTTTGTTCAAAATACATGTACACCAAATATGTTCAGTGAGAAATAAAATCATAAAATCTTTTTTCTGTTTTGACAGTCGGCTAAAAATTTTTGGATTCTGATAAATATGGTAATTCATAAATGGATGACCATGTTTATCCATCCATCTGTCCCCCTTTTATCTCTTGAACAGTTTGTCATAGAGAAATGCTGTAAACACCATTTTGTTTCTGCCAACTAGGAGACCCTGGGAAAACTATTTTTGTTTACGGAAGTGTCCCGAATTCGACTCCGGGAGGCAATTATATTTTTCCATATGTTTACACAGGAGTTTTGATTTTTCAAGGTGCATAAATATGGACCGAATTTCTCTGTTTTTGCTTTATTCGATGGCTAAAACTATAAAATATCCTATTCTTGTGATGTTTTGATGTTGCACGGAATAATTTCTCAGAAACACATTTCTTTTTGAAACTTTATGGCTTTTTCATACTCTTTCCGGGTGTTGCCAAGGCAACCCACATTGTTGCCTCCAATTGAATTAGCGTCTATTAAGCCTTCATATAGCCAAAATAATTGCATATCCACTTTGCGCTGTTTATGAAGCATTGAAATTATAGTTGTATCAATGTCAAACAACGTTGCAACGTTAATAATTTAAGATTATTATTATTCGGTAAACTGCGTTTGGGCTGTGGACATTTTTAACGATTGACCAAAAGAAAAAATCTTTCTTTATTTCAATACAGGAATGTGACCTTTTTCATATGAGAGAGTCAATTAAAATTGCACATATAAATTGTTAAAACAAACATGACATTCAAAATATGTCTAATTTTATAAGGAGAAATTGTCTATTATTACTTTTAAACATGCAGATTTCTGACTGACTTCACAAAAGTTTTTGCGGGTACCACTAGTAATACAATAAATTTTGAAATTTACTTACTTTGCTGTTGGGTACCCCAAGTTTCGAATTGCTGGTTCGGAGGTTTGGGGACAGAGCCCCCACATAAAAGATCCAAACTTTACCAAACATTCCTCATAACTTAATAATTATGCAAGCGATGTTTACATTAATATTAACTATTTTATGTATTGTATTGTAAAGTTTTGCCATTAATATAATTACGCATTAACGTCTTACTTAATATTCACATGGATAAATGCACCGAAGCCTTTAAAGCAGCAATAAAATTATGTGGATTATGTCAATACTATTAGCCAAAAGGTAAATAATAAACAGCATCTTGATTACCGAACAAATGTAAGTAGGTGTATCGATTTATGTTGCGAAAAATCTTTCAATGTTAATGGTAAAAGATAACAATGTTCTAATATTCCATAAAAATCATTTGACTCACTTTAAAAGTATTTATAGACTATATTTAGGCATGAATCCATTTGTACCCTTTATCTTGGCATTGGCTATTCTTCCTCTATGGTGCGCCATTTTCCTTGCATTTTTACATGGCTATCTCCCTTTGAAGAGGACAACAATTAAGAAATTTAGCTTTGTTGCCGTCTGGAAAATGGTCATCTAAACTGATAAATTTTGTGCTTAAAGGAAAATTTCCAGTGATTTAACATGTAATACGACAAAACATGAACAAAATTAAAATATTCAGTCTTTCGTGCGTAAAATAAGCCATTTCCCTTGATCGTAAGTTAATATTTAGGTATATTTATATCCACATCAGTGAAAGACTGCATGGCATTTTGGGGTTTCTCCACACCATTTCCCATGCATTCTTATGGAAATAGTATTTTGTTGACCCCATGGGGTATAAGAGACTCCACAGTCTGCAAACCTAGTCCAAGTTCTTCCTTTGGTCCATAGGATGGCCCATAAAACTTTTGAATTTGAATGCTTCATTGGTGTAAAAATGTATAAAGAACATACATACACACTCTAAAATATTTATAAGATATTGTCCACTTCCTACTAAAACAAATGACTGCAGCTGCCAAAACGTAAAAATTTTTTGTGTTTGCAATTGGCCAAGCTCTCTCACATTAGGTTCAAAAACTTTCATCCGCAAAGATATGCCTATTTTCTAAGACAAACCTTGAACATGAGCAGAACAGCACCAGTGTTTCTTTGAAGTTTACGAAATAGAACATTGTAAATGCAAAATTGGGTAAATTTCTGTTGACAGGACTCGAAAAATAAAGTCCTATTTCGGGAAAAACATAAATTTGAGGAAACCTAGAATTGATTAAAATTTAACATTTTTTATGGGCATCTGGCTGGAACCAAACAAAACAGTGTGTAAAATCATGAAAAACAAAATCCATGAGCATAAAATCGAAGTTTCACTGTAATAGTATGTTAGTGTATTTCTAAGTAACTAGCCATATAAGTTCAAATAAAATTGTTGAAACAGTGAAAAAATGAAGTTTTGCAAGGTGTTCAAAATCAGAAAATGGAAAAAAAACATGATTGATGTGATTAACCAAGCATAATGGTATTACCATATTTACCAGAAAGGAAGACGAGGTTTTTTCACAAAAATACCATTAAAAATATTAGGTATCGTCTTAGAATTTTAATATGAGAATTTAAGGTGAGAATACTCCCCTATTTTAAATGCACCATGAAACACCCAGACGTCATGTATATGTCTGTTAAAATATTTATTATTGCATAAAGTAATACATTGTATTTAATTAATTACTGTATTACTGTATAATACGCACCCTCGTATAATGCGCAGGGGGTTTTCAGCCTCGTAATCTATGATTTTTCTATATACCCGTGCATCATGCGCACAGATTTTTTTAGTGTTACCGTTCCAGAATAAAGTAGATGGTGTAACGTGTTCTAAAGCAATGATCGAATTATTGGTATTATGTATTGGTAACATAATTAAAGTGCGAAATGAAATTTTCGAATAACGTTCCAAAAGAACGTCAGCTAACTCAATCATTACATACTCTATGTTTACTTATAAGGTGATATTAGGATATACACAATAAATATAATTATATTAATTTCATAGTATGGCATATGACATTATTTGAGCTAATAAAATGAGGGAATGACGATATCCTATGTTTTTACATATGTTTTCGTCATGCCTGAGGTGGATGGGTTTGCCCAACCTTCAGTTTTAACCTTATTAGGACACTCTGGAGCACGTAAAAACGATAGCAAATAACCATAATTAACTACAGACTCTAAGAATCAAGAATAAATCACGTTTGAATGCTGAGAGAAAAGTAGGGAACGATAACTTTATTTAGTTCTACAAGAAGCATCAACTCCCAGCATACTCAAAGGCATCAGCTGCCATTGTTTCTAATTGTAAGTAGTACCAATACCTTACCACAAGGCTGGGTGCCGGTGTAGGGTGATGTCATGCGTAAGATGACGATTCCAATAACAACATCGAAGAAGAATGGTCCAGTGACGAAGAATTTCTTAGCTTTTAAAATGAATAAATATTGAATTCATTCTTTTCATATCTAATTAATTTATGTTTATAGAATTAGTTAATAAAATTTTACTATTATCTATCTTAATTTTCGTAAAAATCACCAATAAAAATATGAGGATACCCGGGCAGTAATTACTGTGCCGAAATTGTGGAAATATGGGGTCAAATGAAAATAGGAAGATTATGTACCCTCGCATAACACGCATCCTAATTTTTAACTCAAATATTTGGAGAAAAAAAAAGTGCGCATTATACGCGGGTATTTATGGTACTACTATACTTTAAAAATTTAAGGTCAAATTTCTTAAAATTGCTCCCACAGACCAATGGTTTCACTTCGGTGGTAGGGAAGTGTTTAGGGCTGGATAGGTAATCGCGTGACAAGTTGAAAAAAAATACTACAGCTGGGCGGTTCCATGCATAATATGAAACACAAAGTCATGTAGGCACCGATTAAGATAGCTAGTAATACAATGTAATCAAGACATACAATTTAAACGTATCTACTACAAGTTAATGGTGGTGCGCTATGCTGAAGAAACAAATAATTGTGTTGCAGGGAGGAAATACAATGTGACTAAAGCAAATGTGCGAAGGTGGAAGCAAGCAAAAGAGAAACTTGAAGGTGCTAACTCAACATGGAGATCATTTAGTGGACCATAACGAGGCCGATTTCATGCATTAGAAGAGGCAATTGCAAACTTTGTGCATATTCAAAGAATGGACGGTAAACCGGTGATGCGGGACATCATTAAATTGAAAGCCCAAGAACTAGCACGATCTCAAAACATTCAACACCTAGAATTTAAGGCTAGTAATAGATGGTGTGTGTGCGTATGATGCATCGTAATGGTTTTAGCCTGCGACGAAGATTTCACTTTGCCAGCGTCTACCTTCCGACTTCACTGACAAACTAATAACTTTCCAGAGGCATGTAATTCGGTTGCAGAAAAGTCACAATTACCTTCTGAACCAAATGGGTAATGCAGATAAGACACTCATGTACTTCGACATGCCATCCAATTACACAGTCAAAAGGTGAAAAAAATGTCATAAAAACTTCCAGGAATGAAAAACTGTGCATTACTGTAATGCTGTCTCTATTAGCGGACGGAACAAAGTTGCCGCCATATGTTATTTTAAAACACAAAACAGTGCCTAAGGAAGTACTACCAAATGGAATAATTGTTAAATGTCAAGGTCAAGGATGGATGTCAGCTGATTTAATGAAGGACTGGCTAAGCATAGTGTGGAATAGACGATCTGGGGCACTTAAGGCAGAGAGCAATGCTCATCTTAGATGCGTTCAAAGGCCACCTTACAGAGGAGGTTCAAAATACCCTTCATGGTATGAATACTGACCTTGTAGTTATACCAGGAAGTATGACATCACAAATTCAAGTGCTAGATGTTGTAGTGATGAAGCCCTTGAAGGATTACATAAAGTCATTTCATTCAGAATGGCTTTTGGCAGGGGACCATGCATTAACTCCTACAGGGAAAATTAAGAAGCCCAGTATACCACTTCTTTGCAATTGGATCATTACAGCATGGAAAAAGATAGATCCCAATAGTATCTCAAGATGGTTCAAGAAATGATGCATATCAAATTCCATGGACGTCATGGAAGACAACTTGTTCGAATTTGAATAAGTTGTGATGAATGAACATGACAGCAAGAATATAAGAAGGAAACATAAGAGAGGGAGATGTAAGTAGTAAATTTACTTTTTTTATTCATCCTCTTAATGTTAGCTTGTTATACATATATGTAAAAAAAATTTTTGTAAGTGAACCTAATTTTTTTAGGGGTCGTCTTAAATTCAAAGTCGTCTTCCTTTCGGATAAATATGGTAATTTCATTCAGGACTGTGCCAATGGGTGAGGCAACTGCCTCAGGTGCCTCTCCAAGGAGGCACTATAATAAGTAGGGATGGGACGATCGGTTCCTCGGTTCTACCAGTTCTCTCAAGAACCGAAATAACCGGAACCGACTGTTTATAATCCGATTCTTCTGTTCTGATCCTTATTTTAATAAAAAGCATGGAAAGATGCACACATCATGCATGTATACGTGCAAGGCAGAGGTGTTCTTTACGATTTATACAGTCATGACACAAAAGATAAATATTAATGGCTTAGTATAATGTCTGAACTGAAATGCCAGTAGTGATGCCAAGAAAATGTCGAATGTTTTATTCACTGACTAATTGTTTAATCAATTGTAATTAATAAAACAGTCAACAATTATTTAAAACTTACCTCACTGGAATAGTAGTAATGTAATCTTTATGTTCATGTCCATTCCTTCATTATAAATTACCCATTTATTTTCACTTGCAAAGCCTGTCTAAACGTAAAAAATAGATGTATTTACGTTCATTTCTTCGTCTCGTTGTCAACAAATAAAACACGGGTCCTAAGTGAATTACAACTTTCTCGTTTGATTTTCTTGAAATCGGCTATTCCTTTGATAAAAATGTAGTGAACAAAACATGTTATTTGATTAGTTCTACAAAGTTCTTTAAAGACTATAAGTTATAAGTATGAGATATAAAGAAAAGATAATTTTTTGTCACCTGTAAAGTGGCAATCCCGATTAGATCACGTAAACTATTTATATAATTTTCTTAGTTTCTTTGCCCCTATGTCCTAAATACCAAATTTCATCAACATTTTTGAACCACGTTGCAAAGAGCGGTCTTTTAAGTGTTATTAATGATTCGACCTTGGGTTGTATATTTTTTACCAAAATTTCTCAGCATGCATAGACAAAGTAAAGCATTTTAGCCAGTACTCCTTTATTAACCATTCTTATGTATAGAGTAACGGTGATGATGCAACAGTTTGAAGTATTACTTTACTTCTACATTTTATCTTTGACAACTGGGGCACATATGTAAAAAAATTTAAGGGGTGCCATATTATATCTCGCCTTAGGCAGCAGCTACACTGAAAGCAGATCAGACAAGACCTGTCCTGAACAGATGACTTAACAGACTGGGATGGATACAGTAATTCAAACTAGTCGTGCTACATGTGATTCATGAATCATGAGCTCTTCAAGTTCCAACAGTGAGTGGAACAGAGGATGAATATTGTAAAACATGTGAAATTCAGGAACTATCCAGGAAAATCAATAATGTTTTATTATTGATAATCTGTTTCATGTTACGATTATGATATGACTTATCTCTTTGATCCCAATTATGTGGTCTCTCTTGCACCAATTGTGTTAACCTGGATTTATTATCTTTCATCTCAGCACTGAACTACACAGTAGATTAGCTGACAAACATCTGGTGAAAAATCAAACTTGTTTGGTTCTTTCAGACAGTCTGAAGCAGTCGGATAAGGTCTGGCAGTGCCAGCGTATCCACTCAAACAGTATGTTTGATTCCATTCAACTAGTCTGAAGTCAGGTCTGGTCTGATCCTCTTTCAGTATAGCTGCTGCCTCATGAGGCAAAATTTTCAAATTTTCCATAAATTTATTCGGACAGAGGAGATCACCAAAAAGGTCTGCGATAGCAGATAAGTACGACATTGTTTTACGAGTTAAAAATTGGAGTATGCCCTGCTAGATACCTCTCATGCAGTTCTTAAGGGGAATAACTGGATTAGTGTTGGGAAATGACTTGAAAAATAAAGTTTTTAATTACCCATAGAAATTGGTTCAGATGAAGGTTCCATCTTCATAGTTGGAATTGACATTGCATAAGGTATTATTGTATATATTAGCAAAATTTTCATTATTAACTATTAATAATGTATATTTTAATGTTTTTTTTAATGAGTGTGTTCGTTAGTGTTAAAATTGAGAACAGTAATAATCTTACCTTCGGCATATAAAATGCAGGCTGATTTTGGGGGTCATTTTTCTGGAAAAAAGTGAATCTTATATGCCGAGAAATATGGTATATATTCTAGCTACCAAGAAGATGAAACCTAGCTCCCAAATCCTAAAAAAAATTGGCAACACTGATTGCAAGACTCAATGCAAAGCATGTATGCAGGGCCTCTTAGGCATAAAAAACTTTTAATAGCAAAATTCAATAAATAAAGCAACCTCTCTCACAATGACAGTGCTTCATATGTTTCCCAATTTTTTTAAATGATTGCACTTTATAAGTACAACAAATATTTTTTAGAGAGCACGGGGCCTGATGTGGTCACACCACCTCTGAATTAATTGGGTGTGCTGAACTGTCCTAACTCTCCACTCATACCATTGATTCTTATGGGAAAAACTGCTTCGATTTACGTCGCACTTTTCAAGAATGCATCCCCAACATAAATCAGGGTATACCTGTATTAGCATAAAGTTAATCATACCTGTTTCAGTATTTCTTGATTATCCTCCTAATTATGGTAGTCTAAGCTTTTCAAAATCTTTCTCATGATAGTCTCCTATACTTCCATTATTATTGTACTAATCCTCTTTTTTTCTTTTCCAGCCTTAATGAGCTGGTACGTAGGCCAGATGCAATGCTTGTCGACCATGTCATCCCTGTGGTGAAAGAGACTGTCTTATCTATGGCAGCAACACCCAACAAAAGTTATCCTGCCAATGATTCCGGAATAGACTCATGTCCATCATCAGTGTACAATCCAGTTGAAAATGCTGGTGCCCATGATTGGGAAGGAAACTCGGTTTCTGCAGCCTGTGAAGCAGACAATGTCAGCTTACTTGATGATGGATTTCAATCTGAAGGTCCACACGAAGACACTATTAATGAAATGGACGAAGAAAATGAGCAGGTGTTTAATGACAATGGGTTAAGTGTGATGGAAAAGAGTGATGAAACCATAGAGGCAGAAGCCGTTATTAGTGAACATGACAATGGTGAAAATACTGAAGTTGAAGCAGTTTGCATGGAGCAATCTGGAACAGAAACCAGTGGACATAATTCTGAAGGTGCCCCTACCGACCAAGAATCTCATGCTACAGAGGATGAAAGAGAGCCTGTAAGAGAAGCTGAGACACGTTTCAAAGGTATGTTCATTTATCCTTTTCTAACTTTAAGGCTTTATTTAGGGATGGGACGGTTCAATTTTTTCTGGTTCTCAGTTCCAGTTACATTAATCTGATCCCGGTTTTTTTAGGTTCAAAGTGCTTTTTGGTACACCACTGGAAATTACAGCTTTAAAATAGTTACATATGGCATATTTGTCGTTTGTACTGTCAATTCTGAAGTTGTTCTAAATGTTGGACATTGCTTTATTGTTAGGGTTCACAATAAATTGGTTAAATTTAAAAATTACCCACGGAGTATTTATTCAAAATTACTACACAACAAAATAAAACATTTCTGTTAATAAGTTTTAGTAATACAGTAAAACCTCTACCTTACGAACCCCTTTATAGCGAAGACCTCCGAATAACGAACAATTGACGGGGTCCCACCAAACTTGTATACAAAATCTCTAATTATAACCTCTTTACTACGAACTTCCGTACTACGAAAACTTCCGAACAACGAAGGAAAAAAGTGGTCCCTTCCGTTTTTATTTACCTCTTTAGAACGAAATTTTGCTCGCTAAACATTTTTTTCAGTTACATAAGTACGGAAAACTATTGAAAACAGTCGCCAACGCGCCAATTAGCGTTAAGCTTACAACAAGCCAATCATAGCACGTTTTCTAGCATGATGACGTATTTCCTGTGTTTCCGGCATTCTCCCGCCATTGACCGGTGTGTCCTAGGTGAGAGAAGGTGTAAAAGTGCGACAAGTTATTGAGTGAGAAGAAGTGCGTTAAATATCAATTCCTTTTGATATTTAGTGCTTAACGGTGGTTCACAACGATGGCGGGAAATGCAACCCTCCTTAAATGGAACCTCTTGCAGGCAATGCAACGGCTTTGCATTTCATGGGAAGCCGTCTCACCGTCAAACGTAAAAAACTGCTATGCAAGGGCGGGATTTTTTTGTGATTCCATTGCAAGTGAGGAGTGTGTGGAACCTGAGGGAGAAGGGTGGGAGGAATTAAGGGCAGGTTTAAATTTAAACTCGGCATCTTTTCAAGATTTTGCCCATGTAGACGACAATTTGTTGACCTGCTCTGTGGAAAGTGAGGATCCCGAAGGGGTAGAAGTGTCCAATATGGAGGAAGACGGAGAATTGGAGTTGGTGCGGCCGAAGTCGAGCGACGTATGTGCAGCACTGGATGTAGTGGAAAGATATTTACTCTCATCCAAGAGTTGTAGTGCTGCAGCTATGCACGCTTTCAGGGAAGTGGAGACTGCCGTTTCCCGAGAATTTACGAAGAATTTAAAACAGAAAAAAATAGACTCGTTTTTTAAAAAATGTTGATTTATTAATAAATCCTTTAAAAAAAGTGTTGTATTTGAAATCATTCCCGATTAAATTAATCCCCTAATCCTTTTAGAGAGAATTTCAACAAAAGATTGCAGCAATGAGGTATGTATCATGGTGAGGTGGTTCCTATGCACTTTTTTTTGATAGATAATTTATTCGTCAGAGACGGAGCTGGAGTGTTGTTAAGAATGTTAGTGAAAAATATTGGAGTCTTGATTTGGTGTGCCAACGACAGTTAGTGCTTTCTTATGGGGAAAATGCTGCTTTCTTTCATTTCGTTTTGAAATATTTGCAACCCGCTCCGTGGTGGTCAAATAGTAGTTTATTAATTGGCGTTGCTGTCAATATTTTTTATAAATTTAGCGACTCAACAGATGCTTTAGGATAGGCTCAGCGAGTATCACACATTGCATCCTCGAAAAAAGTCGCATAATAAAAAATTGCAGAGGATGTTTTCATGCAGAACCTGCCAATCAATGCTAGAAAAAATAACATTGCATTTCCGAGTTATTTGGTGCTTGCCACTGTCAAACATTGCAAAATGAGATGAATGAAAGTGGCCCTTTTTCCCATAAGAAAGCATTGTGTCATTGGAGCTTCAAATCAATATGGCCGATTATTAAACATTGGGGGCGCGTTTTGAATATCGTCCACTTATGTGATACTTTTTCCTGAAAAGATGTAATGGGCATAATTTAGTAGAGTTACTCCGTTTCTGAGCATATGCCTTCATTTGGATAGCCCCGTTGCTCCCGTATAATCTAACAGGCAATGTGCCCCTGAAGTTATGCAACGCTCAATAACCTCCAATCAACGAATTTCCGAATAACGAATAGACGAAAAATTGGGTCCCTTGATATTCGTTAATGAGAGGTTTTACTGTACTTCAAAATGATGGATTTGACTCGAAATATTGCTTGAATTTTTACATTATAAAATCATGCAGCCACAAACCTAATATTGAATGCCAGAAGTTCGGAACCCATTATTCAATTTTTTTGATAGATATTTTTGCAGAATTATTGTTCATTGAACTGAGTCATCGTCCTGATTTTTGTGCACACTACAAAGCTCTTTTATCTCATGAAATGAGGAAATTCAGACTTGCTTATCCTGTTTGAAACTGATAACACATCCAGCATAAAAATATATTTTATGTCGTAGTAAACACACAACTTCCATCATTGATATATGTATCTAAAATCGAATGCCATTGTGGAAAAATATGGCAGAATGAGGCAGTCGCTTTCCGGTGCTTCTGAGTCGAAATCATTTTTTTGTTAAAATGAGGATTGGAACCAAAGAACCGGATTATAAACAGTTATTCAGTTCTTGAGAGAACTGAAGAACCAATTGTCCCAATCCTAGTTTTATTGTATATTATTGATGTGCATGGTAAATTGATGCCACAATATAAAAAATAAGCAAATGCTTATGCTTAAGATTTATATCACTTTTTAAGCAAATACTTAATTTGGGGTGAATAAAAAATAGCATTTTCTTTTGCCAGAAAGAATAAGCATTTGCTTATTTTTAGGATTTTTCTTAAGCATTTGCTTAAAATTGTGTGAATAAAACCGAGCTTTTGCTTAATGCTTTAAGCATATGCTTAAACTTTTTTAAGTGAGGTAAAGGGCCTGCTAAGATATTTCTAAGTACTCTATTTTCATGATAATTGATCCTAAATATAAATATGGAAATTTATGGTGACACGAAAGGTTAAAAAATACGAGAAAAGTTTCAACAACCAATGGTTACCTATAAAAATTTATATCATTTCTCTGAAGAAAATGTTAAGTACCTATATTTCAAATCTGTTACTCGGAGAATATCAAGAGAGACGTGTCAGGGCAGTGTCTTCCAAACAGAAGATAGAAATATTTTTAAGGTACTTAGGTGATCCCGGGTTTGAAATAGGAGTTGGGAAAGAACACCACGTACAATGCACAACTGTATGTAAGACAGTAAAATTTGTGGCATCCAAAATCACTATAAAGGCAAATGACTGGATAAAATTACTATAACTGATTGAATAAAAATGCACCCGATTTGTGATATTATCGAATTCATTTATAAAAGAAATAGTTTTTAAAAATTATTAATTAACTTTTTAAAAAATATTACCCAATATATTTATCTTTTTAGTTTGAAATTCAACTATGTAAAACTTGAAGTGAAGGAAGAGTTGCAAAGAGCTTTCTTCCATAAAATTTAAGCATTTGCTTAAAACTGAGTAGCAAAGGCTTATAAGCAAAAGCAAACTTTTATTCACTCAATATGAAGCAAATGCTTTTAGCATTTGCTTATGCTTTTAGCAAATACTTTTGCTTTTACTGTTTGCTTTAATCATTTGCTTAATTTTTATTCACTCGACCCAATGTTCTACCCTTACCATTGTAAGTAGTAATCAGTGAGCCTTAGTAATTAAGAAGATGGTTAATCATCACTCTAATGCATGTCACAATTCTTCCATAGATGTAATGTGTAGTTATTTTCATCTGCAACAAAACCATGGTCATTTAAAAATAAATTTATTTGGAATTTACCTAGTTTAATTTTCACCATCTTTTATAGATGATTCAACTTAAATTCAAAATTAATTTCCATAATGATATCTTACATATCAATCTCTATTCAAAATTTATTTTATATTTGCCTTTATTATTGAAAAAATATCAATTTAACAATTTCATAAAAAAATATCTGCCTGGTTTTCTAATTTTAAAGCTCATACTGTTTGTGAAATACAATATTCTTTAGAATGAGAGGGAGGAAGAGTAGGAGTATGGGAAAGAGAAAGATGGAAGGAAAATAGGATGAGAGAGGAGGTAGAATGGGAAGTGTCATCATTTTAATTTAATACTTGATCCATGTATACTCATCATTTTTGACAGGTAATTACTCGAGTAACTAATAATTCAGTGTCTTTTGTAGCAGAGTTAACAAACAAATATGTGTCCACTTATCAAATACCCTTTTTACAATAATACAAGATGAGGTTTTATATATATATATATATATATATATATACCAATCTTATGTATTTTGTATTTCAAATGTTTATTAAATTATATTAAAAACAATAGGCAGAAAAAGTAGCCATGAGATGAGGTTGAGCCCCATAAGGAGCCAGGAGCAAAACCTCGAGTATCTACAATAAACTAGTGAAACCCATGGATTCAGAGTACTACAATACTATTTTTTCAAACATGAAAAAAGTTTAGAGTACTGGTTCTGAAAGTTAGATACCAATTATGTCTATTGTTTGACCTTGGCTTTTGTCTATTCTTATTGCAAATACCATGGCCGGACATTATGCCGACAGATGTTATGCTGAATGGTTGTTATGCCGAATGGTCGTTATTCAGAACAGATAGTATGCTAAACAAATGTTATGCCAACAGGACATTATGCGGACAGGATGGGATAGGCAGGAAATGTGAACAACCGATTTATAAACAATTTTATAGGAAATTTATATCACCAGTAGCATATAATATTGTACGGGTTATATAAACTACCAGAATGTATATACAACTGAGCAGATGGATTGAACCGTCGGAAGTATAAACAGTTGAACGGGTAATGTGAATCGCAAGAAGTATAAACAATTGAACGGGTGGATTGAACTGAGGAAATTATAAATTTTTGATTGGGTAATTTGATCCCCCAAGCATATATACAATATAATGGGTACCCTTTACCACCAGAGATATCAACAATGGGAGATGTAATTTGTACCACCAGTGCTAGAATATGATATTGCATAGTTAATTTTAACCACCAGAATTATAGAACAATTGAACAGGTAAAGTGTGGAACCCTAAGTATAAAAAATTAAAAGGCTATATGTATAAACAATTTAACAAGTAATCTGTAGCATCAGACATATAAACAACTGAACGGCTCAATTATACTAGCCTTATTATGAACAAGAATTATTATCAGCAGAACAGAAAATATTTACCACCACTATTTAAGTCGAACATAGGCAATATATTGATTGTTAACATATCCTGCCTATTACATCCTGTCCGCATAATGTCCGTTGGCATAACGTCCATTTGGCATACCGTCCATTCAGTATAACGTCCGTCGGCATACTGTCCGGGTACCATGAGTACAGGTCTAATTGGAAGTATTTGCTAGTTTTACAGGACAAACAGGCTGAAGATTTTTAGAGATTGATCTTAGGCAATAAAATTCTCTTTCCATCACTTGTACAGTGTCTCCTCAATTAATGCCATTAATTCATTCCTGAACACTGACATAAAATGAAACAAGGTCAAATGAATCAATATTTCCCATAAAAACCCATGTTATATAATATTATCAGTTCCAAAACCTTGGGTTAAAAACCTCTCGAAACACAAAAAGACCTTATATACTGTATTTTATTGTGCTTTATGGTGTAGAGCAGCGGTACCCAAACTACGGCCCGTGGGCCAAATGCGGCCTGCGAAGGGTTTTTGTTTGACCCGCGAAGCTAAGGCAAAAAATCAATTCGAAAAATTTAACACACAAATTCATACATTTTTTGAAAATTTTCATAATAAAACTTTAAATATTGAAATGTTAGCCATGAAAACCTTATTTAGACATGATTTTCACTTAATGGCATCGCAGAATATATAGAAATTTTCCGATTTAAACTCTAATCCGGCCCGCCAAAGAATTGACAACTTCCAATGCGGCCAAGGGATTTGCAACCATTGATGTGGCCCGCCATTAGAAAAGTTTGGGCACCACTGGTGTAGAGCAGTGTTCCCTCTAAGCTGTGTGGGGATGCATGGCTGCACACAGTTATTTTTCCCCCTGTGCACAGCCACTTCTTTGCTGCACACATATCAGAAAATATCACATGAAAAATCACAGAAAATATTACACAAGGCATTCCTTTTCTTAAAAGAAAAATATTTATAGTTCCAGTGACATCACTCATGGACAGAAAATTCTTCCTCCACTTCAAGGGAAGCTCTTGGCTTTTGGGTTCACAATTCTTTTTTGCACATCGGCTTACCACTGTTGCTCACAAAGTTTGGCCGGCCTCACAGGACTGTAAAAAATTAGAGGGAAAACTGGTGCTGAGTATGATATAAATGGTATCAGAACATAAATAAATCAATAAAACCATACATTAACATGGAAATAGCATAAAATAAACAAATAGTACGGCATAACTACATTTTAAGGCACCCAAAATTGGTAAAGACTACATTACACAATAGTACCTTTAGTGACAAGAAAACGGAACTATGTAATACCAATCCAATGAAATGTAGTCGTATGAAAAATAGAGAATGATGAGTTTTTACTAAAAAGTTTACAGAGAGCCACAAACACTATTGTGAATGCAAGTTCCTGAGTTGACATTGCTAGAAGAGAAATGCAACAAACAAATTATTTCTTGCAGCAGTTACTGTATAATTAATGAAAATCTACCATAACATTTATTTCATTTTTTTATTGAACCACAAGTTTCATTAGGCCCAAAGAAGGAGAACCACTCCTTCTTCGAGAGACAGCTGATACAAACGAAAAGAAAGTCAGGAATGTTATACTCAAGTTATCCCAATAGTATAGAATAATTTCAAGTTTATAAATAAGGCACGCAGCTGATCTTCCTTTCTTCAAAACTCACAAAGCTTGTAAGGTATTAAAGGGGATTAAGAGGATATTAATGACTGCTAGGGGACTTCGAGGAGGAGGTCATTACTACCACTTCTCTTTGGACCTGTTGCTACAAAATGTTACCATGCAAATTTAATAAAAATATGTCAACCCAAAACACTTTTCTCATTTAAATTAGAGAATCCACCACAGTGATGTTAATTGATACATATATAGTAATTTTTGAAGGATGTTAATGCAAATCAACATTAATCAAAGCAAGGTTAAACTGAGGATACACTATCTCTTTGCTCTATAGTCTTTCTGTGCTGTTCTTCCTTTATATTTTTATAGCAGTGTTTCTCTTTGCTCTAGCAGTAGCTCCCAAACTGGGTGCCATGGCACACTGGGGTGCTGCAGATGATTTTTAGGGGTGCCATGAAAAACTTTGTTAAGTAAATAAATCAACAATTTGGAAATGTTGATAGGTAATTACAGCAGTAATCTTTCCTCTAATATGTTAATTATATTGAAGTACTTAGAAATGGATGGGCCCAAAAGTGTTAATACTGGTATGTAAAAATATAAAAATCTTGTTTCAAGTCTGGAGTCAAGAATCACCAGCGCAACTAGGCAAACAGAACCATGTGAAAGATTAGAGTTAATTAGATTGATTGAATTGAAAATGGATGCTGATTTTGTATTGAGATTACCATCGCTCACTCTGCTCATCTTGGAGGGTGCTGGTCTAGGCAATTAAGCATGCATGCTAGTAGCACTTTCTCTGCCATATCAGAAATAACTCGGGGTAAAATGTTGTGCCACCAAGTGACAAGCCCAGGATAACTTGTTTTCCAAATATGTAGCATCTTTTACTGAGAATTGATTTAAGCCATTTTCTTGGATTTAAGCAACATCAAAGGATTCCATAAAAATCATTCTTAGAAATGTGATAATTCATTTGTATTAATTTATAATTAAAATCAAGGAGAAGCATTAGTTACTATTAATATGCCTGTTGTAGCTACACTTTCAATTAATTTTAGTTAGAATTTACTAAGTAGTAGTAGTAGTAAAGGAAGAAAAGCAACCAAGGAACTGGTCAGGTTGGAAGAGTGAGACTACAAACTTTCACCCTCCCCTCCTCCTCCCCCCTCGATAGTAATTTTCGGCCCCTTTATAATTCATTGTTTAATGCAATATAGATAAAAATGGACCTATCAGGCCCCCCACAGTCATAAACTGCAGTATTATAGTTCCACTACTGGCAAGAGAAGGAGCCTCCTTAACCATGAGACAATCAGTTGGTATGATGCTGGCTTCAAATTTCCAACCTTAGTGTATAACATGTCACATATATCTACCATCCATACATCACACATATCAGTATTATAAGTACTTTTAATTTGTCTTTGTTGCAAGGCTTATGTGATATCAGTATGCATCAAACACTAGAAGTCAAGTTAGGAAACTGAACTTTCCTAGAGCACATCTTAATCAATCAACTTTAAACTTTCATTCATCCATCCATTAACTGATGATGTTACTATTACCCCATTTAAGTTCTTAATCACCTGAACTTCCCTTTTCGCTCCATGGAATACGTCGTACGATTTGATTTTAGCTCAGTATCCCCAAGCTGCAATCACAACTGTAACATGGCATTTATCCTACCCGGTACTTGTCAAGGCTATGGATTTAGCACTGGTAACATCAACAGTAGTATAACTAACTGCATATGCAGAACCAAGCAAATGTTTCATTCATAGCTATTATGTTAGTTTCAGGTATTTTCTTTTCTTCCACTTTATTATTGAAGTACATAATAAAGGACTCTTGTTTGTCAATGAACTCTTCCAGTTCTTTTTTACTATGCTAGTTTTCCTTCTCAGTGATAATTTCTTCCTTTTCAAAAAGCCATGTTGCCACCCAGTACAGGTATGCATTGGTTAGAGCAAGGGTTGCATTCCGCAAGATCTTTGCATTAAACAAAGAGTTTTACTATTCTGAGTTTCAGTTTCAAGATTTTTATTTGCCGAAAAGGCACATACATTTCATTTAACTTTTACATATTCATACATTTGGTTTTTCTTATACATGTGCCTGGTCGGTAAATCCCTGTTATAAGGCTGAAGGCCTCTTCAGGGTTGACTCAGGTGGCAAGTTTGTTTTTATTTTAACCATTTGGTAATATTTGATTTAAATTTCTCCGGGGGTGGCTTTTGCCTGGCATTTGCCGTAAGACGGAAGGGAAAGGAAGAGAAACCTGGAAAACCATATTAGGCTATATATGGTTTTATTAATAACATAGTAATTTGGATATTGATAACAACAATAGATAAATATATAAATAATAACAATACGTAATGAAGAACGCATTAGATATAGGTAAATAAAATAAATCCTTTAACAGTTAACGATGGGATATTTTTTTAGTGAAATAAATTATGATTTTAGATACAGAATTTGTTCATCTTTATATACCACTGTAAAACTGTGCTTTTACATTAAATAAGCGAAAAATGTTTATATACACATGATTATTAGTGAAAATAATGTTAGTTTATTTATTTACTTAATATTTATTAATACTGTAGAAGATCGTTTTTCTGAAGATACAAATAATGAAAACATCCAAACAAAGAAAGAAATATAATGCCAAGGTAACTAAATTTTTGACATTTCACCGGTTTATTTTCTAATCATTTGTAATTAATTGAGCAATCAAAAATTATTTAAAACATGTCTCACTCTATGTAGTTGTAATCTTTACATTAACGTTCAGACCTTCATTGTAAAATATCCATTTCTTTTCACTTACAAAAGCTTTGTATATACATAAGGAATATAAACGTATTTAAGTTAATTTCTATGTCATGGATAACCCATTTCCTTTCATTTACTAAATGCAGTAGGCACATGTAAGGAAATTAAATGTATTTATAGCAGATCTTGTTTACTTCAGTTGTTACGAATATTGTTTTCATTGACAACAATAAACAAGTAGGGATGTACACGGGTTTCCTGTGGTACAGAAGTGCTTTTTGTCAAATTCACTGTAGTATAATCATATACAAATTTAATTGCTTTGAAATCAGAAAATTATTTTTCCTTATATTGTGGTAGCTCTGCTTTTTAGATTCATTCTAAACATGTTCATTTTATTTTGCCATTCTATACTCACCTTACAAATGAATTTCTTTGAAATCGGTTCAACCAATACCTACAGAAAAATTCTAACCTTGATATTGCGGTAGCCCTGTTTAGTTGATCCAGTTGAAATATGCTATTCTGATTATTTATTTATATGAAGATTATATATGCCATATTTGGTTAAAATCTATGTGGTCAGTTCTCTAGAAATATGTAAAAGCAATATTATTTTACTTTTACTGTGGTAGCCCTTCTCTTTAGATCCGCTTTAAACATCTTGATTTCATTATGGTATGTTGTGCAAATGTTACATACAAAATTTAGTTGAAATCCATTCAGTCATTTCCAAATTTATAATTACCGAAAAGTTTTATTTTGCAATTGTGGCACCCCTGCTGAGTTGTCCAGTCCAAATATGTCATTTTGGTCATTTATTTATTTATTTATGTGAAGATTCTATGTACCAAATTTGGCTGAAATCGGTTCAGCCAATTCTTCTCTGATATATGCATACAGATGGGCGGACATCACGAAGATAATAGTGCTTTTCAGCAATGACGAAAAGCACTAAAAAAGGTTCTAATTATGACATTCTCATTTGATTTTCTTGAAAATGGCATCTCCTTTGGTAAAATTGTATTGAACAAAACATTCTACATGACTATTTCTACAAATGCTGTTTAAAGACTTTTTTGATATCTCTACCATAAATATTTTGAGGAATATGTTTCCATGTTTATGCATTTATAACACAACAACTACAGAATGTAGAAACAAGAAGAACGTGTCATTTAAACCACAATAAAAAGTTAAGCAAAATGGGAGGGTTTTTAAAGCAATTTGAACTACAATTTTGATTTAAAAAGGTTTTTATCTTAATTTTTCCCATTTAAATAACACGGGAATGAGCATATTGTTGAATTAACAATCTACATGACAACCATTATAAACAAAATTAATACCTAATATTAACTAAAAGAAATAATATGTACCTAATATAAACTATAGTAGGGAAGAAAGAAACATTAAGGTTATTCAAAGGACAATCACCAAAAAAACTATACATCTGGCTAATTGTTTCATAAGGTAATTGGAAGACAGTTTTAATGTGCAATTTTGTGCTTTTGTTCTCTAAAAACTTTTTATGTATTTTGCGTATTCTCTATACTTAATAGACAGCGAAATTTGTTTTTCATTTAACATTGAAAATTAGAGAGAGTGGTTCCCAGCCAACCTAAAAAATTCACTTTTTTATCATAAATAATGCAGTTTAACAAAATAAAAGAAAACATAACCGCAAATGAAAAAACTAGCATTATAAAGTAAAAAAATACTTTTAATTACCTTCAAAATGCATAATAGCAAATGAAAACCCAGCATAACAAAGCGATTAAACTTCTTTCAGCAGTTGTACAGTTTACATCCACAAAATTTCGCATGTGATTTTTGATCTTCTTTTGTTCATTCTAAGGAAATGGTTTAATTTAAATTGAACTACTGAAATGGAATGTTAAGTACATCATGCACGAATGTTTTCCTGGATTCTGCAACAAACATTTTCAAGCCCCATAAAGAAAACACTAGCATTAAAAAGTGATTCCATTTCTTTTACTAGTTACGTTAGAAATGCATAACAGAAATTCAAAACCTAGCATAATAAAGTTATAACATTTCTTTTAAAATAGCATTTAAAATACACGGCAGAATATCTTACATTACAAGATGATAGCAATTCTTAGATTTACATTAAAAATTCGTAATAAACAATAAAAACAAAAAACAACAGTTCCTTAAATTACATTCAAAATACAAATATAATAGCATTAAATCATTAAATATTTCGGTCAAAAACCAGCAACCTCATACGCAAAGAACGAATATTTTCAATGTCATACTCGTGAAAGTTGTGAAAAACTAAATGCGCAGGGCGCTTTTCTAGTAGCCAGTATTCTCCATTGCCGTGGCACTGTCATCGTTGTCCTCCCACTCCATATCATCTTCACTACCATCTAAACTATTACTAGGGTGCTAAAGTTTAAAATGAACTCAGAAACAAAAAAGTAGAGGGAGTTCATGCTTGTTGGCATCGTAAACGCATGACGTGAAATGCAAGTAATATGCGCAAAATACAAGTAATGGTCATAAAAAATGTTGTCACTAAGTCCAAATTCGTGAACCGCAAGCACGCGAAGTTCAAAAAAGTCGATAAAGAAAGTATAAATCCATAAGATCCAGCGACAATGGCTAAATTGAAAAAAAAATTATATCAGTGCTTGGCATATATTAATGCCAAAGATCTTTTCTTCTTCTCTACATAAATTTTTTGATGAATTTGTTAGTTTGTATATTTGTTGGTGCAGAATCAAGTCCTACTTCCCGATTACCTACAATCATTCAAGTTTGCAAGATATCAAATTCAATCAAAAATAGGAGAATGACACTCGTGGCCACTTTTTTTTCGAAATATTTGAGTTAAAAATTATGATGCGTGTTATACGAGGGTACATAATCTTCCTACTTTCATTTGACCCCATATTTCCACAATTTCAGCACATTAATTACTGCCCGGTTATCCTCATATTTTTATTGATGATTTTTACAAAAAGTAAGATAGATAATAGTAAAAATTTATTAACTAATTCTATAAACATACATTAATTAGATATGAAAAGAATCAATTCTTTATTTATTCATTTTAAAAGCCAAGAAATTCTTCTTCACTGGACCATTCTTCTTCGATGTTGTTATCGGAATCATCGTCTTCGGTATCTTTTGTATCCTCCGTTGCAGTGGCACTGTCATCGTCGTCCTCCCACACCATATCATCTTCACTACCATCTAAACTATTACTGATACAACATTTCTTAAAACCTTTTATAATAACATCCGTGGACAATTCATTCCACGTATTCTCACATTTCATTGTATATGATTTGCTACATTGTAACTCGCCTTTCCTTTTGTTAGCACAATGATGAACTATTTTACGCATGATGTCACCCTACACCGGCGCCCAGCCTGGTGGTGAGGTACTGGTACTACTTACAATTAGAAACAATGGCAGCTGATGCCTTTGAGTACGCTGGGAGTTGATGCTTCTTGTAGAACTACCATCAAGTTATCATTCCCTACTTTTCTCTCAGCATTCATACGTGATTTATTCTTGATTCTTAGAGTCTGTAGTTAATTATGGTTATTTGCTATCGTTTTTACGTGCTCCAGAGTGTTCTAATAAGGGTAAAACTGAAGTTTGGGTGAACCCATCCACCTCAGGCATGACAACAACATATGTAAAAAACTTCGACATAGGATTATCGTCATTCCTTCATTTTATTATCTCAAACAATGTCATATGCCATACTATGAAATTAATATAATTCGATTTATTGTGTATATCCTAATATCACCTTGTAAGTAAACATAGTTTATGTAATGATTGAGTTAGCTGACGTTTTTTGGCACTATGGCTGATGAAATAAAAGGTGTTTAAAATCTTCTCAACTCTGGAGCGAGGTGAAAAGATTAAAATTATCCAACTATATGCAAGCTCAACTGTTTGGAGATGTAGATTCAGGTTATTTTGCTGACTTGTTGCTGCAAATTGGCAGTAGAAATTTACCAGCTGAACCAAACTCCGACGTAACCACTTTACAACAACGATTCTGCAATGTTGTGAATTCATTAGAGGAGCTCAAAAAGAAAGTCTTCCCAGACATTTGTTCCAATTATAAATATTACAAATGGCTGTGTGAGCACACAATCCTTGCTCCAAGAAATGAAAGTGTTTGTCATAAATTATGCAATTCAGGAACGACTACCAGGAGAAACAGTATCTTACAAATCAGTTGACTCAGCACTAGACAATAACGACGCTGTTCATTATCCATGTGAATTTCTAAAGTCATTAAACATAAGTGGGATGCATGCTCACAAATTGGTACTAAAAGCAGTGCTCGAAGTGAGGCGGGATGGGGTGGGATGCCGTCCCAGAACTCCTCAAAAAATTTAAAACCATCCCACTAATTCGTAATAACCTTAAAATCATCCTGGAACTTGACAATCTGAACACAACTCCCCAACAAAGAATAGAAATGGAGAATTTCCATTAAATATTATTATTTCCATTTGACAGTGCTAAGTCTATTTCGTCATAAAATATATTCAGCATTACATGCAACGACTAAATTCGTTTGAAATGTTCAATTTCGTTTGTAATACCATGGTATTATTTTACTTGTGCACCCAACTCAAACTGACATAACTATAGTGTTTTCTGATGTATTTTATTCTGATAATTACCGCTTCGGTAGTCATTGCTGTAGGAAATTAACAGTTCTGAGAACTTGTATTCAGTGGTAATTTTAATAATATACCAAACAATCTGAAGCCACTAAAAGCTGCAGTAAACACTTTAATAATATCAACAGCAGAATGTGAACGATCATTTAGCAACATGAATATTATTATCTCTTCCACGCAAAATTCATTGCTATTGAAAACAGCATCTAGTCTGATGTTTGTCTCAATGAATGGACCACCAGTGAATAGTTTTGATCCCCAAAACTATGCTAAATCATAGCTAGAAAAGGGTTGCCGAGATGCAAACAACAGTAACTGTTAAGCTCCTGTTAATAGGTTTGCTCACAGCCATAGCAATGATAATATTTGGAAACTCATTTGAAGGTGTCATTGTCATGTGTGGAACATGTCTTAAGAAGCGAAAGAATTAATAATTTATTTATAGGTATTCTTTTTAATTTTAATTCTATTTTCTTATAATAATAGCTGTTGCAAATTTACATAGCTTAGGCCTACTCCAATAATGATTGGTTTTGACCAGTTTGCTTTGTTTTTATAGCACTTTTTGAATTCCAATAAAATTTAAACATTGCTTGTTTTCATATCAAATTAAGTCATTTTTACTATTCGTATAATGCTAAAATCCCATGTGCATATCAATTTTTGCCTTAATTTAAATATATCAAACCAGCCCTTGCGAAAAATTCAACCTGGCAATTTTCTTCGCCAACCTTGAGGTCATCGAAAATCCTCTTAGCTGTCTGCCTTATCAAAGTATAAGTCACATTATCTCCCTTAGCTTGCGATCAGAAATCCAAATCAATAATAACTTTTCCATTTTCAGCAAAACATTTTCTCTGGTTCTCAAACATTGAATTGTGTTACGCACTGCTAATTTTGCAACATCTTTATATTTTCTTTTATCAGCTACAATTGTTCTTACTGTTGTAGGCAGTATTCATTGTTCACGTCCAATATTAGCTGATCGTTTGCCAGCTTCAAAATCATCAGTAATTTTCAATTTTGTTTCCAAAATGGCGATTACTCTTGGCCTCTTAGCTTTCTCATTTGACTCGGCAGACATGGGCACTGAGTTTGTTGCAAAAATAAAGTAAATATGACACAAAATAAGCAAAGACCCTCTCACTAGGAGGGTTGCTGGTGGAATTAATGCTGCTGAGTGATAAGAAGTGACATACATGATACGTGAGACAAGTGGCAACATGATGATGGGTATGAGAACCGACAATAGATGTAGAAATAATGGTGTTAAATAGTGGATGATGGATATGAGAGATTGGGAAGTATATTGTATATTATTATAGCATTGATATAATACTTATAATGATAATTAATACACTGTTATTACCAACTTTTATATTAACTTCGCTTTATATATATATATATATATATATATATATATATATATATATATATATATATATGTATGTATGTATGTATGTGTGTGTTTTGGACCTCGTCTAATCTGAAAAAATCCAAAGCTGCTTGTGGGGTTCGAACCACCTCACCTCACCATCGCGTAAGACGAGTGATTTAGTCACCTCGGCCACCAGATTTGGTGATGCGATAAATTTGTATTTGAATTCACGTGGGAAGATAGACAAGTGTTAATCATAGCAACGAGATTAAACAAACTATTGTCATTGTTAATGCTGTAATATTTAATAGAAGTCTCTTTCTTTTAATTGGTATTGATACGAGCATTCCTACATTTTTTGAAGGGATATTTCTGCTAATAATTGTGTTTTTATTAATCATATTTGTTATTGATAGTAAGTTTTTATTTATCTTAAATACTCTTTGTCTTTATTCACTATTTAAGAAAGGTAATACTGTTGTAAAGGATGTTAATTTGAACAAATTTAAATGAAACATTTTAAAGTGTTGTGTTGTAGCTTAGCAATTCTTCAGCTAACTATACTTATACAGTGGTTTTATATGGATGGTTGATGTGATGTTAGGAAAAGAACAATTTATTATTTTTGTCATTTAAGTTAATTTACTAAAATAGGAAATATTCCACAATTTCACTCCTACTAGTATCTAAAACTGAATTACTCTGAACTAGCAGTATATTTTCATTGATTTTAAGCAATATGAATGGATAAGTTATTATTTTCAATAATGAAACAAAAGATACTATCAAATTTCTTATTACTTATATACCAAATATTCTTATGTTTGTCGCTGAGTTCTCTACTTCTGTCTGCCATTCTCTCAGCTGTAAAAATATGAAATAAAGAGACCCCCACATCACTCAACAGCTGGTAGACACTTTTGCAAATTTTTACGTCCATGCAAGCAGAAAGGTTATCATAATTATGTTATAAAGTTTATCCATATTAAAGTATTAACCATATAAAAGTTGGTTATAAAAATTCATTTTATACCTTTACTTGTTATAACATTCATTTCAACCAATGATGTAAGCAATTTATGTCAATCCCATCACACAAGCTATCCTATTTATTTTTTAAAACTCATTACTGCTTTTATGTATTGGTATAAATCACTTAATAAAAATTTATTTTGTATTTCAAATATTTCTTGAATTCATTTTAAATTAGTTTTAAAATAACCTAATAGGCAAGCAAAATGATCATCCAGGTAGGTCTGGGCCCCATAATGGGTCACGGACAGAGCCCCTAAAAAATACATTTATTTCAATATTACCAGCATAAACCTTTTTTTCTGAAAATAGGGATTTTGTCATCAGGTAAATATGATATATTTTGCTCATTTGATGAGAAAGCAATTTATTGGTGAACTCAAATATAGGACGATCACATGAAGTCCTCATCAAAATTATTTATTACTAAAGAAATCAATTTTCTCTTAGATATTAGAGTACCTGTATAAATAGCACAAGTTGCTTATAGAAACTAATCTAATTTGATATCAAAACATGAATATACCATATCTATTACAGAATGGTAAAAAATTCCCATTGTTTATGTATCTATGTTTTTTTATCTATAGATCCCACAAACACCAGACCTAGTCCTGAAGTAGGCACTATACCTTTGAAGGAAATGGAGATTACTCCTACTCCAAGAAGGAATAAAAGGAAGCTGAAAAGTTTTAAGCTGCCTTGTAAACTCTCTTTACTTCTCCCGGAGGTAAGAAAACTGTGTAAAAGAAATTTCCTCTTAATGATGTATTGTTCTTTTTGTTTATTTTGACCTTATCATTATAAATAACTGCTTCTTACATATATAGGATATATCATGTAAAACCTTAGGTACTTCTAGAAGTGCTACAGTGCTGAAATTTAGCATGAAGATAGGTCATTGGTTACAACCTCTGGAAAAAATCCTAAATTTCAGAAAACATTATATTTAATGGGTATTTTTGACCCCAATGCTCAATGTTAAACACCCATAAGAAAAGCATCGAAAACGGCAAAATAAAATTGGTTTTTTAAATTACCTTATATACTCATGTATAATTTGCTCTCGTGTATAACACGCACCCATACTGTTTGCCAAAAAATCCTGACTTTTTCGCATGTATAACATGCACCCAGGGCCGGCGCAAGGCAGTTTGGTGCCCTAGGCAAACTTTTTTTTGGTGCCCTACTCCAATCTAAATGATACTAAAAATCTAATAGATGAAAATTATTTTTAATAGTAATTACACAATGACATCTATAAGCACCGGTATTACTTAAATATAATATTAATAAAATATTGTTTTTTATTATTAAATAATTTTTTTCATAATTACTAAAAACAATGTTTTTCCACGATAAAAAACTTCATGGTAAGTAATACCGGTAAAAATGGGCATTAAGAGGAATATTTTTTAGTAAGAGCTTAAGCAAATCATAACTTGAGGCTCATAAGTTAGTTGGTACATCAATCTTCAAGAATTATAGATTCTTCAAATCTTCCTCAGGCCGCTAGTTTAAACTTGTTATACTTTTAGGATTGGGGTAGTGCACAGCATTGAAGAGAAATTGAAATCATCTTCTTCTATCAATCTTCTATGTATATAAAAATGTTTAAGTCATGATTCCTGGAATATACTTAAAATGCGAATAACTCGATCAAATATGCAGATATAAACTTGAAATTTAGCAGAGATAATCTACTCCGATATAAAAATGCTATGACAAAGGAAATTTTATAAAAAACGTTCAGGGTTTGACTCCAGGAGATTATTTGCATTCCCCATAAGATAGTACGTAAAAATCGACTTTTTGACGTACAGGCTTTTCTTCTTTTTGAGATTAAAATTAGAAAAAATGGACTCACAACCTTTAGATCCAGACCATTTTAAAGAAACAATTACAAGGTTTTTTATTCTGTTCATTGTTTTTCACCTACAGTTCGAAATCCTTCATGTTAATTTTTTAATCCACATATTTTGGGAAAATCTTGCCATTTTAACGGGATGTTGCCTTGCCTACCAATTACATTGTTAAATCTCGAAATCATATTGTTATTCCATTCCTTATGGGTTTAAGCATACTTTGACAGTAAGGAGAGGGAAATGATTTTCATAATTCATTGCGTTATTTACGAGAAGAAACGCCTAAAGAGCTGAAATATGCTTTGTTGTCCATTCATTGGTCTGAGTGTCAAGTTATTAAAACGTGAATAACTCGATCAAGGATGTAGTAGATAGAAAATTTAAATTTGGCAGAAATTTATATAATGAGCTAATCAGAGTTTTTTTATATAGGGTTGACATGGTAATTAAGGAAATAAATGTCCATTTGTGGCACTATTTTGAGAGGGGATATATTGCACTTCCTTTGAATAAAACTAATAAATTTTAATTTAATGAAACAATATTTTATGTGGACTGAAAATTAAAAAATATATAATTCACATTATAGTATGTTCCAGAGAGTTGAATACATTTATATTAAAATAGATCAGTGTTACCAATATAGGTCATTTAAATGTTATCACCTAAATTCCATCTCGGATTATATCAAACGGATTTTCATGGCAATGGCGATTAGTGTCCTGTGATATATTGATAGGAATGTTTATATTCGTGAATTTTTTCTTTGAAAAAACATTTCACATGTAGATGCAATAAAAAATGTTTTAGTCTGCTTTTAACAGAAAACAACCTTAGCCTCTTAAATGTATTTTTATAACTATGCTATAACTCAATCCTTGCTTTGATAAAATAACCAATTTAACAGCGGCAGAGGTTCCAGATTTATCATCACAAATGATTAATTAACAAATGTTGAACAACAATAGCCATAAATAACAATGTATTATTTACTGATCCGGGATCTAAAAAGGTATACAGTTATAACAAAACAATAATCTTCTCTGCTTATTCTCTTCATAAAAAAATTTCTGGAATCTTGCCCTATTCCAGGAGCTTGCATCTATGTAATCATTAGATGGAAGTTCTGTTCACAAGGATTCATGGACAGTATGCGGGGATGGCACAATATAGAGGGCACTAAATCAGGGTTTGGCTGTATTTTATCAATCAATGACATGACCAGCTTTTGATGTAACTTCATCATCATCACCTAGTTATGTAGAAACTTGGTCGTTTCATTAATTAATTACCGTATTTACCTGAATCTAAGACGAGCCCCCCTTTTAGCAGACTGTCAAAATAGAAAAAAGATTTTATGACCTAATTTCTCACTGAATGTATTTGCTGTATATTTTGAACACCTTGTTCGTTCATTCATTGAAATGGTTTGTTACAAATTTTTGTTTGAGAAAAAAATAGAATTTTAAAAATGTTAACACAGGTAATTTTCATTATTCGCGGGGCATTTGTTCCTGAAAATTGCCGTGTACATCATATATGCATAATAATGTAATAATTCAACTGCAAAGTGATCTGCAGATGCTGCCTCTCCAGTTAACATGAGATTGGAGATTGTGGAATGTATTTTGACTCTTAAAGCGGTCTGACCACCCCAAACTTGCAGAAGAAGGTATGGGTTCTTTTGCATCTTTCATCAGAATAAAACCTCGTAAATGTGAAAATGTGTATAATGAAAGCGCGCATAACGAGCAAAGAGTGTTTGCATTTCTTGAACATTGGTATTTTTATAGCCCCTTTTATCTTGTTGGAGTGCATATAAGTTTGTACAATAGACCATTGTTTCAAAATTGGAATCTTTAATATAACACTTGAAATATTACAGAGAAGAAAGCTCTTCCACATTTTCTTTGGTTCACTCCAGTATTGATTGTTGAAAACGGCTGTCTGTGATATTCAATACTGAATTACCTAATTCCATTCTTTCATTGTCAAATTGTGGGATTATATCTTTGTATTCATTCTCCTTCTCTACATCCTGGTCCGATTCATTTCTTGTTACAATATCGCTGCCTATTCTTATAGTAGATCTTGGAAGAACTGGAGTATCTAGAATAACCTCATCATCACTTTCAAGGCTTTCAATTTCAGATAATACACCACTTTATAATAAGTCCAAAATACCAGCCAAATCTGAATACTATTGCACGGAAGGGCCTAAAAAGCAAAATAATATTGTTCATATCATAAACTACATTTATTTTTATTGTTCATATCATAAAATACACTTATTTTCATTATTATTTTTTAAAAGACAAGAGTGGCATTTATAGGTAATTAACTAAAAATTAAAAACTGCCATTTTACTGTCTGTATTTGGTATTGGGACAGAATGTACATTGAAATTCATCAATGTCTAACAATACCAAAATCAACAAAAAGGGTACAAAAGTACTTTATAATGAAATAAGGTTTCTTTATTTGTTCAAAGAAAACAATATCAAAGTGTGATGTGTCGATAATAAAAACAAAAAAATAATTGACACACGACAATTATCTTCTGTTCCGACATCTTGTATTTAATGTCATATAACTTCAGTTAACTATAGATGGCAGTAAAAGTACCAATAATGGATAAATTAGATGTCACACTAAGTGTTCAGTGAGTTTTCAATGAAATACATTGTGAAAGGATATATAAAAAGTAAGCTCAATATTAATATACATTGTAATGTACACCAGGTCTGAAGAGGTTAATTATCAGTTTTGCTCATTAGAGTACTCTTCTATGTGTATCCAATTGCAACAAGTAGTTCTGGAAAGAACATCCACGTACTTTCCTTTCAGTACAATTTTAATATATAACAAGTAGGGTTGTACACAGGTTTCCCATGGTACAGAAGTGCTTTTCATCAAATTCACCGTAGTATAATAGTATACTAATGTATTTGCTTTGAAATCAGAAAATTATTTTGCCTTATATGATGGTAGCACTGCTTTTTTGATCCGTTCTAAACATATTCATTTTGTTTTCCCATTCTATACACGCCCTACACACGAAATCTCATTGAAATCTGTTCAGCCAATAGTACCTTCCAAATTGATAGTTACAGAAAAATTCTAACCTTGATATTGTGGTAGCCCTGTTTAGTCAACCCAATTGAAATATAATATTTTGGTTATTTTTATATGAAGATTATATATGTACTATATTTGGTTGAAATCCATGTGGTCAGTTCTCCATAAATACATCTAAAAGAAAGATTATTTTACTTTTTATTGTGGTAGCCCTGCTCTTTAGCTCTGCTTTAAACATCTTGATTTCATTATGGTATGTTGTACAAATCTTATATACAAAATTTAATTGAAATTCGTTCAGCCAATTCTTTCCAAATCTTTAATTACTGAAAGAGTTTAATTTGTAATTGTGGCACCCCTGTTTGGCTGATTCGGTTTAAATATGCTAATATGGTTTTGTATATATGTGTATATTATAAGAATTTAATTTGGTTAATATTGATGCGGACAGTTCAACACAAATACGTGTAAAAATATTTTTTTTATTCTTTGTATTGTGGCAACCCTGTTTCTATAGCTATACTAAACATCTTGATTTTGTTATTTTATGTTGCATGCCTACTTAATACAAAATTTCGTTGAAATCGGTTTTGCCAATACCTTCCAAATTCATAATTACTGAAAGTTTAACTTTGCAATTGTGGCAGCCCTGCTAAGATGATCCTGTCAAAATATGTCATTTTGGTCATTAATATATGTGCATATTCTATATACCAAATTTAGTTTAAATCGGTTCATTCATGAAGAAGATGTTAGGGGGGACATACACACGGACACCCAGGTGATCTCATAAGACTACTTTCCATTTTTTGGAAAGTAGGCTAAAAATGGTTTTTTAAAAGGTGAAATACTGATAAGTTAACTCTTTCGTGTCCAGCTGAATGTAGATAATTACATTTGTATCTTCTTGTTTGTCATGTTAATTTCTAAATCTGTTTTTAGAGGTTCATTTTATTCAATACACCAGCATCTGTCTTATTTACATTATAGAAGAAGAAGAGACTAACAAGAAACAATAGGGCAGCTGCTCTTTGGAGGCCCAGTCAATCTCCATGCTCATCATCTTCAAGCAATTATCCTCAGTCACCTATATCCTACACTGCTGCCTCTCCAGATCATCATTCGTTGGCTCTTCTTCTTCAAGATGATGAGCCACACATTCCTTTTGACACTTTATCAGATTCTGAGAATGAAGGGGATTACTTTGATCCTCCTCCTGATGGACAGCCTCAGGTAAGATTTTATTGTGGATGAATGTTGTCTGGCACTTTACAAATCAAACCTCAAGTGTACCAGAGAAAATAATGCTAAAACAAGTTTAAATTGTATCACCATAATTAGAGTTGATGTGATTTTAACTCACTCTTTTTCATAGCTATAAAGTGAAGAAGTTTCTAACAAACATACAGTAGGTCATTGTGATCCTCGGTGGTTACATTCTTAGATGCCAAAACTAAGGGCATATGGTGAAAAAGGAGGGTTTGGTTCCTTGCTCTTAAGACTGAACATATTAATCGAAAAAATTAATCTTTATCATATGAAAGGGAACTTAAGTTTAAATTAAAAATTGGGTTCAAAAGGAAATTTAAGGGACCGTGAGTTTCAGATTCACAAATATGCTTTTTATTTCAATTCCATTTGCTTGTAGTATAAAAGAAAATAGCATAAATTCAAAAGTATTCATAATATTATTTAAATGTCCTGAAATAAATGTTTGCCAGCTCCTACAGATTGGATTTAAATACTATGATAAACGTTAATGTATGCATTCATTACACTAGGATGTAAGCTATTGCCATTAACATTCTTGGGATAATTTAGAAAGCATATTAGGCTATTTAAAAAATAAGGAAAAATACAAGGGTGGCATCTTTCTGCTTGTTCACCTTCCTAGAACACCTTTGAAATTGATGCCATCTTATTTACATCCATTTGTTCATGTGTACAATATTTTACTTCACATACTTTTTTTGGGTAAAATGTACTTTCTTTTTGAGCTTTTCAATGAGTTAAATCATCTACTTCAAGCTGAGTATCGATTTGTGCATCTTGTAATTGATGGAATGAAATGATCATAAGATCCTAACATGGGCATCTGCTGGGTGAAGGAAAGGGGGGTGAAGTTGCCCTCCTCTGGATCAGACCTGTGTCAAGGGCCATTGATGTCTGGTTAGGTCAGGGGATTAATGTGGTCATTTTTCTTTGTGAGATCAGGCAAGTAGGTGAAGGTCCCCTGCAATATGCTTGAAACAAACCACTAAAATATTAAGTCCACCAAACCCAACAGTGGGTGCTTGCCCTCATGTGGTTTCTCTGTGCTGATGGCATGAGAGAGGAATCTCTCAAAGAATTACTCAAGAATGGCAGAAAATATTTTAACCATTCTTTCAGTTTTAAAGAGGCACCGTGCAAAATAATGGCCCATGTTCGATTCCAGAGCCATTTCGTTCCTTCATTTGAATAGCATGGGAATGGCTGCAGTATATTTTTGATTTGCATTTTAAAATTACTTCAAATAATCGTACAACCTTGGGACTCAACCAAAGAGCACCTCAAAGAATGAAAATTCATTTTCTTACCATCAATTTTCAAATACTCATTGATCTGATGCACAGATTTGTTTTGAACACGAGAAAATTGTACGTTTTTATAATAAAATCTTTTGTCATCAAGGAAAACCCCATTGTTGCTGATGTAGCAAAATTATACACTGCATTGGATTATATGCAATACAGATATACCCCAATTTATGTCAAGGATGCGTTCTTGAAAAGGGCGATGTAAATCAAAGCAGTTTTTCCCATAAGAATCAGTGATATGAGGGAAGATGCATGCAGGAGTTTAGGACAGTTTCCACAACCAACTGCAGTAACCCCTCAATGTTGACACTAGATTAGGGGTGCTCAGGAGGTCGATCTCGATTGACCAGTCGATCGCTGACTCATTTTAGGTAGATCTCCAAAGGTTATTTGCCTCTGATGCTCGAAAGCATCTTTAACAGTGAAAATAGACGGTCGATCATCACGTAAGTGAAAAATGATAAATAGCTCCATGTCTACATCTCCAAGTTCAAGGATATTTTAGTAAATACTACTTTAAGGCCGAAGGGAGAGCTGGTGCGATGGGATGTGCAGAACGTATTCTATGATTCCCTTGAATCTTAATGCAAATGAAATATTTCATTGTTCAAAATGATGCTGAAAATTCCCATCTCAAGTGTTTCGACTTATTTTATTCTAACCTTCCAATGTTTGCTCATGTGATGCTACGTGCTATGGAATTTGATGTGTTTTTCTGTCATTCCAAAAAGCACGTCAACAGACTGCCATTCAATGGAGATCTTACTACGCTAGAATAAAGTTGTGTCATTCCTAGAAAGTGTTCTCTGTGTGATACCAGCTCATGCATAAACAATGCATTGTTTCTCATACGTTACACTTTCCTGAATTATTCGTTGTGTTATTTGGATGTCATTGGCTTGTGTCACCCTTCCTCTTCTTTCTCTTCCTTTCTATTCCTCTGCAAACAGCAATCATGATCAGCAAACTTGAGTTATTTGGTTTTGATAATATTTCATTTCGTTTCTCTGTGCCATTTTGCCTAGGTAGCAGATCTGACAATGCAGAGGTACTAGCAATGGTTGTGCCCTTTTTGAAGTACCTGTGGTTACTTATAATTGTCCTGTGAGTGAATAACTATTTTTTTAATGAAATTGTCTGTGCTCAATTATGACGAGAGAAATATTATCAAGTTTATGAATTTTATACATAGAATCAGAGTTAAGTAAAAGCGACAATTTTAAGGAAATTACAAATGATTTTGCATCTTAAAATGCATGAGAACTGACTTTGACCTTTTATCTGAATGAAAATCCCTTGTTCATTTTTTTTCTTTTATTCCCAACGTTTTAATAATTGTGGCAGAGAACTTTATTTTAATGTGGATTTGTATTGATACTAGCATTCCTACATTTTTTGAAGGGTTATTTCTGCTTATAATTGTAGGTTTTTATTTATTGTAATTATTATTAATAGTAAGTTTTTATTTATCTTAAAAGCTTTTTACCATTTTTTATCATTTAAGATTATTCTAAAAACTGTTTTCCCTATGAGTTTCATTAAGAAATACGTCTGAAAAATCAAGGTACATGTAAGCTTTTGATGAATTTTATTATTATTATTAAATTCTTATCGCTCCTCTTATAATATTGCCTTATACATGCATTTTATTATTATTACATTATAATCACATTCGTATTGCAGTACTATTAATAATCATTAATGCAATCTTCTCAGAATAGTTCACATTGAAAATTCATTTGAACACTACTTGAGATGACTATATTTATGTAGTTTGTGCCATGAACATAATTTTTTTCTTTAGAACTGTTCACTTGGCTTATTTTTTACTTTGGATGAAATCTTTTCTAGTTATAGGCCTTTAAGACCAGTTGTTCTTGCATTTTTCTAATAGCCCTCACATTTAAGTATCACATTCCTTTTTTTCAGTATTTAACATAGGTAATACTGTTGTAAAGGATGTTAATTTGAACAAATTTAAATAAAACATTTTAAAGTGTTGTGTTGTAGCTTAGCAATTCTTCAGCTAACTATACTTATACAGTGGTTTTATATGGAGGGTTGATGTGATGTTAGGAAAAGAACAGTTTATTATTTTTGTCATTTAGGTGACTAAAATTTGAAATATTCAACAATTTCACTCCGACTAGTATCTAAAGGTGAATTACTCTAAACTAGCAGTATATTTTCGTTAATTTTAAGCAATATGAATGGATAAGTCAGTATTTTCATTAATGAAACAAAAGATACTATCAAACTTCTTACTACTTATATACCAAACATTTTTACATTTGTCACTGAGTTCTCTACTTCTGCCTACCATTCTCACAACTGTAAAAAGATTAAAGTTTAAATAGAGAGACCCCCACATCGCTCAAGAGCTGGTAGACACTTTTGCACATTTTTACGGCATTGCCCCAGTTGCTCGAATTCGAATCCCACTTGCCGTAAAACCCAGTTGCCATTAATCCCACTTGCCATTAATCCCACTTGCCATAGTCCCAAATGCTTGAGTAGCAAATGCTCGAAATCCCAGTTGCCAGAATCCCATTTCCCATAGTAAAAACTGGGGTGGGGAAAAGAGAGGTATTTACGAATAGGTAGCAAAAAGGAGAAGCGACTGAGGGGAATTTACGGATATGCAGCAAAAAGGAGAATGGGAGGAGAGGAGGGCGGAAGGTACGATGAGGGAACATAGTCGACATTGGTATCAATCGACAGAGAAGTTTATAACGGTTACAAATACGCAGCGCAAAAACGAAAATAAAGTGGGGGAGGGCAAAGGGGGGAGGTAGTAAGGTAGACTAAGGAAACACGGTCGACATTGGTATCAATCGACAGAGAATTTTATAACGATTACGAATATGCAGCGAAAAAACGAAAATAAAGTGGGGAGAGGGTGTAAGGTACGCCAAGGAAACACAGTCGACATTGGTATCAATTGACAGAGAATTTTATAACGACTACGAATACGCAGCGCAAAAACGAAAATAAAGTGGGGAAGGGCATAAGGTACGCCAAGGAAACACATTCGACATTGGTATCAATTGACAGAAAATTATATAACGATTACGAATATGCAGCGTAAAAAGGAAAATAATGTGGCGGAGGGTATAAGGTACGCCAAGGAAACACGGTCGACATTGGTATCAAACGACAGATAATTTTATAATGATTACGAATACGCAGCGTAAAAACAAAAATAAACAGGAGAAGATGGGGGAGGGAATAGGGTGTAAGGTATGCCAAGGTAACAATCCCGCACTTTAACTGTTCTGGGCTCATGTAGGCGATTTACAGATGGTTCTTAACAATAAGAAACTTGTAGATTCCCCGGATGCCGTCAAAAAGATAAACAGCTCGAGAGTATGCCTCACGCCAAAAGATCATTATGATTCACGGAAGGACCTAAATGATATAAGGCTAAGTATAAACTTTCTAATACAGAAATATGATGTATTACTGAAAACACTGAATAGTTACAATAAAAACATTGATGATCTGAGCCTTACTATAGTACAACTAAGAGATGAACTAGGCATGTGAAAAACATTGCACTATTATCAATTTAGAAAACATGGGGAATAGATTAGATCGAGATTACTTTGATAAAACATTAGATATTGTGTACATAGATGATAGGATCTGAAAGAAAGAAATATTATTGGTATAGTTAATAATATTGTTAATAAGTTAGAAATGGAAAATTTAGCGAAAATGATATTGATGTGTATGTAGTTAAAAATCTCCGAGCAGATAACAAAAGTAAAATCATGGTAAGTTTCGTTTAAAAGAAAATAAAAGATATTTGCCGCAATAACCGAAAACCATTAACAGATGACGATATTTTGAGCATTGCCGAGAAGATAACAAAAATAAAATCGTGGTAAGTTTCTTTTCAAAGAAAATCAAAGATATTTGCCACAATAATCGAAAACCATTAACAGATTATGATATTTTGAGCAATAGTAATAATAGCAAAGTTTATGTAAATGAGGCCTTAACCAAATATTATGGAGAACTATTCTGGAAAACCAGGGTACTATGTAAACTTGCCAGTTTTAACTTCGTTTGGATAAAATATTGTTTCACTTATGTTATTAAGGACGAGAATGAAAGACTGCTTAAAATCAATACTGAAGATCTAAACTAAGTCTAGGGGGAATCTGCAAGTTTCTTTTTTTATTGTTAAGATCCATCTGTAAATTCTCTACATGAGCCCAGAACAGTTAAAGCACAGGATTGTTTCCTTTTTTGTATTTCGCATTAAAATTTAACTGGGCAGCCATGTTCATATTTTTATTTTTTTCTATGTTGGTAGGTAGTGGTCTGGATTTTTTTCTCGAGTCATTCAATGCACGATTGTCTCAACAAAGTTTAAATTATTAAATCGCATATTCTTCATTGATTTCGGCACATGCTACATCCTATATTGATGCTTTTGACATGAAAAGGATTCCTGAAATTATTTTTGCGAAGAATTCCTCCGAATACTTAAAATACACCCACTCCCCGCTTTAACGCTCTTCAAAAGTTCTGGTGTAATTTACCAAGTCCACTGCACAGTGCCTCTGCGCATTTACGATACAAGACATCAGTATTTGCAGTTGCTTGATGGTTCTGTGTACACTTATCAATGTTTTATAGGTCAAAATATAGAGAACTTTGTTTAAATTCTATTTTCTCTTTAAATAAAAAGATCATGAGTGATAACCGGCGGTCAGAGAGGTTTTATGGCGACTAAAAACTGGAGAGCGCCAACATTTGTTTGTTTTTTGTTTATTGCTCCCTTTTCGATTGTTCAGTTTTTAAAATGTAATACCAAGATATTTGAATTCTTCATTTATTTAGTCTCATTCCATGTTCCTTTATTTATCAAGCACGTGATAATTCTTTTATGAATCGATATTTCTTTATCAAAACGTAGTAAGGTTTCGATATACGGTTTTGTTTTTGTCTTATTGGTTGCCTTCTCTTAATTGAATGGTATCTTCAGTCATGATGCTTATGTTATTATGTTCCAATATTTTTTTGTTTTAATAAAATTGTGGCTGTATAGTGACTATTGCCTCATCCTGTATATCTAAATAGATGCAGGTATCTTCTTCTACTTGAATTCCTATTCTTTAATGCTCCTGCACAACTTATTCAGCATGAGATCAACATATGTTCCATAAAATGCATTCTGTTCTTCATTTATATTCAAGTTTTACTGTTCAATTTTAAATATAATTGCAATGCAAATGATGACCTATTCTACTCTGGTTAACAAAGAATACTTTGGTTAATTATTTATATAATACTACCTATTTTCATTTCCATTAATTGAATCTTGGGAACAAATTAAATCTTATAACATCATTTCTTATGGAAGTACGTGTTCCGAATAGCACTGTTTCAGTTAGCGCTCAATTTTCCTGGCACCAATTAAGAGTGTTAATCAGGGAGTGGGTGTATACCCATTAGGCAGAGGTATATCAGGCAAAGGATCATTGAAAGTAGTAAAAAATGAACTGGTGAGAAGTCCATTAAAAGTACAGTAATATAAATAAATAAAAATATTTCTTTTATGAATCCCTCAGAAATTCGGTTGATTGATTAAAAACATTCATAATCTACAACCGCTATTCATCATCAGGAGCAATGATCGGGAGAGTTAGAAGGGAAACTCATTTGCTTATGCATCGACAGGTAACGGAACTTTTGTTTTATGTTTCATTCCCAAAATATGATTGTACATCTCACGACTGATGGCGATAGCACAATCAGAAATCTCCTGACTGATATGATCAGAAATTGGAGACTTTCTGCTCGACGGATAAGTTTCTTGCTCGCTTGCTCGAGTTTCTGTGAGTGATTGCGTTGTCTGTGAGGCTTCATCATTGTCTATGGACACATAAATCTACTGGCAATTTGTGTGCGATCTGTGGATCTTCATTTGTTTTGTGTGACTTTTGAGTTATTTTTCAACTACAGTAAACTCTCGATAATCCGGCACTCTCGCTATTACAGCACTTTTTTGTAACGACATCGTGAAGTTCTGCATTTCACCGCAAGATGGAAATACTGTCGCGTTGGATGAGAACTGAGAGCATTGAACCAAGTTTAAAGTATACAGGCCATGTAAATTTCTTTTACATAATGGAAAAATTAAACAGTTTAAAATTTGTATTTAGGTTTAACTAATCGTTAAGAACCACAGCATAGAGGGCTATAGTAGGGAGCACGAACGAAGACGGGTGTCAACTGTATGCACAGAAGGTCAGGAATGTCACGTGGTTTCTCCCACTCCTTCACTTGGCCAATCAGCATCAGTCAGTTACAGCGGCTTTTGGGATGCGGTTCGTAGCGTGATTTTCGTGTTTATTTGTATGTTTTACGATTGAGATTTAAATAGTACCGTCTTGTGGTGTTCTAAAATGGAGGGCGAAGGAAGTAAATGCAAGGTTTTGCACAAACAAGCAAGAGAAATCATATATAAAGTGCATCAGTACTCACAAAGTGGGGAATTAGATTTATTATGATAAGGAACATCCACGAAAAGTGTAATGTTTGATCTGTATTATCCACCCAATTTTGTTCTTAGTTCTTATTTTGTATTTTTATTTTATATATTTTTGTATTTTATTTTTTGCTTGTATTTCTTGTGATGTGTTTTGTGTTACGACGACATCCATGACGTTTGCACTAAGTTGTTATTTGCAATTTGTGTTTAGAAGTTTAAGTAAACAAATTCTGTTAAATGATGATGATGCAGTGGTATTGTAAACAAAGATGGGTAACTCCATTTATTTCGATGGAAATGGTAATGTAAATTAAAGAAAGAGATTTATTTTGCCGAGAAGGTTGAATTACGTGTCGGTTTTTGTGTAACTTTGGAACCATGAGCTTTAAATAATAGAGACTGATCAATATTTACATTAACTTTGTTAATTATTTGTAGTTCACGAAGAATGATAGCTGTCTCCAATAACCTCTTTCAAATGAAAACCACAGAGCCTGGTTGTTTTCGACAATGCACTATCAAAACTGCTTCTGTTCCTTCACAAAACAAATGAGTTCATGCGAACGCCTATTCCCACGTAGAATTAACGTTAATTCTATGACCATGAGTAAGGCTACTGCAAGGAGTCTGTCTGTCTGAAGGAAGATCAAGAGAGAGAAAACACAGACGAACTTAAAAGCATATGAAATATTTGAATGAACGAATTTAATGTTATTCGAAAAGTACTATGGAAGAGTAACAAAGCACGTATCTTATGTTATTATAGCATTATTTCTCCATAAATCTTCAGTCGCTGCATTTGCTATTTCTACAGAAGCCTCCCAGAGATGATTTTATAATTATTTAATTCCGCTATGGTTCGAAAATTCAGATAAGTTCCTAATAAACGATGAACCTGGGAACGAAACCTATGATATAACACCTTAAAAGATACTTATGTGTTTGTACGCAATGTGTAATTCCCTCGCACATTTAACACATGCACTGGATTTAAATTTTCATGGTCATTTTTTGTTATTTATAAATAATTTACGTAGAATTTGAGGGTGGCAAGTGAAATGTATTCCTCAAGTCCAACTGTTTTGGTTAATACGCGTGTTATCTCCTTGAACATATACTATAAATTTTGCCTCTCACTGATCCGGCAATCTCGTTATTCCGGTACTACTCCGGTCCCGAGGGGTGCCGGATTATCGAGAGTTTACTGTAACATGCAAAATTAGAAGAATATTTTTTTTGAGTCTACGATTCTAGTATTTTTATTGATTTTTCGTTAATTTTAGAAATATCATGTACATTGGTCAACCTTTTACAGTTCATTGAAAAATTAATTTCTCCATAAAATTGCAGACTTGGAACTTTTGGGATGGATTCTTTGCCAGATTTATCTTCGGCAATATGCATCCCGCCAATCAATGATGAAAATTCAGGGAAACCCCATTTATTCACTGATGCGCTTAACTTTTGCGCCAACCTTCTTCGCAAAGGTGGTTTAATTTCTGCTCACATCAGTCAGGAGATATCTGATTGTGCTATCACCGTCGGTCGTGAGATGTATGATCTTATTTTGGGAATGAAACATAAAACAAAAGTTCCGTTAACTGTCGATGCATAAGCAAATGAAAGTTTCCCTTCTAACTCTCCCCATCATTGCTTCTGATGATACTTGGCAGTTGTAGATTATTAATGTTTTTAATCAATCGAATTTCTGAGGGATTCATAAAAGAAATATTTTTATTTATATATATTATTGTACTTTTAATGGACTTCTCACCAGTTCATTTTCTTTTATACTTTCAACGATCCTTTGCCTGATATACCTCTAGGGATACGATATCGAAACGGAAGTATCGATACCGTAATCATATGATGTATCGAATGAAAAGTATCAATACCACAAAAGTATCGGACCGGAAGCACCGATGTCACTAGAAAATCGAAAGAAAAGAATCGAGTACAAAAGTACTTGGTATCGAAAGGAAATTACCGATATGAGTAAAGTATCGATACTTTTTTCGTATCCCTACCTCCGCCTAATGGGTATATTTTAAGTATTCGGAGGAATTCTTCGCAAAAATAATTTCATGGATCATTTTCATGTCATAAGCATCAATATAGGATGTAGTGTGTGCCAAAATCAATGAAGAATATGCGATTTAATAATTTAAACTTTGTTGAGACAATCGTGCATTGAATGACTTGAGAAAAAAATCCAGACCACCCCCTAACAAGATAGAAAAAAAAGAAAAATATGAACATGGCTGCCCAGTTAAATTTTAATGCGAAATACAAAAAAGAATTTGTAAAAGGAGGATGAATAAAAGAAAAAAGTTACCAACGAGGGAATCGAACTCATGCAGTCACGTTTAGGACGTGCTCACTATATGCTCACCACCAACAATTACTTGATCAATTAAGCATGCATTAAGAGGTTTATATCAATTGATGAGAAATTGCAACATTTAATTGCGATTTTCGGAAAAACTATCGGCCATATATGCCCAAAAGGGGGGTTTGCAGTGATCCTGGAATCCAGAGCTATACACCTACCAAGTTTCATAAAAATCCGTGATCTCACTACTGTGTCCTCGTAAAACCTCAAGAAAAATATTGATACTTGTGTTTCGTAAACTTCATCTTAAGGAAATTAATTGAAAACTTCTCAATATCAGCAGTGGCATAACTAGGAGCAGAAGGGTCCATGGCAAAATATTATCTATGGCCCTCCTCTCCCAATAAAACATAAATCGAGGCCTGTGGCATTTGGCCACCCACGCCACCCTATAGTTATGCCACTGAATGTCAGTAAGTAGATATTCAAAATTTTCATGTTTATCAATACTCAGTATAAAAGAAAATGTTTTAGGATACAAAGTAATATGTAAAATGATTTAATTTTCTATAAAAGTTTCAGTGCCATGCCATTTTCGTACAAAATCAGGTTCCTGCTTCTACCTTTGCATTGGATTTGAAATAAAATTATCAGTGAAGGGCTAATCGTAAATGGCGGGATCAACAAACAAAAAAGAAAACTTATCCCTATCATAATGAATGGGAGGAAGATTATTTTTTTACAATCATAAATTCAAAATGTGTGTTTGATATGCCATTCAACTGTAGCTGCATCTATAAATTTAACGTAATTGGGTGCTCGGCGCACCGAGTGCGCCATTGCATGATGTGGAAAACACGGCTGTAAATAGTAGTAATAATGATAAATTCATTCTAATTTTTTATTTATTCAGTATTTTGATGAATTTTATGATTTATAATTCTCATTGTTAAAATTATTGTTAGTACTTTCTGCGTTATATATGAGATAAATTTTCATGATATATTTAGGACAATATGAAATTATAGTATTCAAAATTTATTACTATAAAATATTAAAATGAGTGCCATTTTAGACTGAAAGTTGTAACAATAGAAGAAATAATGCTAAAAAATTACATTATTGATATATTTAAACTTTTACTGGCAAATTGCAATGTGTATATAGCACAACACAGCTTTTCAGCTGTTTTACTCCCCAAGGACAATAGCTAAAAGGTTTCAAACAACTTGCTGGACTACTCAGACAATACTGATAGGTTACATAAAAGAACAATGTATATGAAGCAAAATTTACAAATTGTTAGCATTTCAAACCCATTTACAAGAAATAGGAAAGCGATTTTCTGGCTAGAAGTGAACTGTACAAAACCAAAGTAAAAGAATTGAAGTCTCAACTTAATGCTCAACAATCCATATTCACTAAGCATAATATAAAATTAAAGGTAGCGACTACTGCGTCATTTAGGGTCAGTCACATCTAAGTGCAAAAAACCATTTGAGGATGGAGAGATGGCAAAGAAATATTTTTAAAAGCAGCAGACTCAGTGTTTGATTATTTTAACACTTTATCATCAGGAAACGTAGTACTATGTTTTTCACTGCTCGACCGTTGTAGTCGGGACACATATTAATATGTATTTTGCCTATGCATAAGGAAGCACATCACTAGGTGTTTCACAGCTGCCCTGTTGAGGGTAGCACACGTTGGGCTATGTATTTAGGTATCCTTGTAGGCTACTGTCACCTTACAAATCAGTGTAACTATTATAGCTGGATTGTGATAAAGGAGGTGCTTCGAGCATTAGTTTGTCATGTGTAGTCTCTCATTTGTATCTTTTTGAGCGTTACCATACTGTGACCAATTACTATGATAGAGACTTACAAAACGTTGTTATGTGTAATTATGACTGCATTAGGATTGCATTTTCAATAAAATTATGTAACAAAAATAAAATATACGAATTGTACTTTTATACTCACGAATTGTACTTTTGTATTAACCGTAACTGTAAATAAATTTAAATTTGATGAAACTGTGTTATAATATAGATCATAATCAGTACCCATTCCAAATTTGACTTGAAAATATGAAGTACTTTGGAAATTACAATAGTTTAAGTATAATTATACATTACAATGCATGTAATAAAAAAATGCCCACTACAGAGAAGAGGCTGCATGAAAATATGTCCAATGGTAAAGTGTTATGAATAAAGTGCCATTTCCATGATTAAGAAAATACAGCTATCCAGGCATACTGTTATGCGATGTTCAGTAATGATTGGTGAGAATCTGAAAGAGCAACTAAAGTAAGATATAGATGATTATTTTCTTTTTGCTTCAATTTGATGAGTCGACAAACGCTATTGACATATCTCAGCTATGTATTTTCATAAGAATGGTGTTTGAAAATCTATGTGCTACCGAGGAATTGCTGAAAATTATACCACTGAAGGGAAAAACTAGAGGGGAAGATATTTTCTGGGAATTTAAGGACTATGTTATTAAAACTAGGTTACCAATTCATAAACTTGTATCCATCACCACTAATGGAGCACTGGCTATGACTGGCCTTACCCATGGATTTGTTGCTCTTTGCAAAAAGGACACTGATTTTCCAGATTTCCATAATTACCATTACATAATTCACCACCAGCTTTGTGTAGTAAAATATTCAATATGAAAGAAGTAATGGACATTGCATTCAAGATCGTCTGTTCCATTCAAGTTTACAGAGGCATCTATTCAGATCCCAACTAGGAGAAAGCGAAGTGGAACATGAAGACCTTTTGCTACTTACTGATGTCAGATGGCTTAGTAGAGGAAAATTTCTCCAGAGATTTCGAAATTTGTTACCTGAAATCAAGGAGTTTCTAGCTTTAACCACTTGACTGGGCATGGCGATCTACTGAATGCTGTAGGAAAAATTTCAATATCTCAAATAGATGACTTAAAATGGAATTATCAGTAGAACCTTGCATTTAAGTTGCAAAGCATTAAAGTGTCCTGCCAAGGAAAGGGTTAATTCACTTTAAACTGAACTGGCCATCTTACCTTTGGGATGTAATTGGGTTTTCTTGGGATGCTCCTCATGAAGGACTTCTGTTTGGGAAGCATTGTTAGCCCAACCTCAATCAGAAATACTCAATTCTGAAATAGGATTAGGTAGTCCATCTTCAGTGATAGAATATTTGCCCACAAAGTGGAAGACAGTTTCGATTCCTGGTCAAGGAAGAACTTCACTACCATTTCCCAGAAATTCTTATAAGATCTCAAATGATCATGCCATGTAGAAATTCATTGGGATAGTTTTGGGAATTGATCAAAATGCATAACATAAACGTCTATTCTTCTAAAACAGTATATTACACAAAGGTACTTAAAAAGTATTGTTTAAATTTCAATAATTATTTATGATAACAACCCCTACATCTGTGGGTAAGGAGATACATTTTTAAGGAAGACAACCAGGTATGATCTTTGGGCATTAGTTGGAGGACCCTTGGCCTTAAGTGCAAAAAAGGCATGTGTGATATTGAAAATGAACTTTTGGTGCTTCAGTGTAATTGAGTTGTTAGCCTGAAAATTTGAAGAAAATCATGATATAAAATTATTCAGTGAATGAAACAATTTTTTTTGCATTATCAGAGAATACATATTTGTGTATGATACTAATGTGGAATTCTGTGGCCCGAAAACTTTAGAAACTTTTTCAGGAAAAAAATCATTCTAGTTCACCAAGGCATTTAGGAAGGGCCACGTCAAATATCATTTCCAGCCATGTTTATGTCCATACCCGGCAAAATTTAGAGAAAATATTATGGCATGATAACAGTTAAATATAATGTTTTAGATAAACTTCATTCATAAAATAAATAGGGATGATCTAAAACCTAAATAATTGCTTCAAGACTTGTATGGCTAAATGTGCCCTGCATGAATTTGGCAGTCGTATTAATTAAAGCTGTCAGAGTGCGCCGCACACGTCACACCTATAGATACCCTTTACCGATAGTATTACTAAAACTTAAGTGCAAGATGGTATTTCAATTTAATGGAATAAATAATAAATGGAATGCATATGTAATAGCGGTATGTATGCTCAAAGTGTCCTTTTTCTTCTGCAACTCTTTTTTCCCCGTACAATCATTTTTATCGATACAGCAATACCAAACTTCCACTGTTCTATTATCCATCACTTCCTCCTCTAGTTGTGGTCATTTAAGACCAACCTTACAAAGACTATGTTTTCCTTTTCCCATCACCTTCAGTTTTTCCTTGTTTTGACATGCTGCTGTTCAGTTTCCATGTGTTTTTGTGTATTAGGTAAATCACCTGAAGCTAATAGGTAATAGTGTAGGCATATCTTTTCATTCTTGTAGCCATTGCGATCTCAATACACACAACATTATTTATCCTAAATATGTATAAAATATTTGTGACATCTACACAAATTCTACTGTTTGGTGGCATTAATTGTGCTAGACACTGGGCTATTTAGGAATTAAAATATTGCAAACATGCTGAAATTGTAATCACTGTTAGCAGACATGTATTAAAGCATAATAATAAAAATGCGCCTCGAAGTTCACGTTGCATGAGGTATTACTGTATATATGTGTTTTTCAACCAGCATTCCTCTGCAGAACACAAGTGTTCCGCTGGCATTGCATTGGCATTGTTCCACGAAATATTCCACCAAAAACAGTTTTTCTATAAATTTAGATTTCTTAATGAATTTAAAAATAAAAGTTTTAATTTTGCTCATACCATAAGTCCATCTATCGAGGTAGCAGAAAGTAACAGGTTACAGTTTCTAACCTGCTGCAGTATGCATGTGCATTCTCACAGCCATGGTAAATATACAGTGCAACCTCTATAATCCGAATTAATTAATCCAATGGTGTGTTCGGATTATCAAGGTGTTAGGATTAATGGATTCTAAGTAAATGACCATGTTTTTAAGAAAAAAATATAATGTATAGTAGGTACATTTCCACGGTAAAAACTGAAAATTTATATATACATACATGATTATATCTTGTTAAAGTACATAGTCATCCATCTTTTACTTTCTCCATGTACGAAATATAGAGAAAGTATTGTTTTCATGAAAAAATCAAATTCGAGATTTCAGCGGAAATACTGTAAATACCCGCGTATAATGCGCACCCTCGTATAACGCGCAGGGGGGTTTTCAGCCTCGTAATCTATGATTTTTCTATGTACCCACGTATAGCACAAACAGATTTTTTTTAGCGTTACCGTTCCGGAATAAAGTAGATGGTGTAACGCGGTCTAAAGCAATGATCGAATTATTGGTATTATGTATTGGTAACATAACGAAAGTGCGAAATGAAATTTTCGAATAAAGTTCCAAAAGAACGTCAGCTAACTCAATCATTACATACTCTGTTTACTTACAAGGTGATATTAGGATATACACAATAATCCAATTATATTAATTTCATAGTATGGCATATGACATTGTTTGAGCTAATAAATTGAAGGAATGACGATAATCCTATGTCGAAGTTTTTTACATATGTTTTAGTCACGCCTGAGGTGGACGGGTTCGCCCAACCTTCAGTTTTAACCTTATTAGGACACTCTGGGGCACGTAAAAACGACAGCAAATAACCATAATTAACTACAGACTCTAAGAATCAAGAATAAATCACGTTTGAATGCTGAGAGAAAAGTAGGGAACGATAACTTGATTTAGTTCTACAGGAAGTATCAACTCCCAGCATACTCAAAAGCATCAGCTGCTATTGTTTCTAATTGTAAGGTGTACCAGTACCTCACCACCAGGCCGGGCGCCAGTGTAGGGTGACATCATGCGTAAGATGACGATTCCGATAACAACATTGAAGAAGAATGGTCCAGTGACGAAGAATTTCTTGGCTTTTAAAATGAATAAATACTCTATTGATTCTTTTCTTAGCTAATTAATGTATGTTTATAGAATTAGTTAATAAATTTTAACTATTATCTATCTAACTTTTCGTAAAAATCGCCAATAAAATTATGAGGATACCCAGGCAGTAATTAATGTGCCGAAATAGTGGAAATATGGGGTCAAATGAAAATAGGAAGATTATTTATCCTCGCATAACACGCATCCTAATTTTTAACTCAAATATTTCGAAAAAAAAGTGCGCATTATACGCGGGTATTTACGGGACATGTTTTAAGGTGCCCTGAACATGTTTTGACTATTTTCTCAATGATGTCTGTGGGTGTGTGTCTGTTACCGGGATTTTGTGGGTGTTCTAACTCAAATACTATTAATCAGATCAACACAAAAATTTACATTTGACATTTTTGTTAAAGGAAAAAGAACTGATTAGGTTTTGATAAACATCTGTCAACCGAAAGTGGGTGATTACTCATCTCACATCAGTTTTTTTGATATATTTGATGAATGTAAAAACGTACTGAAATAATAGTTGTAGGGAATTTTAGTTTATACAATTTGTTCGAAACATTTTTTCATATAATGCATTGTTTAAGAGATATCTTAAAACTTTTTTTAGCTGCCACCACCACACCACCTACCAGTGACTATTGTAAACAATTTACGCTTAGTTACGTCACTCCTTTTTATTTTCTTAATTGTTGGAGTTTCTTGGCTATATCCAATATCAGAAGGCTATGTTTTGAGTTTATTTCTGTTCTTTGTAGTCTTAAATTTTTCTCACAGTTCCTTAAAATATTTACTATTGTGTAACCTATTTGGAATTATTAGAAATATTACAGGTATGGAGAAAGTCATGTGGTGGCCACATCAGATTTTTTTTGTTTTATTCTTTTCACTAAGTTCTTATATGCCTGCCCACGCAGCTGTCGATGTAGTAGCAATGTCAGTAGTGTAGTAGTGCATCAATATTCATGTAAAATAACGAGAAAAAATCCATATGTATTGAATTTCTGTAAATAAAACCAATTAATGCACCCCTATTCTGCCAATATTTTCTCCATTTCAAAGTGTTCCACTACTCAAAAAAGGTTAAAAAACACTGGTATATATTAACAAATCTTTTACTATAAATTATTAATAATGTATATTTTATTGTTTTTGCGAGGAATGACTGCCAATTATTCCATTTTGGGGATGTGTTTGCTCATTAGTTTCAGTATTGAGAACAGTAATAATCTTACCATCAGCATATAAAACGCAAGCTGATTTTGGGGGTCATTTTTCTGGAAAAAAGTGCATCTTATATGCAGAGAAATACGGTACTTTTTCGCTAGTACATTGTGACAAAATTAAGGGCACAAAATTTGAGATATGCGATTTTCCCTCACCAATATGACAATTTCAATGATATGACTCATATTAATGTTCTCAGCCACATAGATTAGACCCCTCAAGTGTGACTTTTTCTGTGGCATTTAAACTCCTAAACGTGTCTTTTTTGGCTGTCAATTTTCGATCAAAAGAAAATTAAAGTTGCATCTAAGGGAAAACATAGGGTTATATGGGAAAATGTCTTCCAAGAAATGCTTTTTAATGACATGCTCAGTTTCCTAGGAATGTATATCCAACATATCTCAAGAGAAACCTGTACTCCAGAACACCTGATTCGGAGCTTTCCAGATTAGAGAGATTCAACTAGTGTAAAACCTTTTATTCGGAAATCCAGTTAACTGGCTATTTTCAAAACTAATATATTTTTCCAAAATTTGTTAGGAGAAAAAAATTAAAATTTGGTCCCTCGCTAGTAATTGTCTGGCTCACTACCATGCATTGGATGTGATTCGGTGCTCCGAGCTTTCTTTTTTCATTGCCTTGTTTGTCTGTTTGTTTACTATTTCATCCACATATAATACCCACCTATTCCTAATACAGTAATATCCCATTTAACACTGCCCCATACAACACTGATTCGTTATAACGCTCTTTGTTCTCTGACCAATTTTTACTTTCTCCATACGATTTTGTCGGTGCTCTAACTCAAGCACTAATTACCAGATCATCACCAAATTTCACATTTAACATTTTTATTATAGGGATAAGAGCTCATTAGTTATTGGTTAAAATCAGGCAACCGGAAGTGGAGGTTTACTCATCATTTTTTCTTTTTTTTCTCAAATATCTCTTGTGAATGGTTTTGTTTACCTATCTCACGAAATTGGACACCTATTGGTGGCATTTGGCACTGATTATAAGAGGAGGGTGTGTGGAATATGTTACAGTGTGTGAAAATGACAAAAAAGCTGCAACAGTTATTATATTGCAGGATTTCTGGAATGCAGCAGTTCTGCTACATTGTGCATTTAAGGATTAATTATTTACAGTGCAGTTTTAGAGTATCGGAGAGAAGAGCGTATATACTAATATTTTGAAAATAGGTAATAAATTATGATTTTAGGAAAACATCCCCAACGTTAAACGGGGTATGACTGTAGTATGTAAGTTAGCAAGAGAGTGAAAATTTCGTGCACTGATACAGAATGTGAGAGCCTCTTTTGGTTTTATTTAATTTTTAACAACAATGAATTGCTGTATGTGTTCCTTTTAATGGTATGTGTGGCTTATGAAACACTTGTGAAAGCTAGACAATTTTTTGTGTGATTTCAGCGAATTGACTGGGAGATTTGGCCGTTCAAATATGAATGCGGCGGAAGAAACTCGGAAGTTTCGGTGAAAACACAAAAACTATTGTTTAACCATGCAAAAACGGAGATTTTTGGGTTTAAAAAAGTATTTAGTTTATTTTTTTACTCATTTTGTTTATTTCCTATCCTTCGTTAGGTGTTAGTGTGAGTAATTATGCCAAAAATGACGAAAATCTGGATTTTGCATGAATTGGCAATGCCGAGAATTAGCGGTATAGGGAAATAACATGGGATAACAATTCTCCCATAAGAATGCATAGTGCATGGATGATGTGAAACACTCTCTAGTGTTAAATATCTTCTTTCCTATTCTGTCCCATAAAATGTCTAAAAATCAGAAGCTCAGGGGCTTTAACGTACTCAAGGTTTTCCCTGTACAGTATAAGGCCAATAATAGAGCATGGATTATGTCTTCAATATTTATTGAGTGGTTTGGAAAAAATTTATTTATATTGGTAAGTACCTGATTGCTGTAGCATTTTTATTATTATATAGTACAGGTATAGTTCACAGAAATGCTCAAAATAGAAAATGTTACAAAACAGAACACATGTTCTGGTAGTGGAACCAAAAGCAGTGGGTGTGTGAAATAAATGATGAAACATTTATAATTGAGCTAAATTTGAATTTATTCTTATTTAAAGAAAAGTGAAAAATAAATGTTTTATATTATTTTTATTAAATGAAGTTAACACACTGATATTACTTAATGTTTGATCAGATGGAATAATTTTACTATTGTGTGTGACGAACTGGAACATAGTTCATGCGTTCTGGCCTGGTCCAGCTCATTCCGAACACTGTTTATGAGTGTATTCCACATAACCATAATTTCCAGATAACCAGCTATCCCTATTTCCCAAGCTTGCCAGATAAAAGGTTCTATACTATATTATATACTATATATATACTATATTTGGTATTTTTAATTGGGAAAAAATTATTTTTTATTACATGAGTACATTCATCTATTGATTTAATGAAAAAAACTATTTCAGTTATATTTGCTTTTTCAATCTTATGAAACCGTTGCTTTTTACTCATATGAATGTAAAAGCAATTTAGTTGTAAATTGAGTGTTTTTTTGGTTGCTGGTATATCTTTATTATTTCTTTATTCTCATTGATTTTAGGTAAACCATTGGATCAGGAACCATGAAAAGGATTTGTTGAGTGCTGGCCAGGAAACCACACTGTCTGATCGTGTGGCTCAGTGGCAAGAGTTAATCATGCCACGATTGGACACTAGCCTTGAGCATGGTCCTTATAGCCATGTTAGGTATGCTCCCATTCTGGTGGAATTGGTGGCACGTGCTGGTTGGCCTCCTCCTGTATCTCTTGCTACTATGTCTGCCTCATTGTGCAATGATGCAGATGACCTGTGTGATTCAGAGGATGAGATGAATTTTCATCTGGATTGGAAGAAGCAGCCTACTAAAGTCACAGATAAGGCACCTTTGACAGAAAGTCGTTGTGTTACTTTCATTCCGTATGACTCAGACTTTGTTGAATCTAGAGAATGTGATGAGGAGTGGGGTGGTGAACATTTCCTTGGCTTCAGAAGTGTTAAACAAATTAAGAGACGAGGTGTTGTGTTGTTGCCAGACTCTGTGGCGAATCAGGGAAATGACAAAAGTCTCTTTTCTGTACTTAGTGAGACATATGATTGGGGCCTAAAGGATCAAGAAAGGCAGTTGTTAAAGGATCATAATGCAATGGACAAATGGCTGTCTGATAAAGCGCAGTGGCTGCAGAACAGAGTGAGAGCAAGTGGACCAAGGAGGAGGAATTGGGATGATTGGGTTGAGGAAAATGACAACATAGAAATTAATAATGATTTGGATGTGACATCTCTAAGAAGAGGATGTAGCAGTGTTGGTCGGTCTGAACCAGTACATTTTACAACTGTTTTTTCTGGTTTTAGAAAAGAGGAAGTATCTAGACTTCTTTTTACTGCACTGCATCTGGTGAGTTAATATTTTAATATTTTTTTTGTAAGAATTTTGTTGACATTTGAATTCATTCAACTTATAGTGCAGTGTTTCCTTACTGGAGTGCAACAGCATGTTTGGGTGGCTGCAAAAAAATGTTTTAACACCTTCTCACCAGGGCAACCAGTCAGTGTGTCGCTGCTGTTATTTTGATATGGCGGAACAATCCATTGGTTGGTCACCCAGTTTCCTTCCTTGGCTGATTTTTACAAAAGAGAAAATAGTTAATCCTTACCATCCATGCATACATTTAAATGTATAGCTTGCATGCTTTAAGGTGGCTGTCGGAGATGTGTGAGAGGGGAAGGGAAGGAGAAACTTTAAGGGAGAGCCGACATCAGAGCCTATGCGCAGTAACACAATTTTGATTTGCACGAGTCCAAGTTCATGCATCAAATGCCCACACCTAAACATTACCTCCCCTATAGGTGGTCCTGCCTTGAGGATGGACTCATCCTATCGTAAATGTGCCTACTTTGCACTGACAAGTAAAGCGTTTTAGCTATACACCAAATGTAGAAACTTATGGCCATGTGTACATTTAAATGAATTTGCTTATATGAATTCATAGCCCCATGATATTGTCCAGACTATGAAATGATGTGATGTCCCGAGATATGATCATTTATACAAATATACATAATATTTAAATATCCCAACTAAATCAGCTGTGAGATGGAGCAGTAGAAATTTAAATGCCAAAGAGACTCAATATTGAAATATATTTCAAGGCTCGTCATTCATCATTTGATATGCATTTTCCACTGGGTTAAAAGAAAGTTAGTGATTTGAAATCTAAATTGTCGGATCAGCAATCTATATTTACCAAGCCTGTTATTAAGTCTAATAATACAGGAAAGATGCACACATCATGTGTGCATACATGCGAGGCAGAGGTATTCTTTATGATTTATGCAATCATGTCAAAAAGATTAAAATGAATGATTTAGTATAATATGTAAGAACTGGTATGCCAAAGAAAAATCAAATTTTTCATTCAGTAATTTATTTCCTAATCAGTTGTACTTAATAAAACAATCAACAATTATTTAAAACTTACCTCACTCGAGTAGTAGTAATATAATCTTTATGTTCACATTTATTCCTTCATCATAAATTACCTATTTCTTTTCACTTACAAATGCTGTGTATACATAAAGAAAACAGATATTTACGTTCATTTCTTCGTCATAGAAAGACCATTCCCCTTCTTTTACTAAATGTTGCATGTGCATGAAAGAAAATTAAATTAATTAGTAATTTACAGCAGATGTTGTTTACTTCATTTACCACGAAGATTGTTTTCGTTGACAACAATTAAAATATATGGGAAAATTTTTCTAAGTTCAAAGTCATTTATGACTCTCGTTTGATTTTCTTGAAAGCTGCTACTCCTTTGATAAAAATGTACTGAACAAAACATATGCCATTTGACTAGTTCTACAATTTTGTTTGAAGACCTTTTAGTTATAAGCGATATTTTACGAGTTATAAAGTTCATTTTTTGTCACCAGTAAAGTGGCACTTCCGATTAGGATACGCAAACCATTTATATCAAATAATTTCATCAACATACGCCCAGTAGTTTTGCAGATGAAACATGTGGACGGACACACACGACAGGCATTCTTTGTTTACTTTTTATAAAGAATTCCTAAAAATGCAACATTAGCTTCTTTTCAAATTTATCATGTATTAGCATCGAAGAAAGAACCGCTTGAAGATGACCAGCTTATTAAGGAAGCATTAATTGCATGTGGTGTGCAACTTTTTGTTGGATCTTCAAATAAAGAAGAAAATATATCAGCAATAAAAAATTTGGAACTTTCAAATGACCCTATTACTGGAAGAGTGACTGCCATTTTTGCATGATATGAAAGTTAAACTGCAGACTGATCTAAAAAAATGTGACTGATATTCCCTTCAACTTGATGATAGCACAGATGGATTCAATACGGCTCATGTCTGTCACCAGCCAAAACTATCCTGAAAATCTTAGCTTCCCAGCTCTTCTCACTGCTTCAAAATTTTGCACAGGTATGGATGGACATAGTGAAAATATAATCTATTTTTTAAAGTGCTAAAAAGGATGTTAGGTACTATTAATACCAGTTTGTTTTGCTTTTCTCAGTATTCGATTTTAAAAATATTGTTTTATGTGTTTTTATGTTTGTGCCTGCTTCTCTCTCCCGGAATGTAGTGAATGTATTGAGAACCCTTGCCATATGATAAGAGTTAGGGAACAGCAATCCACCAGTGGGTTACTGCTGTTATTCCAGTAGGTCTCCCCGATGTGAACATGTTAAATAAACGGATTTGGAACTATTGATGGGTCACTAGGGCAATAATCTCTCTAATAAATTGATGATGATGTAATACCAACAAATGAATGCATTCAAACATTATAATACTATAATACCCTTGAAACGAGAAAAAGTCTGCTATGACCAGGAATTGAACGTGGGTCTTCCACTTGCCGGGCAGATATTCTACCGCTAAACTATCATAGCAGATCAATTTTCTCGTTTCAGACACGGATGTTTTCTTGATTGGAGTCGAACTAGCCAAGCTAGTATCAACCAGCCGCAATGGACGTCCTCCAAGAGTTACATCAAAGAAAACTCCTCCCTCTCAAATGATGAGATTGCCAAGCTAGAAATTGATGGAATAAAGCTATCTGAAGATTCATTGCAGACAGCCATAAGCTGTAATGTTGGGAATATTTTTTAAATGAAGAAAAAGTCTGCTATGACCGGGAATCGAACCCAGGTCTTCCACTTTCTGGACGGATATTCTACCACTGAGCTATCATAGATCAATTTTCTCATTTCCGAATGCAGATGTTTTCTTGGTTGGGGCAGCCAAGAAAACATCCGCATACGGAAATGAGAAAATTGATTAATGGAATAATTGGCAGTCTTTTATTGCAAAAACATTAAAATATACATTATTAATTATTAATAGTGAAAAATTTGTTAATATATAAAGTAATATCTTATACAACGTAAAGTCTGTGGACACATTTTCATTATTGTGCTTTAATAAATGTCCGCTCACAGTAAATACAAATTTCAGTGCACTTGCGATGTTTTAGTTCCTACTGAGCACGATTAATGCCACCAAACAGTAGAATTTGTGTAGATGTCACAAATATTTTATACATATTTAGGATAAATAACGTTGTGTATTGAGATCGCAATGGCTACAATAATGAAAAGATATGCCTACACTATTACCTATTAGCTTCAGGTGATTTACCTAATACACAAAAACCCATGGAAACTGAACAGCAGCACGTCATTTTGGTCCACCTCCTACAGGAAGAAATGATGGAGAAAACAAGGAAAAACTGAAGGTGATGGGAAAAGGGAAAGTCTTTGTAAGGTTGGTAGACGAGTGATTTGGGTATCTGACAACAGAGACCAAGGTCGCGGGTTCGAATCCTGCCGAGGGCATGGTCGTCTGTGTTCGTAGTATGTACAGGATTATATGTAAGAATGGACCAGATGGTCTAAATATCACCCTTAAATAAAGTCCATTTATTATTATTATTATGTCCTAAATGGCCACAACTAGAGGAGGATGTGATGGATGAACAGAGGAAGTTTGGTATTGCTGTATCAATAAAAAAATGTTATGTATGAGGCAAAAAGAGTTGCAGAAGAAAAAGGACTAGTTGAGCGTACATATCGCTATTATATATGCATTCCATTTATTAATCTATTATTTATCCCATTATATTAAAATATCATCTTGCACTTAAGTTTAAGTAAGTACTATCAGTAAAGGGTATTTATGCGTGTGACACACTCCGACAGCTTAATACGACTGCCGAGTTCACACGACACATTTAGCTATACTAGTCTCAAAGCAATTATTTATGTTTTATGTCATCCCTATTTATTTTACGAATGAAATTTATCTAAAATGTGTTATTTAACTGTTATCACACCGTAATATATTCTGTAAATGTTGCCAGATACGGACTTAATCATTGCTGGAAATGATACATGATGTAGTCCTTCCTAAATGCCTTGGTGAACCAAAATACTTTTTTCTTGAAAAATCTGTAAAACCAGGGTGCATCTTATATCCTGAAAAAATACTGTAATTTATTTTAGTATTCTTATGATTAACTCCAACCTATCCATATTTTCAGGCCTCTCAAGGGCATATGGAAATAACCTCATTGCCTGGAGAAATAAACTCTATGACTTGCACTCTACTCACAAGTACTGGCCGGTGATAGCTTGATGATCTACTGCATGTCAACATCAACGCATTTGCAGCTTTACAGTTTAGCTGCAACAGAAGTTTATTTCTAAAGGGAAAATATTTTACTGAGCTAGCATCTAAGGTTATTTCTATATTTCATAAATCAGACACTTTTGAGCTGTGTAGTGATTTTTTACATGTATAAGGAAACCTGATAAAGTACATGTGTGGTTGTGAATTTAAGTTCACAAATTTTATAACATTGTTTTAAAAGTGGTTTATAAATATACAAAACAAAGTTATAATTTTGTTAAACTATCATCTCATTGAAGAGATGTAATTTAGAGTACAAAGAGTCCCAAACGTGACTAATTAAATAGTGTATAGTATATTTATTTATTTTCATACATACTGTATATATGCACATAATATTTAAATGTAATTTACATTTGTGTAAAAACATTACTATTAATTTGGTTTATTATTTGACATAGGTTGGATTTTAGATCAAGTGAGTTCCAGTTTTTTTTTAATTCTTACAACATGCATATATTGTCACATGATTTTTTCATTCACTAAGTCATCATCACTGTTTGGTTACATATTTTATGTTAAAGATTTTAGAAGCACTTCATTGTTATTTTTAATTTCCATTATGTTGACACTTCATATTAGCTAACATAAAAAAACTCAATATTTGTTAAAACTGTCCAAAAATGTGTCTATGGATATTTCATATCCAGTTTTTAAGTAAACATATGATATGATAAAATTTATGAACTAATTTGATGCTTTCATAATAATGCTATGGTGTATGATTTTGCCCCAAGTCATTTATGTTTTATATCTTTATTCTCAAGGAAGTCATCAATATTTATTTCTCCGGAAAACGTTTGTAGTGTCGGTCCATTTTTATTTTTAAATGATTATTATTAAAACTTGTTCACTCATCTTAATTAATGCTTTTTGTTAACATCTCATCTTTTGAAGGTAAATGATTTTTATCACATGATCATTTTTTACAGTATTACAAGTGTCTCTTAGTTAAAATTCTCAGTTCAAGTAATTTATAGTTTAAATTTTTTGAGAGAAGAGAGGCTGGTAATAAAGAGCACTAACTACATAAGTGAAGATAGTGACTGTCACATATTGTCTTTCAGTTGATTAACTTTTATCCAAGGTATAAACTGTTGTAGTCCCATGTCAGTTGATTTACAGGTTTTCTGACTTGTGTCCAAGTTTTATTTCTTATTTTTTATGGGCTGAAAACCTCAACAAAAGGGGCGATTTTTATGAACTGTCTGAAATTTTAAATTATTTAATTAATCATTTCTGTCATGCAGTTTTGTTTCTGAGGAAAAGGCATATATTCTTCTTTACATCGCACATTGATTGAACTTTAGTTTTTAATGAAACACCATCAGTTTTAGTGTATAGCCTATTTTGCTCATTATTCCAAAACCAATATTTTTATGAACTCTTGTTTATGAGTTATGTTACCAGTTAATGTAAGCAGTCTGTATTCTTGTGGTGAATGTAGCAATGTACCAATGTGTGAAATTCTGACATCCTTCAAGAAATTTTGTGAAAATTAAGAGTAATTTACATTTCCAATGGTATAAGTTGTAAATGAGGAGAGAATAAGTTGTGTTTTGTTTATCACTTAATGTACATTCATGGTTTAAATCTGGCTTGAAAATGGATTAATGATGAATACAGAACTATTTGCAAAGCAGTATTATATTAACCGGATATCATTAAAACTAGAAACAAATCAATAAACCAGCTGTAACCAATAGCTGCCAGCCAGAATAAACGTACCATTGATTTAAAGGTTTACTTTATAAAGCAATATAAATGTTATATTTTATTAAACATTTGATCTCTTTGGTTTTAACTTACAAAAAAATGCATGGTTTCTGTTAAGATTACCATACATTATTATAAAATTGTCTCGAAAACTTTGATGAAAACCTCTTTAAGTCAATTTATATGCAATTTTTATCATTGATACTGAAATAAATATATTTGAGGTGTTTTCCTTACCTTAATGTAAGACATATTAAATAAGAAACCCTAAAAATATCCCTAGATAATCTAGTTGATTAAACTTACTAAATCGTCTCAGGTTCCACAATTTGTGGCAGGTCTTTTTTTTGTTGGAAGTTACAGATGCTCATAAGTGTTAGATAGTGTCTGTAATCTGGTGAAAACTATATATCTCGACAAATGTTATGAATGAGAACATTTTCTTACATAAAATATAACTCAAAACCCTACGAATTTTCAAATATTAAAACTAAGATACCAATGAAAAAATAACTCGTACTTAATCATTTCAACCATGGTACTACAAGTTTGGCCTCTTCAAAATTCATTGAGTCCTTAATAAGCCACTTAATTTTGTTGTTTCTGATGGGGATAAAAGTGCATATATTTGCCATTTCATTTATGGTTATTCATTTTGTCATCCTCTTGATCCATCGATGAATTACCTGGTTTAGTAAAAATGCATATAAAAAGACCAGTAGGTCAATCCTATTATACTGTTTCTTCCATACTAGAGTAGGGGTTAGCAACCTATGGCATGCATGCCAAAAGGTGGCATGCAAATAGACTTCACTTTACTTTGATATTTTGGACAAAATTATGTATTTTTAAACCTCACTTTTATTTAAAATGCATTTCCTACTGTAATGATAATACATTATATTTAGGATTACTTATAGTATAATAATAAGTTTTTATAAGTAGTCGTCATCGTTATTCTGTCTTTCAATAGATTTTTGGCTCACCTAATCCACTTAATGAACAAGATAAATTTAATAGTGGCACATGTGGAGGGTCACAGATGAATATTGATAAAGATTAGCATCCAACAGAAAAATGGTTCCACCCCCATATTAGTGTAAAAGTTCACTCGCCATGTCTATCTATCCTTTTCACTGTCCCATGCATCAAGTTATTTTCTATGAATAAACTACATTTTTTCCAAAATTGCAAAACATCTTAAATGAAAACACATCAAGGTTATTATGTCATTTAAAGCATTTAGAAAGTAGAATTAGCACATTAAAACCTGGTACTCATATAAGTACAACTACAGCAGTGGTATAGCTAGGTTCTCCTTTGCCCGGGGACAATTTGCAGATATTTGCCCCCCCCTCCCTTTGCTCTTTGTACAGTTTTCCAGACAAATTGAATATGATGGAAACCCAAGCATACTATATTAACCTTTTAATTTGGCATATATTATTAGTGTTTATAAACAAACGTTAATTTTCAGTCCATGAATTTGCACCCCTTAAGCTCTGCACCTGGAGGCAACTGTCCTCCTCTGCTCCCCCCTCGCTACAACACTGAACTACAGGCATAAAAGAGCCTTCATCAATGAAGGAATTCAATCGTGAGATAATCAAGAAACAATAGAAAAATAGAAGCTTTAAAAAGATGAAGCAATACCTTCCAATCGGTAAGAGACTCAGTGGTATTTTAAAATGATTCCACACTAAACTATGAAGATCAATTACCCTAAAAAGAATTAAGCCAAGACAAACTGGCCCTCCAAAGAGGCTCAAGATATTTTTCCAGAGGAAGTGAGATATGCACTTATGAGCATACAACAGAAAAGTAGCTGGAATTGATGGCATCACAGGAGAAATATTCAAAGCAGTGAGAAACTATAGATAAGATTTTATCTAAGATATTTACATTATGCCTGATTAAATAGAACATAACAGAGCCATGGAACTACGCAAGCAGGATATAGTGGCCACTTAGGTCCTCATGTCTAGAGTTGAAGAGAGAGTTAGTCAGGAGCTTATTGCAAGAGGTGAAAGAAATGTATTGAATGTGAAAAATCCTAACCCAAAGAAGCGGCGGTCACATCCCAAGTGAGGACAACAATCAACGTAAATGGCATTAGACAAAGATCAGTCTCAACTGGAGGTATTATTCCAAAAATAATTCTTTCTAAGAGTTCCACTCGAATTTGAGCTACATTCAATCTCAAAAGCCCACCCAATAAATTGTAAATGTATATGCAAATGAATTATCAAGAATTTGATTGCCTGTTTTCCTTCATAAAATATAAGTGCATGTTTTCAGAATCCGTGAGCTGTGGGTCCCGCAAACCACTATCACCTTGAGCCCTCCAAAAAAGGTTGTAAAGAAAATAGGAATAACTACCGCCTTATCAGCCTGCTTTCTATAGTCTGCAAAGTTTTTGCAAAGATCATGTGTGCATTCAGAATCATCTTGACTGTCCAACCGAGAGAACACACTGAGTTTCACTGCGTAAAAAATATGATAGACCATGACCAATTTCCCAGAGTTAATCAGCTGCACTAACGAGTATGGCTTTTCTCTATATTTGCTTCATTGGCTGCTAGAGAGCATTCGATACCATCCGGACCTCGCATATATTACCTGTACAGTAGAGGCATGCATAGCTTTGATGAAAAATATTACATTATCTGTATATCTACAGTAAAACCTGCCTAAAGTGACTGCTCACAGGACCATCTAAAAGTGTTCACCTTAAGCACTGGTCACTGGACCCAAAATTTTGATTTTTTTAGGTGTGAAAAGATTGTTAGAAAATTTAATGGTTCGGAAAGTAATAAATAGAAAATTATATTTTAGCTGGGAATTTCATTTATGTTACTTAAAATCAATAACTGAACTATGCTAATAGCAAAAACAAATAAACAGTATAATGGACAAATCATTCTTCCTTACAAATTTGTAAAAATATAATTAAAAATAGTTTTATTTTCTTTATTGCTTTAGAAATCTGACCATTGGCATTTGGATGTAATTTTGTTGTTTATTACTAATTACATTACCTATTATTCGTTTTGCTTCATAAATTGGTACTAGCAATTCAGGACACTTTTCAATTGCAAATCCAGACACAATTTCTTCAAGCATACCTGATACTTCTTCGTGAGTCAAGGAAATCTTTGCTTTCTCATTTATCGTATATATATATATATATATCATAGTTACTGTAATCTCTCTTTTAAATTGTTTCACTGAATTCTTCAAACACCTTATCGAAAACCTCACTAGAGGTAAGGGTTTGAAAAACTATTGTCTTGGTCACATTCTAAGAATTTTTCCATTTCACTGCCTTACAGGTGCGGCAATACAACTTCATTTACAAAATCATCCTTATCAAAAATATCTTCAATTAAAATCCCAGCTTTTTGAAAACATTGACCTATAGTTTTATCTTTTTCCACACATCTGCAATCCACATAACAGCTTCAAGTATATTCACTTTTGCAGCAACAATGGAAATATTGCATTGAATTTGTTTCGCATTTAGATATGATGTCTGAAAGGAATAAACATCTGTAAAATGACTTAAAATTCAATTCACCTTGATCTAAGGGTTGAAGGACTGAAGTACTATTTGGGAGAAAAAACTTGAGCATTACATTTGACAAATTTTCAACAAAGGGATGAGCAGGACAATTAACAACAATCATTAAAATGTGTCTTTTCTGTTTTCTTATCTTGCTGTTGATATATTGCAACCATTCAGTTAACAATTCTGAAGTCATCCACATATTTTTATTAGCTCTCCACAGTACTGGTAGCTGGTTTATTTTTACATTTTAAAAATATCTGAGATTTTGATGTTTTCCTACCACAAGTGGTTCAAGTTTTTCACCTTTTGCACTAGCTGCAAGCAAAACCATAAGATGCTCCTTCGACATCTTTACACGGCTCCCCTTTAATTACCAAAGAGCTACTTCCTGCAGCATCGGACCAGATATTCTTGTATTTAGTCCTCTCATTTGGAAAAACTAGTTGATACTTAATCTATTTATTTCATCGAACTCAGTTGCCTGTCATTTTCGACTAAGTTCTGGTGATTCCTTTCATAACAATCCAATTATTTGGACTTTCTTTTCTTTCACTACTGCTATCTAAAAATCTAATCAAATCACATTTTTCTTTAACTTTTTGCATTCGCAAGTCGAGTGTGACTCAACAGTAGCTTGCAAGTTGAGTGTAACTCAACACGTGTTTTTGAGAGAAATAGGCATGGGATTTGTAAATATTTTCTGTGGCATACTTGTGATTGCAGTTTCTTACACCTAAGGTGCCTCGTAACAATAAACAAGTTGAGTTATCATTATATCTTAAAGATAAGTAGGTGAATAATAGGGAAAAGGAAAAAAATATGAGTGCAAAGGGTTAAGATTCAATTCTCTGTACTTATTCTGTGGTGACACCAGACCTTAAAAATGGAAAATATGTCTTACAATTAATTGAAGTACTCAAACCCATTAAAATAAAGCAAATTGTTTTCTGGTGTGAAAATAATGTAGAGTAGAATATTTTAAATTCATAATTTGTCTCAACACCTCAGTCTCAATTTACATCAGTAATGTGTTGTTGAAATTTAACATGTAAGTCACATTTGCATAAGTTGAGACTTATTTTCCATAAGCGTGTGTATATAAAAGAAACCAGTTTTAGGTCAAGAGGGAGTCAAATAAGGAAAGGTCATTTCTCCTAAATTATTCGCAGAGAAAGTAAAAAAGTATTCTGATAAGTAAAAGAAATGATGATTATTAATCTCCTGCACTTTGCTGATGATGCCTTATTTGTATGAAGACCATAAGAGATCCATAAAAGAAACAAGGAACTTAAAAAGGCTCCCAAAAAAGACCAAATAATAATTAATACAGTGAAACCTCAATATAGCAAGAATTAATTATATTATTAGTCTTGTTTCAAGAGGGGTGAAACAAAATGACTCTGGATCCCAAATAGTCTCCAGATGGAGGAGACAGCATGCAAAGGAGACAATGAGTGAATTTTAAGGTAATGTTTTTCTAAGAATTTTTCAAACCCCATTTGGGAAAAGCAGAACGATTTTTAGGCATTAGTATCACAAGGATTGTCTTCAAAACAAGACCAATAGTGAGAGTGCATCAGTGTTTTTTGTAGTTTGTGAATTATAACTTGTATTTTCATCCGATATAATTACATCATTTTATGGTTTTTGCTTAGTATATTAAGTTAATTTTGAATTGTGCACATTTTAAGGAGGAAAAACTTGATTCTGAGAGTGATTGGTTTCTTAACAATAATAACTTTTGTTTTCAACTATTCTTACAAATTCATTAAAATTTCCCTGACATCAAATTTGCAGCATTTGGTAAATCCTAATTCAAATTAATCACTTTTTAATGGAGACATTTTTCTCAAATACTAATTCAACGTGAACATTATTGTTAAACATGATTAGCAAAAGAGCTTGAATATAACCTAAAGATAGCTTTAATTTTTAAAATAGCCATATTGCTAGAGTTTGAATATTTTTATGATCGGTGGAGTTCTGTTGCATTGGTTTTAAATTATGAATAAACATAACGATTGACTATAATTTAACTTGAGTGCATATGACAACAGAAAGCCAACTATATACTGAAAATTACCCTCAGGTTTTACGCTAAAATATATTCTGTGTTGTTGATTTGCACATTTTAAATTCTTCTCTCCAAAATGAAAATGGGAGATTAAATTGAATTTTTAAGTGCCACAAGTGACCGGGTAGAATTTTATGTACTGCTACTCGTTCCTTCTAAATACCTCTATCATACCTTTAACTACCTTGTCTATGATTTCATGATTGTGTTTGAGTATACTTTAAACTATCTTGTTTATGATAGGATTTTGATTCAACGAAATTAAAATATATTAAATAAACCAAATAATGTGAAGAAGTTTAAAGTTAATTCAAAAACAACATTAAAAATAAGAAACTAAAATAACCGATAGAAATGTTGTAAATAGTTTTTATTTGCATTTATACTTTTTCTTTTCTTTGGCCTTTTTTCAAAGCAATCTAACGGGATCTAGCTTTTTTCGAGTTGTTTTAGCGGTTTCTTGAGGCTGGGAGTTGGCAGCGGTGCATAATAGCATATTTAGCCCGGATCATTCAAACGGTAATGCCACAATTACAAATTAAACTTTTTCAGTAATTATGGATTTAGAAGGAATTGGCTGAACGGATTTCAACTATATTTTTTATATAAGATTTGTACAACACCATAATTAAATCAAGATGTTTAAATCGGAGTTAAAGACCAGAGCTACCACAATAAAAGGTAAAATAACATTTCATTTACACGTGCCTATTCTAGAGAGCTGACGGCATGGATTTAACTACATATGTTATATATAATTTTCATATAAATAAATAACCAAAATAGCATATTTCAACCGAATCGACTAAGCAGGGCTACCACAATATCAACGTTAGAAGTTTTGTGTAACTATGAATTTGGAAGGTAGGTATTGGCCAAACCGATTTCAAAGAAATTTCGTTTGTAGGGCGAGTATGGAATGGCAAAACGAAATGATCATATTTAAAACGAATCTAAAAAGCAGAGCTGCCACATACATTAGTATACGATTATACTACGGCGAATTTGACGAAAAACACTTCTGTACCACGGGAAACCTGTGTACATCCCTACTTGTTATTTCTAACATTAATTGATTGAATAATAATTTTATGGCATCAGTGGAGAATTATGGGGCTTGTTCCATATTAGAGAAATGTTAAAACCTTTGTTTATATACTGTTGAAGGTAAGAAATTAGACCTCAAGATTTAATAACTATTCTCGCAAGTGGGAGAAAGAATTGTGATCTCACGTGACGTTTGATATCGTTTTCTAACCCTCCTGTAAAATTCTTGAATGTATTCTTCTTCATCTAGCTTTTCAAATTCAACATAAATTAGATAATGACACTCTAAACATTCCACCGTTAAAGTCTGTTGCAAACCTACTAGTCGATGAAAATTAAATTAATTGCAACATTCCTCACGTCTAAAATCAACATCTATCTCCAGCAAAACATTTATATGATGCTATGATTACAAATTACTTCCTTGGGAAGTCTTCGTGTAGGGAGCAACGAATCTCATTTTTGCAATCAATGTATGCTTGTCCGAAGCAACTGGAGTCCCCTACGGGCATATTGAGACACGTACATACCCATATTCCTTTCATGAAAAGTACTTCTTCTCTGCTCATAAAACTTTTCAACTTAGAAACCTCCGATATAACCATTGATTCATTAAGACGGAGTGAAAAAGGGCCTCATTGTTGTGGATCCTCTACTGAATGAGTATTGGACGAGCGATTCACTCGACCCTTGACATCTATTTTATTCCAAATCTTCGAGGCTTCTGATCGAGCGTGAATTTCCATGACAGTTTGAATTAAAAATGATTTAGCTCCCTCTAATTTAGAGAGAGACTAATTGCAGTCACCGACGGGAAAAAATTAATCAAAGCCTCTAAAACTCCAGAATTATAGAAATTTTGAGCTAAGAAACTTCAATTCAACGCATAGGCAAAGAAAGAAAAAGTTTATTTTTTTCAGAATATGTATCGAAAATTTGTCCGGTCGTTTTTTTAATAAAAATGGTGCTTTGTAAGACATGACACAAAGTTTTGGCGCGTTGAGGAAAGGAATGTATGTTGACAAGTAAGAAGAACAGCAAATAAATTAATTAGTTTCGAATTAATTAAGCCTCCATCAACGGCATCTTCGTTGTGCTCAATCCATCATAATGCTCGCTGCCAACTTCAAAATCTTCGAATGAATTATCTCGTTATTTTTATCATAAGCATCGTCTTTACGCAACAAGTCCACGAATAAACGACGGCATTAGGGCCCAAATACAGGGTTATCGGCTATTATAAACACAGTATCGAAATTTATAGACACATTATCGATAGTTATAAACACAGTATCGGAAGTTATAAACACATTATTGATAGTTATAAACAATGTATCAGTAGTTATAAACACATTATCGTGAATTATAGACAGAGTATCGATAATTATAAACAAAACCTGGCCATAACGCTAAAATTTAGGGAATATGTAAAAAATTGTTTTAGTGGTTTGGATACGAAAATAATGAAGTCAACTCAAAAATCAAGACAAAATACTGATTCTGTTGAGAAGACAAATATGGAAAACACAAATGCTAATGAAAATGAAAATATTTTTTCAGCCACTCTTTCTTGCTTACTAATTTTTGCGACTTGTTACCGATAAATGAACTCAACTCCTTTTCGGTACATAAAAATTCATAAAGGAAAATTAAATAGAATAAATTACTGATTTCCATTAATTTTGTGCTTATTTAATGATGCAATGTACAATTCTATGATTAAAGGCGGCACGAGAAATGATGCGTAGGTACATAATAATGAATACATTGTATAATATGTACAATGAAAAAGAATTCATATCTGTAGAGAATTATGCATAGTAGGTACATACATATTTAGTCAGTACACAATCAAGTAATTGTAAATATAATTAGGGAACATTCATTTTCCTTTAAAATGTTTGTTAAATACATACAATTAATTAACTTTTGTAGTATACATATAAGATATGATACATACATACTGCAATGAACAAAAAGGAGAATTGAAAAGGGAAAAATATAATGTACATATGTAATTATTTAAAATGAAAGACCTTGAAAAGCCAAATCGCGATATCTCAACATGTTGCCATTAAAAGCCTCAAAACATAATGTACTATCATTATTCATCCTGTAAATGCATCTTGCGACATATTCTTGGAGCTGTAACGACGTTTCAGGAGTAGGACGAATAGCATGGTATCTACTTTTAAGCACACTAAAAACCTCTTCAATTGGGTTCAATTGCGGACTGTAAGGGGGAAGAAATTTGTAGCAAACATTATTTGCGGCAAGTCAAGTAATCACTTCAGAGCTGTGGTGAAACTTCACATTGTCCATAATAACGATATCACCCTCCTTAAAAACATTCTTTGATTTGCAGTCTTGAAGAAAGTCAACGAAATATTCTGTGTTATAAGCACCCACTTATATTTTATAATTCTTAATTCCGTTTATAGCGAGCACAGCTATCAAACTTTTGTTTCTCCCACGGTTCGTAGGAACCTTTTTGATAGCATCTGTATTTTTAGGAGAATATCCGTAATTGTTGGTACTATGTAGATTAAAACCAGTTTCATCTAGAAATAACATTCTTCCTGATGGAATCCTCATGATTTCACGAGAATATATTTTCCTTTTTGATAAAACTTCGGGTGTTGTGGATTTTGAAACTCTTCTTTTCAATCTTTTTCTTGTAATGCCAATATTTTTTAGATTTGTTGATATAGTAGATTGTGTGCAGATGAAGTCATATTCTCTCAACTTTTCTTGAATGCCTTTTTGTGTCAATGAGCAGTCGGCTTGAATAATTTCACATATTTTGTCCGATAATCTAGAAACTTGTTGCGGTTTTCAATTTTTTCGTCGGTTATTGAGGTTCTTTTCTTTCTTGTTCTAGCAACTGAATCATTTAGTTCACTCTGTATTCCATTTTCATTTACTACTTCTTGAGAGTTTTCTTCCATTATAGGGTAGGGTTAGTATTGTTTATAATTATCAATACTCTGTCTATAATTCACGATAATGTGTTTATAACTACTGATAGTTTGTTTATAACTACTGATACTTTGTTTATAACTAACAATAATGTGTCTATAACTTCCGATAATGTGTTTATAATAGCCGATAACCCTGTAAAACGAAATTTATCTTAAATAAAATGAAATTTATCTTAAAAGAAAACCTTTAAGATGATTACACTACGCATCCATTGCTTCTAAAACTTCCCTTCTGCGCGTCAAAACGTTTCTGCGCAATTCTCCCCATGAAAATGAAGAACAAAACGGAAGACGAGATGGCTACACGGAAAAATGACAAAAAGTATACGATGGAAATGCTTATTTCTCCTGCAATGGGATGCCGAAGATTCAAAATAGAGGGTTATGTATCTAAAGAAAGGGTGCGTGCGTATTAACCGTCGAACTGGCTACCTCGAACAAATGAATGACGCAGGGGTGTTTCCGTGTCTTCACGTGCACTCCTCATCCCTCGCGATCCTAACCACGTTGCCATCCCCGAAATAGCCCACGGAGGGATAGGAGTGGGGAGGAAGGGGTCGTGAGCCCCGTTCCAGTAGCAGCAGCACGCCGAGAACGTGCCAAAGACGCAGGAGTGCACTTGTGAAGATGGGGAAACAGCGCCGAGGGGAGATGTCCGTGTCCTTACACCTTTCCTTCCCTCTCCTCACGCCCTCTCTCTCCCGTTTCCGGAATTAATTAATTATCCCTTTTGCTGTAGCATGAACTCATTAACCTCATCTCTCCTTCCCTCTCTCAAAAATATGAAACTCTTTCGATCTTTTTCTGGCATTCTTCTGGACTATAAGGAATAACAGGTGCTCGACGAGGTGAATTTACTGAAAGTAGAGGATATTTGGCCACTCTCGACCCGAGAATGGGGCCTTGTTACACGAGGAAAAAATAGAAAACCTGTTGAAATGGTTCCAACCTCGAAGCATCCATCGGGAGCAACCCGAGAATCCGTAGCGCCGAAAGAAATGGGACGAAACTTCCGTCTGGATAAAAACGTCTCGAAATCGCGGAGAAGATTACATTGAAATTGTTTCGAGCGCATGCCGCATTTTTTCGTGTTCACATCGCTAAATTACTTCGTATTACCACAAATATTTGCCACGGATGCTTAAACATTCCACCGCGGAATTGAGATTGTAGATTGCTGAAGCATAGATAGCGCTCGATGGAAAATTTTTTATTTATGTTCTCTTAGAAGCATCAAAAAGAAGAAACTATTTCAAGGCAGATTTTTAAGAAAATACTTTTCTGCCCAGCCAGAGAAATTGAAGCGTGTATTTGGTCGCCAGAGTACATGCTTGTTCCCTTTCTCATTCTTCTCTCTTTCCCCTCGGGAAGAAAAAACGTGTATATATATAAATATATATGTAAGTATTTTGGTCCTATTGATACGCTACGATGCTCCCAAGATACCCTGTTCCTGTCGCAATGAAATCTAAGCACCTCGCGGCTAGTGAAAGCTCACCATTGGAAGGAGCAGCCCAAAGTATCACCTGGCTTCTTTCGTTTGCATTCTATAAAAAGTGTTGGATAATTTTATTTAATCCCAAATATTTGCAATAAGAATAATAATTAATATTTATAACTTCGTTTCGTTAATAATAAATCTAAAGCTTTTGATGCTCGATATTAACAAAATGTTACGTGGTATTCAATTAACTTTTCGAAAACGAATTCCCAAATATCTGCAATACTATAGGAATGAAATCGGAACATAAATAATCTGTTTAACTCTTACATGTTTGAATTAAAACTTTAAGTTTTATAATGGCAGAAGGCGGTAAAGCTGTCATCAAAACCTTAACCATCGATGGATAGAATTATTTCGTCTTTCCTCCGAACGTGTGCCCGTTGATGATAAATGGCGTACAAATCTAGATTTACTCTTCGTCGGGAATTCCCAACCACGCAACGCAGTTTCGGCAACCTTCGGTTTTCTACGGAAACTACGCTGTAGACGAGACAGCCTTCCGACTTTAAACCCTAAACCCTATTTTTGAACCAAGATTCAAGGCCGAAAATAATTTGTTGCCATGGAGGCTGAGGCATCTCAAGGAGTAAAGATGCCAGGATCTATAAAGAATCATTGAAATATAAAGCTTCAGAACCCACGTGAAAATATTAATCGGCTCATATAAATGTAAACGCGAAAATATCAGTGTTTTCGAAGCCTGGGTCATCGCCACCTTTTGACGCTAATTGTTATTCTCTAGGTTGGCGTGAGCCGACGAGGCTCGAAAAAGAACCGAAAGATTGACCGCGTGGACGCCATTTCCGGATAGTTGATAATTCAGAGAAAGACGAGGCACTGATGAGTCTGCTGTCACGCTTCTCATCAGGAAGTCTTTGTGATAGAAGGATTCGAAAAGGATGAGAGGAGAGGCCAGGATATAAGCCAACTCGTATCGATGAGGGAATTCAGCGGCAGGAAATAAATACAGGGCGGAACTGCCCGCTGCCCGAGGACGCCTTTGCGATATTTTTATGCAATATTCTTTCAATGAGAGTAATGCAATTCATTGCGATATTTTTACGGGATATTCTTTCGATGAGAATAATGCATTTCTTCCAGCATTTGTCGGAGGTAATTTTTTTATATTTACTGCGCCTCTAACGGCATACTGCCGTTTCCCGTTCCTGCGGAAAATGTATCATCACACGTTGGTGATTTTTCCTCGTGGACTGTTTTCGTCATCCGTGGGAAGTCGTTCGGTCTTTCCGCGGGGGAGGAAAATGGCCATTACTAATGACTCCTTACCCTCGCGATAAAAAAACCCTCCAATGAGGTCACTGCACGGTTCGGAGATTTTTTTCTCTCGATTCACGAAACGAACTATATATATATAAACAAATGCGCTCGCCTAATCGACTTCGGTCTACGTAAATAAAACGTGTTCTCTGAAGGAACGAGAGAGGAATATCGCAGGGTCGAAAAACTGACACCGACTTGAATCGAAATCGGGACTCCAAATTTAAACTACGTGTCACTTCTCCTCCAGCGGAGCGTGAGTAATAGGGTTTTTTTTCCTGGCGAGAGTGGAGAGAGAGCGGAAGGAGACGGGATGCGGCGAATGTAAACGAGGAAGAGAGAGATAGGAGACGGAAGGGAAACGGGGAAGAGGAATACGAGACGTATAGAGGGAAGGAAGTGGGAGAAGAGGGGCTTTGGAACGAGAAGTAAATATGGTTGGATGAGAGAGAGGAAGGGAAAGGGTTAAGAGAGGGAATGCGCGAAGTGCTCGTTCCCTTAGTGTCGCTCGACCTAATTTCGCCGTTCGTTTTTTTTCCTTTTTGCACCATCAACAACTTCGGGTTTAGTTTCGTACCGTGTGCGAGTCGAAGCTCTCGATTTTACAGGTGGCGCTACAAGGAGGGGTCATTTGTGAAAAATCAGGTGCTCGATCCAGGAGAGCGTGCTTTAAAACGCCTCGAGTGCGGTGGTCCGCAATAAGGTCACTAGCGCCCTAAACGTCATGCAAAGCAGGAATAAAAAAAACTTAATTGGTTATATTTGTTACGGTGATGCGGGAGTTTTAGTTTTTATTTTGGTGGTGTAAGCAATGCTTTAAATTTTGACCCCTTAAATGTGCAAATTCGTTCCAATTAAAGTAATTAAGCAAATACCTGATACGTATGTGTTTTAATTTTATATTTATGTATCGGTAAATCAAATTCAAAATATTACTTTTGCAATCTGACGATATCAAATATCGCTATTCGAATGACCCATACATGACTTTAATATGTATTTAAATAAAAATAAGCTGTCTTGAATCGCCATGGCTTTAATTATAATACATGCAAGATTTCTCACACTGGAAAATATTTTTCATTCCAGTTATCAAAGAAAATCCAATAATAAACGTTTTACTTCTTCATTTGACGCTTAACTAAATTTTAGCACTCCATATACCAGGGGTCGGCAACCTATGGCACGCGTGGCAAAAGGTGGCACGCGAAGAGCTTTTACATGGCACGATATTTTACAGAAGAATTACAAAAATATGTATATTCTATTTTTATCCGTATTGTAGTTATACCGCATTATATTCAGGATGTTTTATTATATAAGAAACACTTTTCGTAAGGATTTCGGATCAAATTTTAGGTTGGCGCGCGCGGAGTGTCACAAATTATAAATATTGCAAAAGAGTGGCACCTGACAAAAAAAAACATTGCCGACCCCTGCCATATATTTATAAAATCAACTTTATTATGTATTTTCATTCAATTTAAAATACCGATATTATAGATCGATTAAAATTAATGCGTTTCATTTATTTATTCCGCTAATTAGAGAATGCATATGTCGACGCCCAGAGACCTGAAGTTAATTTGTCTTTACAAATAGAACCTGAATCACATCCTTGCTTTTTAATCAACCATTTATCAAAGAGGCAATAAATCGATATTCGCACTACCTCCCTTCGAGTAGCTGTTGCTCGATGACGCGCTGGGGGTCGACGCCCTAAATTAGGCGAATTAATCGCCACCGTAATTTTTCATTCGAGGAAATCCGACATTTCGACGTAGGAATCCGATTGTCCAAGGCATCGGTAATCGCATATCGAAAATCTAAATTCGAAACTTTTTTTTATTTTTAATTCCGCTATTTTAAATCAACGAAGCCGCTATTTCGAAGGGATTTTCAATCGACGCGGAATAAAAGAATAAAATTCGCGCCCGCCACGTTCCCCGTCCCCTCTGGTTTTGCGACGGAAAATAGAGAACCGCGTGCAGTTGTTTTCGATACCCGGAGAACTGCGACGACGATTGGAGGGACGCTGGGTAAAGCGATGGGAGGAGGAGGGAGCAGGGGAGAGGAGGGGGTGGGTGGAAGAGGAAAAGCGGGAGGAGGGAGGGAAATCAGAGGGAGAGGGCTACGGAAGAGGAGAGGAAGGAAGAATGGGGGCGTCGTTGTTTTGAAGGGGTAAAAGGCTTTTGCGTAGCAGAGTAACGGTGTGCGTACTGTGAGGCATAACCCTGCGTCTCCTACATCCAACGCGTACCTATCCGTTTCTCTCCTACTTCGCCGTACTTTTCTCCCTCGTTCTCTTTCGTTTCATCCCTTTTTTATCGATATCTCCTCTTTTCCCCAGTACCTTACTAATCGCCCTTTCCTCATCAAATCTATTCCTTCCGATCGTTTGCGTTTTCTCGGTCGCAGTTTCAAACTCACTTTCACATATTTCCCGGTTATTTTTCATTTTCATCTAATCTTTTCATCTATTTTGTATAATTTCCCCTACGCGTTCCTTCCTTTTTCCGTGTCGACTACTCCAATGAATATCTTCCTCGTACTCTGCCCCTTTCTCTCTGGTTCCCTTCTTTTCTCTACCATTCATCCACCCGCTCTCCCTCCCCTCTCTCCCCTTCATTCCCCTTCCGCCATTTCGCTCGCTCCCCTCTCCTTACCTCTCCCCTCTCCTTACCGCTCCCCTCTCCTCACCCCGTCACCCTTCCTTGTTCATCGAAACGCGTTCTCATTTTCCTCGTTCCCTAACTGCAGGTATGCGTTATTTTTCCTCGGATCTGGCAACAACGCAGCAACGTTTTGCAAGTGCACAACCTAAAAAACTTTTCTCTTGTATTTTCGTCTTCACTGACCAACCACCAGATTAGTTAATTTATGAGGCCAAGAAAAACATCCGAAATGTTACCTCCTTTTTTAACGTGACGAAACTCGAACCAGAAATATGATGATTCATTCGAAATAATGGCCTTGGGAGCTTTTACAGGAACGCATATGGTTTTCTTTGAATAATGATGCTGTGGTATAGTGTATAAAACCATAAAGTTGTTCGATTAATCCTTTTTTATTTTAAGAGTTATATGGCAATGTCTCTGAAACCAACATTTTTATGACGCCGTTTTACAGAATCCTAATCGACAAAAATTGAGAAACTGTCGAAAATTAGAAATTGTGAGAAACATCATTTTCTAATAAACAATTTATGTACTGCCTTCACCAGAAAAGCAGTTGAGTTGAAAACGTCGCCAAACAAAAATATTTTGCGAGCATTAATTAGTTTAAACTCTATCGAACAGTCGTTTCTTCATTGTGGAACTTAATATTTTGCAATTCAAAATTTAATAGGTTCAAGATCCCTTTAATTGACTTTATTTACGTACTTTCAAAATTATTGCTATTTAATAACTGGCCTTTCATCGATACATTTTGTTTACAAGCTCGGTGGCTAATAATGTTTCCTTTTGCAGACTTTGCTTTTGAAATATATTTTTACGAATTCTGATCTGAATGGAGATGAAGTGTTTTATGGAAATATTCAATAAATCTACGTTAAGAAGAATGAATTTAAGGAAACATATCGTAAGCTCAAACTTGAACAAAAAATATCAACACGATGCTCAGCTGAAATATTTCAAGACTATAAGGAATTTTAAAAAGGAGTATATTTCGATGATTTGTACGTATATCCTGGGAATTCTCTCTTCCAACCGTAACCATAATGTCCTCTCGGTCTTCAAGATGAACATTGGCGGTTTCTAATAGATCCCAAACACCACAATTAAAGCCTTTGGCTGCGCTTATAATAGACCTGTATCCAATTATGACATCAAAAGTTTTTTATAGACTACGGATCTATTTGCCAATCCCCTTTTCTATAATCACAGAAGTTGTTAAAATGTCATCCGCTTCAGCTCACCCGCCGTTGGCCTTATCTCCGATCTGATCAACCAACTCCGGCGTAATGACACATCGATAGCTGATCCGTTCAATTGCCTCGATAAATACAAGCACGCAAATACTTCAGTGAGCACAGCTCGGAGTGCTTAACCTTCTCATTAACTCAGAAAAATGACGAAAAGCAATGCAGCCTCCGCATCCTCCAATTTATTCGACCAATAAACAGGACACGGTGAAAAAAGTTACAGAAACTAAACGTAACGTTCTTAAGTTGTGGCCGGCATGAGCGCCCACAGGGTGGGTTAAGGGGAGCAGTTGCCCCACCTCCCACACTCCCCCTTGAACGTATTGCTAAAATATATAAAAATGTATCATTCGCAGTATTATAAAATAAGAATGAGAAAAATATATATTATTGAGGTTGAATAGTTTAAGTAAGAGGCGAAAGGTCGGATACAGTCGTATCACCGTACAAGCTCCAACTCGGCTTTAGATTTGGAGAAGTTTCTGCGAAGTCTTGTGATGGCCATAATTAATTCGTCGAATGGATGATTTCAAAAGATTCTGTTAAAATAATCTGTCTTTTCTCCTCAATAATTCGGTGAAATCGATGAATAAAAGGCCCATTTGTACCATCATACCTTCCATCGGACGAAAAAACATGCTAACATAAGAGGAAGAGCTAAATTTAAAAAAGATAAATGGCTTTCACGTAATTCAGTATGAACCGTGATTACTTCATCAACAAATCATAAACGAAACAGTCTCGGTCACAGAATTTTCCGATAGCGGAAATGAAGCACGTGTTGAATCTCTCCGAATAGTTCCCTTTGAGTGTGGTCGCTAATTAGTTCCCACTTGGAATGTCTCCCTCGTCCGTTCCATCTCTCCGCTCCCTCCTCTCAATAAGACCACTCTCTCCCTTTCTTCCTCCCTCTCTCTCTCCTCAGGGAACTCTCTGCAACGAAAACTATTTCCCAACATCCCGTCCCGATCAACTTCCGGGGGATCTAACTTCCATTTCTTTCTTTATATTATTTTTTTGTACGCTTCAAATGTTTCGAAGTTCAAATTTCATTTACCAATTACCATTTTCTCTGCATTGCCAAATCAATGACGGAATTTCTTTCTTAATTTTGTTAGATAGGACTAGGTTCAACGTTAAGAGCAGTGGCGGGGTTAGGCCCTCTGGGGATCTTAACGCTAAACAATTGGGGGCCCTGCAATCTAAACATTTACTAAAACCTCTCCTATGTGACCATTTTTAACGATTGTTTTTCTATGGAACCATAAAGAGGCTTAGCTGTTTTTATTTTTAAATTGAGATATTTAATATTTCGGAGATTATATAAACGAACTTTTTTCCGGGGGTCCTTAATTCATGGGGCCCCTGGCGCACGCCAGGTGCGAGCCTCCCTAAATCTGCCACTGGTTAAGAGTCACCTCAAACACCGGAGAAAGGATACGGTTTTTAAAAATCAATAGGCAAGTAAGTTTTATGCGATTAGTTCAATTCACAAATTATTTCCAAATGAGACTATTTTGAATAATATTTGCAGAAAATAAAATAATGTCAAGGTTTTTACCCTTTCTGGAAACCAGACTAGGGTTTTCAAAACTCGGATATATCCGACTGAATTTGAAAATGGCATTGAAATGATGCCAAGGTTCTTCTATTTCTAAATCAGAACAATTCATTGCCGTATCTGTTCGTATTTTCATGCAAAGTTACCGAGATAATGGACGACCAAATATCACACACCGTGGATATTTTGAGTAACCAGACCTTCGTAATTTCTGGATCGGTGTCAAGTGATCTTTGGCTCCCCTCAAATTTATTTATAAAATAAAAACTTCTAAAATGATATTTAGGTACTTCATATTTTTTGTAAATCCGGTTTTAAAGTATATATCTGTGTTACATGTAAATAGTTTGCGTTCTAACTGCTGTTCGTCTTAAGAGACAGAGCTCAAAAAAATCCTATCTGAGAGAGTCCTCCAGGAGTCGCTTCGTAGGCTAGGCCATGCGTGTAACTATTGATCTACCGTATGTTCCACATGTTTTTTTTCTTCTGAAACTGACCATTTTTTTCAAATGTTTCCAAGTATGGCAGAACAAAAATTATTCTCATTTGAGTGGAAATCGACTCGATTTAGCAAAACAGATTGATTCCATCCGCCTAATTACTCTAATTTTTCATAAAATTTGACTTAGAGTAATCATCAAAATATGAGTAACTCCGTAATGAGTTAGTTACGTGCTGCTCCATCAAACATCGCAAAGGAGACTAGGAAACGGAAGGGAGAGAGAAGAGTGAAGTCAGTCAAACGATCCGTAACACAACAAACTTTCTTCCGGAAACATGGTTGTCTTCCTACCAACTCCCCCCACATATTCTTCCTCCCCCTCCCTCCCACCTCCTCCCTCTCTCCCCTTCCCCCCTTAACTCTCACTCAGCAGATTACGATACCCCGAACCAAACCGATGCGATTAATTATACATACCTAATTATCTCCTTAATTCACTCAAACTGCCTTTCTGAGAAAAGAAAACAACCAAATGTTGAAACTGCTCGAAATAATTCGCGCTTTCTAGTTATTTCTAATTGACGATTGATATTTTTAACGATCCGTTAAAGATATAATTATCGAGCTCACCTTATGGCTGAAATCGAACTGGAAAATTACTTTTCTCCATAAGCCATAACGAGACTGAAAAAACCCAGATGCGCAATTCTGATACAAAGCATCCCTCATCAATGCTACATATTCACCAATAGTAAATTCTAAATATCAGCGAATAGTTTCACGAATATAGCAAGATCTTTAATCTAGGGTTTCCAGTGGGTTTCAGTGTTATATCTCAGTGTCCCAAAAGAAATTTTTGGGACACCGTACTTCTTTAAACATCCGTACTGTTTGATCTGATCTCATTGCGTATCAGTATTATCTCGGTAATTTACATAAATTGTGACCATAAAACGTTTATTGCCATTATTTTCATCCTCAGTTTTGTAATAATAACGTATACCTATTTTTGGAATTTGTAAAATTATTTGCTACACTTCGAACAAAACTATAATAAAATACTCAAATTTTGTTTACTGAGCATTTAGTACACGATAAAAAGACAAAAAACGTGCCGATTTTACTTCCTCAGAACACATCTCTTGGTTTTGCTTTCTTGGAATCTGGTCGCCATTTTTCAATAAGATCTCTGCGTATCATCTTAGTTGGACTCCAAGAAACGAGTCTGTCAAATTTTAAACGCCGTCGTGTCAAATAAATCCACAGATGTCAGCCTAATGAGTCAGCGGGTGTAACGAACTTCCGACCTCTTCTTCTCCCTTGGAATATATTCGCGGTCACTCTCCCTACCTCTGTCTTTGCTCCCTGAGGACATTTGCCTTTTTTCCTCCCTCTTATTTCTTCCTTTTACCTTGTCTCGCTTCCCTTTTCTCGCTCCCATTCTTGTCTCCGGGCCAAATCCTAAATGAATCTCCGAACCTAACCTTACCCCAATCCAATTTTAGAATATCTATCGGATATAAATATATATAATTATACGCGTCAACTCCCTATCTATATTTCGCTCGAATTCATTTTCTCGTGATTTATTTTGCGGACGGATCGACGCCGTTGCGACCCTCGTCGCCCTAAATTATTTTTGATTCGGTGCCATTCTTTTTAATTGCGAAGAATCTTCTTCTCGATTTTGTTGTCGCGGTCGTTCGCTGGGCGTTCGTCGTTCCATTTGTTTTTTTTTATTCAATTGCGACTTCCTTATCACCGTAGGTTTTCGTCGCAGACGCTTCCCTTTTCCGCTTCTATTATTGTCCACTAGATTCTCTTCTCCCCATTTCTCGTACTGCGTTTTGGCCCTCCTTCCTTCCTCCCCTCTTCCCTTTTTTCCTCCCTCCCCTCTTCCCTTTTTTCCTCCCTCCCTCGTCCGTCTGTCTCGCTTTCAACGCATTTCGGAGGAATTCCCCTTCCACAGAAAGAGCAAATATCATCCTAAATTCGTAATTCCAGTTCAAACCTAAAGAGCGGAAAGCCGATTAGGAGTTAAAAAGAAATATATCGGGATAGTTTATTTTTAAATCCCACATCTCCCCTCCGCGACTTAATTTTCGCTTTGCACGATTTTTTCTCCCTTAAAATGTATCTTTTAGAATGTTTTGTTCGTTTTATAAAGAGTATTCTCTGAACTGCGAAGGCTACACATTTCGTCCCTAGTTTGACCACTTCTTACTATGGCATCTGTCGACCATCTACTACACTATATATCGCATGTCACTATGAACCCTTTGCCTAAGGCACGAAAGTGGCAATGGGGGAGATATTTTCCCAATTTAATCTTGGTAAAATTTCTCCACAAACATAGATAAAGAGCTTAAAATTTAAAAGCCCATCGAAGTTAATTCAAGTCCGTCGAAGAACCAAAAATAAAATGAATAAGGATATTTTAAGTATTATGAACTCCTTAGATTATTTGCCCGAGTAACTTATAAAAGTACACACGAACAATTAATTCACCAATTACATCCATAAGAATAATACGCTTATATTATACACCAATGGCTGTGATTTAGATTTTTAAAGAAAGTGCATGATATAATCTAAACACATTTCAAAATCGCGTTGTAGGACACATTTTCAATCTAAACTTTATAAATTTAATTTCATGCAAAAAGAAAGGTTACAATTATACGAGATTTATTATCTTTCGAAACATTTTCCCTTTTAAGTCACAGCATAACATTAACATATGGTCTAGGATTTATCACAACGACAGGTTTGTTTGCATATGCGTCGCTGTATATTATCATAAACTAAGAAAACCGATTTAGCGCGCCGACACCAAGCTTAGGAACCCAGATCGGAAGGAAAGAAGAGAAAAATTCTCCTATTTACGGCTCCACGAAAGCGCCGAACAAAACGCGCCATTTTGCAAATCGAAGAATCCCTTATTCCGAGAAATCGAGGATAAATAAGCAACCCTTTTTGCGCGCACCCTACTTGCCACATCTTCCTACCTCTCCTCTAAACATCTTCCTCCCCTTACACAACACCCAGACTTCCTATCCCCGCCTCACACCTCGCGTCCCTCCCCTTCTTCCTCCCCCTCTTCCCTTCCGCCTCCCTCCTCCTCCTGGCCCTCTCATTCTCCTCCCTTCCCCGCTCCTCCCCCTCCCTCTCTCGACTCCCTCCGCGCAGTCAGCTGATCGACCCCCTCTCACTCACTCACTCACTCGCTCAGGGACGTCGTATATAAACAAAACACTGGAGCGTGCTCGAGCAGAAATTCACGTGTTGTGAGAGACGGAAGAGGTGGTGGTGGCGCTTCTAGTCAGGAGAGAGGCCGTCGTAAGAGGAAGGAGGCCCTTTTCGCTCCCTCGATATTAAAACCTTGCTTTTCAGAAACTCGTCGTTTGAAAAGGAGTGCAGATCGTTTTGGAAAACAGTGAACTTTTCTTTAAAAAGGACTCTGCAGCCACGTCGAGTTTTTCGAAGTAGGAAATCGGAGGGGAGATAAAAAAATAAATAAAACGAGTGGGGAACTTCGCCTCTTCGTCCACTCCTGCCTTCGAGAGTGCCTTTGTTGACTTCCTTCATATCTCTCAGCGACTGAAGTAAGTGCAACATTCCCGTGGTGATGTTATTTTAAGAATCCTGCGTGGTGTGCCCTCTCTTAACGCTTTTATCGTAAAAAAAGGTGGAAAATCGCATGATTAAACGTTCCATCGTAAGAGTGGAGGACTTGACATGGAAAGTATGTAAACCCAGAAGGCGGAAAAAATTACGTCGTATTATATCGAGGATGGAAAACGCGTACGAGGGGAAAGTTCCGTGTTTTTGTTTTCCTTCCGTCGCCATCGAAGGGACGGAAATTTTTACCGTCGGGATAAAATATTCGTCTCTCGGTTTTTTCCCTCGTATGTTGAGTGTGTTGCTGCGGGTGTTTTCTTGTTGGGGTAGGATCGAGGGGAGGCAAGGTACCTCGATACAGAGAGCGGGATTGAGAGATACGGCGCAATAGATGCTCCCTCTGCTGCTCCTGCTATGAAAGGACGAATGGAAAAGCGAGCTTCTTTATACTACATATCGAGCGGCTAACGAGGATGGGCGTCTTTGGGAGAGAGAGAGATTGTAAGGCGTGGCCGAAGCTTCTATAGTGAATCGCGATTAGCGTTCTTATGCGTTCGGCAGAGGAGGTGGGGGGATGAAATCGCCAGGGGAATCTTAATGCGAACATGCAAATCGATGTAGAGGGGAGTTCTTAATTTTCTTTATCGTCGAGACCATTTGTATAGGGTGTACTGATTGTCGCGGTACCGTTTGGACGACCGAAGCGGCGTTAAAAAGAGTGTGAAGTCCTAACGGTTTTTTACACAATCGCGACGCGATCTTTTAGAACGAAAAGGGGACTTTTTGGAGAGTTGACACGGAAAACAGCTGGTCGATCGTTTCGGATTTTCTCGCCGGAAAAAGAAAGGAAAAATTAGAGAAAGCAGATCTATCATAATGCCGTGGACCAGTTTTTTTATTTTCCCTTCGATTTATGGTCCCCCAAAACTTTCTATTTCTTTACAACAGTGTTCTGGGCGATTGTAGCAAAATCTCAGGGACAATTAAAGTCGCTTATTTCTGGTTTAAATTAAGAGAGCATGTGTACCGTTACTATTGAACTACTTAAAACGCGTGCCGTAGCAGTAAGCAATATACTTTTCTGATTATTTAATCGCTAAATCAGTAGATTAATGTTCACTTCGATGAAACAGACCAAGAGCGATTCCGACGGTAGTTTAAAAGTAGTTTTAACGGCTGAAGTTAAAAATTTAGATTAACCACGTTTGTTGTCAACTGATACTTTAATTTTAAATATATTCTATACTTAAAATAACATCATCTTTCATAAATCCTGCGAAAGATATACTTGTGAAGTTGACATAGAATCTGCTTGTAAATCCAAATTAAAATACCGTCATACGGGTGCTTTATTATCACACCAAAAGCTTCTTTCTCCCCCAATAAAGGCAGTTAATAACTTTTGGAACGAGACAGAATTGTATTAAAGCAGTTTAGATCAAATTAGTTTATTGCGTTATCCTCAAGCTATGAATAACGTATGTTATGATAATTTTACGAAATAATTATTATTCTCGGCGTTTTCTTTATCGCGTGTAATATCAAGGGATCTCTGCTTTTAGTATTTGGTTCTATGCCCTTCGACCTACCTCAACACCGATCGTTGCGGCGAGAACTTCAAAATTCACCCGAGTCAGTATAAGGAGTTTACGTCATAACCAATGGAACGTATTTTTTGGGAGAAACCCGCTTTCTCCTGCATTAAAAAGATCAGCAATTACGGTACATCCTAAAAAATTACATGCCACAAAAACAATTTTAAATAACAAATGGAAATATATTTATTCAATAAATATCATGAATGCTATGACAAATATTTTCACAAAAAATAGCATCGGAATGGAAATATTTCAATCACGTAATATTTAACAAAGTAATCTCCTTCGAATGGAATATTTTTAACCTTGTAAACAGGAAACCTGTTGTTCCGGAATCAAAACTTGTATCTGTAGGTCTTAATCGGTATTTCCGGAAAGGATAAAAGGAACGAGTAGCTATCGTCGTTAGAAAATTATCAATTGATTATAAAGCGAAAGTATAAAAAGACCCAATGAAAAACAAAACAAAACCATTAAGGCGGAACCGTAAGGGCATCGTAAAGAATTTATTGGTGGATACTTTAATTTTGATTTATAACCTTTCGGCTTTAAAAAATACCCTTTACGCTTTCACGACGCTTTCATCTTAGATCAGCTTTGTTTTTCGAAGGTAAAATTTGCGGATCTTCCGCTTGGCCTTTGAAGAAGGAGAAGAAAAACCGCAGACATGCGTCCGCAGTTTGGTGCAGACTTGACCAACCACCAGCAGGGAGGAGGCGGTGGAGGTAATGGCAGCGGAGGTGGACAAGACAACGATGAGGGTAACAACGGCAATGCCCCCAGCCCCCAAATCGCCCCGGCCGTATTGATGTGCTCCCGCACCGCGGGCAAGGCCATCATAAGAGTCGTGGGAAGATGCAACGAGGCGCAGGAAAATTTCAACCTTGGTGAGAACCTTTAAAGACTACCAAAGATCAGCGACACCTTATCACATAAGGCGACTTTCTTTCCCTCCTTTTTCTCCCCTCCGCTAATCTTTTGAAAGATATCGATTACGGTAAGGACGACCAAATCAATTAACATGTTTAAGTAATTTTTTGAGTCGGTTTTCTAAATTTGGTAGGTAATTATTTTATTACAAATTTGCAGCGGAAAACAGAAACTGCGCGAAGAAGTTGAAACCGACTTATTATTTAAAAAAAATACATTCACATACATGTCTTCTACCGATCGTCATACGCGGATATATGATCGTGTCGTAATTAATAATATTAATTAATAATATGCTTCGTGTTTCAGATTTTGTAAAACCCCCTGGTTTCAAAATAATATTTATCTCAAAGTCTCAGCGTATTTTTATGGCGTTACTTACGAAGGATAAACCCCGCCGTTTCGCATGCGCAATCTTGGCAGAATGTAATTTATAAAAAAATGTTTCTCATTTTTTGGACGATGACACATAGGATCGCGTTCTGTCTAATAGGAACTAAAGCAGGCGCATCTCGTCGTATTTGAAGCGGTGACTAGCGGGAATTAAGCATTAGTTGCTGGGATTCGCTCGCATTTTATGTAGAGTCGAGATACAAAACGGAAATTCCCGCAACATTTCCACGATAACTTCGCCTCTTCGGATAGAAAGCGATAATGAGCCGTTGCGTCAACTATTCTATAAAATGAGCAGCTTCTACTGCGCATCGGATGCTCGAGGAATACAATGGGACGCCGGAGGGTCTAATGCCGATGCTCCCGGAATGGCTGGGTGGATGTGGGGAGGAGGAACAAATCTCCCCTCCCTCTTTCCTTTTGAGGATTTCCCAATCGCCCCAAACAAGTCACGCCGCGTTTTCGCATGTGTCGCGGATCCGCTAACTCGCACGGAATGATCGCCGAAATCCTTCGTCCGCCATGCCTCGGGAGTTTTAGCAAAGCTTTTCTCTCCTCGATATCAGAAAATTACGCGCCTCTGATTACGGAAACGACCCGCGGACATTCACCCAACCATACCTCCGAATGGTTTTTGGCGCACGAAAACCGATCAAAGAGATTAGATGTGTGGACCGGTGATTAAAGAAAGCGTTGCGTTATTAGAAAATCAAGAAAGTTTTTAATTGATTGCCATGCCTTTCGTTCTGATTTGTTTTTGCGGTGATTTCGAACCGATTAGAAAATACAGAGCTCCATTACATCGGGAAGTCCAACTCATGGAAACTTTATGAAATATGATTGGTTTTATTCTATAGAGACAGCATACGAATTAATGTCATTAAAAAGTTTTTCGGGTAAAACTTTGAAGTCATTATTAGCGTATTTTTGCTTTGAAGTGTTAATGAGCTATGTTTTTAACTTAAAATATCCGAGCTTAGCAAAAAATTAATGAGAAATGATTTGCATTTCCCTAATTTCATGATTTTTAACCATGCGGCTTAATTCAAATTTATTGCTACAAGAACCGAGTATTCTCCTTGCTACGCGACCGCAAAATTGGGATGATTTCCTTCGTTTCAAATACTCAATTTGTCATTCCTAGCAGCTGATTGTATCCTTCTTATTTACCTCGAATGACTAACAACAGATCATCTCACGATATAAACCCGATAATTTTCGAGCAAAAAAGTAGGTTAAAAGGTTTTCTATTGGTAAAGGAATATCGATCGTGGCGTGAAGTCATCGCGAATCAACTTCGTAAGGAGATGATCACAGGAGAATCCGCCGCATTACCCTCTCTATCGCTGCTTAGAAAACTACCGGAGAGCGGAGGGGAATCCTTGACTATTGATCGCATGAGAGGAGAAAGACTAGTTATAAAAAATGATAGAGTTGGCAACATTGTTCCCACATCTCTCTATCTCCCTCATTCATTTTTCTGCTCCTCGTGTAAAGAAGCCAGTCTGACGGCGCATTTTGAAGGGAATCCGTTCTCGGCGGCTTTCTCCGAGTGAAAGTGAAGAGTGAGGATGGAGCGAGCCGATGAAAAATCCCTTTTTCTCTCTTCTCCGCCCCACATTTGTCGGTAGCCTTTTCTTCTTGCTCGTTCTCAGCTCATTCAGCCTTTAAAGATTATGCGATCCGACGGAACGAAATTTTTTAAAACAATACAATCCAAAAACCTTTATTAATTTCTAATATAGTTTTTGCTATGTATAGCATAGTTGGTTAAAGTTTTGCCTGATAAGACCTTTATTAAAATCCTACTTCATTTATATAAAAGAATTATTTCATTCAAAATCCAATTATTTAATTATTATTATTAATTATTACTTAATTGCGCGATTCAATTAAAACCTTTTCTGTATGTTTGTATTTATTTCTAACCTATTGAATTATTATACTGAAACCATTTCTATTCCCCCTTAAACTTCTCCAAGCAGCTACAATTTTAAAAAGCCTCTTTCCCGAAATCAAACCTCTAGTCTTAACGAGACCTTCGTGTCCTCAATAGTTTTCCTCTAAAACGCTATCTGCTCCATCGATATACCTGCCCTCTTGCTCGTGCGTCACCACTGCACGTCCTTCGTATATACATCTCGAATGAAGTCTCTACGTGCGACAAGTGTACGTAGAGAGTGAGACACACACACAAGTCGAGTTCGGAAGGCTAGTGAAACACACACACACAGGAAGAAGTGGAGGAGCGGGAAAAAGGGAAGGCGAGATATCGTAGGAATAGAGCGAGTTTGTGAGAGCGCGTCTGTCTTGGTTGGCATTGTGGAGAAGTGGGTGAGGGAGAGGGATAAAGAGAGTCAAGGAGGAAAGTAGGGAGCAGAGGAAGGAGATATCGAGAGATTGGAGTGGGAAAGGGGGCGCGGTAGAGGGGATGATGAATGAACGCAAGAGTTCCTTTCCAATGCTGAAAAAAAAATAAAAAATGGATATATCCTCGTATGAGTCGCGGGAAAAAATTATTCCTCTTTCTTTCTCTTCCTCTCTCTCGCTATCTCTCCTGCGCTCTTGGCATTCTTTATTGCTCGGCAAAGTGCGCCAGCTGTTGGGAATGTTGAAGCCCTTCCGTACCGATGAAATTCTCCTATTCCCCTTTTTTTGGTTCGTTTCACTTTGATTTCGGTCTTATTTTTTGGGGGACGGCCCAACAAATGGAATGGGTTTTACGGATGCGGCGGTGAAATCTTGTAGTCAGGCACAGGGAGAATGAATTAAAAAGTAGGTTAATAAACGCAAAAGTTATATAAATATGTATATATATATATATATATATATATATATATATATATATATATATATATATATATATATATAACTTCCGCCTTATTCTGTGATAAAGAATTCATTCCACTTGTTGGCCACTAGAATGAGACCTTGAAGAATTCTGATAGCGAGTTGGCCCCGCGAGGCGCGTTTGTCGGGTAAATATCGATCTTAAACAAAGGTCACGTACGACCAAGAAAATGATTCCTCCGCGGGAGTCGTATTGCTTGCACGGCGCCTAGAATTAGAATGGTATAGTTTAATCAACTCTGGAGTAAAAATTAAATGACACCCTAATTGAAAATAATTGGTATTCTGTTTTGCCCAATTTAGTCCTTTGGATATTTGGGGGGAAAATTCTGATGAGAGTAATAATGATTTTAAATAATAATAATTCTTCAATTACTTTCTCCAAAATTGCGTCATGGTCTTTGTGAACATTTAGCCCATGTATCGCGCGCAGTGATATACTTAAATGTCACCACCATGAAATACTTGAATTATTTTCCATTATAATGGCACTATCCTGATAATAATAACACGCTTTAGTTCCGTATACGATGCAAGATCGAATTTTTCGAAAAATCTTAGGCTTTTGTAAAACATAAAGTTCACGATACTTTAATTATCGGAACGAGTTCCTTCATCTACTGAAGGAATTTTGTCTACCATGACCACTTACAAGTATCACGTTTTTCGCGGCCGTATGACCACTAAAAGAATGTAGTGTTCAGGCGCTATCGCACAATAAATTCAAAGGCAGCGGGAGAGAGAGCCTAGCTGAAGATCTTACAGCTTATTGCCTCGCTGACTCACCTGCCCGCGAGTTTTCTCCTCGGAGATGTTGCCCCGGAGGGCGACGCAACAGCGGCCGCCGCCCCGAAGGGGCGGTTGCCGCCCGCTGTTGCCGCGAGTTGCCTGCTTCTACGGAGATGGAAACTTGCGATACACTTTCTCAAGCGGAGTGCTCTCCAATCCGAGTGAGACCGCGAAGGTCGTTCCCTCGTTCGAGGAGCCGAGACGATGTCAGCGGAAATGCGCGAGAGCCCACCGCCACAAACGATCCCACGACGCCCCCTCCTCCCTCGCACCACTTGCCGTAAGCCCGCGTATTTAGTCGCCATAAGACGAACGTTCACCGCCTGTCGGAAAACAGGCTTTGACGAAATTCGTAAAGGGAGCAAAACGAAAAAGAACTCGTTAGTGCCTCTTAACCTCCTCTTATTACTTGTCGATGCTGCACATGTTAACTGATACTTCGGATATGGAGAAAGTTGTTATTCTTGACGGAGAGATGGACTTTGGATCGGTGGGTGCTAACAGTGCCTTTGGGTTAGAGATTAGACATGAACCCTAAATATAATAATTCATTTAATTCTTTTAATTGAGCGTAAATTGCTAGACGTGAGTAAACAGGCAAATTAATGATGAACTATAAAAAGAATGAATTCAGATTAAATTTAAATTGTATAAATCTATAACAACTACAAGTATTCCGCTTAATAAATGTAAAAGTAAGGGTAGAGAAGTAATAAAAGCTTTACAACGTGCCTGTTGAAATAGCACAATTTTTAAGAGACCTTATGCAATAGTTGACTGAATTTCATAACTCGGTTGAGATAATAAACAGAGCTTTCATTTACTGACCAAATTGGTTGTGCAAATGATTACATCCTTAGTTTTCACATTATTCAATCGAGAGCTTCGCTTTCTCGAAACAATTAATATTTAGTTACCCTTTAGGTATTTAATTACCGCTCCACTGGTAAAAGTTAATCGACTAATTAGCGCCTCAAAAATATTCACTGGTAACATTCTTACGCAAAAGGAAACTCAAATTCCTTTAGCTATTAACACAACGGAGTGAGACGCCTTCCTTGGGAAAGGAGAGATTTCTTTTATTTTATAACGACGGGAGAGTTTTAAGGAAGAGCATCTTATAGGCGTTATTACACACGGGAAAATTTCAACAATCTGTACTGCCACGTCTTCTACTGTTACATCTAATGTTGGAAACTTCATAGGTAAAAGTACTCCATAGAAACTTTCCTGAAAAATACGTAACCGTTTCTACGTAAAGCATTTCGGTAAACTAGAGGGATTTCTCATAAACTTTATCATATTTACAACAGATATAATTTCGCTGAGGGAATTACTGTTTTTCCATCTCTCTTAAACCGATAGGAACAAGTAACTGATTGGAAAAATTTACAAAACAATTCCTACTCAGATTCGGTTTAAAAAAAACCTCCCGATTTGAACTTCCGATCAACCCTGTATTAATAAAAAAATCCGATGCGGCCAACACTTGATTATCTCTATATGTAGTTGGTAATTTACGAGTTGACGGCGCTGGAATCGCTTTCAATATTGAACTGAAATATATCCTTAGCAATTGGCTCTATAAAAAATTTTAAATACAAAAGTTGTAGAGAATAAAATTATCCATAACTTAGGTTATTAAATACGAATACGTTAATGAAGAATTACAGGAAACATTTGACAAACGGAAAAATGACAAGAATAAACATCCACTTCCGGTCGATCGAGTTTAGCTAATATCTAATCAGTTCTTGAATTTCTAATACAAATGCTAAATATTAAAATTTTACTCTGATCGGATTATTAGTTTTTTAGTTAGAGCGTCCACAAAATGCCCGTCACAGACAAACCCACAGACATCATCGAGAAAATAGTCAAAACATGTGCAGGGATCCTTAAAACATGTATTTCCGTTGAAATCTCGAATTAGATTTTTTCATGAAAACAATACTCTCTATACTTCGTATATGGAGAAAGTAATAATTGAGGAGTTTGTTTGCTGATTATTTTCGAATGAAAGGGAATTAGTTCTGTTTTTAATTCGTTCTAAATTATTATAAGGGACAAAAACCTAACCTAATGTTTACTCCATTGATGATGTATACACAGTGAAATGAATTGGCTTGAATGAACGTGCAAAAAATAGAAACAAGAGAGTGGATTTGGTTAACTTTCGTAAATAAATCGGTCGGAACAGGTTTATTCTGCTCGTATTACTCAGGGTAATTTATGTGAGTTGATCTTTTAAAATTGTTTTCTACAGAAAAATATTTTAAATCTTTCTATCAAAACTTTCATCTAATTTTTATTTATGAAGGTGATAATAATTTTGGATAAAAACGTCTTTAATGCATATGAAAACGTCACGCAAGATTCGGATAGAGAACAATTAAATTAACTTCTTGTAAAAGAGTGAAATCGGGCTAAAATTTTGAATTTGATAGAGAGTAAAATTTAAAAACATGGATGTTTATTCGAGATTTAGAGCAATTATATAGTTCTGCCCCAGCGATTAGTTTTCCATATCCTCATCGAACGCTTACAATTCTTATACAACCTGAAATACATGATACGTATCGCTCGATTTCTTTAGGTAACCTTTCTTAAAGGATTGCTTTTTGCGTCGCACCAATTAAACAGACCCCTCGGAGCGGAAAACATAATAAGAATCGTCTTGGAAGAGAGCCGTTACGCTTTCTTCCCAAACCACCTGCTACGTAACAGCGGAGAAAAAAACATTTTCACTAATTCCCAAGCGGTGAAAGCGGATATTCAATCACTACTACGGAAACAGCGGCTTGAGGTCACTGGGTGTCTTTTCTCCAGTTCTACGGCCACCAGACGGACTTTTATAATTTAATGAGAATCTTAGTGGAGAAAGGAAAGGGAGAAAAATCAAACGGGATCGAAAGTGCATTCTTTCGAACTTGAGAAACATTTTTCGAATTTGCATTTTTTATGCTCCGTTCCTCTAAAACAGTCTATTCGCCATGATTCGAGGTTTCTTCTCTGATGAGTTTGTACTTTGAAGACTAAAAAACTGAATTTCTCTCGTTGTGACAGAGTTGAGGACAGCCCATCTTTCTTCGACTCTTTACTGGCACATTTTTGAATCAGGAAATTTGCCAATTAAGCTGACTTGGAAAAAATTTATTTGATGATAAATAAGTATGCATTTTTAAAGGAGTTATGACTCTCAGTAATGGGTAATGCGATAACATTGCGGCTAAAACAGATGTTATTGTATTCCAACATTATTTCACAACAGTAAGACAAATATCGAATAAATTCCCAATGCCTTTGCAAAGCTATTGCGGAATGCACAACAAAAGAAACAATTGTAAACAGCATCCAAAGTCCGCTGCCTTTGTCTAATGAATTTCAATTGTAGATATCTTTCAAATGGGAAAATCTACTTATCATTCCCCAGTGCATTTTAGTTAATTCTTACCCCTCGCGATTTTGAGAAATTTTTGGCGAAAATTGCTTCCTGGAATAATCGATGTATCTTTGGTGGCCTTATCTAATCTACTCAGAAAAAACGCTGATTTAACGAGCCGATTAAAAGCATTTTTCTGAGGCGATTTATCGTGTTAGTACGAGCTCCCGGAAAGTAATGAAAATGTCTCCTGACAATATCAGAATAAAAATACGGCCACCAAATATGAATTAAATGGCGCGTTGGACGGGATATTTCATCGCAACGGAAACGATTTTCGTCGTTCGTGGACGTACGTAGTTTGAAAATATTAAACTTTCTCCCGTTCGCAAGTGACCGAAAGTCATCAATGAAACGCGCCTCTGATCCCCGAGGGGTCTTTAAACACGCAGTCCAAAACCAGTTCTGCAGCATTGGCCATTGAGGTGGGAAACATTTTAAACGCCTTTAACTCTGAATAAGCGACATTTTCACGTGCGAGGGGGAAATCGAGCGTGGATTATGTTCGTCCCACCATCTTCAGAAAGAAATTAAGTCACGCTTGTAGAAACATCATCAACGGCATTACGTTACTTGGGCGACGCCTCTTCCTTTATCGAGATAAAATATATTTTTACGCGTTTTTTAACATCATACAATTACTGAGCCATCGTTCATTCTCTGGTAATCATTCGAGGTAGCGATCACGACGATGCTTCGCACGGGTAACTTGGTGATGTCCAACAAAGGGACTCTTTATTAAAGTATCATAATGTAATCTCGTACTTCTTCAAGTAGTTTTGGTATAATGCTTCGCGGTTCCTAGTCGTTCGATACAAGCATGATAGTCGGAGAGATAGAGGTGACCAGGTGAATAAAGAGATGGTGAGATAGGAGGGCGAAGGGAGGGAGAGAGAAGGTGGAGATCTTGGAACCTCCAAGAGGGATGGGGTTGGGGAAGGTGAGTGACGTTGGTGCTTGCGTGGTGGGGGTGGACCGAGGTACCCGCAGATATATCGTGAGTGCCCTTCCAGCGTCTGTCATTATTCCTTATCTGGAAGAGGCCAGCGGGTCCTTCGTAGACCAAACATGGAAGAAGGAATGAGAGGGAGCAAGGTAGTGAAAAGGAGGGAGAAGGAAGGCCACTGCGAAAGAGAGAGATGGATGGAAAAAAAGACAATCGCCGCGAATTAAAAAATATATATTTGTAAAGCTTTTCTGCATACGAAAAAGAGCGTTTTATTTTTTTAGCATTGAAGGTAAAAAGCTTAAAAGTTATTTTGAGTAGCTTTCTGATGTTTTAAGTTTTGGCAGGAATCGAAAAAAATGAATATCCTCTCGAACACAGTTTAAAACGGCTGAAAAATAATATTACGACAAAATAATTTTCCGTTACCGGGAATCGAACCCGGGCCTCCCGGGTGAGAGCCGGGTATCCTAACCACTAGACAATAACGGATTGAGGAACAGGAAGCTACAGCTTCTCACTGTGAGTGAGAAGCTGAAGCTTCCTCTTGGCACGGTCTTCTCAGACAGTGTCGCAAGCTATTTTTATAACTTCCCCTTCATTTACGCGGCGGCAAATTCAATTTCCATGATATATTTTTACACTAAAAATATGATTAAAAAATTAAAAATATATGGGTAAAAATGATGATATTTTACGCCAATCGTTTAAGAATGAGACGAGCCTTCCTGAGAGCTAGGCAAGCTAACAAGTCAGAGTCAATTTTATATTTTGAAAGTTATGTAACTGACCATGACGACATTTTCTTTTAAAATGCATTTATTTAAGTCGACTATTAAGATTTAAAAACTAAATCATCAATTCATCTTGCTCATATAAGATAGGTAACATGAGAATATTATAAATATGTTCATTTACTTTACATTGCCAATCTCCAATGAGATCGAACTAACTCCTCATAGATCAGCTCTATAATTGTCTGTATTGTACGTCCTCCCTGGCAGGTTTCCGCCATTGATATCGGATGTATTTCAAAACCTCTTTCATTTCTATTTATCGCCGCTGTAAATTCCCCATATGCGGGAGGAGAGAGAGATAATTTTGCGAGAAGGTATGATTCACCAATCTGACTCCGGCCGGGAAACCAGTCTTGACCTTGCGACAGTGCGACTTCTTCCTGGTTTCAACTTATTACCTGCGCGTCACTTCCGCCACATGGCACGGGTCAAGGATTGGGGCAGATCCTTTGGTAGGGTCTTTTAAAGGGCCCGAGAGAAATTGAGGGAGAAATTGTCTAAGAAGGTCGGCAATCATGATGTATATATTCATTTCTGCGGCGTATACTATGTAATAATCGGAATGGAAAATTCGCTTTAGGCGTCATTTTTACGTCACGATGCAGTTCCGCAATTCAATTTTCTCACATATATCATAATTAAATTTTCTTTTCATCTCGTAGAAATCACAATCCCGCTAACAGTCTGTAATTTCATGTCACTTGAACTTTCCGTACATACTCTAACATAATAGTACATATCCTATATCAAGATAACATTCTCTTATCATTCCCCTTACCTTATTATCTCTTTATATTTTTAAAATTCGTGACTAGACTTTTCTTGCGGTATAATCATTATTGCTATTACCCTGTGTAATCTTGACCTTACCTTAAATGTTTCCAATATCCGTAAATTTTCTTTCCTCGCCCCCTCATCTTTATGCCTTTCCATATTAGCACTTTTACTTTAATATCACCCGCATTCTTACCCAAAACCTCATCTCGGCTCATGTCTACCGCTTAAGGTCCTTTTTGTGATTCTTAAACTCTAAGTGGTCCCTTTCTCACATGTGCAATGCCTGAGAGTTATTTCAGAACACAATTGATCCATTTTGCTATAATTATTATTCTAATTGCATCTCACAACATTTAAAAATTTTCCAAGCGCAGATTCCGTTTTGTTATTTTCAAAATTTCTATTTAGTAGAAACTTTTTCAAACTGTAGTACTAGTGACGCACTAACGATACTACCAATTAAGTGCACTAATTTGAAAGTCTGATAGTTGATTAGTTTTATATTTAAAAACCTTTTAAGCTTTTTCTTCCATAACGCGCAGTCGTATTAATTTGCTTATTTTCAATCTTCGATCGCACGATGGCTTTGGCACAAAGAAGCCGCTTTTTATTTCTGTCGTGTATTTTTCAATATAAATCAATCGGATGCAGCTGCGAGGCTACCTGTCACTCTCAGTGACGGTGCAAAACAATTAAAACGCTGATAAATTTGAAATAAATCTAGGGCTCTACCTTACTTGAACGTAATTATTTAAATTGTCAACAAGAAACAAGAAAAATAACGATGAAATACGACATTTAAATAGAAATAAATTTCTGTTTGTATATATTTAAAATTATGGGGTATTATTTTTAATCTTACTAATCATATTTGTAAAAGATTTCTTAATGCTTTCATACAAAAAACTAATGATAATAATCCTCATCTTTCATAATATCTAGCGAAGGAGATTTAAATTTTTCCAAGATCCTGTTGATAGATTTCTGTGGCCCTGAATATAAAAAATGTTAACTGGGCCTATTATTCCCGCCATTTCTTAATAGAAAGACGTCCTTTCGCAGAGACCTTCCATTGTTTTCTGCAGAGGCGGCAACATCAACCCGATTTCTTGAGGAAAAAGGCGAGATAAAGAGAATTCGAGAAGCTCCTAGACCAATGCAGCCTTTTCCTTGACGCCTCGACAGAAAGAACGTGAAACTATTCTTTTTTTGGCAGATTCAGATTCTTGTAAGCTGACAAAAAACTTCTATATATATAATTACCTTTGACTGAAATTTAAAATACGTAGTAAATGCATTTAGAGCACATGAATGAAATATTTGGGAATTATGGGATAAAAACACAGAAAAAATCTATTAAAAAACTTCCGTTACATATGGCTCGTGAACTTCATTATGTTTACCCATTGAAAGAAACATTCGACCCGAAAGTATACATAAAAAGTGAAAAATCCTACCTCATAGTTAACAAATTACGCATCCTCTGTCTCATAAATCGGACAAAATTAAGTTGCACCGAAAGGATGGCAGATTTTGATGCATCTTCTTGAGACCGACTTCATTCGATCGTTTCGCCTATTAAATGACTTCTTACTGGAGGAAAGTTTCGACGAAGAAAAAGTTCAGGGCTGAAACTCGTTTTCTATTTGGCGGTCACATTTTATCACTTCTCAAAACGTCCTTGCGTGAGCGCAGGAGGAAGGGGAGAGAGGGTATGAGAGATGAGAAATAGGGGTGAGTTCGGAGGCGAGAGAGAGAGAGAGGGGGGGAGAAGGAAAGAGAGATAAGGTCACGGTAAAGAGACCGGGAGAGAGAGAAAGAATAGGTAGGACAGGAGGTGAGGAGATGAGAAAAAATTCGAAAGGTTCGGTGGATTGGGGGAGGGAGTGGGAGGTGAGAGAGGAGAGGGAGATAAGAAGGGTAGAATAGGAAGTGTTCTCGAATGAGGGAAAACCGGTGTACACGGGACAGACTGTATCCGCGACGGAGAGAAATCAAGTTCACCTTCCGAGACAACAAACTTAAATATGTTTGAGACTTGCAGCGCGCAACGACCACTGTTTGAAGAGAGGGGGCTCCATAGTTACACGGATCTCTCCCACCCCACACTGATGCTGCAGATTTTCCGCATCGCACGCACCTCTAAATGGAATGTGTTAAAAATATGTAAACGAGAGAATTCGAAGGTAACAACCCAAACATTTATGTCGAAACATGTTGAGAGAGTTCACTATTATCAAAGCAAAGGAATGTCTAGCAGAGGAGGTTTTAGGATTGGCTGAGAGTTAGCATTAATCCATTCAAAATCTCTTTAATTTATTAAATAGAAATAGGGCAACAACAAAAATTAAATTCAGTTTTCTATGGGATTGGTGAACTCTTATTAGAAAATAGACCAGAACACAGAAAATAGAACCTCATTTTTTATATTTCTGGGATATTTATTATTTTGTTCTTAATTTGGCAATCAAATCTCGTCCTTACAATGAAGTGGAGTAAATTTCGAAACCCGTTACCCATAAACTCGATCTACTTAGTTATAGATTTCATTATTTCTATGCACCTTTTTTATAATTGTCATAATTTCAATAATCACTAAAGTTTTGAAAAATCTACATTAAGTTTGTAAACAACCTATAGCTTTTATTGTTAATTAAAATTCCCCGATGTTGAAGAGGAAAATGTTACCTAATTTCGTAAACTATTGTGTTTATGTTAGCGTATCGAGGAAAATATTTTCTATAGCTGGCGAAATTTCAAATTTCCCTAACGCGGGGTATAGGGCGTAAAAAGGTTCGAACAGGCGCCTCAGTGCGTCGTCCCTCTAGCGGCAAAGGAGAAAAGACAGCAGACGACGTTTTTAGACGATCAAATAACCTGGTTCTCTTATTCAGAGATGTGGTCCATGAGGGAGTATTTTGCGTCGCGAACAAAGAGGAGAAAGTGAGTTATATAACGGACATCGAAGGATTAAGTTTAATACCGTATTCGTTAAACGAGCCTAAATTTAAGTTCTCGAAAGCCTTTTCGTTCGGCGAGGCGCCTCTAAATCGGATATGGCTAGCGGTGTTACGAGAGTCGTCCACCGTTGCGAAGAGGCGCAGGAATCGTGCCATCTGGGTGAGTCAATCCTCAACTATTTGGCCAAATCGCCCACCCTTTCAAAAAAGTATTTTCATTATTCGTTGTCGCATAATCTGATTATTAAATTTTGATAGATTTCTTATAGCAATCGTTTTGCGACGCCTTATGGTGAATATGACCCACGTGCCGTCAACGCCCTTGACCCAAGCGCAGAATCGATCTCGCGACCTCGTGTTAGAGCTGCAGTCTCATTTACTTGGTTAACAGGACAGGGCCCAAAAAAATTGTTCCGGAAAGAACGAGTATTGATAAGTTTTTCCAGATGAGAAACCAAGCTCCTTTGCGCTGGTAAATCGTGGAATATTTTTGCTGTGACTCATGCGTTTAGTGAGGAATTGTCTTATTATTATTGTCGACAGTATATAATATTTAAATATTTTTAAAATACGTGTAAGCACCGTTGCGCCTTAAACCTCTATGAAACTATAAGTCAATTTATCATAACGGTCGTCATTATTAGACAAAATATTTTTTTTCCAGAGTAGATAATATGCCTTTTGATGCGCCCGTTTCCCGATGTGGGTTTGAATCTCTTCGGAGGCGAGATCGATCGTGTCGTGTGCCACTTCCATTGTCTGACACCAGTTGCCGTATGACGGGTTCTTGGGTCTCCATTGACCGAGTTAAATACTCCATTTTGACAAATAACAGAACGTAAATAATCCACAACTATATATATATATATATATATATATATATATATATATATATATATATATATATATATATATGTATATATATATATATATATAATAATCTGCTTGTTTATAACGTCGACTGCATTTCCCGTCGATGCAAACAATGTTTTACGAATTTTATAGACGATATCCGTAAAAAATACTTATCTGTCTAAATACCTATTTGCACGATTTAGCTATAAGGTTGTGACAAACGGAAAGATTTCGGACCCTCTCAATCAGCACCCAAGCCCACCGACTATGGGCACGCATAGAAACATCTTCTAACGAGCGTGGCAATTATAATATTAACTGGAGTGAAGTCGAAGATCGTGATGCAACTTAACTTTCCGATGAAGTACTTCCAACCTCCGTGTAAATCCTCGTGTGTCGCTTAACGGACAGGGGGAACAAAAGAATGAGCGAAACCTGTGCCAGAAAAAATAAAAAAGGATCGCCGTACGCCACAGAATGCAGTGGCTCATTTATTTCTCTCTCTTTCTCTTGCCCGACCCACCCATGGCCGTGAACAGCTGTTCTTTCGGAGTTGCTTCGCTCACTTCCGCCGTACCGATTTCCAATCAATCGGCAACTTTCGCGGCGAAGGATATCAATAACCATCACAATGTTTTGACAGATTGACGCCGTCTAAAGGTTTCGATATCCATCTCGGTCTCCTCCGACCCTCCGTTTGTATGGTTTTATTTATTTCATCATCGCGACTACAGCTCTTAGATACTTGCTCATTGAAAACAATATAAAATGTTATGTTGACATGCTTGGTATGTTTGGTCATGAAATGTTCCATCAAATTCTGAAGAATGACTGATAGTCAAGTGCATAGTCGACTTAAGCAGAATCGTTTTAGCATAATTTCATGTCGAGTGTAGATGAAAAATTCGGTCGAAAAGAGTCAATCTCAAAGTGATTTGAAATCATAAAAATTATTACGTGAGATATTAAATAGGAGGGTGGATCTATCGAAGGTTCATTCGGTACTGAATAAGGTAGAAAAAACTTTCGAATTATTACTTTCACTGGATTAATCAACATTTTTTTCCCAGAAATTTTTAGGTTTCATTTTTTAGCGCTTTATTTTAAATCGCTTATGTTTTCACTTTCACTTCAAATCTTTCAGTGTTCCATGTTCGTCGCCAAACTCAATAGGTTAAATTCATTCGAATAAAGTCAACAAAACGGCGCGATTGAAATAATTTGAAATTTAGCCACGAACAAGTGCAATTACATCAGTAATGATATCAGTATCTTAGCTACTCAATTTATTTACGCTAATTGCTAACAATACCGCCTTTACTAAGAAGAGAAATAAGGCAACACTGCCCGACACAGGTGTCCCTACCTCTGCAACTTTCCATGTTTACCCGTTTGGCAACTCCTGCATCCGCCCTCTCTTTTGTTTGCTTTCGAAACGACTGATTTATATCGGATTAGCGTTGATGTTGGGTTTTAAATGGCGGAAAATATGTTTCTGAAATTAGCTCAAGCCATTAGTGAGTCTCTAACACGCGATTTGTCCACGTCGTCAACTGCATCCTTTATTTTTTACAAGGATATTGGCCAAAAAGGGTAGAATCGCTCCATTTCGAAGAGTGATCGAATGACTTTTCGCTTTAACTGGAAAATGTGACGAAGATCATATGTCATTTCAAACAGCTCAAGCATCAACAGATAAATCAAGCTGCGTTAACATATTGAAATGGATACTTTTATCCATATAGTTCTGGTTGAAATTCAAATGGATAATTCGTTTGAAAGGTTAAATATTTCGCCAATGAGTTGAAATATTCGTCTATTAAAATACTAAAATTGTGTGCAAATCTTGCGGCATTTTGAAAACATAGTGAAGTTTATTATGGTGACTTAAACGAAAATTCGGTATCCGTTCACATTTTTTAAATCTTAAGAAACGTAAAGTTCGTTAATAAAAATTAATATGATTCGTACTATACTATATAATTTCAAATATTGACCTCGTGGTATAAGTATGTTATTAATGGAATCACTGTTAAAATGCTAGTAAAGATAACAATGAAACTAGATCAATTACATTTTCACGCCGTGTTTAAATTATACAAATTAATTCATGAATATTTCCGCAATTGCTTTTGAAATGGCGTTCGTGAAAACACTGTAGCAAATGTAACACGTTTCCAGAAACGAAGAGAAGAAATTTATTCAAATTAGTTACGAAACCGACTTGTGAAACATAATTAGGAAGCTAACAGTCTATACAAAGCAGTTTTAGAGCAACTTCGTCTTTTTCTTCATTTTTGTGTTTCCTTCAAAAACCGAAATCCTGAACCGGAAATTCGAACGATTTTTCCTAATCTACTTCTTCGCGTGAAACTCGATCGAGTCTGACAGGGACACCGAAAACTCTGGGCGATAACGAAATAAATCTCCCGTCGATGTAAACATTTAAAAAACCACTGCCAGCCGGAGAGCCGGTATATTCTACGTTGTAGCGGAGAGGTGGGAGCAAATCGTCACGGACTGCTGAATTGCTGGGCGGACTGTTTGATGCACGTAACCGGAAGTGCCGAGACGATTTCCGGCCCACGGCGGCGAGAGAGCAAGGCAGAACTAGGTAGAAGCTGCAATTTTTAGATTTGGGGTCAATGGCGACGGAATAATAAATACTTCAATTGACGAGAGGCCTCGCGTCTTGAGATATTGTCCTATTTGAGGGAGACTTTTCTTTCTCTCCGGCAGAGGAGCGAATGGGCTGTCGAATAAATTCCATCGTGAACGAGTAATTGAGAATGGTGCACGGCTAAATGCACATGTCCACATCTGAGCGTATGCTCTTCTCTGTCCGGGAGAGGACTCAATGCCAAACCCCTATTGCTAACTTCCTCCGAATACAAAAGGGAATGATACAGAAGGGCAGAGGATACACGAGGGGATTACGAAGATCTAAAATAAAATTATGAGAACAGGTGTTACGAAGAACGCAGTTCGTTTGAGAAGAAGGCTTGTCTTTATTTAATATTATTTGGTTCTGCTATTTACGTCAACAATAAATCTTGCACGAATAATGTAGTGGATCTATACAAAATCACCTTTCTTTTGGGATCATATATACAGTGGCGTAACCGGGGGGGGGGGGGGTTATAACCCCCCTCCCCCATGAGCAACGTGTACTTTCCTCTGGAAAAGGTATTGACGCCCCAAGATAATTGCGATCGTCGGAACGAGTAAATAAAAATCATTAGTGTTTTACTTGGCGTCCTACAAGTTAACTTTCTTTAAAAGATGAGTTATGCGATCAGGGCTTCCAAAACTGAAGGGGTCTCGTGAGAATGGGACCCATGTGCACGGCACTCCGGCGGACTGAGAGGTAGGGTGGCCGGAGGAGTGCCTCTCTCGGGCCAAGTGGTCGATTCTATTCGGGCTTTTTCGGGCCTTAAATGTGACCCATGTTATTATTTGCTGAATGTAAACGCCTTAGCTCTGCTTGTTGTTTCTCTTCATCTTATTTTCCATAAAGGCATAGGAGAGAAAGAAATGCAATGTGGGTTGGAGTGGGGAAAGGGGGAAAAAATGCTTGACACTTCAGTGTCTTCTCACGAAAGAAATTTGGTGCTGTGAGGATGAGCCGAGATAAACGAAGAATTTATTAAAATTACTCCATAAACGCATAACATGACTCAACCTAAGCGAAAGATTTGAGTTCATTAAGCATCTGCTGCCCGGCTAGTAAATCAAAGCGCGCGTGTGTGTATTTTTGGCTAATCAACCTCTTGGATTATTATAGAAAATAGAAGCACAAAAACTAAACATCAAATACAGAGAGAGAACTAGGAAGAAAGCTGTAGGTCTCATATGTTCTGATGCTGCATGTACTCTCACTCCATATAATTTCCAGTCACTTTTCGTCAGTCATTCATTGCTAGTGCTCGAAGAAAGATCTCCTCGTTGCCTTGAAGGTTTGTACTTTCACACACACACACACATGTCGCGCCGCGCATGCATCATTTATTTTTATTTTTATTTTTTTAAAATTAAATCGCTAAACATAGAATCGTTATTTTTTGTTCTACTTTATGAAAAATTAGCGCCTTATATTGAATACAATGTTACGACAATTGACGTAACACAGGAGTGGGGAGACAGCGCTTATTCGTGTAACACAGCAGATGAATATGATGATCTTAAGAAAACTGCAGTTTATTCTTACCTTTCCCTTTAAATTTTTACTACTCCTTCATAAACAATTTCTTGTATGTTTTCACATTGTCCCTTCGTATATAAGATATCTTAAGAAATCCCAGAGGGAGTAGTAATTTTTTCAGGATTAAATTTCTCATACCTTGTGCTCGGAATGGTAAAATTTTGGTCGGCCCATTAGGCAGAGTTCTAATCCCAAAACGATTTTCTCAACTCGTGTAACACAGGAATGACTGATACGTAGGAACTTTTTAAAACTAAGATTAAAATATTTTTCAAATACAAAATCAAGACATTGACGTAGGATTGCGCGCACGATTGGATTTTTATTTTATCATGGCCAAAATAAGAATCATTCTATAACTTACGTAAATCGACTAAGAACGCGAAAGTAGGTGGATTTTAATGTTACATCATATCTATTGGTTTATTATACGTAATTATGATCAATCTATCGTGTCATTATCTACTTATGCAACGTATTTTGTTGAATCTCTAAAAAAGAGGTCAGTGGAGATGTTAGTGATGAGGCTGATAACCTCCCCCCCCCCTGAAAAATTCCTGGATGCGCCACTGCTTATATAGATGCTAACAAATAACATTACAAATAAATTCTCTCATTTACGCCGCGTTACTCTCGTTCGCAAATTAAACGGGGTCTATTCTTTTCCGCAATTTAAAATTTATTTTCGAGATTATTAAAACGCCGAATATCATTTCAAGGAACAAACTCACGACGATCGGCTCCAAAAACTAGGCCCCAGCGTCATAATTTCTCAATATTTAAATCATTGGCCCGATTCTAAAGAGGGCTGGAGGGTGTAGTGTGCATGCATCTGGGACGCCGGAAGGTACTGCCATGGTATAGAATGGAAGGAGAACGCAGAAAGAGGTCGTAAAGAATAGAGAGAGTGATGGAGAGAGTGGAAAAAGGGAGCGGAAAGAGAAATAGAGGGCAGAAAGAGGCTCGTAGACGAAGAGAAAGAGAGAAAGAAGATTTGGAACGCGTGGGGGGAGGTAACGAAGTCCGATGGGGGATCTCATCTGGTGCGTGACCTGGACAAACGCTTCAGCGGTACACGCCCCGCGATTCATAAGCGTGACACTGTAACCCAGGTGTTGCTGGAAATTATAATCCTCCCATTCTCACATCCTTTACAACTCTCGCCTACGACCGTCGGTAGCTATTAGTAACCATCGCGGGCGAAACCGCGTAATTCTTCGCTGCCAAATTGTTGGAACTGCGGAAGGATCGTGGCGAAATGCGAGAGAACAACCGCGTGAACATTCCTTTCGTTGATTGCGAAATCAGATTTGATACGTCATAGTTGTAATAACGAAACGGCAACGGGCCTGAGATCTCGGAACGAGATTAAACGATTCAGTGAATGTAGAAATATAACTTCGCACGGACGAGAAAAGACTTTCGCCTCCTCTGAAGCGTTTTACGGCATAGCGTTTGGAAATACGGAAATTTTAAACCGGGAACCAATTGGACCGCGTTCCAAGGTTTAAAAAAAGACAGACGGCGACCTCTTTAAAATATCGTTTCTATCATTCGATAACAGTTCATCCGATTGTTCTTCCAATGTTACATTTTTGGAATGCATATCATTTCAGGCTAACTTTCATCTAAAAAATTTCGTCGCGATGCCTCTCCGCATGGGAAAATTTGAAGTATACTTTTAAATTTTTTAGTCAGAAAATAAAGAATAATTGTTCTTTAAGTGAAAAAAGACTCCATGTGAGTTTTTTGAAAAATAAAAAACATTCATGTCTGCATATCTCTTAGTGTTCTCACGATATGATCAACAAAATAAATGTCATATAACGCAAATACGGCAGGTAAATAAAATGATAACGGTCGTAATAATGTCAGGAAATCAGAAACGAATTTTCCTGAAGTCATTCATAATTTTAAAACGTACGTCATATTTCTTTTTAAGAAAACGAATAAAAGGCCGACATGACTTAAGATAAAGTTGAGAGATGCGTTTGATATTTCTTTTAAAAGCACCACCTGTTTACTTTATCTTTCTCATGTGGTAGGAAAAGTTTCAATTCCGCATTTCTCGTCCGCAGCTGCTATGTTGCTCGTTTCAATGAAAATCCACTTCTCTACAAGGACTGCAGACCAAGTTTAAACTCATGACCGCTTCGCGTGGCAGTAACTGATTCAGAGGTTGCTTCCCATGGCGCCGCTAAAACTACGTACATGCCCTTAATCCCTGCCTTTTCAAAAACGATTATTTGCTAGCAAAAGCTATTTTTACCAAGAATAACAAGCACTAAAAACTAAAACCAATTAATTTAAACTTAAATTACTATATTACTTAAATGCATGTTTTTTACCGTTTCGGTTTTCAGCATAAAATTACTACTATTAATCTGTAAAAATTGTTTTTAGAGAGTAAAATATTCCATGAGGATAATTGCTCTTTTGGTTGGTTTTTTCTGAAATATGACATGATTACTCTAAAATATAGCCTCTTTTTAAATTTCTCCCGCTTAGCAGAAAATTCGCTGTGAGAAATTTAAGTTATTAATCAAATTTTTCTCTCTCTCTCTCTCTGTCACAACTAGATCTCTCCGAGTGCCAACTGATGCAAGTCCCCGACGCAGTTTACCATTTGATGCGGCACACCGAACTAAGGGGCTGCAACCTCTCATCAAACGCAATCACTAAGCTCCCGCCCAAATTCGCAGCCAAGTTCTCGCTCATCACAGGTAATTTTCTACATCTGTTCTTACTCCTTTAAGGCTTGCAAAATTTTCCCGATTAGAATTCTATTTTTAGATATGGTAATAAATAAGAATTTAGCTCGATACGATAATTCGCGCAGTTCGACGATCGATCTGAGATATCACGGCGTAAATGGATTCGTTTCGTCTAATTAAAATAATTATCAGAAACGACTAAGCTTACAAATAGGCGAAGAGCGATGTTCAGGGGCGATTTAAAATAGGATTGAGATTATATGATCATTAGCTTGTTAAATTATTTTACGATCACGTCGAGTTGATTTCTTGGGAAAATTGTTCAATTTCTCGATAAGATAAATATAAAAAATATACATATTTCGATTTTAAATACCCTATCCTAATCACGCGATGCGAATAGTGATTTCACGAGACGATGAAGAAGCAATTCCTGATACAGTACTGAAGACACGTTGCTGCGATAAAGGTCCTCGGTGAAAAACGCTAAACAAAAAATGGATAGCTGGGCTGTTCAACCCTTTCTCTGAGGGTAAAATCCTAGGTCTTTTTTTACTAGGATAGTGATGAGAATGGATTTTCCACTCGCCAGACACCTTCAGAAATAAACATACGGAGTGTTTGGCACGCCCGAGCTAGCTATTCGCTGCGGTCCAGGAATAGAAGGGGTTGAGTGAGCGCGTGGTCAGAGGGGTGAGCGAGTCTTGGGCAACACTAGATGCCGTCCTTGCGACACACACGCCGTCCCCCCGTGTTGGACAGAACCTTCCGCAGTCTTCCGGCGGACAAAATACCAATCGAGAGGGTAAATTCTTTGACAAGGACTCTGCGGGGGGGGGGGGGGGGGAACTAAGTGGCAGCCGGTGGTAATCACTGGCAATTGGGACATCTTTCGAATTTAGTACTTCGAGTATGTGTATAATCCTGACATGGATCAGCTTATATAATAAAATACAAAATAATTTCTAATTTTGAACCAGACTTTTAAAAAAGTTAACTCTGAGGGAAATTTAGAAGTATTATTTTTTTAGGAATTGTTTTGTTGGGCAAGTAACTTGGAAAAATCGAACATTTTTATACTTATCTTTTTTCAAAAGTTGTAAAAAATTTGCAGTCGTTATCGTTCAGTGAAATGTACCATGAGTTATTACTCAATTTTCTATTTTCCAAAACATATTTCAAAATGCCATCTATTGTAAACGATTTTTCACTATTTTTCGATAGTGTCTTTATTATAGCAACTTGAATTAAAACCATGTTATGGTATCTAGAGAAAGAATTTGTATTCAAATTTCTAATCGGTTACATATAAAAAGCGTTAAAAAATGTGTTAGGAAATATTTCAATTCTAATGTCTGCCTTTTATTTGTTTTAAAGTCAGTTCTGATAGTTAAAAGGAGATACACTTGAAAATGACAAAACTAGGAAATGAAAATATAAAATCGAAATTAAAACAATATTTATTCAAATATTTATTTAGAGGAAACGCCTAAGTTGACGCTTTATATGTAATTCGAAAACTTACAGTATTTTATCAGTATATATTTTAATGAGAGGAAAATGTAATCTCATTCTTTCGACTTTAACTCTCTAAAGGGATTTGCAATTTAGTTTTGGTCAAGGAGAATATTTAAATAGATTTTAAAATGAGTATCACGCTTCATTGATATACTGGGGGTAAATATTGCGGGTGCGGTATATTAGCGTAATACTTTGAGAATAAAACATCATTAGATTTTTTCCTTGCTTTCCCTAAATATTTCTATATTTCTCCCGAAATCCAAATGAGGCGCATAAAGTTTATTTTTAAACCATCCAATTCCCACATGAAAATCTAATGGAACATAAGGTCTCAAAAACCACCTCTGCCAAAAAGATTTCCGCGAATCGTAAAGAAATCTTCCGTCCTATCTACGCAAAAATACTCTGTTTTCGTCAACGACCGCTTTGGCCGCGTGCCACACCTCCAAGGTATTTCGAAACGCGAGGCAAAGCCAATGACACTCCGAATTCTGCGTATTCCGCGCAAAAATTCATCCGGAAGAAGCTTTTAGCAAAAGTGCGCATCGGCTTTCCCATGGCCACTGACCCAAGAAACGCGTCCCCCAATCCTCGGTTTTACATCTGGATGAGATTACCCGGCACTTCTCCATCTCACCACACGCTGTTCTCTCTCTCTCTCCATTCCCTCCTTAAATTGCCCCCTCCTCTTCCGTTCCCTCTGAAAATGTAACGCGGCGTTTGATGTGTGGCCCTTGGCAGCGGCGCCAAGAGGAACGCCATCCGCAGACTTCCTGGACACCCGCCTTCCCATCCTTTATCCCCATCCTCCCCTCCAACGCTCGAGGCATGGATCGTCCCTTATAACCCGTTTCCCAATGCCCACCCACCGTACACAACAACCCCTCCTTGTAAATAGACCTCCCTCTTCCGACCCTTTTCCTCCCTTCTCTAGTGATTTGGAGTCGGCGTTGCGTCAATTCGCAAAGAGTGGGGTTATAATCTTCATACGGACGGAACGTCCCGTTTAACCTCAGCTGCGGCCATTAATTGAAACTGATTAAACTTGAATGTTCCACCGATGAATGTCTCAATCCCACATGTCGTATCCTTTATTTCACGCATTAATTTAAACGAGTTTTTGCATACGGTAACTGCGTAGCTCGTTTGGAACATGCAACTATTTCTCCGCATCTGCCTCCCACACCCGCATTCCTCCCTTGAGAAGAACGATGAATGTAGCAGGGCGCACTAAACGTTGAGAATATTCGAGTCTGGATTCTGTGCCTGTTGCGCGCGGCATTGAAAATAAAAAATAATTCACTTTCCCCGAATGACCTTGCCGTGTTGAATGGAGTGAGGGCAGTATTTTTGGCGCCGCCCCTGCCTTTCCCTCCCCCGCCGCCGTCCCACCTTCACGCAGCACATTTAATGCCCTCTCCCAGCCTTTCCTCCTCCCTCTATTTCCTAACCTCTCCTTCTACCGAATAGTTCGCCCGTCAACGTATCCCTAATCCCAAAACAGTGGTCATCTGCGTTCCATCCAACATCACTCTGTCTCCGCTGTTTGCGCCTATTCCACTCGTGGCGAAACCAAAAATAAACAACCGCTCAACAATGGAAAGGATGAGATCAGACGCCCTTCAACCTTCTTGCGACGGTTATTATTTGCATGGAAAAAATTATATCCCGTTATTAGAAAAAAAGATTCGATTAAGTTTCTTCGCGCCAGTTTTCTTTAATGACGGGGTGTCGTTAAATTTTCGATTAAAAATTGTTGATTTGTTCTTAAGCATTTTGGGGTTATTTAAAATTAAGAATCCTGAGCATTAATTTCGAAATAGTTGACGACTTACTAGTTATAACGCAGACTCTTGTATACATATATAACAAGAAACGGTGCCTTCGTATTTTTCATCCTCGCAGCATCCATCACGGGAACATTTTCATATAAAAAAACAGCTCATTAGCGGTTAAAAGGACTCGCCGCTGACGCATTCGTCTTCTCCTCCTCCTTCCTCAAATTCTGCGTCTCCTTTTAGCCCGCACTTCCATCGCCACAATCCTTCAGCCCACCCGCATCCCGCCTCTCCTCAAAAGTTTCCGTCCACTTGGAGGAAACATAGACTCTTGGCATATTTCCCGCCAGGAAATCCCCAGTCTAATTTTAGACATATATGCCCTCCTGTTCAACCCTTTGCTCCCGCACGTGTCTTTTACGTTTACCACACAATATGCGATGAAGCAAACTAGATACGGGACTGAAATTTATGCTCATGATCGCGCGTAATTAATGTATTAGACGAGCCGTCCTTAAATCAGGATGAATTTTAATTTTGAAATATAAATAACATCGTTGAGTCGAAATATATCTTGCAGGCCTTGGTAGAGGGGTGGTTAGCGTGTCTGGCTCCCCCCAAGAGTCACGAGTTCGAATTCTGTCGAGGACATGGTTTTGTGTGCTTGTCATTAAAACTATTATAACGTATGTAACTGGGGGAAACCTGCTATTATGGAAAATGATTTAAACTCCCTTAATTCTAACTTACTTAATGACTCTTAGAAACCTTTTATATTTAATTTTATTTATTGGGCCTAAAAAACTCTCGTGATTAATTTTATTGCACTATTAGAAAGGTTAAAACTATTTCACTAATCTATCTTTTTATTCCGCAGTTCTAAACTTGTCCCGAAACCGACTGAGTCGCCTCCCAGAGGAATTCTGCGACCTGTCAGCGTTGACCAAGCTAGACATTTCACACAATGCCTTCATTAACCTCCCGAGAGTGGTATTTAAAATCCCAAACCTCAGTTCGCTTGTTGCTACGGACAACCACATAACAGGTGAGGTTATTTAACTTCCTCGAGTTCTTTGAGACGATTAAAACATTTATGTATAGCCTAAGTTCTAGTCAAGTTTCATTTAATAAGTTTATTTATAATGGGAACTAATACCATAAGCTTTTCTGAGCATAGAATCATCGTTAAAAATAAAATATTTCGAAAATGTATACCAAAAATGTCTGAAGAGAGAAAGAAATTTTGTGCAATAATTGAATACTTCACACTTATCTATAAATATTCTCTCAGCGAATACCCTCGTTCATTGCATAGAAACAGTTTGTCATTACTTGATGAGTCATTACATAGGAGTCTTCAACGCCGATAGACGACTTTACTCGTCAAAAGTTTTCACTAGTAAAGTTACACTAACTCAGAAGCAGTTACTGTGAAAATTCTATATCAGACGAATAAAAATTACGTGATGAACTCAAAGACATAATGTACACCTTCAAACAAGACATACAGTACTTTTAAAGCGCCAGAGAAGGCTTTCCTTTATCACAGTCAGAGTAATGACTTAAATTCACTCGCGTTTATAAAAAGACTACCATGAAAAAAACGAGCGGTTTAATTTGAAGCTCGTTCAAACTCTAAAATAAAACGATTCCTGATTTCTTCCTTCTTCTTTTTTCTTTTACAGAGGTTGAGGTGGACAAACTCCTGGCCGCCCCCAACATTACGGACGTGGATCTCCGACGCAACCCGATAAGCCGCCTGGCTCACACGGAACTTTCCGCTATGCCTCCCCGCATACGTCTTCATTTGCCCCCTCCTCCTCCTATGGAAGAGTGGGAAGACCTCAGTGACGTCTAAAAGTGACGGCGACATAGAGATCTTCCACGACGCCGCCACCCAAGGACGTCGCCCAGCGTCCATGCCGTCGTCCAGCGGCCAGCCCCGTACAGACCGTCGCACAATAAGACGGATTTTTAAGAAGACGCGATTTTCGGACGCGTGCGGTCCGAATCTTAGGTACCGTTCCCCGTTTAGGAGATGTCAACCTCCGCATTTTGGCGAATCGGATACCGCTCGTCTAAGGGAGAAATCGAGTTTGTTCGCCGGCACCAAGACCGGCCCAAAGTGAAATCAGGAAGAAAGAAATATTTAAAGGAGGCCAGAAATTTTTCAATGAATACCGCTACATGCCTCGGAGTCAGCTGGATAGCTACTCCAGAAAATGCGTTTACCAATGAATGTACGGTTGTCATCAGAGTGCCAGTATTTATTACACAAGAGAAAGGGCAAAAAAGATTTTGTTGCCTGATTGAAAACATCTTATAATAAATTCCACGCAACAAGTTCGGTTTGATTTAAATCTCAACGATCCATATCAGCGAGAGAAATAAATGCCTCTATTTTTGGATCAACGTTTTCCGACCAAGTCGGATTTTTGCAACGAGAAAGAAAGCAACGGAAAATCTTCCTTCATCTCGGCTAATGGCTGTTCGACAATAATCACCTATTTGAACCAACTTGTGCCAAAATAAAAACCAACGTTCGCGAGATGTAAAAAAATAATCGAGCTATCACTTGAAACGAGAACTCCGTCAGGTTTTGAGTTGCTTATTGGTACGCAAGAGAGTGATGTGTTCAAAGAATTTCTTTTTGTGAACTTTGAAATTACATCGAGAGTACGGTTATTTATCCCTAACATTTCTGTACGGTCTGACTGGGGCATAATAGACAAGTGAGGCGTTTACCCCCATCTTTGTTCATTGATAGGGGGCGGACAATGCCATATGTGAGAGTGAGAGACTTAAGGTTTGATCCTCGTTTTGCATCGAAGATGCAAATAGCAACAACGAGCTGGTTCGAGGATGACGATACATCACGCTCTCGATTGCAAAAGTGTTTTTCATTTAATGTGTATTAATTGTTAATATGCCACAAATGTGTGTTAGTTACCCAAGCCAATTGCCCAGTACAATGTGTTCCTACAAAAGTACTGTCAGCATATGCATGTATGGATATATTCAAAAGGAAGGAACGATGATCGCCTTCCATTTAAGCCAAACCGTAGCCGTTTAGAGCATTTATACGACGGATTGGCGGTATTTTTTAATTCCGTAGTTGGTAAATACTAACCCTGCACCGATTTTTTAAATGACTGCAGCAATCAGCGACAAGGGTTAAGGCTATGTGATATTCCTCTGGAGATATCAATTGTTGATATTTCGTTCGTTGTCACCATTTCCTCTTATAGTTCTGCTGATCTCTTCGCCTTGTTCGCGCAATGCGAAAAATATATGCGCGTGTACACGCGGATAGTAAAAGGTACTCGGCATGACATGTTTAAAGTGATTTGCAAAAGAAACTAAGTCCAACAATATAAGAGAAAAAAATATCAAAAACATCCAGATATTTTTTATTAGTCAAGCTAGATAGGAGATCGAGAGACTTCATTCCTATAAAAACGATATTGTATACCTTTCAGTTTTTTGTTCGGTCGATTGTAATCTGCATTTTAAGGAGGAATTAATCCGCAATAATCTTTTACTTACTTCCACAGCGTTCAGATATTTCATATTCTAACTTTTTATATCTTATGCCTACATTTGTTTCTGTTATGGTGGGAAACTTAGTTGACAAAAACGTGGCAAACGGTTTCGCTTTCCCCGCAAAATTTCATCCGACGAATAAAAATAATATTTTTCACTTCGCATTGCGATTTTTTTGGCAATCATTGAATGATTTGATGAAAAGTCCATTGATTACTTAAGGAAACGATTCAATGCAAGCAAGTTAGTGAGGATTCATATCAAAATATAGGCGTTTTTGTAATAATATCAAGAGGCAGTGCCGCTTTAAATCTGAATGCATGGGGCAAACCGAGATTCAAATACAAAACCAATAGACAGCTGAAACATTTGTCTTGGTGCTGTTCCAAAAGGGTGTGCAACAGTTGCTTTAAAGATAAGTAATGATTCGTTTTCTCTAACCCCAGACGTCTGGAACGTCGATGCAGCTTTGTACACCAAATTGGGCTGTGGTGTTACATTTTTTTATATTTTATAAGTTATTCGTGGTTTTTTTCGTGCGTTTGTTGTACATATGTTTGTATAAAATTATTGTTTTAAAAGAGTTTTTACAAAGAGCGACAGTATTTTTTTACACTTTGATAAAGTAAAAAAAAAGATGAACAGATTTCATTTAAAGCGTCTAGTCATTCGCTGATTAAAAATTTGGTCGGTCACAGGGACAGTAAAGAGTCGTAAAATGAGACGACTTGATTCTGGAGCTTATAAAGAAAAAAATAAAATTATTGATGGCATACTTTTGCTTACAGAATGGGTTACGCGAAAGCTTAAGTGCCGGTTAAGATGTCTTCCACATGGATGCCATCCTCCTAACAGCTCATACACACGAATGCGAGATGTTTTTTATCTCTCAGGAAAGGTAACAGAGTGCTCAAGTTTGAAAAGGTACGTCTCGATCGGATAAGAAAAACAGCAGTTGGCCAATGTCAAAAAAATTAAGTGCGGGTAAACTATTGACTGTTGCAATGGGCTTGCGTTTGAATACTTTCAATGTATTTTTGAAAATTGTGTCTTTTTATCACTCACGACGATTTTAATTTCAAAATAAATTGATAATACCATGACTAAATCGTTTCATTTATTGAAATCAAACCTGGACCTAAGAGAGCCCAAAAGCTTTGCGTAAAGAGTAAATATAATCAACATTATCCTTCGTGCATTCTAATTGCCTTCTAAAATCCACGATTTAACACCTATATTATTGGAGAACTTGATAAATCAACTTATATGTTGCTGAAGGACTGTAACTGAAAGGCTTACGACTCGCCTCTAGCCTATCACCAGTGATTCTCTTACTTGACAGTAAGTATCCACTATCCCAGTGTTTCTCAACATTTTTTGGCTGCGACCCAAACCTCGGTTGCGGCGACCAATGCCCTCTAATAGTTCATTTGCGACAAATGATAAAATAAATAGGTTAACTAAGTAAATTAATTTAAACTCTCAAGCCACTAGCATTGAACATGTTGTTAGGAGAGTGGTATATTTGACGATCCATTCAAAATAGCTTGGCTCCCAATTTTGGGTCGCGACCCTGAGGTTAAGAATCACTGCACTATCCTAATCTCCTGTCCTACTTAAAGTTTATGTATGTAATGAAGAGGCAAAGTAAAAAATAATTTGAACGGGAATGATAAAAGCAAATTCATTGTGCATTCGCCGGTAAACAAGAGAACCACACAACGAAAGTCTGGAGGTAAAATTTTCGGCCAACTCCCTTCTACATTCGATTTCCTTTTACCTCTTCCAATCCAATTGTTATGTAGGTTGACTCATCAATAACAGAATACATAAGTTTTGAATATAAATGCGTTATTCAGACATTGAGGATTTCTTCTTTGATAAACTCACCTGATAACATTACTGCATTTCAAAATTTCAGGTACATTGGAAATGCATTTAAGCTAGAAGCCATTGAGTATGGTGAAAAGATTAATGTGAAACGTCGGATTTTAAACAAAAATAATAATTTACTGAAAACCATCGGTTAACAGTATTGCTCAGGAACCACTTGCCTGACCAATATGGAGGAAAGGAAAATTCGGTTTGCATATGTCCTAATCTTTTAACTAGTAGAGAATATTAAATATGAATCTTTTAAAAAATTATTTCAAGCGCATACCCTATACGTTTGGAAATTGTTTGCATCACTAAAACACAGATAAAAGACTATAAAGATTATTCCCAAATATTTATATCCAATAAACTGCATTGAAAACTTGTTTAAAAGCGTTTTGGAGTATGCAATATGCAAAAAAATGTTTAATCACTAAGACCCTCGACATGGAAATAGTTAGTGAAGAGCTGAAGCGCATTTGTATTGCCATATTTTTACTTTCTCCGTATACGGAAGTATAGAGAAAGTATTGTTATCATGAAAAAAATCGAATTCGAGATTTCAACGTAATTACGTTTTAAGGACCCCTGAACACGTTTTGACTATTTTCTCGATGATGTCTGTGTGCGTGTGCGTGTCTTGTGTGTCTGTGACCGGGATTTTGTGGGTGCTCTAACTCAAAAACTATTAATCGGATCCACGCAAAATTTTATATTTGACATTTTTATTAAAGAGAAAAGAACTGATTAGTTTTTAGTAAAAGTCCGTCAACCGGAAGTGGGAGTTTACTCCTGTCACATCCATTTTTACTTTCTCCATACGTAGTATAGGGGAAAGTAGTTTTCATGAAAAAAATCGATTTCGAGATTTCAACGGTAATACACATTTTGAGGTCGCCTGAGCACGTTTTGACTATTTTCCCGATGATGTATGTGTGTGTGTGTATGTGACAGCTTTTTTGTGGGTGCTCTAACTCAAAAACTATTAATCAGGTCGATGCGAAATTTTATATTTAACATTTTTATAAAAGTCACAAGAACTTATTAGTTTATGATAAAAACCGGTCAATCGGAAGTCGGTGTTTACTCTTGTCACTCATCCGTTATTTTGAGATATTTGCTTTAATATTTTATATATTTGGAAAACACATAGGAATAAAAGTTGTAGAAAATATAATTTTCTACAACCTTTGTTTGAAATATTTTCCCCATATAATGCAATGTTTAAGAGATATCTTATATTTTTAGCTGCCACCACCAATACGCCAATTACCGACGACTATTGTTATCAATTGATGCTTAGTTACGTCTTAGTAACGCTTCTTTTTATTTTCTTAATTTTTGGAGCTTTGTGGCTTATCCAATATCAGAAGGCTATGGTTTGAGTTTATTTCTGCTCTTTGTAAAGAAAAATTGTCTCGGTTTCTTAAAATATTTATTTTTATGTAACCTATTTGGAATTTTTAGAAATATTACAGATATGGAGAAAGTCATGTGGTGGCCACATCAGATTTTTTTTATATTTGCTTTAATATTTGATAAATATAAAAAAGTAGTGGATTAAAGCTGTATGAAATTTAATTTTCTACAACCTTTGTTTAAAACATTTTCCCATATAATGCATTTTTGAAGAGATTTTAAAAAACTAATTTTTTTAGCTTCCACCACCACACCACCTACCGGCGACTAATGCAAACACTTAACGCGCTTTTTTATTACTTTCTCCATAAACGAAGTATAGAAAATGTATTGTTTGCATGAAAAAAATCGAATTAGAGATTTCAACGTAAATACGTTTTAAGGTCCCCTGAACACGTTTTGTCTATTTTCTCGATGATGTCTGTGTGTGTGTGTGCGCGCGCGCGCGTCTTGTGTATCTGTGACCGGGATTTTGTGGGTGCTCTAATTCAAAAACTATTAATCGGATCAACGTAAAATTATACATTTGACATTTTTATTAAAGGAAAAAGAACTGATTAGTTTTAGTAAAAGTCGGTCAACCGAAAGTGGGTGTTTACTCTTGTCACATTCGTTTTTGAAATATTTGCTTTAATATTTGATGAATGTAAAAATGCAGTGGAATAAAAGTTGTAGGCAATTTAATTTTTTACAATCTTTATTTGAAACATTTTCCCATATAATGTATTTTTGAAGAGATATTTTAAAAACTAAATCTTGTAGCTGCCGTCACCACACCACCTACTGGCGACTATTGTAAACACTTTACTTTCTTTTTATTTTCTTAATTTTTGGAGCTTCGTGGCTATATCCAATATCAGAAGGCTACGATTTGAGTTTATTTCAGTCCTTTTTTAAGTCTTTGAATTTTTCTCGCAGTTCCTTAAAATATTTATTATCATTTAAGCTGTTTGAAATTTTTATAAATATTACAGGTATGGAGAAAGTCATGTGGTGGCCACATCAGATTTTTTTACATTTACTATCAAGCAAAACACGTCCTACCACACGTAAATTCCACTTCGGTTACTTCGCAGATATATTTGTCCATAAATAACGTTTCATGCAATACAACACCTGTAACATAGGTGTTAATAACTGCAATGAATACGCGATGTTGTTTATGTACTTTATCACTAATGGAGAGGAACCTTTCATATCCTAAATTATGCAGATTTTTCAGTGCGATGATATACCCTTCGCTTAATAAATCACTTGTTAAATATCAATATGATATTGGCTACATTCTTTAAACAATTAAAGGCTTACAGTTTTGTGAATTTGTGAATTTTAAGTTTCTCTAGTTGCGACTCCTCGACTGTTCAAATCAATGAAGTCATTTGTTTTACATTTATTGCCTGCCATGGCATGACAGACAATGTAATTGTTTGACGATAATAAATTCCTAATTATTTATTATAAAAAGAGCACCTCATATATATCTCAAAGTTGGATTGGCCTCTACATGAAGACTACTCATTTAATAAGAGTGATAAAATGTAATTGTAACATCTGCATTGACTTTAAATTTCTAAGGAACTTCTGAAACTAATTATATAATTCTTAGTTTCTTTACGAGATCATGCTTTTGAAAGATCCAATGCTGAACATATATTTGGAAGAACCTATAACGAAGAAGCTTCTGCGTTTCATAGATCAGAGTTACGCTTTCATCACAATATCACAAACCGGATTGTAGAATTTGAGATCAACTAATATTATATCTAATCTACCAGAAGAATGTTCTCTCATTTGAGAGCTATTTCAGCAATGTATGATTAAATAATTAACTGTTGCTTATATGAAGCACATAGCTAATTGCTTCAGTTCATAAAGACAAAAATAAATAAATAGCAAAGGTATATGATATAAACTTTCACCTAAATCTAGATATTACGCTGCAATTCATCAGACTTATGAATGGCAGGAGGTGTAACGCACCCAACAGTCCCTAAGGATTCGTACTTGCAAATTTACCCTCCTCTTGTGACCCATATTGCCCAAAGAAACAAAAGAACGTCTATATCGCTCTCTCCTCCAATCTTCTCGTGTATTTTATCATCGCGATTGTAACTTCCATTACAGGAAGGTGTTTCAAGCATTCCTAAAACCTCGTTTGCTAAATCCTCAATTCGCTTGTTATTTGTGCGTAGTTGCAGCGACAAAATGTATTAGCCAATTCTCATGACGCTACCCATTAACCTCGAATATACAAATCACGTAGTATTTTTCATCCTGCAGGAAATTAACAATTTCCCCAATTGTGACTACAACCCTCATTTCCGCTTTAATGAAACGAATTTCAATCATTTTCAGCTAATACTAGGCTGTTTTCATCGTCCCTCCAATATTCTGCTAACATTAGTTAAGGGAACGTAAATATTTCTGATCCTATAACGTTTGAAAAAAATACGATTACGAGATAGAAATAATTGGTCCATGGATTGCCTTACTGTATGAAGATGAGGGCTCTCTAGTCATACGTGAAAATTTAGTATCGTGGAAACTATAACAAGGTACTTTTGTTTGCTAAATTAATGTTTTGAAAATAGATAATTTGCTTGCAAACGACGCTTTCTGTTTTAAACGAATATCAATTTAATCTCATAAGTAATTCCATACGGGCCCTTTTCGGAGTGAATATCTCGACATAAATTGTTTATAGTAATGGTATTTTTTATATACATAAAATATATTTGATATAGACAAAAAAGAATAGTAGAAAGGTGTGAGGCATATCATATCACAGAGTTTCAATGTATGTTCTTTGCGATTTTGCTGCTTTAAACGATTCATGTTTTTGTAGTCTCATTTATTCCTTTTAATTGGTTCAGGATCAGTAGGCCGGGATGTTCTTCCTGCAATTTTGTTAAAACGGTCAACATCACTAAAATGAATTATGATAAGAAAATATTTTCTCGTATTTAGCATTTAAGAAGTTATACGTAAAAGTTCGTTTAAGTCCGTACGCGAAGGATATTTTCTAATCTAATGATACTCACCCGACAGCTTTCTATGTTGATCTCTTATGAAAATCAGTAAAGTTTTATTGGAGAGGAGAGATGCGAACTGGAAAACACGACCTTCCCTATATGCGCTCACGGCGAGATAAACAAACACACAGAACACAAAGAACAAAACAATTAAATACGAAACGAATAAGTGCGCAACTTGGTGCTAAAAACGAAGAAAACACCGAGGTAGGTTAAAAGTGTTCACTCAACATGAAGAAATCCCCTTAATCCTCAAAGATGTTTACCCTTTGCTTTTCTTATCTTGGATTGACTTCAAAGCATAAGTAAACTTTTCGCAGTAAAGATTTAGTTATATTTTTAAGGAGCTAGTCCAAGTCAAATGATTGAAGTTGATTTCTTTCGAATTAATTAGTGGCGACGACTCATTTAGTGGTTCTTAGAAGCAACTGAAGGCCCGACTAATCCATCTCGATGACAGTACTTGATCTGCTGTCTTATGTTCGGATCCCTATATAGAATAGCAGTATAGAAAAATATTTCAATCGTCGCCATACTTGTGACCAACAAGTCACTAAATTTGCTACCTGATACAAAACAGATGCAATATTATTAAACATATTCCAGAACATTTTAAAAGTAGGTTTGTGATTATATTCTTGATCCTTTATTACCTATCCAAAACATCTACAGTATTTTCTGGACCAAAAAACAAATATCGCATTATAGATATTGTATTTACCGTTTAATAATTCACAGTGCCACTTTGTTGTCTTTTTCTTTCGCCAATGCCCTGAAATTGAGAAAAAAGTTGGGCGATAAAACAACTAATGAAGATGTCTGTGGCGATTGACTACTGTATTCGACATCACTGGTCCAATATAAGAAAGCGCGTAGCAATTTATCTGTAAATATTACAACTTGTTAGGAAATGTTCCACCGGTTGAAACAAAAGTATCTTTGAAGAGTGCGATTCTTGATAAATATCCGTAAGATAAATCATTTCGCCATCTTAAGAGTTTTTTTCGTTCTACTAGCCAACCGTTTCGAAAGTTTCCTTCACATTCCCGCGTTCGATATAATCTTTTAGTTTGAAATTCTGCCGCATCGTCAGAAAGCGCTTCTACGGCGTTTACTTTCTTGAGTTTGCAGCTGAATGTCTGCGCGACACCTCTGGGCGACATTCAAAACCACATGAACACTAAAAATTAGACGGCGGTCATAAAACGAACGCTTAGAGTAGTTGAAGCAAATGTCGCAATGATTGACATGCATTGGATGCGATTCAATCATGCCTATACTAAAGTCCATTCCGTGCATCATGGAGTCTATTTCGGTAGGATACTATTAACTTTTCCCTGTTGAGTATGAGGGTATTTTTCGAATAATAATTCATCTTTTCCATAACCCACCTCTTCATCTCCCGCATTGTACATTGATACAAGATTAGAAAAAACAAGAAAAATAACGGTGTAACTTTTCAATTATTTGATATTCTCACAACCAAAATAAAAAATCCCGTAGCATTGAAAATAATAACGAATGGCTTCAAAGAGGAATTTTGTGAATTTATATGGACTGCAAAGTTAGCTTTTTTATATTCGCCAAATACCTTGATTATACTTGGGATGGCTTCAGATGGAGATGCTTTCCAGGAAATAGATGCCTAAGTACGATTTTGAATTCGCGCTGTTTTTTTTCCGGGAGACCCCCTGCGCGAGGTTAATCCCCGTTCTTTACTACGTCGGTAATGTACCAGAACCCCGCAAACGTCAACTTATTTATCGATTACACCATGAAATAAAGCAAACATATCGCTATGCTGGGAGCAAAATCCTTCTTCAACGTAATTGCTCCATTAATGACATAATTTAAACTCGAATGCGGAATTGGAAAACAAGTTGTTCGAAAACCAAGCTTGTAATGATAGTAGGGCATATAAGATTTTCTCGATCGGGTGGTTCAAACTCAAAAATAAGAGAAAATAGCTTACGAAAAGTATCTTACTCAATAACTTTTATTAAATGCCATAATCGATGTTGTAAATAAAGGAGAATCACAGTCCAATGGGTTAACCGTTTCATTTTTATTCCCTATCTATTATTCTTTTATAGTTTATTTTTTAGGTTTGGCCAGTAGGAGATGGTTATAGATATCCCCGTGTGTGCACTTCCGTAAAATGCAGACAGAAATCCAAGACATTATACACCTCTCGCTATTTATTGTTATCAGTCAGCAAATGATATAGTACTTTATTAAACAGAAAAGCTTTAATGAAAATAATAACATCTAAACACTAAAATACTGTTTTTGTCTGGAAATTAGTTCTCACTTTTTACATAATTAACGTACCACCGTTTAACAATATTGGTATGATAGGAGGTAATGTTAATCTATTGCTTAATTACCATCTACTATGAATAGCAAATTTTGAAATTATAGGATCGTAACTCGACGCATAGTAGGCGCATTTCGCTGTTCATCGTGAATATCCAGCAATTTTTCTGTTAACCTGTGAAAACATTAGCACTATAAGAAATCCATCCATGAACTACGAGCAAAAAAATTGCACATTTCGGCTATAAAGACCATATGCGGATTATTTAAGATTGTTGAGGACGGTTTGTTTGTGGAAAAATGCGCATGTGTTATTTTGGCCGTTTGGTGGCCACAGAATTTATCTTTTAGCAAAGGCGCCATTTCATATTTTCCGATGATAAGAGGATTAATTGTTAGCGCAGAATAAGTTTGCTGCGTATTGTATCTTCCCATGAAGGTTTCAAGAATCTCATCATTTTGCTTGTTTGCTTTCATGGTGTGCATTTTGCATTTGATTTTATGCAATAGATATCGTTCGAATTGTGAATAACGCACTCTTAAATGATTTCAGAGAGAGAGAGGAATTCCAAGAAAAAGAGAAATTTAGCATGAGAACAAATCCCTTTTACCAGTGGTGCCGAACCTTTTACCTATCGAGTGCCATTTTTACAGTGCCCAAGTGTCGATGCGCCACTTAGCTCTAAGCATGCAATAAGTGAATATAAGGATATGATAAAAATAAATCTTATCTCTAATGCGATCTCTGGTGTAATTTCGTTTCCGCCAACTTTTCTATATCGGGTTGCAAATTTTTGTTGCAGGTAGCAGCAGATTTTCTAGATTAGAGTCAGTGAGTCGTGAGCGTTTTTATTTTTGCTAAGTTTCATGGGTTAGAAAGTTGTCCACACGCGTATGTGCTTGCAAATCGGCAGAGCAAATTTTCTGAGTTATGGAAATTGCTCGCGAGGTAATGAAATGACTATTTTTTAGAAGTCGATCCATGATGAGTAGACATTGGTGGGAGGAGAATAGAGTGGGCAATAATTTGTATGTCGGGTGGAAATTTCAGGCACCCGAGCCATCAGACATGAGGTTTCCTTACAATCGCTCGCTCACTAAATTCCTCACTTTCAAACCCGTTCATTCATTCAAAATCCACTCACTTGCGATTCGAAAACAAGCTATCAGTTGAAGGATGGTGTTGTTTAGACACTTAAAATTTTGAGAAGGTAAGTGTTGTGTCACTGGTGATTCTTATGATTCCTGAGAAAATTCCTCTTGAAGGTTAGTACCATTCAAATAAACTGTTTCTGACGTAACTTTGTGGAATATATCTATACTATTTTAAATAATATTTCATTCAAAATAGTAAATAGCATTCGTATAAAATCATGTGATCTAAAATAGGTAGTTGAACCTAGTTGTCTTATACATAAGTGTTATGAGTAAAAATGAGTCCTAACAGACATATGGCGAAACAAAAAAGTTTGTAGCAGAGCGAATCGTATAGCAATTTTGCAATCGTTTTGCCTTTGTCTGCTTCGACAATCAATCAATCAATAAGACGAAAATGATGTTTAATATTTAAGAAGCAAAACGATTTCCAGTTATTTCTTCTCCTTATCAATCAAAAGATAGGGATTGTTATACAGATTTGTCATAGAATTCTTTTCAAATATTTTCACTGACTGACTGAACAATGCACATTTCAGTTTTATGTGTTACACATTGCAAGAGTTAAATTATAACGGAAAGAGCGAATTTGCATTGGCTCAAGATTGTAAAATAAAAAAATCATAGTTACACAAACTAAACCTTTCCTCCTTGAAACTGCAGCAGTACATAAAAAATTACCCCTAATCTCCCAAACGCTCGTCCTGCTCCCTCTCTAGCTAGCGCTATCGAGTTGCTAACAGCCGGTATGCACGGATGTCGAGTTTGACCTATGTTGGCTTCCTCCACCCCTCGAACCTTTTCTGGGCCCCACGCATGTTTAAACTGTCTGAGACTTGCACTAGTCCCTCCGTATATACAAAGTTCACTCAGTTTCATTTTTAAAACCGGCCTCCGAGGAGTTCTCGACTTCTCTCCGCCATGACAGTACTCATCACACGTAACAATCTGACTGTGACCAAGTCCCTATTAAACGCGCCGTGACGTAAAACCACGCGAGCAGGTGGTTGGGAGCCAGACCGAGCCTGACGGGGAGGAACTATCCCGACTTATATTCTACCATGTGTTGCCACCAGAACAAGTGGATTAAAGGTGGTGGCCGTCTTTGCAGGTGTTGCTTACGTGCTTCATCGCATTGCTTCGAAAGGAAAAAAACGCGCGCAAATATAAAGTGACGAGACTCGATATCGTATTTCCCCTTTTCGGCCTCTTTTCTACTGGTTAAACCAGGATCGTACGATAAAGAATTCTTTCGTTTCTATGCGGTAATTCTCCCTCCTTAGGTTTTATCTCCTCTTCCGCTCTTTTCCCCTTACTCCTTAACCACCACGGCCATGGTGCGGTCGGAGAGGAGGATAAGGATGGGAGAGGAAGAAAAAAAAGATGGTGCGTTGAGGAGAGCGACCCCCAGCCGAGAGTGTGGTAGAGAGGGGAATGGAAGGTTGAGACGGGTCGTGGGAGGGGAATGGCGTCTCGTGAGAGAGAGGGGGAGGGGAGAGAGGGGTAACGCAGGCATGTTAGACCCCCCTCAAAGGCCTCACCGGGGAGCTGGAGGTGGTTTCAACGGGGCGTCGAGGTGCACGGAGGAGGGAAAGAGGCGTGGGAGGGGGAGCGAGGAGGGAAGAGTCCGACCGGAGGGACGGTTAGAGGGGAGGGAGGCGAGAAAGGGGGTGATGCAGGTGGGTGGAGGAAGCGCACGCACCCGTCCGAGGCGGACGGCGACTAGCGGCTTAGTCGCCAGAGGGTGCGAGGGCGGGACCCCCGGCAACTGGGAACCCAGACGCCGAGCCGTTCCTCCTACCGCTGCCGTGTGCAGGTCGATTCCGGACGGGCGCGGCAAATGACCGGCCGACATTCTTTATGGTCGTGCCCAGGGGCCACTTAGGGAGGCGTATAAAGCCCTCAGGCGAGTGGGGAGTGGAAAGTCACGTACAAAGATTCTATTTTGGAGATGAGCAATACGGTGGAATCGAATGTCAGTACATTTGCGACATAGTAGGCAAGAGAACAACTGTACAGAGAAACTCAATGTCTTACTAAGTTCCGCATATAACATACAAGAAATTGATTAAACTAAATTATTGAGGTTTTCAATTGGCGTCACAGCGAAAAAAGTCGAAAAGCTGTTTCTTAGCATAAACAACACGAATTGATTTTTAAAATAAAGCCTAAACTTTTATCAATCATATGCGTGTTAATTTGTTGCAAACATTTTAACCACATAACAATTTCCGAATTTTTTTACTTTATAGGCTGCAAAATCTTCCATTTAATGAAAAAAATTTCATATATTAATACATGATATTTCGATTACGTTCTAATTGAAATCAAAGGCTATTGACTTCAATACATAAAACGCCTTAATTTAGGAAGCTCGAAACAATATCACTACCGGCATTCATATGAAACATTTTCAATACTTACGTAACCTCTCGAGACTAATTAAATGCTTAATGGCTCACAATCCTTATTTTTAAAAAAACCGAATAGGATGTATCGGTTCTCTGTGCAGCGTACAAAACAAACCATCTCCCAATCTCAAAACACGAGGACCACCTGTTGTCAACTGTTCCTATCGCAGGGAGCCCTCTTATTTCCTCTTGCTGCAAAGAAGACGAGGCAGCATTGAGGGACGTGAAAAAAAAGAACGGGAGAGGATCTTCCTCCCTTTTACTAGGCCTCTCCTTTCTTCTCGTGCGTCACCCCACTCTTCTTCGGGCTCCCAACCGAAGGAAAAGAACGAAACAAAAAAAGAAGTTGCGGACGAAAAAGGAAGGCGGCTGAGTTGGATGGAGGGCTCGCCATTCTACCCTACACGCCGCTGGGGGTCTCCCACTGGAAATGGAACACATGCAGCCCGGAGTGTCCAGCCGCCGAGGTTTCCAAGCACGCAAAGGATGGCGCACGCATCGTCGTTGGTTTGAGTGAGGAAAAAATGGGAGAAAAAAACGGTTTACTTGCTCAGTCGCGTGAGAGGCCACATTGCCAAACTTAAACAGCGCCTCCTCTGTGCGACTGGCATTTTGGCAAATACGCGCAATGAGAGGGTGCGCAGAAGTTGCTCTTAGCGCAAACGCGACGTCTACTTCGGGAAACTTCATTATGTTATTAGTATTTCAACTATGCCAACCGTTGACGAGGACTACTTTATTTCAAGATGATCAATGTTGATCGTTACCCAAAGTCTGCGGTTTCTTTCCCAAGTGTGCGTTACAATTTATCATTCTCTATGACAGCGATGGTCAAGTGCGGCCACCTGAGAATTTCTGTGAGGGGACCATTTACTTATTAATGATATAAAAAACGTATTAGAGCGTTGCCTCGGTCGGGGTTAAATCAACGATTTTCTTCTCAAGTAGTACATCATGAGGGAACACTTTTTGAAAATATTGATATCTAGATGCATCCTATTCACGAAAAACAGTTTATGAGAATTGAAAAGAATAATAAGCATGATTTATCGAAATAAAACACAACTTGTAATATACGTACTGAATTAGACGTTAGACCAGCGTTTCCCAACATTTTTGCAGTCGCCGCACCCTTTAAAAGATTCATTTATTGATATAGTGCCAATTTATTAGAGGAAATGTTTTTTGTCCTAATAACCTATCAACATTTCCAAAACGTTGGTTTGTATTCATAACAAAGCTTTTCGCGGCACCCCGGTTGGGAAAAACTGCATAAAACTATAGAGATAATATGTGAACACGAGTTTTTTTATTTTTTCATTTCGCCATCATCCGTAGGGAAAGTACGAAATGCCCAAAGTATGCAACGTAAAAATTTTCTTTCCCGAAGATTTAGTCGCGCCTTCGAAGAACTCACGAGGTAAATCTGTCCCAAGTACCAATGGCCTATCGAGGATCTGGTATTTACGTGGCACCTCCAAGTGAGGCACGAATTCTTCGGCAAACCGTCCCCGCTTCCTCAACACACCCATTTCCTCTACCTCCTCCAACCGTTCCCTCCCCCTCGCACACATTTCTTAGCGCCCTTGTAGCTTGGAGGAATTCGCGGGGGTCCACGCACCTGCCCAAGGCCCTCTTTACCTCTCCCCCTCTACCCCCTTCTCCCTCCGCCATTGTGCCTCCTCGGGCGCGACAAGGAAGTGGCGGCGGCAGATTTTTCGGGATTCACGATCTGAGTTTCGACCGGTCTTTGGAAGGCCGCACGCGACATTCCCCCTGCACAATCCTCTCCTCCCCTCTTCCTCCTCATTTCCCGCCACGACCGCCATCTCCTCTTCGCCCTCCTTCCCCTCCTCTTTTGCACTCGTGAGGGTCCGCCTTTTCCCTCCCTCACTCGGAAGGACCTCCCTAGGGACCCTCCTCCCCTCGATAGACCACCCGCAATTGGATCACGACCAGATAAGGCCCTCGGGTACGACAGAGCTTCACTCTCTTCCCGTCTCGTATCTCGAAGAGCGATCTGGGTTATGAGTTTTAGAGAAGAGTGACTTCCGGAGCAGTGACTTGTCGAGCAAAGATTCGTTATTGCTTGCCCGCGACGTTTGTCATTAGTCTCTCTGGCACATTTCGCTTCAATATTTTGACGGGTTTGGCAATGAGAAAAAAAGGCGTGAAAAGTTGTTCGATAGGCAAACTAGGATACAGGCAGAAAGAAACGTTTACCAGTAAGTCAACGAGCAATATGAGTCACATTTTTTCTCTGCGGTCCGTGGGGGCACGTGGCCAGGTACAATCATTGAGTTAAAAATGAACAAACTATCGATTTTCAGTTCTGATCTCGTGCTGGCCAATTAGAAAAATGTATTTTGCGCAGAAGTTATAATTTAATTTTCTCTCTAAAATGGCAGCGATAAAATGTGCTGGCTCCTGGTTAAATAGCTGGGGCCACATTCAAAACTGACCGCTGCACAGACCTCACGACCGTCATTTAACTCGGATTAGAAATGCAGAACTTGAGGGTTCGACCCAAAACCGAGCTCACGTACCTCTACCCTCGCAGCAGGGGATCTCTAGCCGACCAAATCATTTGCAATAAAATTTAAAACTTTTTATGTTGTTAAATTAGTAACTCAAACGTCGAATCCGGGTAAAAGCACTGACTAAGAGCGTCTTTTAAAAGTAATTCTATGATAATGAGATATTTAGGTCTTTAAACGTATTTTACGTTTTTTGAGGACGCTCTTAATCAGCGCATTTGCCCGGATTCGACGATTTAGTTAATTTATTACTAATTTTTTAACATATAGAAGTTTAAATTGTATTGCAAATGATTTAGTCGGCTAGAGTAGGGTGACCATATTTCAAAAAGGCGAAAACGGGACATTTCTCGAAATTTACAACAACAAAACGGGACAAAATTTGGTACTTTGGTATTAACGGGGCTCCAACTCCGCAGCGCCTATAGGAGCGATATATGGAACTACAAGGCGCTGCAAGTGGCGAGATTTGGAATTAGGTGGAGCATTGGAACTCGGCTGGGACAGGGAAGTGAAATTTGAACATGAAGGAAAATTTTACTCCGCCCTACCGGGTTGGGTAAGTTAGTTGAAGTGTTTTTGGTTCCTCCTCACGTTCACTGTATTCCCTCCTCGGGTTGGGAAGCGTTCATCTTAATATATGCCAGTCGGCGATGTGTGTACGAGTGGTATTTTTAAGATAAACGCTCCCCAGCCTGAGGGGGACACAGTGAACGTGAGGAGGAACCAAAAACACTTCGACTAACTTACCCAACCCGGTGGGGCCGAGTAAAATTTTACTTCATATTCAAATTTTCCTTCCCTGGCCCAGCCGAGTTTCAATGGAGTACGGCTCCACGTAATTCCAAATCTCGCCACTTTCAGCGCCTTGTAGCTCCATATCTTGCTCCTAGATAGGCGCTGCGGAGGTGGAACCCGGTTAATACTAAAGTACAGATATATTGAAAGCTTATGGCACATGCGCACAAACATGAATTCGGTATGGAAGAGTCCATTCTCGAAAGCGAGCTACGCGGGGGTGACGGTATATACGAATGGGATAATCAGTCATTCTCGTTGGAGACTGTCGCCTAGTGCCTTCTCTCTGCTTCGCTCCACTGAACTTCAATTGTTTCGTTATTATCCACTCGTTATTTCTTGTTATTGTTCATTTGCTTTGTAGTTATTGCTTTTTGTTTTCATTCCCGTTATTGCTTTTCGTTTTTTGTTGTAAGAGTTGATTGCTGTTTTGTTTTCACGTTTTTTCGTTGCTTATTATCGTTGTTTTGATTGCTGTTTTGTTATCGTGTATTTTTTATTCATTGTTACTCATTGATTCGTTTTCCTTTGTTATTTTGTACTGTTAGCCGTGATTTTTAATCTTATTATCATGGATACCGTTCCATCGAATTAGGGAATTAAAAAGTGATCCATAGTCAAGCGCGAGGAATCATTCATAATGTTTTGATGTTTATGAATAAAGAAGCAGCCGAAGGGATCACTATTCCTATTAAAGGTGTTCATGAGTGGGTAATGGCAGCAACTGATGTTTTACGTCGAAGTTTAATTCAAAAGGCACTGAGGCAAGATTTAAAAGTCCACGGATGACAAAACCGCAGAAAAGTCCCAAATCGACAGTGTTTGATTTTGATGTGCAGGTGATTAGAAGAAGTGTTCAGCAATTTCACTCCACAGAGAAGAAGTATCCCACACTTGGTGCCCTTCTTCCGATTATTAGAGAGAGCACTAATTTTAGAGGCCAAATAAGCTCACTTAGGGTTCTTCTGCAGAAAATTGGATTCAAGTACGTATAATGACAATATGAGAAAATTACGATGTCTTTTAGAGAAAATATAATAAGTACCTAATTTCCAATGTAACATTGAATTAATTTTCTCGCAGATGGAAGAAAACTTCCAATAATAAAAGAATTCTTTGCGAACGTAGAGACATTCCCTTGAAACGGATGCAGTATTTGAGAAAAATAAAAAATATAGCGAAGAAGGACGGTAAATTGTCTACACGGACGAAACCTACGTCCATTCAAGCCACGCCGCAGTTTATCAGTCGTCCAGCGGTGATGAATATGGCCTAAAAGCGCCGATTTTCAAAGGCCAGCGTTTAATAATTGTTCATGCAGGTATTTGCAAGTTACTTCCAATGTTATAGACATTTTAAAGGAAACAAGTTTATATATGTATTCGATTTTTCTTAAAGGAGGGGACTTTGGATTTGTGCCTCATGCTCTCCTTCAGTTCAAATCTAGACTGAAAACGGGAGACTACCATGGAGACATGAATAAAGAGAACTACACAAAGTGGGTGGAAAATAAGCTTATCCCGAATTTACCACCCAATTCCGTGCTCGTTATGGATAATGCTCCATATCACAACGTGGAGCTTAATCTACCGCCCTCAAGTAGTACAAGAAAAGGTGAAATGAAAGTGTGGCTGTATTCAAGAGGGATTGAATATTCAGTTACCGATACTAAAATCGAATTATATGAAAAAATAAAGAAATTAAAGTTGCCTAAAGAATTTTTAGTGGACAAATTGCTTGCCGAAAATGGACACTGCTTTAAGATTGCCACATTATCACCCTGAATTAAATCCAATTGAAAATGTGCGGGGAATTAAAAAAAATTGCGTGGGTTCAAGAAATATAACTTTTAAAATGGATGAAGTGAAAAGGTTAGTGGAGGAGAAGTGTTTAGAAATTGGAGTGAATGAGTGGAAAAACGTATGTGAACGTGCACAAAGAGTAGAGAGAGAATTTATTGAAGCAGAAAATATTAAGGAGAACATCAATGAGATAATTATTAATGTCGATTCAGACACTGAAAGTGAAGAAAGTGAGGAGGATTAGTTTTAGTTGTGTAGTAGTTAGTGTATTGTTTTCAGTATTCGCCGATTAGTATACGAATTGTATAATTTATATGTAACACAGAATAAGGGCTTAGCTGCTTCCATTGTAATGTATTGAACGCTTTCGATGTTGCATTGCATGTAGTGCAAATAAATGTTGACGGATAACCAATTACTTTGATTTTCGTCTATCAAAATGTCCCTATTCCCCAATTTGTAATACATACTTTTCAATCGCATAAGTTCTCGCCAATTCAAATGATTTGCCGGTCCCGCAGAGCTCCGCTCAATTGTTTCACTTCCCCTTAAGCTTTCCCCCTCCACAGCCGCCTTCCCCTACATCACGTGACTCTTCGCGCATTTAGGTGCCATAAGCTTTCAATACATCTGTACCCAAAATTTTTGCAGGATTTTTTAAAACGGAAGTTTGGTTTATTTCAATCAATACAACATTTGAAAGAATTGGAACAATTCTGTAGACAGGAAAAACATCGACACATAAAAAAAATATTTAGGTAATGATGTGTGGAGTTAAAAGAATTAGATTTACTTGGTCAAATTCCATACATTCAATTATTACCAACTACGGATGCAAGTATGTTTGCCAACAGTGTTGTTTTGACCTGGAGACTCCGATTCTAGGGATCTGTATCCGAGCTCGGTATAATTTCTTCGGTTCAGCGAGTTTTTCTAGATTCTAAAGAAATAAAATACAATATGAAATTTTGGGGGAAATTTTCACTTTTTCGATTGATTGATGTAATATTTTCATCATTACATACTCTGTCATACAATAGGGTGACCATATTTTAAAAATTAAAAACCGATCGACAGGTAAATTTTAATTCTATGAAACAAGTCGTTCGAAGGCATAATTCCAACTGTGGCTAAATAGAAATTTAGCTTAACAATCCTGAAATATAGGTGGATGAACAACAAATTAATTTGCTTTTTAAATATTTATTAAGTTTTATTTGCAATTAATTTGCAGCTGATGTAGAAGGGGTTGGTTATGAAGCTGGTATGAGAATAGATGATTCATCCTCTTGCGCAGACGTTTTGTACTTTGCAGACGAAGATATTTCTTGCAATAATTTGGGTAGTGGCGTAGCTAGGTTCTCCTTCGCCCGGGGGCAAGTCACAAAGATGCGCCCCTGTACAATTTTCCAAACAAATGTAATGTGGGAAACGTGATGGAACCCCAAGCATACCGTACTAGCATTTTAATTCGGCATATATTATAATATTATCATTGTTTATAAACAGAAACGTTAATTTTCGATCCATGAGTTTGCGCCTCTTCAGCCCTGCGCCCGGGGGCCACTGTCCCTCTCTGCCCCCTCTCGCTACGCAACTGAATTTGAGATTGTTTGAAAGCAAATTGTAAAAGTCGTTGTTCCCGAAAATGTGCTTTTGTCACTATCACTGCATTGATTTTTCCAACGAGGAAACGGTTCTTTTCGTCCCGTCCACACAGCATTTGTGGTAAAAAACACTTTCTATAACTGAACTTGTGCCGGGAATAGCTACATCTACATGTTACCCTGCAATTCACCTAATTGGTAGGTGGCAGGGGGTGCAATGCACCATAACCTACTTAAAGGTCGTCTGTCGCAGGTTGAAAATTTCTATTGTGATCTCGTATTGTCCTCGGAAAGAACGAGCCTAGATAACGCTCCGTCCTACAATCGATCCCACGTATCTTATCGCCACGGTCGTTTCTACCTATATACGTTGGTGCCTCAATTACTCCTACAACCTCGTCTTTTAGACATTCCGATCTATATTTCTCCATAAGCCGCAACCTTGAGTTAAATCTACGATCCTCCTGTGATGCCCAGTTCAAATCCCTCAATAATGAGGTGACGCTTTCCTTATGTTCGTACTTTTGTTTTACGAATCTGGCTGCTCTTTCTAATTAAATTATATGTCCCTTCTTGTACGGATCCCATATGCATGAGGCGTATTCCACTTGCGGTCTAATCAGTGATAAGTAACATGTTTCGCGCACATTTTCTCTAGTGTTCCGTACTATTATACCTATGAAAGCCAGTTTCTTGTAGGCCGCGCCTATAACTCGACGAATGTGCATGCCCCATGAAAGATCTCGATAAATGGTTACTCCTAAATATTTTACATACTCGGCTGTTTGAATATTTATTCCATCTATTTTGTACTCGAAACCTACTTCCATGTTCTTACTTTTCCAGAACGTAACTGCGGCAGATTTAGTGTAATTAATTTCAATCTGCCATTCTTTGCACCACGTTGAAATGGCTCTTAAGTCTTCACGCAGTGACTGATGGTCCTCCTGGTTTTTTATTTCTTTATATGGAACGGTAGCATCGGCAAAAAGTCTAATTTTACTACGATCTACCGAGCAGATATCATTCACATAAATTAAGAAAAGTAGAGGACCCAATACACTTCCCTGAGGAACACCCGACGCAACTTTAACGGGGGACGAATATTTCCCATCGATGACAACTATCTGTTCTCTATTCGAGAGGAAGTCTCTTACCCAACTGACAATTTTTGGATTGATACCATATTGTCCTAACTTCGCAATTAATTTCTTATGAGATACTTTATCAAACGCCTTCCTGAAGTCAATGAATATGGCATCGACCTGAGTATTTTTCTCTCTGCATCGCAACAAATCATCCACGAAAGCAAATTCCAAAATTATTTCAATGCATTTAACGAAATTCCTCCACCTTGCACAAACGATCGTTCGACAGCTTCAGTTAAAGTCGTGTTCCATTCGGCAATTTTGCTTTTACTGATATTCTTAACATGGTGGTATTCATCGAAAAGCTCGTCTTCGTCTATAACTTTTATGATGTGTGTGGGATTAATTTTCCGTGTAACTTTGTATATATGAAATGGCACTCTCGGAAAAACGGAACAATTGGCGTCTCGTTTTAACTTTATCGGGACAACGGAACACTTAACTAAAAAACGGGACTTATGGTCACCACAGGCTAGAGACCCCCTGCTGCGAGGGGACAGGTACATGAGCTCGGTTTTGCGTCGAACCCTCGAGTTCTGCACTCCTATGCCGAGTTAATGACGGTCGTGAGGTTTGTGCAAAGGTCAGTTGTGAATGTGGTCCCAGCTATTTAACATGAGTCAATGTGCTTATTAGCTCATGAATAAGGATGATTAAAGGAGTACGTTAAGGGAAAATATAATTTTCAATTTAAAATAACTTGGTTGAATTACAAAAAATAACAGCGTTAAACATGATTATTTGAAAGGGAATGACTGGTTTTTCAGCCCAAAATTTCTCCCTTTAATATAATTCCATCAAATGAAGGTTTACCTCGTGAATTACATAAAAAGATTACGAAACCAGTCGAATGAACGATAACTTCCATGAGCTAAAACGATAGAGCAAACAAGCTACAAAGTAGGCGTCATTTCCGGCGATTCACCTTCATTTTAAAGATTTAACAGTTTTAACTTTTAATATTATGAATAATTATGAGAATGAGAATTTTGAGAAAGGCGAAAATAACTTTAATTATAGTATCTAGGGACATCGACATGCTACAGCTTGTAACTGCTTGATTTGCTATGGGTGAGTACAGATATGATGCTAGATTAGAGCTTTTGAGTGACATGAGATGTAAAGCCTTGTAGTGAAAAACAACCGAGTACAAGCGGAAACTCTTCGAAAAGTTAAATAGCCCTGAATTTATTGAGTGTGTGCTTGGGCAGATCACAGTATACAAGAAAATACATTGAATAATTGCCATAAACGAAAGATATTACCGATTATTTTTCCATATTGCATTAAGACAGGCCTATAGTGGCTTTAACTGGAGTAAGTTACTACTGCCATACACCATTGGTGGCTTAAATGATAGTATTTTCAATATGTAAATGTACCAAAATATAAAAATTTCCAGAACATTTAGAGTCTATAAAAATAGATTGTACGTGAAATCTGCCATTATTTGAGATCTTGCAGGTTAGTAATGCAACTGTAAAAACGCGTTATAAATAGATAACTCAGTCCGATTAATGTGAAAATTAAATGTGTTTCAATCATGAGTCTGCTGCACTTATAAAAACATATGAGTTTGATAATATAGCACAATGTTTCTTTACAATTCACCTTTTTTAGTACGGCATATCTTACGTCAAATAAATTTTTAGTCGTGCCTTGTTAATTCTTCTTGCAGACCAATTAAGACACTAATGCCATAATGTCTCTCTCCCGCACGCAAGGAATGCAAGTTTTTATGGGTCATGAATATTTTAAACTTAGTTTTAAAACCAAGCTAAAATTCTCCTGATTATTAATTATAATTAACAGCTTCATTAAAACATCTGCGTGGACTCATTCTGTTAGTTGACTACTGTTAAAATTAAATGGTAGCAATTTCATGGTTTGAGTAGTGAAACCTCCATCATTTAGAAGAGCAATTATAACGTAGATAATTTTTTATGTAGGTTTCACTCTTCTCAGAACATAAATAAAAAGAAGCCGTATGAAGATTTCACCGGTTCGAATTCTTGGAGATATCCCCTCAGACCATCCTACCATACAAAATTTAGTGCGATATAGATCGCCGTAAATATAAGTACCGTGAGTTTTTTCGTAGTAATTGCGATAAACTATTTTACGCCCTGAGGGACTGAAAAGTATATCAACTGTTTAAATTAATTTCCATAAGTAAATTACTTTCCAGGCTAAATTCTTTTCGTTTACCTAATTATCTATCTCGGCCTAAAAGCGAGGAAATTGAGTATTCACAAAGCGTAGAGAAATGTAATTATGAACGAATTTTGTCTCCTCGTATTCGGAAGTAAAATAAGCTCGGTTTTTAGTTCGAATATAATTGTTCAATTCTAGAAGAATATCAACTGAGCAATATAATAACATATGAAACGTATGTCAGAAATATACTATTTGGAAAGCTTGAGCTTTTCTATTCGTTTATTACAGCATGTGAGATATTTTCCCCTTCCCGAATGCACATCAACTGCTCGTTGCTTCGAATACGCACGGAGGTCCTCGTACTCCACATTTCTCCTTCCCTCCTCCCTCTCTCCACACTACGGACGGACCACCTCCGACCTCCCGCCACGCCTCCGGAGGGCCTCCGCACAAATGAAGCGAGGCGGGTGGCCCATCACGATTTGACCCTGCGGGACCCAAAATCACAGCGAATCGGCATCAATCAAGCGTGATTAATCGCAGAGCGAATAACTTCCATCCGATCCCTACCGCCATTCTCCCTATCTCTCTCTCTCCCTCTATTTGTATTATATCTCCTGCATGGAGTTGCTGTTAATCTACCAGGCTCGTTCCCTCGAAGATGGAGTGCGCGGGACTCTCATGTTGGTAGCTGTGTCGATCACGACACCTATTCCTATCTATTTCCTTGTTTAGAAAAACGTCACGTTGCTTGGGTATGGATGGGGATCATAAAATATAAGGCGTTTATGGTTTGTCCATTCTTCCATTTCCTAGAAAATGGCGTTATCTTCCGACATACGTGTTGGCTGAACTGCAATAATATTTTCATTTAACTAAACGCCTTATATGTAAATGTTCTACCGCTCTCCCGAAAGCTTTACTCAGGGACTGGGTTTTTTGTTATTTAAATTTGACATAACGACTGTTATATTTTTTATCAAGGCAAATTACAATGAGCTCATCTGGTGTAACCGAGTCGAGCACAAAAATGTACATTTACAGAAAAATACGTACACTTACGATTCCGGCATTTTAAAAACATTTTTAGTGATCCCATTCTTCTCGTAATTTTCACTTCAAAAGGCATTCTGAGGTATATATATTTATTTGTTTATTTATTTAATAAGTTCAAAAACAACACTCAGGCCTATTACACTGAACATTAAAACCAATAAATAATAAATGCATATAAAATATACAAAAACAGTCAAATAAAACAATAAGGAACTCAATGAAATACATCAGTATGAGGATCTTGCTTCAGAGTTTGGTTATATAAGTTTGGAAGCGGAAAATTAAGGAGCGTTTTGTGGTTGAGAGCCGAGGAGTGCGACAGTGGAATAAATCATGTAATCTGGTACTTCTAGAGGGAATACGGAGGGGGTAACTGGAGAGAAGTTCGGGAGTTCTATATTTTCCATTTACAATGTTACGATGGAATTACATATACACTTTTATACATATCAACGTGTTACTATACATTAAACTTCTTGCATTTATCGCCACACACGGTATTTCATTCTTCTCGATGTATACCTTTATCCCTCCTTCCCTTGTACCTGTTTTCTCGTTCCTCGACCCCATCTCCTTCGCCAATCGAATCATTCTCCCTCTCCGCACTTTTCGCTCTCACGTGGGGCCATCCTCCCTCCATATCCCTCCCACTCTCACCCGGGGGAGGATTTTTAAGGGATTCGACCCCCTAATGCGATACCCGAAGGGAAGGGGAGGAAAGAGTTTATCTACTGCTACTACCACCTCTCTTCCATCACCATTCGACTTCGAATTCCACCACCAAGCAATGCGAGGGAACGCAGCTAGACGTTAAATATCGATAAAAACGATTCCATGAGTTTTGCGCGTTCGAAGAACTTAATCCGTCATTCTTACGGAATTCCAAGGTTAACCTGTCAGCCATATAAATGTTTAGAAATTATTATTAGAAGCACGATGTCCTGTAATGAGAAAATCTTACACGGCATAGGATCGACGAGTTAAGTCCATATGCTTGCATTAAAAATCGAAGGAAATACATTCTGAGTGTGAGAAAATCGCGTATTTTGTGTCGCAGATCAATAGAAGATGACGGGAATGCAAAACGTTAAAAAAATAACTGCAGAAGCGCTTTTTTTTAGTGTTTATGTAAATCTTCGATCTCTTTTCCCTCCTCATTATTTAAAACATACCTCGCTGAAGTTAAACAGTCATTATATGATCTTTCGCTTCGCTTTTATTGTTGTAGTAACGTAAACAAAACGAAACTTTACCATAGTAAAGAGCCCATATAGATAGTTCATAAGAGAGTTTTTTAATACTGCTAAAAGACAAACGGATTGACGGACGCACCCCAAATTCAATATGGTTCATGTCTATCACCAGCCAAAACTATCCTGAAAACCTTAGGTTCCCAGTGCTTCTCGTTGCGTCAAAATTTTCCTCACGGACGGACGATGTGAAAACAAGCCATTTTTTATGAACACTGAAAACGCACAAAAATAACAAATACCTTTTCGTGCAACTGAACACCGGTGACTCGAATGTTCACTTACCTAGAGGTGACTATATATAATTCCACACCTCCTCCAAGAAAATTTCCCTATGTCTCGAAAGTACATAGCTAGAATTTTCAGTATCCCGAAGAAGGTATCTTCCTGACGGTGGCGTAGCTACGCCTACACTGCTTATGCAATGCGTAGGAGCCCACCGAGGGGTGCTCTGTATCTGTCAAACAAAATAAAATAAATAAAAAACAGGTTTTTCAATAGTACACACTTTTATGATGCACTCAAAAGTAGAAAATAATTTTTTTGCCTCAAAATTTTCATTTTAAAAATTAGGCGTGAAGAATAAAGGTGCGTGGCCAAGAAGAAAATCATTTATGCAAACTACTTGTATGTAAAGTCTCCCCACTTTTATTCTTCACACCAAATTTACAAAATGAAAATTTCGATGAAAATTTTTAGGCAAAAAAATTTATTTTCTACTTTTGAGTGCATCATAAAAGTGTCTGCTATTGAAAAACCTGTTTTTTAGTTATTTTATTATCTACTTTTGAGTCTTCAAGCTTTTTAAAATTTTCAAAGTTAATTCTTTATTTACATAGCCCACATTTATTTATATGTATTCTCTAATGATATTGTTGAAACGTGTGCCAAAACTTGATAGATTAAAAGCTACCACGAACGTGGATTATGTGCAAAATTTCAACTCGGCTGCGTTTATAGATTCAGAGATATAACGCATCAAAGATGTTGAACGATGACAAGGCTCAAGCCAACTTTAGTAAAAGTCGAAATCGGAAGGTCCGATACGTACCAACGCTTGAAAGATTAAAATGTACCACGAACGTGGATTATGTGCAAAATTTAAGTTCTGTAGCGTTTGTGGATCCAGAGACATAACGCATCAACGATGTTGAGCGATGACAACGCTCAAGCCAACTTCAATAAAAGTCGGAATCGGAAGGTCCGATGCGTACCCAAATTTGAAAGGTTCAAATGTACCACGAATGTGGATTATGTGCAAAATGTCAGCTCAGTAGCGTTTGTGGATCAACGCATCAACCATGTTGTACGACGCTCAGGCCAACTTCAATAAAAGTGTGTAAAAATTTCTCAAATGCAAAAACAATTAACTGGTATTGACGGAAAAAATTGTTTACTTATCATTCAGGTCTTGTCTGACGTAAATCCTTCTTAGTTTATTTTCATTTAAAAAAGGTCAAATGTTTATATAATTTCCCTAAACACATCAATAACAACTACATGTGGTAAGCTGAGAAATACGTATTGTTTCAAAAACTTGTTAGCCGAACATTAGAAGAAAATAGACACGGAAAAAATTCTAATGTAAACCATACGCTAAAATCTTTTATTGTACTCTTTATATTTTTGCCAGGGTTTCTTATAATATATTTAATTGTTTTGGCGGCAAAGAGAAATTTTGTATATATACATACTAGATATTTCTAGTAGGTAATCAATTACTCCATATAAATTCGGATTATCAGGAACGATTATTATATATTTGGCCTTGACAGATATCGCCTGATTGATTGAATTTGAGTCAAAACAAACAAGCCGAAAACCTTAACTAACATTTATTTAGTTCTTAACACCTTCATACACCTAATAATCCCTTACTGTTTGTAGTTATCTTCAAAAATTATTTCTAACGGTGGATTCCGCGCATTACGTTGGAATTCGATTGTTATTTTAGCCCTCATTTTGCGCCCATTTACTCTGTGGTTTCTGCGTCCCGTCTATAGTATTCTACCATCGTATTTCTTTGCTTCCTTGCTTCAAAACATTTTTTAATGCAACCGTCTCTCTACAGCGCAAACATGCATCCCCTCTTTTACTGGGACCTATCTTTATGCTTATCTTCCTTCCCTCCGTCGTTTTTGACCCCAAATCCTAACCCTCACATCTTTCGTCCCTCTAATTCTTCAATCCTATCTCAAAAACCCTCTCTCCATCCCGCTATCGGCCTTTCCACGATTTGCTTCTTTTAACTTACGCAATACGTTTCTTCGTCGTCGTCTATTTATCGCACACGTGATTTTTTTTATCTCTTACGTATCTCATGGCTATCCACACTTCTCTCACTTTTCCAACTTCTTAAATCTCCAATTTTATTCCCTCCAATTTTTCCTCCAACATTCATCCTATCAATTATTACGACACATATCTCACCTCTATTCTGTTCATCTATAGTTTTATTGGGACTTGAGCTGCCGCTGCACGCTGTCATTTTTTCGTGCCATTGCCATTATAATCAGATCTATTTCCCCCCGCACTTAATCTTGTAAAGTGACTCTCTCGTACATTCTCCAACATAAAAGTATAACGTGTCATGTCTCTATATAAAAAAAATAAAAAACCAGGAGGACCATCAGTCGCTGCGTGAAGACTTGAGAGCCATTTCAACGTGGTGCAAAGAATGGCAGATTGAAATTAATTACACTAAATCTGCCGCAGTTACGTTCTGGAAAAGTAAGAACATGGAAGTAGGTTTCGAGTACAAAATAGATGGAATAAATATTCAAACAGCCGAGTATGTAAAATATTTAGGAGTAACCATTTATCGAGATCTTTCATGGGGCATGCACATTCGTCGAGTTATAGGCGCGGCCTACAAGAAACTGGCTTTCATAGGTATAATAGTACGGAACACTACAGAAAATGTGCGCGAAACATGTTACTTATCACTGATTAGACCGCAAGTGGAATACGCCTCATGCATATGGGATCCGTACAAGAAGGGACATATAATTTAATTAGAAAGAGCAGCCAGATTCGTAAAGCAAAAGTACGAACATAAGGAAAGCGTCACCTCATTATTGAGGGATTTTGAACTGGGCATCACTGGAGGATCGTAGATCGCACTCAAGGTTGCGGCTTCTGGAGAAATATAGATCGGAATGTCTAAAAGACGAGGTTGTAGGAGTAATTGAGGCACCAACGTATATAGGTAGAAACGACCGTGGCGATAAGATACGTGAGATCGATTGTAGGACGGAGCGTTATCTAGGCTCGTTCTTTCCGAGGACAATACGAGATCACAATAGAAATTTTCAACCTGCGATAGACAATCTTTAGGTAGGTTTTGGTGCATTGCGCCTCCTGCCACCCAACAATTAGGTGAATTGCAGGGTAACATGTAGATGTATATGCTTTTCTTTTGGCTCCTATCACTTTCTGCCTGTTTGGCCCATGACGTTATCACCATGATTCCTTACAATCTCGAACGTATAGTTGAGACTTTAAGCTGATTACAGAATCTTTAAAACTTCATAGAAAACCATGACCTCTCATCCTAATATGATCTGCTTCCTACAATATCATCATGTTATGTCAGAATTTGCATTTATTGAAATATATAAGTTTGCTATGTAGTATCTTGGACCTCAATTACGAATTATCGAACTCACATTTTTTAGATCGTTACTTCACAGGGGAACTGCGCATCTAGTTTATTCAAGCGTTTTATGGCTGCAGGACTTACTAATTGTAAGACCATTTAATATATATTTGATTTCATCAATGTTTAAGTTTTTTCTTGCACGATGGCACATTGGAAGTTACTGATTTTACTGTTTACAAATATATTATAGATTATAGCTCATTGAAGGGGCTGATGCTTTGTGGCACTCAATAATAGAGAAGGGCACGTGCGATAATTAAATTATTTAAAATTTGTACTTGATTACTCCGAAAAAATAAATTCAAATTTTAGGTTCCATAGAATCAAGTTAACTTGTCGTACAAAGTGAAAGAATAGTCACTTACGTTCGCCTCATTAAAAGAATCATTCTAATAAACTATCAATGCAAGAGACATTCCCTTAACAACTGAATAACACTAACCTCGATTATTTGACGCCTAATTTCTCGTTGCAATTCCATCTCACGTTTCCCGAGCTCATCTTGTGCCATTTAAGCATTGATTATTACCAGACATTTGAACGACCCATCTTCAAACTTCAGAGGCAATGAAATAAATCACGTAAGGCTAATACTACACATGAACAATATATACAACCGAGATAAATATTTATAGTCGCACCTGATAGCGTGTCGCAAAATCATAACCAATTAGGATGAGCGGGCACTACTCGCCCTTGCATCTATTTTTAGAGACCCGAGGAGCGATCAACAGTTCTACATGAGTCATTCTTATGACCCCGTTAAACTTAAGCCCTTGACTACTCTGCCCTAACAAACACGGCGCCCCGCGCAAATGAATAATCTCGCCTTTCAGACGGTGAAGAGTGTAAGGACCCGAAGTGCACGGACTGTACTTTCCAACTCGCTCCTATGCTTCCCGTCTCACCTCATATCTACAAACACCTCTCACTTCCCACTCGACTCGCCCGATGGCCACGTCGCCCCTCAGCTTCTCCCCTTTCCCCTCCTCCTCCCTTCCCCCCTTCTCTCATCACACTCCATTCCAACCTTGCCACCAGCCCCACAGCGCTTCCTCTCGCATCTCTCTCTCTTTCTCCCTTCCCCGCCGCCGCCTATGTGGCCTCACCGCCTCCGCCTATGTGGCCTCACCGCCTCCGCCGGCCCCACCCCCACCGGTCAGCTTTTCCTTCCCCTCCTCTACATACACACACTGCCCCAGAGGCTAAAGAGAGAAGGAACGGGACAAGCGATGGGCGAGGGAGGGAAGCGAGAGGTGGTCGATGCCATCGGCTTTGGTGGGGGTCGGCTGCCGGTCTACGGGGCGTACCGAAGCGAGGGAGAGGGATAAGGGGAGTGAAGGAAAGAGAGAGAGAGAGACAGGATGAGGCGACTGGTGGGAGGAAAGGTCGAGAGAGAGAGAGAGAGATGTAAGTAGGGTGGATTCGGGGAAATGAGTTCGTGGGGGGCCCTCAGTGCGTCGTTGAGTTGAGAGGTTAAGGAAAGATGAGAACGAGGACACGAACAGGAGAGAGAGGATGGGAAGAAAGGCGAGAAGAGTGGGTGTCACGACTTCGGGGCTTAGTTGAAGTCGTAGATGAGGCAAGCAAATGGCCGTTGAGTCGGTCCAAGGCTGGAGTGAAAGAGTCACCGAACGACTGAGGGATGATGTGCTATCGGCGAGATTATCGACGGATGGAAACGACGAATTCTCGCCCTAATAATAGTTACCTGTGTTGGCGATTGACGAAAATTGCAAGACGAGTATTATTCATAAAAGATGGACCAGGTATAAACGGAATAGCATAGGGTGAGATTGGAGACTCAAATGGAGGAATGGAAGAGTATTTTCGGAGACGCAAGCAAAATTAGCGATCTAAGAATTATAAAGTGCTAAGGGCTGACTGACTTCACTGCATTCATTGATTGAATGCCTAAGTTGAACAACGCCTTGCTCTCGTTTGTTCGACATTTTAACCGATAAATCTCATCTACAAGATGACTTTATGATTAAAAATACAGCAACATTTTCAAAAGTTCCTAGGTGCAACTCATGGTTTGTGTGTACGAAAAAATCCCAAAGTTAATGAAATTCTTCATTTGTTATCTCAATAATTGCCAAAATATTTCTGATGAATAAACTATTTTTCAGTAAACGTTAACACTGGCGATGGATGGTAGTCGTGAGTAAGAAATAGATCGCAAAAGATTTTTTAAATGTTATACTATATACGTTGGTTAATGATATAAATTAATTGATTAACTAACAATGAGTATTTACGTCCTTTCAAGATTCGCCTGCACTGAACCCTATCGGGAAGTAATTCACGGGAGAATAATCGAGTTCGTCTTATGACTGAAAATGAATTCAAAAGTAAGCACCAAGCAAGAATAAGTATAAAATATTGATGTGCATGTCGGCTAAAATGCACATCTGGTTTTTCATAATCTTGTTATGGATATTGGAGATACCTAAGATAGGTATTTATTTTTTTAATTTTGGGTACTTATATGCTTATTCGTGAACCCATTCCGTACCAGGAGTAGTGTTATCTTTCTCTAAACTTTCTTTAACATGGTCATTTATCCACTATCATCATCATCAATCGATTATTAAAACTGAACAAGATTCATTATAGAGAAATGATATTTTATAACCAAGACATCAAACTCCAAAAATAAAAAAATGCATCTACGAGGAAATTTATATAAAATAAATATGATAAAAAAACGGTACACACGCAAAAAAAATTTCGCCCAACGTGGGGCTCGAACCCACGACCCTGAGATTAAGAGTCTCATGCTCTACCGACTGAGCTAGCCGGGCCTTGTGATGAAACGAGAAATTGTGTATAGATATATGATGGAGTTCCGATATCTTTGTCGAACCATTATTTCGAAATTTCTAATGTAATTAGTAAAACGTACTTCTTTCATATTTGTCACTTTTAATAGCTGTTACTGCTTCAGTGACTGAGCGATATTTAAACCGCTGCTTCTTATTCTCTCGTAGCTCTAAATTAAAATAGTCTACTACTTCAGCTCGGTTAACAAATAATGTTTTCGAGTTGCAAAATAATTTGTTCCTTAGCTTTCGCTCATGCATCTAGGCGAAAATATAAGATACATTAAAACCATAATACTAACTTGTTTGGAACTGGTTTTTTCAGTGCACCCTCAATACCATTCATCTATTTTGAAACCCAAACCATCAGGTCCGCTTTCTGAACCATAATCTCAGAAAGAGAACAAATTGTTAACTAAGTGCTTAACCTAAAATTCTATGGTCACCCAACAACTTGGTGTTTTTTCGTCGCCAATATTGAATCTTTAATATTTGTCTCCATTTGCTCGATCAACTTTTTTTGGCACATTTCCAAGGTTTCTCCAATGATTTACAATCATAACCAGTGTTGAATGCAAGGGGGGACCCGGGAGGAACCCCCCCCCCCCCCCCCGGGAATATGAAATTCCCCCGGAAAAAATTACAAAATTTTTCATTTATATATTTACTTAATTATAATTATAACACACGCTTTATAATTAATTAAATAAATGATTATTAAAATTTTCTCATGGGTTTGTGTATGTGAGGGGGCATACAATTTGACAAAACAAGTACCTATCGACACCGAGTGTCCACAAAACAATTTACTGTGAATACCGTCATATAGCGGCTGTAATCACATGCGCATATAGGGATGCGCAGAGACACGTGACTGCATTCATAGTTACTGTTGCCGTGAAGGAATATGTATTTATTTGTTCTGCGTACAGTGTACTGAGCTTAGGAGTTGCAGATTTCTGTTCTCAAAGAAGTGGAAAGCTTGCTAAATTTAAATTTATTGACAACTAGTATTACTGGTGTTTATTGATTAAGTAGGCTAAACGGAAAAATTTGTACCTGTATTTGAGGGTCGTTAATTTTTATTTTTACCCCTTAATTTTACAGCGGAGATGAAGAGAAGTGTACGTAAAAAGAGTATTGGGTGTGGTGTTTTCGTTGGTTTTGTGGTGAGTCGATAGGGCCTGCAAGTACATAAAGTTGCACTAGTCTCATGTAATTGTTGTTAATGCTAACGTTATAACAGTGTTCGAGTTCGAGCCCTAATGTAATTTGAAGTTACACGTGATTAATTAATTTATTATTTTTCAGATTATATTTTACATAACACCAAACATATCCGTGCCATAAAAACAAAAATACTCAGACTCACCTACGCAAAAGTCTATTCTGACATTTTTTCAGAAAAGGCAAAAGCTAAGCATGGAAGAGGAAACAAAAGAACCCATTTGCAGCTAAAAAGAAGAGACTAGTAGTAGAAAAAAATTCGAAAGTATTGAAGAGAACAGGATTACGGAAGTGACGAAATCTACTGAAATGGAAGCTGATAATGACGTGAGTAATATGAATATCAGTAAAAAAACAAAAAATATAATAAAAATTGGGAAACAAAGTACGATTGGCTCTATTTCAATATTACTCGTGGTGGAGCATTCTGCAGGTATTGTGAGAGATTTAAAAAAAATTATTCGGTAGCAATAAAAAAATCTGGAGATGTTTTTATTACTGTACTCTTTCACAAATTTTATGAAAGCTATGCGAAAAACCGGCAAACTTGAAAAACACGGACAATCTGAAAAGCATGCATATAGCATTTCTATCGAAAAATCACATCTCCAAGGAATGCAGAAACCAGTCCACACTATACTAATCAACGAAAGTAAAAAACAGAAATGTCAAAATCGTCAATCTTTCCATTCCCTAATAGAGGGTTTATATTTTCTTGCTAAAGAAGAAATTGTTCATACAACTAAATATGAACCATTATTTTAAAAAATTCTTGTTAAACGTGACGATATTCTCAATACTTGGGTGAAAGATCAAAGCAGCCGTGCTTCATATATTAGCAAAGCTACTGGCTCTGAAATTCTAGCCTGCATTGGAGAGGTGCTAGACAAGCACGATTCAAGTATTGTTGTAAAAAATAAATACTTTTCATTAATGGCTGATGAATCTACAAATATTAATAATGTGACAGAACTCACGATACTTTTACGTTTTGTTGAAGACAGTGATAACAGAGAAATGTTTCTTTGCTTAGTTAAACTTCGATGCAGATACGATTACTCGAACAATTTTAAGTCAGCTAAAACAAAGAGATATAGATTTAGAAAATTTAGTTTCAATTTCTTTCGACGGAGCTGCTACTTTCTCGTGAAACATTTCTGGTGCACGAAAAAGACTGACAGAAGTAGTAGGAAGAGAAATACCCTACCTACACTGCAGAGCACATGTATTATCTTTGGCTTTGACAAATGCTAGAAGCGAATACCCAGCAATTAAACGGGTGTTACATGTTACCAAAGATATTTATAAACTTTTTCATAAATCATCTAAACGAGAAAGAACGTTACACAACGTTCAATTCATTCTTGAAGAATCAATCTTAAAATTCCAGAATCAATAGAAATTCGTCAAAATTTACTATGGCTCTATTATGATGGCCTGCAAACATATACTAAGGATGGAGCGGACCTTGCTTTTGTTAGAAATGTAAAAGTCCAGTTTTTTAATAAATCTATGTGTTTTACATGAAGCACTACTCGGTGTTTCAAATCTAAGCAAGATTTTACAAAAAGAAGATTTACGTTTGTCATCTTTACCTGCACTAATTAAGTCGACTATTAAGCACTTGGAAAGCATATGTAATGATTGCCTTGAAAGAGAGGAGACTACGAGTTGGAAAAATTATACATCAATGGTTGAAAACCTAAAAACTATACGTTCAATACTTAAAAACAAAACAACTGATGCAAGTTTTAACACAGCAAAAAATTTGCAGAAGAAATGATTAATCAGATGAGGGACAGATTTAACGACCAAACTGTGTTGCTCAGCGAAATCACCTCGAAGTTTGAAACTGCAGAATCACTTCGCAATATTAAAGAAGAGGATGCAAGAAAATGTATCTACTTTGCTGCTTTTAAACTTTGATGCATTGTGGAACGATATTTGTTCATTTAAGTACGTAACCGAAGTCAAACGTGAAGACAATAAGAAGAATGTTTTGGAATTAATTTTGAAATCCAATATTGGTTATGCGGAACTGAAAACTTTGTGTAAAATTATGTTGCATTCCGGTGTCTATGAAAATTGCTATTGAAGGACCTGATGAGTTACCAAATATGTTAATCGATGAAGTTATCGACACATATGCTAAGAAAAAATAAAGAAGACTAAGATTAATTTAAACTGTCTACTTTACTTACCTAATCGTTTATTCATAAATGTCTTATTTACCTATGTTTATTATTAAACATTATTAAAACATTTGTTAATTGTATTTTTTTATTTAATTGGCGAAATATTCCCCGGACAAATTGTTCCCCCCCCCCCCCGGTGAACAAAGTCTGGATTCAACACTGATCATAACCACTTTTAACTAATGATCGACCAGGAAATGATCAGAATTCCTCCTCACTGGATCATAGTAATTTAAATATACAGCGTCGCTGCTGGAATAAAGCGTATGAAGACTTACTATATAGTGATAAATGTTGCTCCTAGCCATTGGCGTATAGAACGCGAAGATGGTCAGATCCAAATACGGGAGTCCGCTTCGTGAAGTTCAGAGTGGGATCGGAAAGTAGGGACAAAGGTCTGTTTTTACACGGAGCCGCGTGGGTCTCGTCTTTTCTCGTCGCGACTCATCGTTCCGTTCCCAAGTTGATAGGGGAACGGTTCAAGTGGGGGCTTCTTTTTTATATGGTCTCGCGTATTATGGCAGCTTCCACGATATGAGACAAAGGAGTGTGAGATCACCAAATAAACATGCGCACGAAAGGGGGTCACCAGATTCATGTTCAACTAGAACTTTATTTAGCTTCTCTAAAAGGCATCAGACTTGACCGAAAATTTTAAAATTATTTGTCGTCATGTTTCCTAAAGCAAAGAATTTGTCATATCTTGATCGTAGGGCAAGGTCTAAATAACCGTCACAGGAAAATGAGCAATGAGACAGGTGATCTTTATTCCCGAAGGTTACCAATCGTTTAAAAAAGTCGAAAATCTTAGCGCAGTTTAATTTTGGTGTGCAATACAAAGAAGCCTTTTTTAAGTAAGAATTTACCGATAGTTGAAATTCGCTTCTGGTTTATTCGATCGATTTATACCTTTATGAATTTCATATCATATAATAGAGCGACTTTGTCTGCTATGAATGATATTAACTTTGCACAGTGCGATTCTGAAATACTATCCCAAGATTTCACGAAAGGCGAATCGGCGGGTAATGGTCGGATCTGATCGTTATAATTCAATATGCATTTAATATAATCCAACTAGATAAAAAGTTGCGAGTGGAGATTGAAATCTAAATGACAGATCCCACAAGTCCAAAATACGGGTTTATTTTTCACCGATAGTCGATGAATTCTTCCGGTGGACTTTTGAAGACCAAATATGGAATCTCATATGTAAGTTGAGCTTGGATAATCTATTTGCAATACGAAAGAAATTTCAATACTAACGTGTTTTGAAGGATACCACCTCGTCTTGTAATTTACTTTAATTGACACAGAGTTTGGAAAAAAACAATGCAACCGAGAATCTTTACGTAATAAATATAGTTATAACAGCCGCTTTTTATGAAAAATATCTTCGGAGCATAATTTCATCATTTGCAACTTTTATCTGAGTAAATATTAACCTGTAGACACCTTTAAATATCCACAATAATAAAAGCAATTTTGACATATCGCCTGATAAGGGGAAGCATAAAACTTGACCATAATTCCGCTTCTAAGCATCAAGCTGTGTTATCAGAATAAATACGATAATGTGAGTTATGGCATATATTTCGACCGCCTGCCTCGACGATATTTCGAAAAAGAAAGGACTAATTTGTTTGTACATAATCGGCAGCCTTTTTTGAATTAATATCGTGTCATTTTCGATCCAGCTGCGGGTTCCGTCGAAGCATTTGCAATCGTTTCCGCATTAAGTGCCACAAGCCAATCTCCTCGAACACAGACGACCATCTCGCGAAGCGTTAAGTAACCTTCGGCACGCATAAGGCGAAGGTGGAAGCATTAACCTTTAACGGACCCTCCGAAAAACCCTCCCGATTTAACTGGCGACTTTTACTGTACCAACGCTTGTTGTCGAAATTTCGCTCCATAGGAATCCATGCGGAGGGAAAATAAAACGCCCTTTCGAGAGATTTTTTTGAGAGAGCAGGAACGCCCTGCGCTCGTGGAGAGCAGGAAGGTCCCTTCCCCGCCCCGAGGGCTAGAGAGCTGCTCGACGTGGCCCTCGGTGCAAGGCCTTGTGGGAAATAGCACTGGGTGTCGCTGTACCGGTGACGACACAGCGACGACGCCGTGGAAGGCACCACGGGGGGCAGCACGATGGGGCGTGCGTGGCGGCGCCCAAGACCGTGGAGGGGAGGTGCGACGGCGGCGGAGGGACGACGTGGGGGAGGAGGCAGGTGGGAGAAGAGCGAGGTATGGAGTGGGAGGCAGAGAGAGTGGAAGCTGAGGAGGGAGGTTGGATAATACGGGGTGGCGGGGTGGGGAGGCGGTCAGGGAGAGAGGCGAGGGAGGCCGGAGGAGGGGAAAATACTACCCGAGCAGGTAGAAAATTCGGATCTGTACTTTACGCTCCTCATCCTCTAGAAGTATGTTCGGCTCCCGGCGTTAAGTTACGGGAATGGGTGGGTGGTGAAAATTACCGATTCCTGTTACGCTTCCACCATTTTCCTATTGCGAAGGATCCCTATTCTTGTCGCATTTTAAATTAGTCACTCCTCCCGCCGCACAACTCTTCTGGAGGCGCCGTAGTTCCTACTACCTTGCCCTCAGGTTGAGGTTATTATTTCTGTTCGTGCCCAAATTCTTCCCGTAAGATACCATAAAGTGAAGGTTAAGCCGAGGGAGAAAAGCTTTTAAGCCTTGCGAAGTTCAACCGTTACCCAATCCACCGCACTGACAATGTTTTCAAATGACGGAAAGCCATCGTTTTGAAATGACACTCGCGATCGCATTCGGTCATACCTAAAACTTTTAAGGCTCGGTCACTTGGATCTCTCGCCTTATGATCGCTAACGATTTTCTCTGGCGTAGAAAAATCTTTTTTTCGCCTACTCAATCTGCTGTCTTTATTGCACCTGCGTGTCCTCCCACCGCCTCCTTCCCTCCTCCTACCTTCCATACGCACCTTCTTCACACAACGCCTCACTCAGCCTCTTCCGCTTTTATCACGTCAACCATCTCTCCCCCTTTCGCTCTCTCTCCTCATCCTCCCAAAACGACCAACCATCTCACTTCCTCAACTAGTCCTACCCCCAACAACGAGGAGGAGGAAGGGGGAAGAAGGAGGGTTCGTGGGGATGAGGGAGGGGGAAGGGGGACTTCCCCCTTCTCTCCCTCGTCCGTCCTCCCCCGCCTCCTTTCCACTTGCCCCTCCCTTCGCCGTCCGCGGGGGGCCTTCCCTCTCACGCAGGCAGTGGCAGTGAAAGACTCGTCTCGTGAACAAGTGCGAGGAGAAGGAAGGCGGGTTTTTCGGAACCTTGGCTGTCCCAGGCTTAGCTGGAAGAAAGGATTCTCGAGTTTTCTTCGGCTTCTTCGTTTAGAAGAAGGCACTGTGCGGAGACCGCACACTTCACTACCGACGCCTGACCGCACGAAAGGGAAGCAGAGAGCCGACGCCGGACCGCATTCCGTCGGGATCCGCCGCCGCTCCCCCAGAGGTCAGTGTGGTGATGAGGTCTCTTTCTCTCTCTTTTCCCTATGGTTTTTCCCGAGTCGCAACTCGTGCCAGCCGCCTCCTTCGCCGTCGCTTCTCTCTCTCAAGGGCGTGGACTCAACCTCCGGGGATATCTGAGCGAACGTGCTACGTGCGTCTTGCCCGACGAGCCATATCGCCTGCCTCGTATCGTGAACAGACCGGGAAACATTTTTTTCGGATGCACGTGGACTTGGAACGTTGTTTTAACAGGCGTTCCTTTAGTAAGGAATCTTTCACAGTTTTCCTTTGGGGTACGAAATGGTAATATAGACACGGGAATCGTTGTTTGTTGGTGCGTATGTATATTACTGCTTTATTGCCGTGGACACGGGCCCGTAGATAATCGCATGTCCGTTACGCCGACGATATTAGGGTTGCCTGTTTAAAAATTCGACCGTGTGTCCCTTCGAGGCGGAACAGGTGGGGCGAGTCCCCTGAAGCGCTGAGGGGGCCTTTTCAGACCCAGCGCGAAGAGGGCTTGGGCGTGCGGGCGTACACACCCAAACGTTATCATGTGTTGTATTTTCTCGAGAAAAAGGTTGACGCGGAATTGATTTTATGCTTTTATAGAATGCATAATAGAATATACATGCATCAAGATTTATCTCGAAACTAGGCTACCATTTTCGATCGATCTTTTTCATGGAATTTAAAGTTACAGAAACAGAAAAAAGAGACTCGTTGCTAATGAAATACTTTCTAACCATTTAATTTAGAATATAATGAACAGGCGGGAAAAATGACGGTTCTGTTTCTTTAAAAAGTTACTTTGTTTAATAGGCTGTAAACTACGTTCTCGTGAAAGTATTCAAGGTCCTAGAATGATTTTATTTCGAATTAAATGCCTTACTGTATTTTTAGTTACGAATTAGAATTGTTTCATTCCGTAATGAAGTAAATAGGTTAACCTTGTATTTAACTCGGGGATGTTATACTCGAATTCGTAAAGAATCACTATCTTGCGACTTAAATGTTAGCTTGTTAACAAAGGTTCAGCAATTTTCACATTTTATTCATAGCAACTAAGTAATTAATAGCTTATCTTTGATTTAAATTAAACCAAAGCTGTTATTTCCTCTTTGAAAATAGAAAAAGAATGCCGTTTGTAATGGATACAAATCGTGATATGGAATAATTTATTTTGAGCACCGTATTTTCTTTGTTACAAATAAAAATCGGTGGAATGCTGTTCTTCGAACGATTCCACAATTAATTGAATCCTTTGTTTGAACGTTGCGGCGTAATTGTCACTCGTAATTCTATATTACCATGTTTATGGAGAGCATAAACTTTAAGCGGTCAGGATAATCATAAACGGACAAAATGGAAGAAAATGACCCCCCTTGAAATGGTAATCTTTGGGTTGGCACGTTGTCTGAACTTATGCCATCGAGTGTGGGACGAGATAAGGATCTATGCAATGCCATTACATTCACTTAACGGGAGAGGGGAAAGCCAATTTCGTTGAAAGAAGATCGGGAAAACTTTCCTTACCGAAATAATTTCTATAATAATAACGCGTAGAACGTTATAAATACACGAACTTCAGGACAATTTAAGTATAAAATTTTAACATATGGTTGTCTGGACAGATAAGCTTATTCAGGATCTACCCTATGGATCAGTTTAATGCATTCTGCGGATTACGTTAGATTTTTAGGGTTCACGATTTTACTCCTGTGTTATTAAATGAAATAATAACACGCTTTATGGGAATTGAGACATGAAACAAACTTTTCAAAGGAAAAGTCCATTCAATCATTACTTCAACGGATACATCGTAATATATCACGGGATGCTTCATCGCGCAAATTATCTTTCATTAGCGCATTTCATCCGCTCGAGATAAAATCCTTTTTAATGCCCCGCCTCTTAATAAGCACCTCGTACGTCATGGTTCACTATTTACTAAGGTCTGAGATGGCTCCGACTTCCACTTGATTCTCTTCGGTTTCGTGGGAGGGGGAAAGAGAGAGGACGCTTGCACGAGCGTGGCGTTGTAATTAGCTTTTGAAGTTTTGGCCACCTTCATCGCGCCTTGCTTTCTCGCGTCTTCGAACGAATTCACGAAGCCCGAGCTAGCGTCCACGTCCTTCCTCCCATTGCGACTCTAATCCTTTTACGAATGGGAATGAGGCGTTCGATACGGTCGAAACGCATACTGCGGCGTGAATCAGGATGACTAACGGCCGGAGTAACTTGGGTGATGCATCTTCCACGAACCGAATACCTTCTCGAGTCTCTTCGCAGTACGAAATGCTCTCGCACTACGAAGAGGTTTTTTTTGCTCGTTTCGGACATTGTCGGGTCGCGTCCCAGATACCCATTTGCTGCTTTCTGCGCATCCGACGCAGCGATACGCGCAAGACAGATCGCGCCTGCGGTCGCACTCTCCATTCGAGGGAACGGACCATGTCGTCTCCTTCGTTTTATTCCGAGAACATTTTCGTATTTTTTCTTACTGGTAGTTATAACTTTTTAACCTTAAAAGAGAGATATAATTCGTATTTAAAATTTCTGGCTTCCTCTGCGGCCCTTCGGTTTAGGTCCTGCTTTACTTCCCACTCCATTTCTTGAACTTTTCGACTTGTTCCAAATTTTGTCGGCATATTCAACATGTGACCTGAGCGGCCTTGGTAACACGGTCGGAATACGTATTTTGTCATTGAATCCAAGGCTATGGCATCACCTGGTATCCACATTGGTGCGTTACCCAGGAAAAAAACAATCGGTAGAGGGCGAATATATTTCAGGCTTTTGGGGTACCAATACCGTACTATTATTTCAAATACAGGAATAATATATTCTAATTCGATCTATTAAAGAACCAGACAGATAAAGTACACTTCCCCGAATAACGAATTTTAAAATAGCTCCCAAACTGCCGAGTCAGCTTGTGAATTTAGATGAGTCGTGCGGCGTAAGGTAACGCGTAGCAGCTTTCATTTTTATATCTCGGTATTATACATGTGTAAAACGATATAAATTTTTAAGAATGTACTTGAATACGGAATTGGTCTTGGTTCATTTTTGTAACCTCAAGTGTTTAAATGCAGATAATAAATATGAAAATATTTTCTCGACCGGCGAAATTAAAAGGCGACACCATAATGTTTTCACGAGAGTGGAAGGCGGATATTTTTTTATGCAAGAAAATGACATATTTCTTCGAAAGTATCGATCCCCTCTCAGAACCTCTCCAACCGCGTGAAAACTCGTTTTTTTCTCTCGTCAGAAGAGAATTTCTATCGATTGGCCAAAAAAAAACGATTTTTTTCTCAGTCGTTCAAAATTGGAGAAAATCTTCCCGACAATCCTGCGGCCTACCGAGCATCTCGATATTCGGAGACGGAGTTCTCGGCGGCGTCATTCTTCGGCGGCAGGATACCCGCGTGGGAGGTTGAGGTGACGACCGCGGTGGACGAGGAGGAAGTGGCATGGGCGGAGGCGCACGCGGATGAGTCGATGCCCGGGAACCCCCGTCAACCGGGAAGAACACCAACGGGCGGGTGCCTGTGACGTGGAAGTCGACTTCGGTAGCGTGCGGCGGATGAAAGGGGCTCCTGGTGGAAGAGGAATGCCTCTCGTTTCGAGAGCCGCACCTTAGCGTCTATCGCGGTAGGATCGACGTCAGTGGTAGCGATGGGCCCGACGGTCACTTGGTCATTTGCTGAGCTATGCGAAATGTTTGTCGCACCCATAAGGACGCGTATTCGGTCTTAGGCCCGGAAAAGTTATGGACGGCGGTCGTGCCTAAGGTTGATTTGTTACATAGGTTTCTATTGTCTGGAAAACGATACAAAAACCAAAACCAAACAACTTAAGAGACTTTAAACATGGTAACACTGATAGGATCATGAGGGGTCAGAATTTTGATTTTTGGTGAGATGGGGGGGGGGGGGGGTACCATTTCCCATAGGATAGCACGTAAAAATCGATTTTTCGACTTACAGGCTTTTACTCTTTTGCAAATTAAAATTAGAAATAATTGACCTACGATCTGTGGACCTGTACCGTTTATAAAGTTTCTTATTCTTATCGTCACATTTTGTCTACGATACAAAATCGCTCAAGTTCTACGTTTAAATCATATTTGTTGGAAAATTTTAAGCTTTTTAACGATATGTTGCCTTGCCGACCGTGTCATTGTTAAACCTCGAGATATTGTCGCCTTAATCCTTATACTCTATGCCAGGGTTCCGCGAAAGCTTCACGAGGTTCCATTAAATAATAAGAATAAGTTGGTTTCATTAATTTTGATTTAAAATTTAAAATAATACTTAATTCACGCATACCCGTCATATTTGACGGGCAATTCCGCTAGTTTGGAATACAAATGAGCTTACTTTTGGCTTCTCGGGTAAGTGGTCTATCATTTGTTTTCCCGAATCGGCTTCGTATGAATAAAACTGCTCTAAATGATTGATTAAGCGGAAATAATGAAAATTCGGTTCGGTTCCTTTCTCTCGAGCGACATTTTATTGTTATCCTTTTTTGCCACCGTCTTGCGATATTTGACAAAATAATAAATGCTTTTGTTCTTATATGCTCTTGTACTTAAGCAGCACAATAGCTATCAATTGTACTAATTTATTGTTTCCAATTATGTTGCATTTGCCTCTAAAAAGTATCATTCATTCATTGTTTCTAATTGTTAGAAAAACATATTAAATACATAAATATTATTTTTTCACGGTTATCCTGCAAGCATTCAAAGGCGCATGGCAGGCGGTACTATTGGAATATACGAGGTGCTACCCAAAAGTTCCGGGAATTTGTGCATAAAAAAATTACGCTAAGTCCTAACTTCCACTGTCCCCTTCAAAGTAGTCCCCTTGGGCTTTTATACAGCGTTCCCAGCGATTTTTCCATAATGCGAAGCATCCTTGGAAGTCCGCAGGTGTGAAAGTGTTAAGCACCTCTTGCGATTCTGTCCGGATCTCCTCAATCGTGTCAAAACGTTGCCCTTTCAGCCTGAGTTTCATTTTGGGGAACAGGAAAAAGTCGCAGGGGGAGAGGTCAGGAGAGTAGGGGGGTGGGGGATGACTGTCATGTTTTTGGAAGCCAGGAACTGCCTAATAACGAGTGACGTGTAGGCGGGCGCATTGTCATGGTGGAGCACCCAGTCATTGTTGCGCCACTTGTCTGGGCGTTTGCGTCGGACGTTCTCCCTTAGCCGCTTCAAAACATCGCAGTAAAACTTTCCATTGACAGTTTGACCGGGTGGGAGAAATTCTTTGTGGACGATCCCGTCGACATAAAAAAAATTATCAGCATGGGTTGTTCGCCTTCGGTCTGCCAGGATAGCCTCACGCACTTTTGCGACGTTTTCCGGAGTTGTGCTTGCCGACGGTCTGCCAGAACGCTCATCGTCGTCGACAGACGTCCGTCCGTCCTTGAAACGTTTGTACCATAGGAACGTTTTGCTTTGGCTTGAAGAATCGTCACCAAATGCTTGTGTAAGCATTCTGTGTGTTTCTGCTGCCGTTTTGCCGAGTTCGAAGCAGAATTTGATGTAAATTCTTTGCTCCTTTGCTCTCAGCCATTTCAGTTCGAAACGAATTCTCAGAACCACTCAAACACGACGTTACAAAAACGCACAGAACTTGCGCACACGTGCACTCAGCTAGCCGCCACGTTGCACACTTATTCACAAAGGGTACTGCCAGCACTACCTAGTGGCGAGTGGCCGTACTACAAGCGGTTCACGTGCACTATTCAAATTCACGGAACTTTTGGGTAGCACCTCGTACCTCAGCACATATACTAATCAAAATTTCTGTCTGGGTCAAATACACTGTAATATCTATCAGTTCTGGCGAACTGTTTATGCACTGCAGTCGAATCCTACACTCACAAGTACCAGTAGTTGTAGGTACATTTCGCTTAGCGATACTTCGCTTGACGACTTTTCACTCAAAATTTGCCACCTAAATTACATTTATGATGTCTCAA